>HG995332.1:942500-2142500 GCA_905333045.1 Lysandra bellargus | reverse complement strand
AAATTTATTAACGCGCATGTTAAAAAACCTAAGTGTTGTCACAAATTTTTTTGTCATACCGAGGGCAATACTATGGAACGTGAGTAAGCGTGTCGTGTATGCTGCAGCATAGTGTGGTCTCGCCTTCACACATAGGTAAATACTTTAGGGGAAGGGGAATTCTGCTAACTCACTAAAACAGTGTTCTTTCACAATTTTATAACATTTTAAATACATTTGGTAACTAATTCGTAATTAAAATATTTTTATTAGCAGAGGAGGGAGGAGGCGGAAGAAGCTTTAGTTGAATAAGAGTACCTGAGACAGTTTTTTCAGGAACAAGTAATGTGTCTCGTCCACGGCGTTTATACTGTCTAAGGCTGCTCGATGAATACATGAGATTGCGTCTTCACTGAATAGTATCATCAATGGTTTTCTCTCCTTGGTCTAAAAAGATAAAATATGTCTTATTATAATTGATATATCTTATAGTATGTAATATAAAAAGATTAATTTTACAGAACTTATAAAATAACATCTAACAATACAGTGTTACCACGATTTTAGATTTCTACAATGAAAACTAGTGTTATGGTGTTTAGAATGGATACTATGTATAAGTAATATAAAATAAATAATAAAATAAAAATAAAATATTACCATTTATTTCAGGCATCTTAGCCCTGTGTGGACCTAGGTTTTTGTATATTTTTTTTTTTGAAGAGTACCTTACACTAAATCCATACCAGTGGCGAGGGGTGAATATTTTGAGAAGGGAAGCCGGAGTAAAAAATCTACTTACCAATTTTGGTAATTTATAATTGAATGACATGCTTTTAATTTTCAAAACTAAGTTTGGAAAACAAAGTTTCCTTCGACAACAAAATATAATCTGTCAGACAACAGTCTTTCTGAATTAATGCCATATTTTCCGAACTACACGATTACGTCGTACGACTCACAATTCACAAGTCACAATATAAATTAATTTAATTCACGACACTCTTCTAAGTTCTAACGCTAAAACAAAATTTAAATTCGACAAAACAAAACAAACGACATGTTGTTTACAAACACACTATCCGCCATATTAATATGTCAATCTAAAAACCAGCAAAATAAAAATGTATTACGCGCCTGTCATATTTAGTACCGCTAAAGGCATTCTTAATAAAGTCGTATTACAAAAAATCCTACCAAAATAAAATGTATTACGCGCCAGCAAAAGTATAATGTCGCTACAGTCATTCTTAAATTCGAATCATAACAATTTTACTTCATGACTCATCTATCTCGCTTGCACTTGTGCGTTGCTAATTAACCTTTCTCCGTAATAACTCGTCGGGCATCGAGTTATTTCCAAGTATATATCGCGCGTGCTAGAACGAGACAGAACATGACGACCAGTTCACAGGAATGAAAAGGACAGATGCTTACTATGAACTGTCGTTGTATGGAGAAATAAGCCGCTAATCCTGCGGCTTATTTGATTCTCTGCGCCCGCACATTGCATTGCCTTTTAAAATTTGTAGGCGATAGTTATTAATTCAAACTATGTATTTCAAGTGAGAGAAAAATTTATGACATATAACATTGTGAATTCAAAGTTTTTTAAGTAGGTATGTAAAATATTTATTAGATAAATATGTCGTTGGCCCGTATATTCGATTTTTCTAAGCCCTAAGGGAAGCCGATGGGAATCGGGTTATATGGACGCTTCGCCACTGATCCATACTAATATTATAAAATATGTGAAAGCGTATCTGTCTGTCTTTATGTCTCTTACCTCTTCACGCTTAAACGGCTGAACCGATTTTGATGAAATTTGGTACAGGGATAGTTTGAATCCCAGGAAAGGACATAGGTTACTTTTTATCCCGGAAAATTTTTGTTGAAAAATGTCGTTTATTGGGCGGGAACCGTCCGGGCAATAAACGAAGTTGCGTGCAGCAACTAGTGTAACTTTATAATTTTATCATTTATGTTACACATGTAATATGTATGACGTATGTCATTTAGCACAACTTACTGAGCCTTTTCTATTCACAACTTGCAATAAACATTCTGCTGCTGGCAGTTGGAACACGTCGTCCTGAAGAAGTATGCACAGTATCTGCAGCAATCTCCCATTGTTCATCACCACATGATTGGTGGACACCCACTCCACAAAACCGGTGAGAGTTAGCAGCACTACCTAAAATAATGACATTTAAATTTTAAACCAACTCAAAAATATGGCATAAAGGTTTTGCTTTGGATATTCTGTTTAAAATTGCCTGGTATAGTACAGTTCACATACATGGCTGATGGCATATTAAAATTCCTATGAGCCTTTGCTAAGGATGGACCAGTGAAAAATTTACATTACAATTTATAGTGCAAACTATAATAATATTAATAAAAAGATATAGTATCTCACCTGTACCACTCTGCCATTACTAGCTGCCGCAGTGTAGTCTCCAGCTGCTGTATACACTGTATAGTATCTCACCTGTACCACTCTGCTATTACTAGCTGCCGCAGTGTAGTCTCCAGCTGCTGTATACACTGTATAGTATCTCACCTGTACCACTCTGCTATTACTAGCTGCCGCAGTGTAGTCTCCAGCTGCTGTTTACACTGCCCAGCTGCTGTTTACACTGTATAGTATCTCACCTGTACCACTCTGCTATTACTACCTGCCGCAGTGTAGTCTCCAGCTGCTGTTTACACTGTATAGTATCTTACCTGTACCACTCTGCCATTACTAGCTGCCGCAGTGTAGTCGCCAGCTGCTGTTTACACTGTATAGTATCTTACCTGTACCACTCTGCCATTACTAGCTGCCGCAGTGTAGTCGCCAGCTGCTGTTTACACTGTATAGTAGGTATCTCACCTGTACCACTCTGCCATTACTAGCTGCCGCAGTGTAGTCTCCAGCTGCTGTTTTCTCTCTAAACTCCTGGACGTGCAGCTCTATGAGGCGCATAAAAAAAGCGAATATTTCTGACATGTTGCTTGTCAGGGCTTGATAGATATCCTTGCGCCTTTGCGTTTGTTCTAATGTCTGTAAAAATAAATTTTAGTTGACAATAGCACAGTATAGCAATATCCCTACAGTAGTGAAACGAATGTACTTGCGCAGAGCAACGGAGGGGTGCCCGCGGGGAAGCGGGCGGCGCGGGCCCGCGTATACGAACTCGCGGAGTTTGTATACCTGCCCGCGCAGGGGTGACGTTGGCGCGTTGTCTACGAAATTTGTGTTGTAAAACGATAACTTATCTTATAAACAATGGGATATAATAAGTGTTCAGTGTACCGTACCTACCAATTGTGTGATTAATAATTATTGGATATTTTATATTATATTTGAATGCGTCTTGATTATTTTAATCCTTCGATCGTGGATTCTTGGAAATCTATTGTTATTCTATTGTGTCTTTTTCACCGGTGAGCTTATGGCCTTATGGGGCTTGATGGGTGAATTAAATTTTTAAATAGAGAACTAAATCATCTTAAAATAAAGTCTCACGTAAATATCTGGCAGTACGACATAATATGTAATTATATAACACGCTGATTAAAGAGATTATATGATAATTGATAACATTACAAGCACAATTTATATTTTTATTTTATTTCCCGTTTCGTGGCAACCCTGGCATATCAGCTCGGTACCTACACCGGTGGCGGCATCGTGCGACATCAAAGGCGTTTCGTTACTGTAGGGATATTCAATATTGCTATACTGTGACAATAGATAGGCTCAAAGGCATCAGAACTGTCATCTATGTGTTGAAAGCATGTTGAAAGCCGTGAAAAAAAAAGATTAAGTACTTTAATAAAATCAAGACCAAAAATCAAGAGAAGAGAAAATATGATAAAAAATAAATTATATAAAAAAATAATAACACATTAATAATATAAACTGTGTAAGAAAGCCGCTGCGTGTTGGCTTAGGCCCCACGCATGCCTTTCAAAGGTTCCAGGAATGCCACAAACTTAATAATATTAAAAACATAAGTTATTTATTTTATTTATTTTTATTTATAGCATTTTTTCAGACTTTTTGATTTTTCTTTCAGGTTAAAAGGGCCCATTCACTATCTTGCATGGCAGTCCGCCGTGCCGTCCGCCGGCTTATGCAGGATAGTGAATGGTGTCGCAGGTCTGCCGCCATGCAGGCCCTGGCGGACGGCAAGGCGGACTGCTGTGAATGGGCCGCTTAACCCACTGACTCTAGCGGGTCAGTAGTACCATAGACTCGGTCTGTTTGCCCTATTTTTGCAAAGGCCTCCCCCATTTCTTTCCATTTTATTTGGTTTAGCGCTGCCCTTGTCCAAGGTTTTCCTGCTGTCATTTAACAGTAAAAACATAAGTTATAGATATAGTTAAAAAAACCGACCTGTAATGTAGCAACATCCTCTACAAGTCTCAGGAACACATGAAGCACAATCTGCGTCTGTAGATGTCCCCGGCTGCAGGCGTCGCTCAGCTCCGCCAACAATGTCGGCCACTGCTGTGGCCACTCCCTCTTGATCATCTCAACAATCACACGGGCCAGAGCATCATTTAAGTGACCGGTTTCCCAGCCACCCATATATAGCAGCTTCATTGCATTCTCCTACGAATTTAGGAAAAATGTATAATTGGTTCAATTGGGTTTAGACTTAAGAGTATATATTTTATACTGAGTGTTGCCCACGACTTCGTCCGCGTGGACTTCAGTGCATGCGATGTCAATAAAATTGGTGTCAAAAGCTTATAAAAATACCCCTTAAATCAAAACACCCAAAAACAGCTGTGCAGTGTGCACATAAATTATTTCATTTCTTTAAAATTAAACTTTATTTATGCCAAATTATAAAATATATTTAGCCCCCATTACACAACTTTAGCTTTACCCATAAACTATTTATCATTGATAGGTTTAAGGTTACGTCACTGCATAGATAAAGTACTGAGGTATTTAATGTGAAAAAGAAATAACAATCGAAAAAATCGGAAGTCTAATGTAAGATGATACCACCTCTTAAAGAAAGACGGTTGAGCAAGCGTCAGCGCGATGTAGGAGACGCACGGATAAATATTTTTGGAACTAACTTAATTTGAACAAATTTACGCATTTTCACCCCCTTACAACCCCTTTGTCCATTAAAAAGTAGCCTATGTCCTTTCTCAAGCTTTAGACTATCTGTGGACAAAATTTCATTACAATCGGTTCAGTGGTTTTGGCGTGAAAGCAGACAGACAGACAGAGATACTTTCGCATTTATAATATTAGTATAGATTGAAGTTTGACCATTAAAGACCCTTTCTAGTAAAAATATTTACTAGCTAGCAGCTAGCAAATGCAACTTTACAATAATCAGTTTAAGTAGCAAAATCTTGTCTATCTACTTAACTCTTGCTGTCCTTGTGTAACACCTTAAACAAGTCTCTAGAGTCAAGTATGTCAATCAGTCAGTCAAGTACAAGTCGCTAACTTCTTTATTAATGCTTTAACTCCCAAAGGGTCACATTCGACCGCGATAAGAATAGATTTTCACGAATCCACAATCAAGGGGTTTAAGAAGACTTTTAAATCGACAAGGAAGACAATGGAAAACTGAATAACAAGAATCACTGCTCTTATACATATATTATGTTGTAGAATGATTTGATAAATCGAATCATCGCGAAAATTCTGGGGACTTTGCGAAAACACAGATAATTAGACAATTGTGGTTACATTTTTCAACCTTACTGACAAAAGGTTAAATAAAAAAGTAAAATTCCTACGAAGGAGCATTGTCATTTCTTACCCTTTATAATTCAATGGTATAATACCTCAAAGATACATAGGAAAAGAAAGTAACCAATCAGAATAAGAGTTGGCCAGTAAGCAAAAATCAAGCCAATCAGCGTTAAGAATGTGCAATGTTACTAAGGCAACTTGCGTTTTCCCAAAAAACCTAACTTTTTTTTATAAAAATTGAAAAATTTGTGTTTTCGCGAAATCCCTAGAATTTTCGCGATAATTTGATTTATCAAATAGTCGTACGACATATATTTTCAACAAACCTTTATAAATATCTTCTCAGCTTGTGTTATTTGTGTCCATCTGTATTTAACAGTGTGCTCCATCAGCTGCAGACCAAAGTGCTTTACCACCGGGGAGTACTGTGCCCCGCTGGCCAGTAACAGCCCCGCTTGTGCACACCATGGTGAGTTCTCCTTAAAACTTAAAAAAACATATCAAATATATTTTGTGCATGGTATTGTAAGGTTGTCTGCTTTATATCTAGAAAGGCAATTATGCAGTGCTATAATACCCAACTACATTACACTACAACAACTGCGTCAATATCAGTATTATGTATTAAACTGCCAACACATTTCACAGTTTATCACAGTACCTTTCACATGCTGTGTAGGCTTGGCTCCTGGCGTCGTGGGCGACTGCGGGGTTGAGAGTCAGCTCGACAGCATGACTCAACTCATCTGCTATGAGGGCAACTTCCCTCTCTCCAAATGCACCAACATTCATTGTAGTTTGTGCTAGACAAAGTATAGTTTTATAGTTTTAAAATGCACCACGATAGTTTACTACTGAGGGAGAGTAGTGCAACTAACTGAAGGTGTAAAAAATAATTAAATATTTATTTATCATATTATAAGTTTAAGCACTTACGGATTTTGTCGCGGAGTTTGATCCGTCAGTGTTTAAACTTATAATATCATCAGTGATACTCGCGAAAACTTAAGAAATCATTAAATATTTAAGTACTTACCTTTGAAATTTATAGCGAGTATTCCATGGAATTTTTTTATTAATTCATGTTCAGCGATTTGTTTTCTGTAACGATTACAATCATATTTTAGGTTTCACATATTGTTTTCAAACTTATAAATGTATTTTTTGTTCATTTAACGAGGAAGGTTTGCATCATATAGCCGGTGGTCGCAAAAATTGTAAGATTTTGTTTGGCAGACAAAACATAGACGGATATCGTAAGATTAAAGTAAAAATATTATGTTCTGAGAATCACTAAAGCAAGATATTTTTGAACTGAATGCATAAAAATATAAAATAAATCCAAAACACGAAAACGTTTTACCTCGTGTGACAAAATCACGACAAAATGTTTTTGACAGATCTCAGATTTTTTTTTTAAATTATTGGCTGGAAACGAGTCCTTTGCTCCAAAAAAAATACAAAAAAATGTCCTTCTTATTTCTTCTACGTACAGACTACAGTCTTGAACAAAAGACATGGCTTTGGCCTTATAAATAAAATAAAAAATAATTGTGAGGAAAATAAAAGAAGACAAGGCTTCGGCCTTCGGCCTGTTAAATAAAAAGGATTTAAGACAATAGTACTACAAAAGACATGGCTGTATGGGCTTTGTTCCCTTTGCCTATCCTGAATGGGATGAATCAAACCAAAAAAAAAAGTCTGTGGTCAGAACGAATTTAAAAATTAAAATTCGCCGGACATGAACATTTGAATTTGCACTTTCAATTTTAGTTTTTATTGTTCTTTTATGTTTTTACTGTAGATACTGAGGAAATATCGGACGATTTAAGTTTCTGGTTATAATTAAAGCCAATATAGTTTCTGTGTAACGTTCAAATGGAGCTTATAAATACGTGTTTAGAACCATCACTAGAAAAACAATTGAAAGGTCATCGCAACAGCATTACAGCACTTTTCTATAATCCAAACGAACTGCAATTAGCTAGCAGCTCGTTAGACAACAGTGTCTTGGTAATATTAAAATAAACATACCTACTGTATAACCTGGTGAAAGCTAGACTTTGTGAGTCTGGTACAATGTGTTATTACTTTTTTCAGTTATGGGACTTGCGAGGCAATATGCGAAGCTATAGGTTTCAGGGACACAGTGAAGCAGTAACGGACGTGACGTTCTCGCCATCAGGAAAGTACATGGCTTCAGCATCTCGTGACAAAACTGTGAGACTGTGGGTGCCGACTGTCACAGGAAGTACTGGCGTATTTAAAGCACATTCGCAAACAGTGAGATCCGTCCAGTTTAGTCCTGATGGGACTAAGGTAATTATTATTAGCTTTACCATTTTATATGAAAACACATGAGTGTCAGTGAGCAACACCATGAGTTCAGTGTCACTGGCTACACAGTCAAATTTTCATCAATCTGATTGACGGAATATAAAAATTTCATATTAAAAATACAATCAATCCATCAATCTATGTACACAATCAAATTTTTGTCAATCCACACCAGATTGATGAAAATTTGACCGTGTAGCTGGTGACAGTTATTATAAGAAATTATATCTAATGTTGGGGACAGAGTGTAAGCTTATTTGTCATAGTGAGTATATCTCAGCCCCACATTAGCTGGCTTTGTTTACAATTTCAGATCCTTACTGCCTCAGATGACAAAATAATAAAATTATGGTCCAGTGACAAACATAAGTTCATAGCTTCATATGTGGGTCACACTAATTGGGTGCGAAGGGCAAACATGTCTCCAGACGGGACACTAATAGCCTCGTGTTCCGATGACAAAACTACCAGGATATGGAACCCGGAGACTGGGGACTGCATACACACCTTCAGGGATCAAAAAGGATATGGCCACTATTTATCTTGGCATCCTTCCAGCTGCTATGTTGCTGTTGGTACTTCACATGGGAATGTTAAGCTGTATGATGTCAGGACACACAATCTAGTCCAATACTACAGGTACTTTTTACATCTGAAGAATTATTATTTATTAGAGCAGTAAGTATAGTAAGAAAAACTTTTGAACTCACTAGAAAAACCAGTGAAATTAGTAATTTTTCTTATGAATTTATTAACTTTTTTATTAAAATTTAGTTTGTTATTATTTTTAGCAATATTCTGCGAAATAAACTTCCACCTTTAAGTAAATGAGTGAGTGTACGCATAGGTATGCGTACAGCACCTCCCTCCTCCCACACTGCCTATGCGTACAGTGTACACTCGCAAGAACTTTTCCTCCTGAGGATGCTCCAGTATTGGGGCGAAACGCGAGCCGAGGTTTTCAACCTGCATGGTGGTGAGGGGCCTTGCACGGATTTGCCATCATTATTGCTTGTGTGGTGGTGGTGTTTGCAAGTTCTTGCATGCGAGTGTACGCATAGGCAGTGTGGGAGGAGGGAGGTGCTGTACGTATGCCTATGCGTAAACTTACTCATTTACTTAAAGGTGGAAGTTTATTTCGTGGAATATTGCTAAAAATAATAACAAACTAAATTTTAAGCTATGGATTTCCACAAGGTAACGCCTGATTCCATTAACTTTTTTATGCGTGACTTAGGAAATTAATCATGATTAAATTTGTTTCAGTATTCATGATGATGCTGTTACCCAACTAACATTCCACCCCAGTGGAAGTTATATTCTAACTGCTAGTAAAGATGGGAAAATGAGGGTATGTAATAATTACATTTGGTAATATAATATGCATTTCAACAAATTTATAATTATAGAGGTCAGTGATTTATAATCAATTTGCATAACTCATTTCATTCTTGACATCATATTCATTTCACTGACATCCATTATACAAGTACGCTGGACTAATGATACCCTTTGAAATGACAGCTATTTTCTGTGCCTATTTGAAGCGGAATCAGCTCCCCCAATATTCAGGAACAGAACTAAATTTGACGTAAAAATTATGTTTGAAAGTCGTCATATTGGCGCTGACAGTAGTATTGGGAGTACTTGGAACAAATACTAGTTTCTACCATGGAGGTATACTATTATCTGTGGTTTCTGCAACCAATAGCGATTGAGCGGCCATTTGCAAGTTACGTCAGAATTAGTTCTCTTCCCGAATATTGGGGGAGCTGATTCCGCTTCAAATAGGCACAAAATATATCTGGGTATCATCAGTCCAGCGCACTTGTATAATGGAGGTCAGTGTATTCATTTCCTGAATAATCTTTTCTTAAAAATATGACAGGGTTTATAATTTAAAACCATAGTTTTGTAAAAAGTATATAAGCACTAAGCAATGGCAAGAATCCCTTATGAACTACATATCAGTCCTAATTAGAATATTGTGAGCAAGCCTCTAATATTTTCAGATACTAGATTTGCTGGAAGGTCATCCCATATTCACACTGATTGGCCATGAAGGGTCAATTAACAGTGTCAGCTTTTCCCCAAGTGGCAGTGGGTTTGCATCTGCTGGTGATGATAAACTGGTTTGTATTTTCTTGTTTATACAATTCAGGGTCAGATAACATTGCATAGTTATGTTGCGCGCCATATTAAAAACTACACAAAAAGTTGTGTGTTGATGGTGGTGTGGGAATATGTGTGGTGGCGCCGCGAGGGAATATCTATCGAGTTTCGACCGAGCAAGATAGCATGCACAGTCAGGCCGAAACCGCTGAGGACGTCATTTCAGACTTCTAATATAATATCTCGCCATGCTCAGAAACTTCGATAGCACGATGCAGATTTGTGGCGCTAATTGTGATACTGCCACAGAGGCTTTTCGATACTCGCGGCCCGCAACCGCAACTGATAGAAACTCGAATAAAATGTAACTTTATGAACTAGGTTATAGCTTTCATTTTCCACCGACATTGGTCTAGTTTGCCGCCGATGCTTTGTAGTGGCGTAGAGTGAAATTAAGGGTAATTTCGAGCTGTAGCCTGTAGGTACGTGTGCTGCGTAACGCGGCGTCTCCCCGTCGATAAAAAATCATCGTAAATATATTTTTTTTGACATCGAAATAATACATAGTCAACAGACATCATGTTTGTTACAGGTTTTTTTATGGAAAACTAATTTTACTGATTTAGCAGAAGAATTAAAAGAAAATATGGATGAGAATGGTCACAAATCTAAAACATTAGGAAAAACTGTGAAACCGGAGAAAGCAAAAGTAAAAAGCCAGCTCATAAGAAAAAAAAGATAAGAGTAGCAGTAGCATAGAATTAAGTAGAACCTATTCTAATTATAAATATTTATTATCTGTCTAATCAGCTATATTTATTATCCAGGCAAGCAAAAGTATAACAGAAAAATATATCATAGCTTTAGAAAAAGTACAATTTTGTGAGAAATGTCTATTCACAGACTCAGTTATAAAAGCTATGCGAACAGATTTTAATGAGCTAAACTAATTTAATTAATTCAACCAGGGTGTGAAGGCTTGGTATCAATGTTATCACAGCTCAAAATATCCTACTGTAACATTTGATTATGTCAACGAGCCACTAAGTCCAAGTGCGGGATTGTCCAATGTAGAATTTCAAAACAATAGTACTAGAAATCAAAACAATTTTATAAGAATATCAACACCAATAAATACTACCAAAACTCTAGAGAGGGACCCTCAAATATTAGACAATATTTCTACAAATGATGTGGGTGATATGAGTCACATTCCACGTGTGCCACCGAGCCCGGTGCAGCTTACTGCTCCATCCCTAATGCACAAAACTATTGACAATGATGAGAAGGAACTATTTGGAATGATTAAACTCGGTGATAGTGATATATGCTATACAAGCGGCACAATTGAATGGGTGGGAAGAAAAAGATGTTTTCCATTGAACAGCGGTTTCAAAATACTCGCCCAAAATGAAATAAATGAACCTGACATGAAAAAGAGAAGGAACAGTTTGAAGAATAATATGGAATGCGAGTGTGCAGATGTTTTACCAACAGTTAGTGCTATTGTTGATCATTTGAATGCCCTTCACGAAGCCGTAGATTTAGTTGACTTGAGACTAAGCACTATTGAACAAGCAATTGATAAAAACTAACTTGTACAAAGGATGTTGTGATTATTTTAAAAGCAGGAGATTGATTAAATATTATTTTATTTATAAAAGTGTAACATTACTTCAATAATGTAAACATGAATAGATGGTAACAATTAATAAAATACTGTACAATTTATGCATGATGTTGACTTATAAAAAGCAGTCAAGTTTTCATCTGAATCATACTTCTTTCATGAGAAACTTAACTGTTCTTGACTTATGATTTAAGAAAATTTTATTATAGAGCATATAAATTCAATAGAATATAATATAGCTAAAAATGCTCTCTTTTATTGGACACCTTCATATGTTGTTTTCTTGCCTGTTTTTTTAATTACTTCTAGTAACTGGTCTGCACTCAAAGTTCCCGTCACTGTAACTTTCTGCTCTGGCAAACTTATAGCAACATTTTCAACACCCTGTCCTCTGAGTCTATTTAAAACTCTTTCAACTGCACCTGAACATCCTTCGCATGTCATTTCAACTTTGAATATGTGACTCTGAAAAAGTTAAATGGTTATAATGTTTCGCAAAAGTAACATGTTATTTAATTATTCTGGCTATAATAAAGGATAGTAGGGTTGGTTCTACATACTTTTAACCAAATAGAACTAGAGAAATCTTGAACTGAAAGAAATTGACTTAATGTGTACTGATTGTAGAAACAGAATGATGTGAATAATTACTTGGAAAGTTTATTTTAAAGAGTGAATACTCACTGATGACATTATCTCGAAGTGTAGAATGTAATAATAACGGTACACCGTACAAGGTATCTGCTAAATAAATGAGGTAGATTTGAGTTTGTGATCGACTGAAATATAATATGTGAATCTTTAGAAAATGACCATTAACTAGGTTTAGACGAAGCGTAACATAAATTAGGAAACTTACGAGTCTTATCAATCTAATAAGGATTAGTGAAATCTCAAATACAGTTCGACAAGGCTTTATTATTATATTATTATTATGAACGTGGCGAGAAAAGGAAAAGTACGAAGTTAGAAACTTCTATCATACAAAAACGTCATTTTTGACATGTGTTTGACAGTTCTCCTTAAGGGTTGGACCTCATCAGTCATCTGGCAGCACGGAATCGCGTTTTTCCGTCGCCCTTTCTCTTTCTGTCGCTTAGAACTGCCATTTGCTAGACCGAGACAGAAAGCATAATGCGATAGCCTCGAGGATTTCGCCGCGTGCTATCGCATTATGCTTTCAGTCTCAGTCTAGCAAATGGCAGTTGTAAGCGACAGAAAGAGAAAGTGCGACGGAAAAAGGCGATTCCGTGCTGCCAGATGAGATCCAACCCTTACCAGCAGCGCTCCCGTCAATGTCACCCACGTTCATTTTGTCGAGCCAGTTCGACAAGTAAAGGCTTTGAATGTGGCGAGAAAAGGAACTACAGCTTGACAAGGCTTTAAATCCGTTATCCCCAACCCGCGGCCCGCCGCCGACGCGCCGCGCCGCCGGGACTTTTAATTTGTGGCCCGCGTTTTGTTAGTAATATGCCATTTTGAAATTCACGTCCACGGTTCCACCGGCAAAATAATACAGTAAAGTCGTCGTGATAGACATGAATTTTTGAAGTGAAAACTTCTTTAGCGGCGTTGAGCACTTCTGTGGCCTGTGGGATGGGTAAAAACTGTGAAACTCGCGTCAGATTTTCGTGTTGATCGAAAAACCATAGAAAAAGCGTAAGACGGTTGGAGAGTAGTGTTTTGTGTCGAACTCGAACTGGAACGAAATGTACAGTCGGGGAAATGAGTTGTTTAGCAGAAATGTACAGTCGGGGCAAATTGTGCTAAGCAGAAATGTACAGTCGGGGAATGAGTTGTTTAGCAGAAATGTACAGTCGGAGAATGAGTTGCATAGCAGAAATGTACAGTCGGGGAAATGAGTTGTTTAGCAGAAATGTACTGCCGGGAAATGAGTTGTTAAGCA
Organism: Lysandra bellargus; assembly: GCA_905333045.1. NCBI lineage: Eukaryota > Metazoa > Arthropoda > Insecta > Lepidoptera > Lycaenidae > Lysandra > Lysandra bellargus. Next base: position 2,128,820 of record HG995332.1, on the reverse strand, counting down.
GAAATGTACAGTCGGGGAAATGAGTTGTTTAGCAGAAATGTACAGTCGGGGAAATGAGTTGTTTAGCAGAAATGTACAGTCGGGGAAATGAGTTGTTTAGCAAAAATGTACAGTCGGGAAAATGAGTTCTTTAGCAGACGCGCTGATTAAGGCCGCGTTTCCACCTGCAAGACAACTGTCGCGAGAAGTGTCTGACAGTCTGTCTGACAGCAGATTTTTTTTTCGATTGTCGATATTTTTAATCGATTGTAAGGGTTTCGATTAATTAATTAAAACGATCGTTTTTTTTTTAAATTGATTTTCATAAAAAATGGGTTAAAAAAATAATGCACAGCGTTAATAATCAAGTTTTCACTTCTGCCGGCACTCCCGGAGTGCAACCCGTCTTTTTTTTCCACTTTTAAATAGTTAATTTTGAAGAATATTATTTTTAAGCCCTAAAATTTTTTTTGCGGCCCGCGCCACCAAGACGAAAACATTTATAGGAGTGAAGAAATAGAGGAAAATGTGGAAAAAACGAGGGGAAATTATTTGAAAGGGCTTATTGGAACGCGCTACTCTTGGGAACTACTGGTCCGATTTGAAAAATTCTTTCAGTGTTAGATAGCCCATTAATCGAGGAAGGCTATAGGTTATATTTTATTACGCTAAAACTAATAGGAGCGAAGCAATATAGAAAAATGTGGATAAAACGGGGGAAATTATATGAAAGGGCTTATTTGAACGCGCTAATCTTAGGAACTACTGGTCCGATTTGAAAAATTCTTTTAGTCTTAGATAGCTCATTTATTGAGGAAGGCTATAAGCTATATTTTATAACGCTGAAACATTAGTTTCATTTCTTCGCTTCTATTAAGAAGCGAAGAAATAGAGGAAAATGTGGAAAAAATTAGGAAAATTATATGAAAGGGCTTATTCGAACGCACTAATCTCACGAACTACTGGTCCGATTAGAAAAATTCTTTCAGTGTTAGATAGCCTATTTATCGAGGAAGGCTATAGGCTACATTTTATCAAACTAATAGGAGCGAAGAAATAGAGGAAAATGTTGAAAAAACGGAGGAAATTATATGAAACTAGCTGTTGCCCGCGACTTCGTCCGCGTGGACTTCAGTTTATAGCGCGCGGTGTCAACAAAATTGGTGTCAAATTTAAAAGCTTTTTAAAACCCCGGTACCCCTTAAAATATCAAAATACCCCAAAACAGCTGTGCAGTGTGCACATAATATTTGATTTTTTAAAATTAAACTTTATTTATACCAAATTTAAAGCCTATTTACTATTTAGCCCCCCATTACACTACTTTGGCTTTGCCCATAAACTATTTATCATTGGTAGGTTTAAGGTTACGTCACTCATCACTGCATAGATAAAGTACTGAGTAGTTATTTAATAACGTGTAAAACAATCGGAAGAATCCGAAAAATCCGACTCAACATGGTACCACCTGTTATAGAAAGACTTATGAGCAAGCGATATCGTGATGTAGGCGACACTTAGCGCCATCTGTTATGAATTTTTGGAACTAACTTATTTTTAACAAATTTACGCATTTTCACCCCCTTACAACCCCTTTTTCAGTTAAAAAGTAGCCTATGTCCTTTCTCAGGCTTTAGCCTATCTGTGTACAATATTTCATTACAATCGGTTCAGTAGTTTTGGCGTGAAAGCGAGACAGACAGACAGACAGAGATACTTTCGCATTTATAATATTAGTATAGATTGCTTATTGCTTATTAATCTTAAGAACTACTGGAGCAATTTTTATGTTATTTGGCAAACGTGAAGAATAGATCACGTGAAGGGTGTGAACCCCACGAATGTGTGAACGGTAGTTCGCGACAGCATTCGTACACGAATGCTTCGTCGAATGTTTCGTCGATGACGAGGCGAATGGCGAACGCGAATGTATAAATGCAGTATAATATTTTTCATTCAACATCGCTATCATATGAACACGTCCTCCATGTTCGTGTGCGAATGTCAAAATAAATCACCCCACGAATGTGTGAACGGTAGTTCGCGACAGCATTCGTACACGTAACACGAATGTTTCGTTGAATGTTTCGTCGATGACGAGGCGAATGGCGAACGCGAATGTGTAAATGCAGTATGAAACCTAAGCGATCATTGGCCTAAGCGATTAGGCCAGTATACTGGTAACAGTTTAGGAACACGCAAATTGTCGAACTGAATACTGACAACTGTAGTGGTGTCTACAGACGGACGAACCCGGTACGAAGTGAAGATGGGCGTAGGCGAGTTTGACAGCCGTCAAACTCTTATGCAGGTTCTTCATTTGGCACGAATTTGACAGTTTTGACGGTTCACAGCGAACCGTCAAATTTGACACGTGGGCTTAGTGCTGCCCATTTAACAAATATCTGCCTATATATAAGGAAAAATATTTATTGTATTAAATTTAACGCAAAACATAACATTACTTACGGCTCCTCACACCTGTTTTTAATTTTAAAATAATTGGGGTTAGTTATTCTTCTTGAGTAGTTAGTTAATATTTTCGATCCAGCTCTAATGCGACCAAAATTTTAATTGCAAACGAAGGATATTTTCAACGATAATAATTAAAACAACTTCTAGATACAAGTTACAACCATGTTACAACCGATATATTCTGAAAAATAAAATTCAAAATAATATATAATGGACAGCATCCAAATCCTTTCTACTTCTCACAAAAACATTTTTGTCCTTAATCTGTGATTTTTATCTTTGTTAATGTGATATCTCTGTTATACAAATACAGTGTGGGGAAAATATTTCTTTCAGAATTGGTAACACTTTACGAAAATGAAGCTTTTGGGCATTTGAAACTCTATTGCAATGTAGTAGAGTTTAAAATCCGAAAACAATTTTACAAATGTCATTCCGGTTTGACAGACGAGGTACGTGTAACTGTGTACGTGTAAAACTGTCAAATTTGTCTCTCACAGACGGACCGCGTCCCTGAGAGACGCGGTCTGCAAACCGGGTTCGCGCAATCTGTAGAAGCCATAAGAGTTTTGGCGGGCATGTCATGGGCATGTCACTTTCAAACTTCTTCTACTTTTTATTGTTGGAGTGGTTTTTATTATTTTTTCCCAAATTGTGTTATTTGGGTCTTTGATGTTCATTATTGGTAAAATATTAGCCATTAAATACCCGTTATCTTGCACAAGTGCAGGTAAGATGTTATCAAAAACAAAATGTATAATTCCTGTGACATTTGGGTCTGAATATCGGTAAATAGGGCTATTTCTTCCGTGAGTTTTAACTAAAACATCGTTGTAATAACTTTGTTATCCTAGTCATTGGAATATTATGGCGTCTTTTTCAAATTGAAATGTATCAAGTTTTACATTCTTTTGCCCAGTTTTGTAGCAATTATTGATGGTATTCCCTGGTATTACCGATAGTTGTCTACCCATACGCCATCTAGTTACTAAAATGGAAACTGTTTGACAATCAAATGTTGTTACTTGTCTTTGCTGTTACGTATGTTGAATTAAAAAAAAATGACATTTTAGAAACAGGTAGAGTAGAATCAACGGTGTGTCCAGGCTCCGGAAGGTTTTATTTATTATATTTATGCATTACACTCCAAATGAAATTATGTCGCTCAAGGATAATCTTAGAGAGCTTGGCTGGTAAGTAACATTAACTGAAAAGTTTCGTCGTGTATATATTTGGTTGGGTGGGCTTATAAAATTTCATATTCCTTGCAGGCACTTGAGTGATGAAGGTATCGATATTATTAGCGAAAATGGGCAGATACAAGATGTTAATGATCTTATAAAGAAAGCTTTGGACGTAAGTAAAGAATTCATTTTGCCAGGTATCGAAAAATTACTTAAAATTTTGTATAATGTGTCCTGTTTCCCTTTTTAGTTTGATCTGAGGGATGTAGGGGAGCAAGCTTTTCCTGAAGATTTTACCAAGGATCCAACCAAATTGGAGAACCCTATAGTCGTTCAAATACAGAAAGTGAGAAATGTATCGGCACCCAAAGCTAACGAGGAGTCAACATCAGCACCCCGCATGCTGAAACTGACGCTTCATGACGGCAAATCCACTTGCACGGGGTTGGAAACGAGTCCCATACCATCTCTTAGTATTAATACACCACCAGGAACTAAACTTCTGCTAAAAAACGAAGATCTAGAAGTGTGTCATGGGATCATATGGTTGACTCCAAGTGTAATATCTGTTTTGGGTGGAAAAGTAGCTCATATGATAGAAAAGTGGGAGTTAAACAGAAGTCTCGCCAAACATACTCGTGGTAATACCTATTTTTCTTATAAATTACATATTATAAAAAAAAAACTATAGCGTAATAAAATTTACAGTCTTAACCTCTCGAGCCCCACCGGCTCGTTAACAAGCCACCTGAATACACTCTACCTCACGCAGTTTTATAACTTATTTTAGTGTATATGTTATGCTCAAAGACCGAAATCACTCAATGAGCGAAAAAATGGCTCACAATGCGTTGTGGTCGCAGCGAAATTCACGTCGTGGCTCTAATGAAAACGGCCACGACGCGTTCTGGCAATCACAAAAAGGCCATAACGCGAAATTCCTGTTGTGGCTGATATGCTATTCGTTTTTCTTGATTTGTTCTTGATTGATTAATCATCCATAGGTATGGAAGATTATATTTGAATTACCACGCGTACTACAAAATATTTTTTCTTTTAGAAAATCACTGCAAATCAAGTTTTTCATTATTATTTGTAAAATATCCATAGTTCCATAATATCCGTACTAATATTATTACTGTCTGTCTGTCTGGCGCAAAGTGCTATTGTTTGTAATTGTTTTTTTTAATCTGGTATTCTGGTATATTTTAATAGTATATTTTAATAAGGTAATCTGATCTTAATAAATAATAAGTATTTCGTTTTATTTTTCTTTATATATAATTTAAATATAATACTACCAGTTGATGCCCGCAACTATGTTGCGCCAGACAGACAGACAGTAATAATAATAGTATGGATAGTATGGAAGTATGGATATTTTATAAATAATAATGATAAACATGTTATGCAGTGATTTAGTAAAAGAAAAAATATTTTGTACCTAGTACATGTGATAATTCAAATATATCTTCCATAACTATGGACAATTAATATAAGTCAAGAACAGATCAAGAAAAACGAATAGCATATCAGCCACGACACGAATTTCGCGTTATGGACTTGTTGCGATTGCCAGAACGCGTCGTGGCCGTTTTTATTAGAGCCACGACGCGAATTTCGTATCATGGCTGTTTCACTGTGACCACGACGCGTTGTGAGCCTTTTTTTCGCTCATTGAGCGATTTCGGTCTTTGAGCGTAACATATATAAGATTTAATTTTGTTTGTTCTATCCATCATTTTAAAGAGTATAAAATTGGCTACAAAAAGAATGCACTAAATTACTTTGGTGAAAATTGAAAAAAATAATTTAAAAAATTTTATGAGAAATCTGGTATCTTATCACGACTTTAAAATATTTCAATTGTTTAGGTGGTGGAGAGGTAGACGGCGGGCCTCCACCGTGGATTCCCTTTGGCCAGCCTCTAGAAGCCTTGCCTGTTGATAAACAGTTTAAAAGTTTGCAAGAGGCCTCAAAGCAAGATAATGCCGAGTTTGAGGCTCAACGGAAAGGAGCCATTGCAGAGGCTCAAAGATTGTCTGGAGTAAAGAAAGTCAGTATTTTTATGTATGCACACTTTAGTTAATGTGAGATGTTATCAATCAATATATAGTTTAGTATAATTTATGCCTGGTCCCAAAATAAGAAATAAAAAAAAGATAAGCACATCCATAATCTAGTGCTTAACATATTTAATCTTAGCTCCTCTTAAAAAGAATAATTATCTATTTAAAATTTCAGGTGTTTGGAGGTGGCACTAAACCACTGCTAGATGCAAATGTGCAAAAAATTGTTGATGCTGGATTCACAGAAGAACAGGCTGAGAATGCTTTGAAATACACTAAAAACAATGTTGACCGGGCATTGAGAATATTACAAAAGAGGGACAGCTCGGAAAACAGGAATAAGGAGAAACAAAAGGATCCTGATCAGCCAAAACGTAAGGGCCGTAACAAAGATGCCAATGATGATGACGGTATACCCGTAAAGCCTTCTGGAAAAGTCTCCCTTTTTGACTTCTTGGAAGACAAGCTGCCTAATGTTCCAGAAAGGGATAAAAATGTGAGAAGGGAATATAATTCAAATTCCGAAGATAGAGCCGAAAGATCCTACGGTAATAGAGACAGAAATAACACCAGAGGCAATTCACGCTCCCATGGCTCAAGGTACGACGGCCCACGGAATAGAGGCGACAGGGGAAACTATTCTAATGATAACTATCATGGCTCCCACCGAGATGACCGGAAATATCCAAATCAAAATGAAAAACCCCCTCGGTTTCAACGTAAATTGGAAGAAAAAAATAAACAGCAGCAAGCCATGAATATGAACATGGGATATAATAATTCTTATCACAACCCACCACTTAGCCAGTATCCGGACATAAATATGAGAAAAGATAGCATGAATGACAATAAAATGCATCAACAAAGTTATAGAAATCACGTCAACCCCATGGATAATCTAATAGATGCTACAGCTAATTTAAACTTACTTTCCAGTCCACCTGGGCCCACAACTGACATATCGCCCGGACGTATTGGCTATCAAAATCCGCCTGATCAGATAACATATGTAAAACCAACATATGCAAATCAGGCTCAGGATGCTCAGTCTTTTAGGCGGAACAACGATATGTCGAAATATCAGGAGCAGTATCAGCGCAGACCTCAACAGCAACCTAATGGATACATGGAGCCTCAACAGAATACCATGTACCCAAACATGAATTATATGGGTGGAGGGCAAGCCGGGTATAATGGTCGTCAATATAATTACGGAGGCAGGCCTCAGCCTCAAGAGTATAATGCAATGCGTACAGGCATACCGTTTCTATCGGGCTCTCTGCTCGGCTTTCAAAATGCGGCTGTAAATGAGCAGGCTCGTGCTATGCTCGGTGTCACGGACATAAACTGGAAAGTCGGTGACAGGTGTCTAGCTCTGTACTGGGAGGATAATAATGTAATTATGCTTTTGAACATCTTTCAAACATTACATTTGTATTATGAAAAGAAGCAATATTTAAAAATACTAACCTCACAAATACATAATATTATATATTTTATTAAAAGTATATATTTTATTTTTCAGTTCTATGAAGCAGAAATAACTGGTATATCTTCCAATACAGTTGTAGTAAAATTTTGTGCTTACGGGAATCATGAAGAGGTTCTTAAGTCAAATTGCTTGCCCTACCCTAACCAAGGTAAATTTGAAAAATATAAAAAACCATTAACAAATGAGAATGTGATTAGATTGTGGAAGTTTTGCCTTTTTTTTATACATAATAAAATCGCGTAGTTAGTAGGCAAGAATAATAGATACATAATTTGATTGTCTCTACACATATATATTGTTTTAATGCTTCAACTTTCAAGCCCCAAGCAACAGCGTTTGTACTAATGCTTTTAGTTTTTGTTCAAATATAATGACAACTCATATTCTGATGATTTAATTGCGTGCAGGTGCGTCGATACGCGGCGGCGTGGCGGGGCGGCGGGTGTAGGAGAGCGGGGCGGAGCGAGCGGCACCGCCCTCGCCCGCCAGCTGACCACCGCTGTCTGCGCCCGCGCTGGCCCCACACACGCCTCCCGCGTGTGACATGCTACCCTGTGCGGCTCCGGCGTGCGATGTGGCGCACAATGCGGCGCTGCGGTATGGCATGGCATCGCCTGCGACGCCGCCGTGTAGCATGGCAGCCCCTGCGGCGCCGTCGTGTGGCATGACAGCCCCTGCAGCGCCGCCGTGTGGCATGGTGCCGATTGTGGCGCCCTCTAGCGTCGCCCGGACCTCGTGTGACATGTGCATGGCCATCGCCACTCGCGACATGGCGCAGCTGACCCAACATGGCGGCCTGCGCCCCCGCGTGCCCGGCGTCCCTGTCGCCCGCCATCTTGTCATTTACAAGAGTTTCAAGTGGCCCTAATGCCTAAGTGTAAGTTAACCCTATTCTGTCTATCCGCTAGCTCTGTTCGAAGTCTAAGTACTCTAGTAGGAGTGATTAGGTTTATTAACATAGTTTTTTAGTCGTTTAAAGGTTTTTATATTAATTTATAAATCATTTTATTTACCTATTCTTTTGTTGTCAGTTGAAAATTTGAAAGATGTTATAAACTTTACTGTTTACGACTGTTCTCGTTTTGTTCACCCCCAAATGATCTCAGAGCTAGCCCCCAATGTAACCTCGTAACACTCGTATCATGTGTTCCTCGTTGTCTTCATTTTTTAATATTAATATTTTTTAAGCACATAAATGATAAAACATTAATTCATGTAATATTAGGGGTCACCAATTAGTTTCTCTTTTCCATTTTAAGAAATGAAATGACCTTTGCGGTCCACACATTTAAAAAAAAATAATTATCAAACAGGTAATTACGGAAATCACAAACGTATTTATTTACGTATATCAGTGAGAAAAGTGACTATTTTGCTAGCTAATTATCCTAAAATATTGGTTCGAGCTATTGACATTAAATGCTCGGTCCGCACACAAGGGGTCGGCTAACCGGACCGCCGGTCCGCCATTTGGTGACCCCTGCTGTATATGCTACATAATATTGCTCAATGGCATTCGATCAACGTAACCTAAATGTTTCGGAACGAGATACTGTTATGGAAGTATAGTTCGCAAATCGATTTATACAAATTAGCAATGACCCAGATTTTGTAGTAATCTGAAAACTGCGAAGCTTCGACTGCCAAAACACGCTTAAACGGCTCATTCACTATCCTGCATTGCAGTCCGCCGTGCAGGCCTGCAACACCATTCGCTATCCTGCATAAGCCGCCGTGCAGTCCGCCGGATTATGCAGGATAGTGAATGCTGTTACAGGCCTGCACGGCGGACTGCAATGCAGGATAGTGAATAGGCCCTTTTAGAGCGGCTCCCTGCAAAATTTTGTTTGAATCTGTTTCTATATTTCCATTGTATAAATAAAATGATGCTTTTACTGAAGATAAGCTCGAATTGAATAGCAAAATATGTCATAACTCATAATAATATCGTAATGTAGTTGAAGATTACAGTCACTTGTTTAATTTAAGTAAGTAATAAGATGTTCTTTACAAGACACTCATTTTGTTAGCTAAACGATTTGTTTTGACAAATAGGCCTAAAGGCTATATTGTTGGTATTTTTGTAATTGAGATAATATGTTTCGCTTACACATTTTTATCATATTAACTTATGAATCGGTTTTTAAATTATTATTTAACGATGAGGCTCCTTATAGACGAACGACACTTGAAAGCGGCAGATACAACTGCAGCCGTCGCCACTAGTCGACGGCATCCGTCGCTGCATGTCGGCGGCTTCCGTCGCTGCATGTCGACGGCAGCCGCCGACAGTTGGCGACGCTTGTAGTTGTAGCGTGCCTCGTCTGTCATTTCAAATAGGCCAAGAGTGCGCAAGCGTTGCGCATCCACAAAATAGAAAATGAGCTCCAGTGATACTGAGGCTTTCAAAATAGTTGTTAGCTCATTAAAAGAACCGCCTAGTATTCGAAACAAATTTTAAAAAATTCGATACTTCGTAAACGTGGGTAGAGTGCAAAAAATCGCCTCGTTTTTAGTGTATTAATATCTCTTTAATCCACAATAAACATGCTGTTCTTATTTGTTGTTGGCGATGACCACAACGGAGTAAAAGCAATAACTTATAACAGTGTTTTTTCATAGGAAGCCATTTTGGAACTGGCTCCTGTACTAAAAGAACCCAACAAAACCTTTACGCGGCACGCCACAACTGCCGTCAACGCGTCGACGGCTGCCGTCGATATGCAGTGACGGCAGCCGTCGACAAGTGGCGATGGCTACAGTTGTATCTGCCGTTGGCAAGTGTCGTTCGTCTGTATGGAGCCTTATATAGCTTACTAGTTAATTTTGTGTTCATGGGCAAACGAACAATGTTTCACAATCCTAAATAGAAGTGTCAGTTTGCAAGTTTTGTGTCTGGTTTCCAGATAAGAATGTTTTAAAACTTATAAAATACAACTAATAAGTTAAATACAATTTTGTAAGATTGTTGAACAGGCTGCTAGTAAAAAGCCGTGCATTACTTGGATTATCCGGGAAAAACGAAGGTATAATGTTCGAATATCTCCATGGTGGGGAAAATGTGAGCGGGACGGGTGCGGGCGCACGAGACCCGATATTGGTAGATCACGATCTGATAGTGACATTATTTTGTGGATATCGTAGACATAAGCCTCCATTTTCGCCGAGCGACCTTAATGTTGCGCGCGGCTTAAATACATGAACTAAGCATGTGAGATATTGTAGATGTTTTGAACCAGACAAGAGGACAGTCGCTCTGTTATTATAGTCAATGTGAGACAAGCACTGTATAGCTTGAGTAAGTGTATTGTATGTTTAGCGCAAAGTGTGTAATATATTATTTATCTATATCGGTGTATAATAAACTTTATGTGCAGTGGGACTCACAGACTAAGTGGAAATATTTATGTCAGTGTTGTAGGTATGTGGTGTATTGTGTGGGCAGTGGGATACGAAGGCCGCAGTTGTTGAAGCCGGGAGCAGGCAATTTTCTGTTCTCTTCCTTGTACTGCTTTTGTTACTTTTTAGTGGTCCATCACGAAAATCAACATTTCTTTGAAAAGTTGTATAAAATGACATATAATGTAGTCTGTCAAAAAAGTGAAGAAATTAAAAAGTAGCAACATCGTAGTGTCATCCCTTTTTTCTTAGATTGATTTGAAAGGGATGACACTACGATGTTGCCACTTTTTAATTTCTTCACTTTTTTTACAGACTATACTTATATTTCAGGCTTTGTCGGCAAAAAACGTTGTGCCGTACAATGTTGCCACCTTTTAACTTCAAATTGAAGTAAAAACCTTTCTGTGCTCACACAACAGCACTCGCTTTTATAGTCTTAATGCCCATTTAAAAGTGAAGAGAACAGAAACTGATTATCCGGGGTCTGCCATACAGAGAGCCGGTAGATTCACTTAAGTACATGTCATACTGTCGAACGCGTACAGTTTGTATGATCTGTTGAACCAAAGTCACTGGTACGGTCAGCGTCGTTTATATAATTACGTGCTATCTGTATAGTTCGCGGTCGACCATGCATGACGTGAATCTTTGTTGTTGATTTATCCTAAGTATTATATTAACACCATGGGCTACATATTCGACTGGTTTGCAGTCATTTTGGTTACCTTGTAATTTAATGGCTTAGATTGAGGAAATCTTTTGTAAGTCGACCGTAATTTTGCAGATAATATTATAGGTATTATCAGAGAAGTTCATTCCTAGGCAGATGGCGTGGTCGCGTTAAGTCAAACCCATCCGACAAATTCACTGATCTCCATTTTAAAAGTACGGAGGTCAGTGGACAGATTACAGCTAAGTGCTAAAATTGAATTGACATACGCCGACCAAATGGCGTAGGTCATAGACTTAGAGCGCCTTCACATTACGTCGCAAGCAGTGCGGCAGCAGCGCTGCAGCCGCGCTGCAGCCGCGCGACTTCATCGTTCTCGTTTTAGTATGGAAGTCGCGCGGCTGCCGCGTGGCTGCCGCACCACTGGCGACGTAATTCGAAGGCGGTCTTATAATATATACTTCATACGTTTATGGCGTAGGTCCGTCGACTGCCTAGGAATTTATTTCCTCGATGGTACATTTGTACATTATTGTAACATTTTCCTCGACGGTACATGGTGTTTGGGACATACGTGTCGTGACTCTTGAGTAGCGTTAGAGCGCCTTCACATTACGTCGCAAGCAGTGCGGCAGCAGCGCTGCAGCCGCGCGACTTCTATGCAAAACAGAGTCGCGCGGCTGACGCGCGGCTGTCGCAGTGCTTGCGACGTAATGTGAAGGCAGCCTTATGTATTCAGTTGCTAATATGTTGTATAAACAAAGAAACTCAACAGTACGTCGCTGTTTTTGTCATGAGTTTCCTATATTATATTGAGCTAAACGTTCGCTGACCGCGCCTATCGAACGTTTTTAGAACTTCGCTTTCGATACATTTGTACTAATGTTCTGTTTAAATCATTTATTAACAGAAAGCTAATAAAAAATTATTACGCATTGTATTTTTTATTATTTACTACCTATTTTCTGTTTTTTTGGGGTTAAAAGGAAATCCTTTTAATGTGCCTTATATATCGTATTATTAAACCTATTCTTCGTTCATTGTTTTTCAATGCTGAGTCTACGTTAAGCTGCTACCTTGTACTAACTATTATGTATAATAGATATGATATCTATTCGGTGCTGCCACTAAGAAATTAAATTTAATGTAAACAATTGCAGTATGTTTTATAAATTATAATGCTATCAATATAAAAGTCACGTAAAAAGTATTTCGTGTAAAAAGAAGGAGGTGACAAAAGTAAAGAAAGACGTTAATTTGAACACAATGTACCTAGGTATATTACGATTAGGTATTGGTCGAGTTATAATTTGTTTACAACTTAATCAAAATGAATCGGAGCGGGCTGTAATATTATAGATTATAGGGTACACGACTCAGTCGTTTGCAGTTATCCTATTGTATTGACTATTGGTGCGTTAGATATTGTTTGAAAATATTAGGAATTAAAACGGGCGCCGCCACACATTCTTACCATTATAGGTATTTTTTTTAATGAAATAAGGGGGCAAACGAGTAAACGGGTCACCTGATGGAAAGCAACTTCCGTCGCCCATGGGCACTCGCAGCATCAGAAGAGCTGCAGGTGCGTTGCCGGCCTTTTAAGAGGGAATAGGGTAATAGGGGAGGGTAGGGATGGGAAGGGAAGGGAATAGGGTAGGGGATTGGGCCTCCGGTAAACTCACTCACTCGGCAAAACAGCGCAAGCGCTGTTTCACGTCGGTTTTCTATCATGTATCTCCTGAGTCCTGTGTCGCCAGGATCGACAGCGGTATCCAACCACGAAAACCCTTTGATATTATGATTTATGATCTCAGGGAGCCCGAGGGACATGCTAAAACTGTCTTGGGACACGCAACGAAACATCAGAAGAAAATAGGATTAGAAAGATAAAATATTAGGAATGCCAACAATAGTATGATGAGCTCGAATGCCAATGATTGGGGTGTATTACTCGAAGATTATTAATAATTATAGTATAAAAGTCCCAATTATTGACACGTAAGAATTCTCATGTCGCGAGAATGAATGAATTATGAACGTCATCGGTGGTACTCGCGTCGTCCGGTGACCAGTAAACAGCCTTCGCGGTTGGAGGGGAGGTAGGAGCCGCCGCGTCCCGCGACCACAAACCAGTTGGCCGTGCACGATCGTGCGTATCAGGTGAAGTGAAAAGCAGTGTGAAGTGACTAGTGATGATCGAGTGACATTATATCTGGATTATATTGTTCCTGAAGGTGTAAAAGGTTTGTGTTGGTCAACGTTTAATGTTTATGCTGTATTTTAGTTATGGTTACATACTATGTAGCACGCCTCTCACGGTCCTTGTAATGCGCGGCAAGCGTGTATTGTATTTTAAATATCGATTAACGAACTAAAAAACAAGGGGCCCCAGTATGCAGGTAGCATGTTTGGATGTCATAACTGGATATAAGTGTTTTTGTTATTTGTTGATAGTTTGTTACGCGGTACATAAGTAGATACTTTCTTACTACCTACACTTACTAGTTACTACTACCACCACAGATTAGGTATCAACTAATTAATACTAGGTACGTAGTACGTAACTACAGTTTGTTTCATTGATAGGTACCATGTTTCATGTTTGATAAACAATTTACTAGAGATAATCGGCAAAGTTAAGTAAAATACGTTATGTTACTTAATTAAGACTTAAAATAGGTGTTGTTATGAGTGTGAGTTTGTGCTAAAAATAATTTGTATGTGAAAACTGAGAAATTATTATCCTAATGTGGCCTAGTTTTCCATTAGGTTGTTGTTACGATGCACGATGGTAACAAAGTGTAGTTTTGTTATGAAACGAGCAGACGAATTGCCTGATAGAGATATTCGCAGCGCGCAACACCTGAGTCACTGACGCACTGGACATAGATGATTATCCATAGTCCATACTAATATTATAAATGTATAAATTTATAATTTATAAATTTTATACATTATAAATATATTATAAATGCGTAAGTGTGACTGTCTGTCTGTTACCTCTTCACGCTCGAACCGCTGAACCGATTTTGCTGAAATTTGGCATGGAGATACTTTGAGTCCCGGGAAAGGACATATCCTATGTCCTTTCCCGGGACTCAAAGTCTTTGTCCCGGAAAAATGTACGGTTCCCGCGCGATAAACGAGTTTTGGCGCAACGGAGTTGCGGGCATCAACTAGTTATTAATAATTTAATTATTGTAATATAAAATGAAGATTTTGACATCGGCCAGCAGCCCCATACATTTTATCAGTTAATTAACACTATAGTAAGGACTATAAGGGCTAAGGTTTTGACTGTTGCGTATTAGTATTCTTATTCATTTTCGTTCAATTATCATCTCGTTAATTCATTTGGCATTATATAGGTAAATATCAAGTTTAAATGGGAATACCCAAATGTTTTATAATTTTCTCATACCTGTCAGCTTTAGCAACCACTCGATTGATCTTACTACTCCGAAGGTCCGAGAACCACACCGGTGAAACACAATGTTAATACTAATATTAAAAATGCGAAAGTGTGTGTCTGTCTGTTACCTCTTCATGCTTAAAGCGCTGAACCGATTTTGATGCAATTTGGTGTGGAGATACCTTGCGTCCCGAGAAAAGATATAGGATAGTTTTTGTTGCGGAAAATGTACGGTTCCCACGCGATAAACGAATTAGCCGAATATTTACCGAAGGCGTACGTGGTTGCGGGCTCCAAAGTTCAACTAATTCTATAATAAAATCCCCGCGTTCCATTTGATGTTAAAACGATCAAAACGCTCAAAATAGGAGGCAGTTTGAGCGATTTCATCGTTTTTAACATCAAATGGAACGCGGGAAATTTAAAATACTAGCTGCTGCCCGCGACGTTGTCGGCATGAAGGCTCTTCAGCACCAAAATTAGGCGATAGCGTGATATTATGTGTAGCCTATATGTTGACCCGACCTCTTAGTAATATTCATGCAAAATTTGAAGTAAATCCATGCAGTAAGTACTTTTTGAGTTTAGCTCGGACATACTGTATACATGATACAGACAAACAGACAAAATTTAATATTCTAATTTAAACTATATTTTTGGCTTCGATATCGATTGTAGACCACGCCCCAAGTATTATTAAAAAAATATATTCAATGTACAGTTTTTTTGACTTTCCTACTATTTTATATTGAGTCAAATAACTCGTTCGCTTCCATAGAGCTTTCACAGTTAACTTCTTTACAGCGAGTTAAGGCGAAAACTCGTATTCGTAAGTCAGTAGTCATTTCCGGAGGATATGACACTTTTACAACTGTTTAATCCAGAGTTATTATTTTAACCACTTTGTTGTCCATCCGATAGAGCAGCCATATATACTTACTTATCTATATAGTATATAGTATGCTCCACGGAGCCCTAGGACACCGCGAGAATACTAGAAACAACGAGAAAATATACCTCTACTAGTTTTTTACGAATTAGATTTTGCAAATATCTATTCAACAATATTATTACTTAATTAAGGAATGCACATAAATTTTCCTTTTGTTTTGGGGTTCCGTCTGAAATTTCGCCTTTCAAAAGGGTTCCGCCACGTAAAAAGTTTAAAAATCACTGCTATAGAGATAATACCTACATAGTTAGTTAGGACATAGATAGTTAGGGTTCACTCCAAGTTCACTCCCAAACTAATAATATAACCTTAGAGCTGAATTAATTGGAACGCACAATAATGCGGCTCGCATTAATTTTGCATAAAATAATAGAGCTACTGTTGGATTGGAAGTTAAAACTAGAGCTAAGGCTGGTCGCATACTGCATACACACGTTTTCAGTATTCGAAATTCCGTGCGACTAACGCAAACTTTTTTTTTCAAGCGCTTACGTGCGGAATTCGTTCGGAAATTATCCGCGAACAAACATAAAATAAAAAAAGAACATATATACGGTCGAATTGAGTAACCTGCTCCATTTTGGAAGTCGGTTAAAAACGAATGTGTACCGGTGTGCGACAGTTAACGTATATTTTTCTACTGATTCTATGCATTCGGATTTCTGAATACGGGAAACGAATTTGGAAATTGTATGCGGAAAATCTAATAAGACGCAATGTGAATGCGGCCAGCCTAATAGAACGCAATCGCAGCCTCGCGATATCCATCGTTGCCTTGAGCTTAAGGAGCTGAACGATGGAATGATGAGGCAACTGGTGAAATGTGTTGGTAACATACGCTCTTCATAGTCGACAATAATAGTCACAACTAGGGTTGTCAATTTTAAAAACTAAATTCATGCAACATAGACAAGTTTTACACGCGCGATGTGAATTATTGGGAGCAAGAAATGGTCTCACATTTAAAAATTTTAAAAATTGAATTTTTATTAATGTACTAGCGACCCGCCCCGGCGTATAAAATATATAGCCACTGAAAAAATTATTAAAATCGATAGCCTATGATCCTTCACGTGGTCTACTTCTTATCTGTGCCAAATAACATAAAAATTGCTCTAGAGTCCTTCGCGACATAAGCCCTTTCAAATAATTTCCCCCGGTTTTTCCACATTCTCCTATTAGTCTTAGCGTGATAAAATATAAACTATAGCCTTCTTCAATAAATGGGCTATCTAAAACTGAAAGAATTTTTCAAATCGGAACAGTAGTTTCTGAGATTAGCGCGTTCAAGTTAGCCCTTTCAGATAATTTTCCCCGTTTTTTCCACATTTTACTCTATTTCTTCGCTCCTATTAGTCTCAGCGTGATAAAATATAGCCTATAGCCTTCCTCAATAAATGGACTATCTAACACTGAAAGAATTTTTCAAATCGGACCAGTAGTTCCTGAGATTAGCGCATTCAAGTTAGCCCTTTCTAATAATTTTCCCCGTTTTTTTCACATTTTCCTCTATTTCTTCGCTCTTATTAGTCTTAGCGTGATAAAATATAGCCTATAACCTTTCTCGATAAATGGGCTATCTAACACTGAAAGAATCATCAACATCCGTTGCGTAGTTTTAAAGATTAAAGGGAACAAAGGGACATGAGGGAAAAAAAAGCGACTTTGTTTTATAATAAGTATAGAATGTATTACTCTTGCTAAAAGGATCTCGGCCGTATTAAGAACAAATCGAGAAAACATTCACCTTGATCTGCAATGAGACGTTTAACCTCGTGTTAATTGTGCCGTATGATCTATTATGCCGCAGGCTGCTGACGGCTCATTCGCATGCCGAATGCGAGACACCTGCAATGCAATAGCCGATAACAAACAAATAATTACTTACAAGAGCTGAGGGAGCAGGTTGTAGGAAGGTTATGATTAGAATCTAATTTATATAAAAATCTCGTGTCACAGTGTTTGTGCTCGTTTATCGCGCGGGAACCGTACATTTTTCCGGGATAAAAAGTATCCTATGTCCTTTCACGGGACTCAAAGTATCTCCATACCAAATTTCAGTCAAATCGGTTCAGCGGTTCGGGCGTGATGAGGTAACAGACAGACAGACACACTTTCGCATTTATAATGTTAGTATGGATGGATTCTCGTGTCACAGTGTTTGTGCGCGGACTCCTCCAAAACGGCTCAACCGATTTTAATGGTACATGTACATTCGTTTAGGCCTGAGAATAGGTTTTTATCTGCTTTTTTGCAAAACAACGTTTGCTGGGTCAGCTAGTAGTAATAAGTTATAGTAAAATCTATACTGGTAGGTACTAATATTATAAAGCGGAAGAGTGTGGTTGTTTGTTTGTTTGAACGCGCTAATCTCATGAACTACTGGTCCGATTTGAAATATTATTTCAGTTTTAGATAGCCCACTTATCGAGTAAGGCTATAGGCTTTATTTTATCACGCTAAGACTAATACGAGCGAAAAAATAGAGGAAAATGTGGAATAAACGTGGGAAATGTGGGAAATTATTTGAAAGGGCTTATCTGACGTACTACTGGAACAATTTTTCTCTTATTTGGCACAGATAAGAAGTAGACCACGTGAAGGATGATAGGCCATTTTCTGTGGAATAATTTGTCTGTGAAATACCTAATTAACGCGGGCGAAGCCGCGCGGAACGTATAGTCGTCTAGTATTGTATAAACGTGTGTTATCTACTATCAAAGAAATTGATTCAAAGGCAGATGGCAGTCCTACGTGATTTATTCAAGTAATGTGTGTTGTGTCAGCCCATCTAGCATACTTACGCCAACCACGGATTTAAAAAAAATACGGATAGAGCATTACACTATAAAGAGGTGAAGCATGCAAGGTACGACAATTTCGTCACAATTTCGTTTATTGTACACGTGACCGACACTCACACACGCAACTAGGTAAGTACTACAACTCGCTGTCATTGTACATAGAGTGACGGCGCCAATGACACGCACACATCCTACACGGGCGGCCATTACTGTGTTTCACTCGGGATTAGACAAGGTTACATCCGTATTTTTTTAAAATCCGTGACGCCAACGAGAAAATTTTGTCTACACGTTTTCTCGATGTTTGATGGCGTTTCTCTTCATCTCTATTGACCCTAACATGACATAATTTTTTTCTCGTGTAGATCTGTCGTTAAAATATATCGCCATAATGTAAAAAAAATGATTTTGACAATATACCTAACTACACACGAGAGTGAGATATCTTGAGATTTTCTCGTTTGCGCATCTTAGGCCGGGTTCAGCCGACAGATCGCGACTTACGTTGCAGACAGACAGACAGACAGACAGACACACTTTCGCATTTATAATATTAGTATGGATTGGCATATTTTTAAAGTTAAAGTTTATATTATGTACACTGTAGAGCTGCAATTTTCTGAAGGTAGTAAATATAAGTTAATGTTTGCGGGTACTTCTAAAACAATCAAATGACAAATGAATTCGATACTTCGATACGTGTGAAAACTTTAAAGTATGGGAAGTCCGAGGGAAATTTTAATGAATAAAATAATAATTACCTACTTTAGTTTAAAATAACTGGTTTATAAACATGTTGTGTACACAGATGTGTTGTCGAGGCAAAGTAAATGTTAATACTCATTGGAGGTAAGCAAAGTATTTACTTATTGTTGTCTGCATCACAACCCAGTACTGGATTTATATTTTTTATGAGTGTAGGCCACTTTATTTTCGTCGGCTCCCTTTGGACGCTGCCACCCCTCTGGGACGTGGCCTATACGGCCAGGGCCCCCGTAAGGGCTTCTGGCGCCTGTGTGCAAAAAAAGGATTTTAGCGCCCCTTTAGGCAAATTTTTTGGGTCCTTGGTTTTGGCGCCCCTAAAGATGGCGATTTGGCTCCCCTAGAGTGTGCATTGCACACATTGCACATATGGTAGCGAGGGCCCTGTATACGGCCTACCTATTTAAATTCCAGGGCTGATCTTATATATTGAACATACAATTTAACCATAGTTGCTATGTGTCACAGCAGCACAACAGCGCGGCGACCAAACTACATAGGTGCCCCATCTGCCTAGGAATCAACGTCTCCGACAGTACATACCACTAAAATTATTGTTTGGGCCGTTTTGGAGGAGTTCACGCACAAACACTGTGACACGAGAATTTTATACACCTTGACCCTCTTGACCACAAAACTAAGTGATTATTGATTATACTTTAGGATGAGTACTTAGGGAGAAGCGAAGTGTGGTACCTATATTATATCATTGATTTTTATATGAAAGACGCCGCAGCGGCACCGCTCCCGCGCCGCCGCCGCACCACACCCGTGTGGCTTCTGCCTTAGTTGAGATTTGTATGGACAAGCTCCCCCGCGCGTCATAAATTTTTCCATACAAAGGTGAAAAAAAGTTACTTTTTCAGCGCTGCTACTTTCAAAGCGAACTCTATATAGAGGATCCATACATTGCACACCCTAGATAGAGTATTATCACTTAGTTTTGTTATACCTATTGTATATTAGAAGATTTTGTTGGACGTGTGTTACAGAGTCGCCATGGCCATGGGCGGTGCCATGGACGGCTGCGGCCGCTGTATGAAGATGAGCCTCGTCGCCATCAATGTTCTCACCTTTGTAAGTACTTGATATATTTACTATTTTTTGGTCACGTGCGTTTATTTTCGGCCAGTGGTGGGCATCATGTAGATGCGAAGTTTGAAAAAAACGTATAACACCTAATGTTTTCTTGTTCAACAATTTTGAATGAAACCAATCAATATCCTCTTATTTTAAGCTCTAATTTTTTACACTAGTATTTGCAGAGAACATAATATTATGATTGTTCTTGTGTCATTAGTGCAGGTGATTAGTAATCAGGAGTCAGGAGAAAGTATGTGGACAGCGACTGATTAGTGCAAGTCCTTTACTTTTTCCTAATCACTAATCACCTGCACTCGCACTAATCAAAGTGAAGCACACAAGAATTTGACAAAATTTTAGGTGGGCGGTCTGTGCGCGTTCGCGATCGGCCTGTGGATCTGGGTGTCGCGGTCGTTCGCGAGCACGCTGCTCAACAACAACATGTACATCGGCTCCGTGGGCGTCGTGGTCGCGATGGGCGCCGCCACAATGATCCTGTCCTTCCTCGGCTGCTGCGGCGCCGCCAAGGAAGTCAAGTGCATGTTGCTCACAGTCAGTATTTTTGAGTGCTTAGTCAAATTGCATTCACTAGTTAGTATACCTACTACAGCTAAGTTAGATGTCAGTATGAGATTTGAGTTATGAGATATGTATCTTTAGACAAAGTCCCATTCGTTAAAAAGATGACGAAATTCGTTATCAAAATGTATGCGGTTTGACATAAGTCATCGCTAATGCCCGGGACACACGAGGCTAGTTTTTGAAGCCAGGATAGCAAGCCAATTTTTTACCAAACTGTCCTGGCTTGCTGACCTAGCTTGGAGCATGCTACAAATGAAGATAGTTTTGTCCACACGAAGCCAGAAGCACTAGCTTGCTAGCTTACTAACACTAGCTTGCTATCCTAGCTTGAAAAACCAGCCTCGTGTGTCCCGGGCATAAATGCAATTTCGCTCGCGAAGACAAAATATGTCAAATCCCATACATTTTGATAACGAATTTCGTCATCGTTTTTAACGAAAAGGGCTTTGGCTACGGCCTCGGGTGTGCCAAAACTAAGTGATTAAGTAATATTACCTACTCATACTTTAGGGCGTACTGCTTTAGGGTATAGTAATACAATATATGTTCCTCGTAAAGAGTTCACTGTGATAGTATCAGCGCTGAACGTTCATAGGCTCAACGTCATAAATTTTCCCTATTCCCATAATAGTAAAAAAAAGCCACTCTTTCAGCGCTAGCTTGGGCGAAGCCAAAAGAGGGTTATTTCGATACTCTGAAATGTAAGTCAAGTAAAAGACAGTCGTGGCTTGCCAATTGCCATATACACATAATATTTATATGCCGTATACGTATACGTACGTTTGACTCACCTTAGCGCCTAAACTATGAATCCGATTTCCTGACCCGGTATCACTAGTCACTAACAACATAATTTAGCAACATTTAAAAATAATACATTGTCATTTCCAGTACTACATCCTGGTATTCATCATCTTCGTGGTGATGCTGGTGGGCGGGATCCTACTGTTCGTGTTCCGGGAGAAGGTGGTGGGGACCCTGGAGCGGGAGATGTACGCTGCCATCCCCGGCTACGGCACCCGGCCGGAGTACACGCGCGCCTGGGACGAGACCCAGGCCAAGCTGCAGTGCTGCGGCGTCATGAGTTACAAGGACTGGAACGACAACGTACCGGAGAGCTGCTGCGTCGAGGTTTACCCCGGAAAGGTACGGTTTCTCTTTTTCGTCACCCTCCGTCTCTACCACTCTAAGCTCGGACGTTAAAACAATATTTCTCTAACTTTATTTCGAATTTACGGTCACGGTTATCAGTGTTATCATTTCACTTTATATCTTCCATTACATTACATTATGAATAAATAAAATAATTACATGTTATTAACACACAACTCACAAGTCATATTTATTAAATTCATTACAGCGTCAGGAGTGCACGTACGCGCCTAACCCGACCACGATGTACATGGAGGGCTGCCACACGCGCACCGTGCGGCTGCTGCGGGAGGACGCCGTGTACGTGGGCGCCGCTGCCGTCGTGCTCGCGCTCGTCATGGTACGTCACGTGTAGTGTAGCTCCCGCCGCCGCGACCACGATGTACATGGAGGGCTGCCACACGCGCACCGTGCGGCTGCTGCGGGAGGACGCCGTGTACGTGGGCGCCGCCGCCGTCGTGCTCGCGCTCGTCATGGTACGTCACGTGTAGTGTAGCTCCCGCCGCCGCGACCACGATGTACATGGAGGGCTGCCACACGCGCACCGTGCGGCTGCTGCGGGAGGACGCCGTGTACGTGGGCGCCGCCGCCGTCGTGCTCGCGCTCGTCATGGTACGTCACATGTAGTGTAGCTCCCGCCGCCGCGACCACGATGTACATGGAGGGCTGCCACACGGGCACGTTGCGGCTGCTGCGGGAGGACGCCGTGTACGTGGGCGCCGCCGCCGTCGTGCTCGCGCTCGTCATGGTACGTCACGTGTAGTGTAGCTCCCGCCGCCGCGACCACGATGTACATGGAGGGCTGCCACACGCGCACCGTGCGGCTGCTGCGGGAGGACGCCGTGTACGTGGGCGCCGCCGCCGTCGTGCTCGCGCTCGTCATGGTACGTCACGTGTAGTGTAGCTCCCGCCTCCGCGACCACGATGTACTTACGTGGAGGATTAATAATTACACCCTCAACTATATCATGACGTCTTCAAATTTTGCGACATCTTGAGTCGCTGTAATAAAATATCCTATCTTATATCTTTAATCTTATATCTTTAAACGACCAATTATATATATATATATATATATATATATATATATATATATATATATATATATATATATATATATATATATATATGTGTCGTAGATTATTTCTTTTCTTTAGTCTTTAGATTTATTTTCTTAAGAACCGGAAGGAATTTTTAATTAATTTTTACCGGATGTTAATTATTATTTAATTTGAATTCCGGATGTTAATTAAATTAATTTTAATATTCACCGGAAGGAAGTTAGTTTAAGCGAGCACCGTGACGTCACATCTTGTGGTGGTGGCGCCATGTGGACAGAGTCGGAGTGGGAGTGGTGAGACTTCTCATTTTGTTGAGCAGAATTATCGTGACCGTCGAGAAGTGAACACTACTTTGCTCCGAAACTGTCGGTTCGCATAGTTTTAATTAAATTAAAGTGATTTGTGCACTAAATAATAAATCAGTGTTAAACAAGTGTTGGAGTTTATTTTTCAAAATGAATCCTGATTTTCCTGCTGTCGATCACGACGAGAATACGGATCCGCCATCCCTGACTCCGTCATCAGAAGTGGGATCTGATACCCAGTGGCGCGCCCTCTTCGAAATGCAGCAGAAAAACATGATGCTACTTATTGAAGCCATCAAATCGCCGACGACTCCAGCTGTGATTATCCTTCCTGAAATCGACCCGGACCAACCAGATGTGGACGTACAGGCTTGGTGTAACACGGCAGAAATCTGTTTTGGTGACCAACCTCCACAAGGTTCATCCCTGGTTATAGCGCTGAATAAAGCCCTGAAGGGCAGCGCTTCAACATGGCTATCACAAATTTCACATGCAGGTATGACTTGGCAACATTTTCGTGAGCTATTTCAGGCTCGGTACGAATTATCAGAGACGTTAGCGGCAACGCTTATTAATTTAAACAGCGGCCGGCCAAAAGAAAACGAATGTCTTGCTGCATACGCTAGTCGACTTATGACGTCATTGACAACGAGATGGAAAAATCTGGACATTGAAGAAATAGTGACGTCATATGTTCTGGCCCATATTGCCCAGTATGATCCCCGTGTTTACCGTTTGGCGTTTACTACGGAAATCAAAACTCGCAACAAGTTGTTGCAGGAGGTGAAGGCGTGTTCGAATTTGAAACGGCGACTTGGCCCTGAAAACTCATCAGATGCAAAACGTTTGAAGATGGAACCCAGTACCCAATTCAAGTGCCATAATTGCAGTAAGCTGGGTCATAAAGCAGTCAACTGTCGTTCTGGAGTCCGCAAGACTGCCTCGAACATCGGGTTAGCAGTACAGACACAGACGGCAATCAACAAAGAAAAGCAAGTAATCTGCTACCGCTGCGGTGAAAACGGACACATCGCATCGAAATGTCACCGTGGCGTTACCAGCAAGCCGAGTGAGCTTCCCATGTCGAGTAGCAGAGCAGGCGTAGCTCATCCGACGGTCCAGCAGCGCGTGGATAGTTGTGAAGTGTCAAGTGTAGTTGGACAATTAGAACAATCAGGTCAGTCGTATGATTTTTATTTTGATTCTGGTGCCGAATGCTCTCTCGTTAAGCAATGTGTTGCTAAAAAATTAATGGGTACGCATTCTTACGTGCCGGTGTGTATAAAAGGGATAGGTAGTTCGTTTACAGAATGTAGAGAACAGATTTTATGCGACGTAATTATTAATGGTCACTCTTTGCAAATTTTATTTCATGTTTTACCGGACTTTTCTTTAAAGTATGACATCATGATTGGCCGCGAAATATTAAAATTAGGTTTTCAACTCTGTTTAACTAGTTCTTCCCTTACTATTACGAAGCCAAAGTCAGTTAATTTTTGTAAACAAGTAAGCAATACTTATGCAAATTTTGATGACATCGATAGTGATATTGAAAATAAAAGCAAGTTGATTTCTTTGCTATCTGAATTCTCTTACGCTTTTATTAATGGTTTGCCAAAAACCAGAGTTACATCTGGTGAACTTAAGATCACACTTAAAGATCCAAATAAAACCGTTTATCGTCGACCCTATAGACTTAGCCAGAGTGAAAAAGAAGTAGTACGTTCTAAAGTAAAGGAACTTCTTGAAGCCAATATTATTCGTCCAAGCCACTCCCCATTCGCGAGCCCTATTCTTCTTGTGAAGAAACGAGACGGTACCGATCGTATGGTTGTAGACTATCGCGAATTAAATTCAAATACAGTGCCCGATAGGTTTCCGCTTCCTCTTATAGGTGATCAAATTGCTAGGCTATCGGGGGCATCCTTCTACACCTGTCTAGATTGTGCTAGTGGCTTCAACCAAATTAAAATCGAGCCTGCTAGTATTGAACGTACAGCCTTTATAACACCAGACGGGCAGTTCGAATACCTCGCCATGCCGTTTGGTCTTCGAAACGCTCCAAGCGTTTTCCAAAGAGCTGTTAGTAATGCCCTAGGTGAATTACTCCATTCGTATGTAGTGCTTTATATTGATGACATTTTAATACCTTCTGTGTCTGAAGACCAAGGCATCGATAGACTTCGTGAGGTATTATTAGCTCTCACAAAATCTGGGTTCTCACTGAACATTTCTAAATGTTCCTTTATGAAGCGCCGCGTAGAATTTTTAGGCTATGAGATAACAGCTGGTGAACTAAGACCGAACCCTAGAAAAATTGAAGCTTTAACTAAACTTCCTCCTCCTGATAATGTCCACCAACTTAGACAGTTTATAGGACTTGCTTCATATTTCCGTAAATTTGTTAAAGATTTTTCCAAAATTATGGCTCCATTGTTTTTATTAACTTCTAATAAACGATTTGATTGGAAACCGGAGCACGAATGTATTAGACAGAAAATCATTTCAATTTTAACAACGAAGCCTGTATTGATAATTTTTAATCAAAATCTCCCCGTTGAATTGCATACTGATGCGAGTGCTGACGGTTACGGTGCTATTCTTTTCCAAAAAGTTGACGACAGGCTTCATGTGGTAGAATATTTCAGTAAACGCACTACAAAGGCTGAATCTAAATACCACTCTTACGAGTTGGAGACTCTGGCTGTAGTGAATGCTGTAAAGCACTTTCGTCATTATTTGCAAGGAATTAATTTTAGTGTTGTCACTGATTGCAATTCGTTAAGGGCTTCCAAAAATAAAATCGATATTACACCCCGGGTTCACCGCTGGTGGGCTTTCCTTCAGGCCTTCGACTTCCAAATTTTATACCGCGAGGGTCGCCGTATGGCCCATGTCGATTTTCTTTCCCGAAACCCTATAGAACAGGTACCTGACTCTACCAAAATTTTTGAAAAAGTAACGCAAAAACGTGTCGATCTTGCTTCTTTGTCTGATAATTGGTTATTAGCTGAACAATTAAATGATCAAGAAATACAGTCGATTGTCAACAACCTTAAAAATCATAGTATACCTTCAGATGTTTCAAAAACTTACGAAATTCGCTCAGGTATTTTATATCGCAAGGTACAAAGAAATAATCGCACGCGTTGTCTTCCTATTGTCCCGCGCGCATTTCGTTGGTCCGTAATAAATAACGTCCACGAATCTATCATGCACCTCGGTTGGGAAAAGACCTTGGAAAAGGTATATGAGCACTATTGGTTTGAACATATGGCCAAGTATGTACGTAAGTTTGTTGACAACTGTATTACATGCAAAATATCAAAATCGCACTCGGGTCGAGTTCAAGCTGAACTCCACCCTATTCCAAAAATCAATGTACCGTGGCACACGGTTCATGTTGATATTACCGGAAAACTTAGTGGTAAAAACGATCTTAAAGAATACGTCGTTGTGTTAATTGATGCTTTCACTAAATTCGTGCTACTTTACCACACAATAAGAATTGATACTGCTAGTGTAATAAAATCTCTCAAGTCCAGTATATCTCTATTCGGAGCCCCCACTCGTATCATTGCAGACCAGGGACGATGTTTTGCCAGTAAAGATTTTAAAGATTTTTGCGAAACCCATAAAATGTCTTTACATTTAATAGCTACAGGCTCGAGTCGTGCTAATGGACAGGTAGAGCGGGTGATGAGTACTCTGAAAAGCTTGTTATCGTGCGTTGAATCTTCGAATAGATCGTGGCAAGAGGCTTTAGAGGAAGTACAGTTGGCTTTAAATTGTACTGTCCACCGAGTCGTAGGAGCGAGTGCCCTGGAGCTTCTAATAGGTCGCGTAGCTAGACCTTTAAATTTGTTAACTTATGACGATACTGAAACTGAAGTTAACATTGCCGAAGTGAGAGAGCATGCGGTAGCAAACATTTTAAAATCAGCTAGTTATGATAAAGCTAGGTTCGATAAAAATAAGGCAAAGCTAATTAAATTTCATGTAGGAGATTTAGTTTTACTTCAAAACGAAGAGAGAAATCAGACTAAGCTAGATCCAAAGTATAAAGGGCCTTTTAAAGTTGTTGAAGTGTTAGATAATGATCGTTATCTCTTAAAATCCTTAACTGGAAATAGAACTTATAAGTATGCACATGATCGTCTCAGAAAGATGCCTTTATTTAGTGTTCCTATTGATTCCGATCTAAGTGACAATGATGTGCCCGATACCGGAGATGTCGAGGCAAGTGTTTCATTACAGAGTTAGACACATATTCTGGCTACATGGTCATACTTACCTGTTTGTCTGTAGTCGTAACTGTGATTCACTTGTGAGTCATTCAGGGGGCGATGGGCAGCAAACGGTATAGAGAAAGACCTTGGAAACTATCGTTAAAGAGTCGTGGACTCGATATTTTGGATAGTTGGTATTATTGTATAAAGATGTCGGGCCTTAATATGTGATCTTATTAATGTTAAACAAAAATTGGAATGAGTTAATGTTGTAATAAAACTAAGTTAAAGTTGTAAGTTTGTGGTAAAAAGGCACCTTTCTTTGATGAATTCATGGCATAACAATTGTTAAACTCGGTCAGGCTGGCCGAGGTTTCATGTCCTACATTAACTCCAGATAGTTCTTTGTTTCTTTTCAGATAATCACGAGGACGTGTGACTCGTCAGGCTGGCCGTGTCGTAGATTATTTCTTTTCTTTAGTCTTTAGATTTATTTTCTTAAGAACCGGAAGGAATTTTTAATTAATTTTTACCGGATGTTAATTATTATTTAATTTGAATTCCGGATGTTAATTAAATTAATTTTAATATTCACCGGAAGGAAGTTAGTTTAAGCGAGCACCGTGACGTCACATCTTGTGGTGGTGGCGCCATGTGGACAGAGTCGGAGTGGGAGTGGTGAGACTTCTCATTTTGTTGAGCAGAATTATCGTGACCGTCGAGAAGTGAACACTACTTTGCTCCGAAACTGTCGGTTCGCATAGTTTTAATTAAATTAAAGTGATTTGTGCACTAAATAATAAATCAGTGTTAAACAAGTGTTGGAGTTTATTTTTCAAAATGAATCCTGATTTTCCTGCTGTCGATCACGACGAGAATACGGATCCGCCATCCCTGACTCCGTTATATATATATATATATATATATATATATATATATATATATATATATATATAATTGGAATCTCGGAATCGGCTCCAACGATTTTCATGAAATTGACTACCTATACATGGGGGTTCCCGGTAAATCGATTTAGCTAGGAATCATTTTCAGAAAATGTCATTTTATTCGTGTTTTATCGAATACCGAGCAAAGCTCGGTCAAATAGCTATTAATAAATATTATAACCAGTTGATTTTATATTATTTTTTTTCTTTTTCAGATTTTGGGACTCGTATTTTCCTGTGGACTTTTTGTGAAAATAAAATGATACTGGTCTGTGACTCGTTTTTTTATAGATGTAAAATATTATATTAATTAGTTTTACGTAAATTCTGTTGACTGTAAATTATGTGTGAGTAATCTATGAGTAATCTTTGATTGGTTATTCTTGTTATACTGTGCATTGCATTTTTAATTTATAAAATATGTAGGTACGTACAATAGTTTATTTCGATTAAATTTTTTACAAAACAGCATGTAGTGTTTTGATTTCTGAGTTTGCCGAATTAGGAGTTGTATGTACTTTAGAGTTATGTCTACTGTTAAATTAACAATATTTTCTGGTAAACAAGACATTTATTAAACAAAAAACAATTATTCAAAAACCTTCGTTCAGTGGTAGTGTTATGGCAACAGCTCATTCTTCCGGAGGAAGGTGTTAGATTTGGCGTCGTGGTATCGTCCGCGGCGGTCGTGCCAGCCGCACCGCGTGAGCACCAGCGGCGCCGACGTCGCGCCCAGCGGCAGACCCAGCGCGCTGATCCGCTCCAGGAACGCCGGGGGACCGCCCACGATCTGTAAGTCATCATCATCATTATCAACTATTGCTCTAATGTCAATATACAAAAACACTACAGGAACATACGAAACAGATTGTTATCCTTACTAATATTATAAATGAAATAAGGGGGCAAACGAGCAAACGGGTCACCTCGCAGTCGCAGCATCAGAAGAGCTGCAGGTGCGTTGCAGGCCTTTTAAGAGAGAATAGGGTAATAGGGGGGGGAGGGTATGGATGGGAAGGGAAGGGAATAGGGGAGGGTAGGGGATTGGGCCTCCGGTAAACTCACTCACTCGGCGAAACACAGCGCAAGCGCTGTTTCACGCCGGTTTTCTGTGAGGACGTGGTATTTCTCCGGTCGAGCCGGCCCATTCGTGCCTTCGGCATGGCTCTCCCACGTATATATGAAAGTATGTTTGTCTGTCCTCTGTTACCTTTTCACGCTTAAACCGCTGGGCCGATTAAAATTAAATTCAGGATGGAGATACTTTAAGACCCTAGAAAGGACAGAGGATAGTACCTATCGCGGCAAAGCGCACGGTTCCCGCGCGATAAAGGAATTTCCGCGCAATGAAGTTGCGGCCATCTCGTTATTTCAGTATTTCCCAAAGTGTGGGTCGCGACCCACTGGTGGGTCGCGGATAGATTTTGGGTGGGCCCTGAAACTATAGGACGATTGTCGTACTCGTTCGATTGTCATTTTACTCGTTCGTTCGTCGTCGTTAGTGCGTGCGGGGCGGGGGCGGGGCATTCGAATGCAAACGTAAAAGTAAGTAAGGGTGACGATGATGATATGGTGGCGAACAAATGCTGCGGCAGCAACATACTGCTGCCTTTGTCTTCATGACACAAGGTGGGCCGCGAACTTTAAACTTTCTTGTAGATGGGTCGCGGTCCCGACAAGTTTGGGATACACTGCGTTATTTTATTTGTTTATGATTATAATCTTTGCGTAGATATTGAGTCGCTATCAGAGACAAATAAATCTTCTATACTTATTATAAAACAAAGTCGCTTTTTTCCCTCATGTCCCTTTGTTCCCTTTAATCTTTAAAACTACGCAACGGATTTTGATGATTCTTTCAGTGTTAGATAGCCCATTTATCGAGGAAGGTTATAGGCTATATATTTTTTTTTTATTTATTAAAAACTTTATGCACATACAAGTACAAAGGTGGACTTAATGCCTAATGGCATTATCTACCAGTCAACCTTTGGGCGATACAGGATCAAAATTGTATAGGTGCCAGTCAAGTTACCAGATTAAGAAAAAAGAACTAAAAAAAAAACTAACAACATGTAAATATAAATTATAAATTATACAAATAAAATATTATAATATATTAAACTATACTTATCATAAATACACTGATATATAAGATATATAAATGAAACTACATATACTTATATACACGTATTACATAAATATTTATTAACATAATATATACATTACTAAAGTTAATTTATTAATTGCCAAGATATAACGGGTATTATAAAAACTAAGGGTCCGCCAATTGCTTCAAGTAGAAGTCACGAACTCGGCGCTTAAAAGTGTCTCTTGTTTTTGACATCCTGATTTCCGGAGGAAGAGCATTCCAGAGGAGAATAGCCTGGATATTAAAAGAAGAGTGGACGGAATTAGATTTGTGGGAAGGGCAACTTAAAAGCTGATTTGAAGTGGATCGGAGGTTTTTATCGTGCGTGCTGCAAAGGTATTGAAAATGAGGGGCGAGATATTCGGGAGTATGGGGATGATGCAGCAGTGAATATAGCACACATAGCGCTCGCACCGAGCGGCGCTGGCGTACTGGTAACCAGTGCAGCTTAGAGCGGTACGAAGAAACGTGATCGTATTTCCGAAGGTTGAATATGAATCGAAGGCAGTTGTTAAATAATCGATCGAGTTTGTTGAGTTTGTCGGCATTAAGATCAAAACAGCACACGTCACCATAGTCGATTATAGGGAAAATGAGAGTCTGGACCAGCAAAGTCTTGACCGGAGTAGGAAGGAAATTTTTGTGTCGATAAAGGGATCGTAGCGTATTTGTGACTTTACTCGACACACTAGAAATATGGGATTGCCAAGTCAGGGAGGAATCAATATGTAAACCAAGGTCTTTTACGCTTGTACTAAAAGTAATAACAGAGCCGTTGTAGATAACCGGTGGGAGAGCGCCTATGTTCACTTTACACAAGAATCTCGGACTACCTAACAAAATTGCTTGGCATTTTGCGGGATTTACTAATAATCCGAAGTTACTGCACCAGTCTTTTATTGTTCTCAAAACCTGGTTTAATTCCGCAATGGCTGCTGAAAGCTGCTCCAATCCTGCCTGGATATAAAGTTGCAGGTCATCGGCATAAAGATGATACGCAATATGAAGTCTTTTAGTGAGCAGATTTATAAAAATACAGAAAAGTAGAGGAGATAAAATACCGCCTTGTGGAACGCCAGCGTCGAGGTTGTGCCACTTAGAGGATGAGCTCTCCGTGCGTACCGACTGCTGACGACCACGAAGATAAGAAGAAATCCAAATAAGTACTTCAGACGAAATCGGAAGTCCAGAGAGTGCTGCCAGTAGGATGTCATGATCGACATGATTGAATGCGTTAGAGAAATCCACAAGCACTAAAATGGTAATCAAAGATTTCTCGAAACCAGCTCTAATATCACCTGTAACTTTTAACAGAGCAGTGGTTGTGCTATGTCCAGGTCTGAATCCCGATTGAAGTGGGGAGAGCAAATTATTTCCGAAGACAAACCCGGACAGCTGCTTATGGACGCAGGCTTCGAGAACCTTTGATAGGAAGGGAAGGATGGAGATAGGACGAAAATGAGAAGGATTAGTCGGATGGGGGATTTTCGGAAGCGGGCGAACAAAAGCTTTGCGCCATATATTTGGGAATACTGAGGAAACAAGGGAGAAGTTTATAATGTGGGAGAGGGCGGGCAGAAGTTCATCTTGGATGGTGGTGATCATGCGTCGACTAATGTCATCACAACCTACGGCTTTTGATACTATAGACTTGATAGTCTTGTCGATTTCGTCTAAAGTAACTGGAGAAAACTGAAAGGGGTCTAAATTGGGACGAGATAAACCGTTAAGATAACTAATGGTCTGAAATTTTGTGTGATCGTCTAGCTTTGCTATGGAAGAAAAATGGTGGTTTAAATCATCAAGACTAATAGATCTGGGTAGTTCCAGGGTTATATTTTATCACGCTAAGACTAATAGGAGCGAAGAAATAGAGGAAAATGGGGAAAAACGGGGAACATTATTTGAAAGGGCTTATCTGGCGAACTACTGGAGCGATTTTTATGTTATTTGGCACAGATAAGAAGTAGACCACTTGAAGGATCATAGGCTATCCATTTTAATAATTTTTTCAGTGGCTATATACTTTATACCCGTGCGACGCCGGGGCGGGTCGCTAGTTAATGGTAACCTAATTTATTGGATATTTTAAGATAAACTGCATACATGCGAGCAATTTTACTGTCTATATCACATATTATTGTGTATATTATTGACCGTCTAGCGTTGATATTGAACAACGCACGCCTTCAATCCATTTTTTTTTATTAAATAAGGGGGCAAACGAGCAAACGGGTCACCTGATGGTAAGCAACTACCGACGCCCATGGACACTCGCAACATCAGAAGAGCTGCAGGTGCGTTGCCGGCTTTTTAAGAGGGAATACGCTCTTTTCTTGAAGGTTTGCAGGTCGTATAGGTCCGGAAAAACTGCTGGTGACAGTTCATTATTGTCAAATACAATTATTGTCAAATACACTGTTCAACAAAATTGAAGCGTGATATTGACAATAAAATTGCTCGTCTAGGGGCCGGCTAAAGTAAATGAATTATTAAGCTGGTGGTACTCACTCTGCCGAACACAACATGTTTGCCGTCGAACTGCGGCAGGGGTTTGAATATGATGTTGAACTGGCCGCACACATGCCCTTCGCTCACCACCATCGACAACGTGCCTGCTAAAACAAATATTCATAGCATAACATAACAACTCATATTGTAGGCTAGACGACGCCCGCAACATTATTGTAGGTCTAGGGGCTAACATGTCAGACCATGATAAAATAAAACATGTATAATTAAATTAGCTGTAAGTTGGATCCCTATAATAGTAAGTGGGCAAATATCCTATTATACCACAATAATTTTTTTTAAGGTTAAGGGTCAAATCGGACCGCAACGCGACGCGTAGATGCATTTCTAAAGTACTGAATTAACAGATTTGCAAGGCGTCTCACGTAATTGAAATCTGTCAATTCAGTATTTTAGATATCCATATCCATACTAATATTATAAATGCGAAAGTGTGTCTGTCTGTCTGTCCGTCTGTCTGTCTGTCCGTCTGTCTGTCTGTCTGTCTGTCTGTTACCTCTTCACGCCCAAACCGCTGAACCGATTTTGCTGAAATTTGGTATGTATTGAGGTATTGATATACTTTGAGTCCCGGGAAAGGACATAGGATACTTTTTATCCCGGAAAAATGTACGGTTCCCGCGCGATAAACGAGTTTTGGCGCAACGGAGTTGCGGGCATCAACTAGTATAAGTATATGATTGGAATCTCGGAATCGGCTCCAACGATTTTCATAAAATTTAGTATATATAGGGGGTTTCGGGGGCGATAAATCGATCTAGCTAGGAATCATTTTTAGAAAATGTCATTTTATTCGTGTTTTTTCGAATACCGAGCAAAACTCGTCGATTGTGTCGGGACTCAGTGGGTCAGTGCCCAGTGGACAGGTATAAGTATAACCCAAACTTAAATATACCTATCTAATAGTGGAGCAAACAGCACACAATCTTGAATCGCGCTATCGAAGTTTCTAAGATCGATAATTCAATATTATTTGTATTTAACTTTATATTTGAACTTAATTTAGGAGCCTGTAGGCATGGTAAAAAAAATATTAAGTATTTTTTAAAGTATACTATAATAATTTTGTATGTAACAATGCTGTAAATGACCGTATGTATTCTGAATAAAGAAAAAAAATAAAGTGACCTG
Source organism: Lysandra bellargus (assembly GCA_905333045.1). Lineage (NCBI taxonomy): Eukaryota > Metazoa > Arthropoda > Insecta > Lepidoptera > Lycaenidae > Lysandra > Lysandra bellargus. Next base: position 2,094,442 of record HG995332.1, on the reverse strand, counting down.
GGACGGAATGCTGGAGCTGGTAGTTCTCCGGGGCGTGCTCCCCTCCGCCCGGGGGGTGGTAGCACCCGAACCCGTTGTCCTTCACCACGTCACCCCCGCGACAGTACAGGTTCGGCACCACTCTGTAAGTACTCTTTACTGTAGGCGTTTGGCTCAGCGGGGCCCGATCTAGCTATTTATAGCTCGGGGTAAAGATAATTTTTGCCGCTCTTTACATACAGAAAAGTGAAAACCATATAAGTCATGAGCTACTTATGTTGGGGGAAATATTTAAGTAAAATATTTACTTAAATATTTCCACTATCCAACCAAGTAGGTTGGAAGGTAAAATTCTTTAACTTGGGTGGTGGATGGCTAATAGCTAGGTTGGAAGATAGGAGTAAGTCAATTTTGTCGCCGCTCTGGGCAAATGCCCGGCTCACCCCCTTTAGATCGGGCCCTGTGGCTCAGCTCACACTGGCACAGAATCGAAACGATACAACGCGACATATTTTCTACTTGCTGCATATTCATCTCTATCGTTCTATTATTTAAATACCTGTTACGAAAATGGGGAAGCGCGTGTTGATGAGCTTATTAAGACGCTGACAACTGCCAATGACCTTGATCTCGCATCACTCTCACACCTGTGTCGATTTTCATGCCAAAGAAACAGAGATGTGAAGTGTTCACTCAGTAGCGTGGATACATTTTTCGTTCGTTAGAGGAAAAAATAAATATTATGGGAAATCTAGATGTCAGAACCGAAAATTAAATCCGGCAATCTTTGGATTTTTGTAAAAGGTATCAAATAAACAAAATTTTAAAGCATATATTGTATTATTACTTTAGTTAGAACTGTTTAAAGTTCCTGAAAGATGTGACTTTGGTATTTTTTTTCATCCAGTAGGAGGACATTATTTTATTATTTAAATTCGACAAGCTTTTCCAAATATAATGAAAAATCACATATTTTTTTTGTGCCAATCAATGAAATACATACGTCTAGAAACTGCTCAAAGATGTCGAATTGGCAGCTGTCTTCCCCTTAATTGCTCTTCGACGTTCATTCGTGCCTTAATATTTACATAGCAGAATTTTAATTGAATAATAGAACAAAGGATTCATTTGTTCTATTATTTGAGTATACAACGCACCGTACTTCAATTTAACTCGAGAACTCGTCACGTGATTTCTTCGACGTGCCGGACAAACATAGGCAGACTTTGTATAGTTACTCGTTGTATATTATAGTAAGACCTATATCACCTGAAAATCCTAGTGCCCTGGTACCCGCAGCCAGCATCACCTCGCAGCAGGCGCAGGAACAGCTCGCAGGTGCGGGGCACCACGTCCGAGAAAAGCTCCACCACCGCCCGCCCCAGCTTACTGCCGCCCAATACACACACCTCCATGCTGACCCTAAAAAATAGGGTGACGGTAGTTGATTTTCATCAGGTGACCCGTTTGCTCGTTTGCCACCTTGTTTTGTAAAAAAATAGGGGAACCGCCCGTATTCTTAGCCGTTTCGTCGAGATTCCTTCAACTCGACTCAATCTCTTCCTCGATCGAAACTATGTCAGTTCAACAAAACGTCCTCGTAAGGAATTTTCCTGTCCTTCCTTCGATTGCCAATTCTTGGAAATATTTTGTTATCGCGGCCCATATGGGCCTTAAGTAGCCCGCAAACGATTAAATTGTTTGTCAAATTTTACGTGTTTGTCAAACAGTTTGATCGTGTACAGCTTTGTTTGAAGCGTTTGTCAAACAAACTACGTGTTTGACGAAAATTTGGATTACGTAGCGTTTGACAAACGTGTTTGAACGTGTTCCGCTGTGTTTGTCAAACAAAATCTCATGATCTCAAACCGATTCTAGCTAATTGTTTGACAAACGTGTTTGATGTACGTTTGATCGTCTGCGCTGCTGTTTGATTAAAACGTAATTACATCAAACATGTTTGTCAAACAAATTTGATCGTTTGCGGGGTACTTTACGGGGCTTGATGGGTTAATATTAATAATAATATTTGACGCTTAATTAATATTTGATAAATAAGTATTACTTGTTTCTGTGCACGCCGGGCGGTCGGTCGAGCTTCGGGTCTTTTATATCTTTGTCGATTTTTTCTGTCTTGAACAGTATAAATGGCAATCTGGAATGTATATTATCAAAAATATCCTTGAATTCGTACTTTAAATCGTTTCGTATTTACACATCTACACATTACACATCCATAAACTAGGAATCCATCCATCCAAAAACAGGAATAAAACTACTTTTACAAAAATCGGCTCATGCCTTTGGGAGCTAAAGATGCCGTGGACACTAGACAGATTTAAGATAAAACCATAAATGTTATACAATAATATAGTAACTACTAGAGACCCGCCCCGGCGTCGCACGGGTATAAAATATATAGCCACTGAAAAAATGATAAAAATGGATAGCCTATCATGCTTCGCGTGGCCTACTTCTTATCTGTGCCAAATAACATAAAAATTGCTCCAGTAGTTCGCGAGATAAGCCCTTTCAAATAATTTCCCCCTTTTTTCACATTCTCCTATTAGTATTAGCGTGATAAAATATTGCCTATAGACTTCCTCAATAAATGGGCTATCTAACACTGAAATAATTTTTCAAATCGGACCAATTGTTCCTGAGATTAGCGCGTTCAAGTTAGTCCTTTTAAATAATTTTCCCCGTTTTTCCCCCATTTTCCTCTATTTCTTCGCTCCTATTAGTCTTAGCGTGATAAAATATAGCCTATAACCTTCCTCGATAAATGGGCTATCTAACACTGAAGGAATCATCAAAATCTGTTGCGTAATTTTAAAGATTAAAGGGAACAAAGGGACATGAGGGAAAGAAAAGCGACTTTGTTTTAAAATAAGTATAGATACTCCTCTGTTTTCATAGAGGGTATACAATCTGTGTGTTAAAATTGACTATAACCAGAGACCAGTATATTTTATTACTCTATGCTATAACTAAAGTCCTTTAAATAATAATCTCGCTTCATAGGCGAATACGAATAATAAAAATTTATTATTCGTAGTTCATAGGAAGAAATATACAAAAAATAAAAATAAAACACTAACGATGCGCCCAAAATTAATTTCTCTTTTGTTTTTTTCCATTCTATCTCCAGCTCCTTGGTTAGAGGTTGATCAGATCTCTACACAAAAAAAATAAAATAAACAGAACTTAAAAATAATGAATAAAAATAAGTCATAGCGAAATAAAAATAAGTCACATAAATATAGTTACTACATGACATACACAAAGTGCTATGAAAAGTAAGTACCTACTCCTATATATCACGTTCATGAGCGAATAAAAATGTATTAATCGCTATTTTTAGTGATCCATTTTTTCATTTCAACTGTCTAGCTATCGCGGTTCGTGAGATACAGACTGGTGACGTACAGATGGACGGACGAACGGCGAAGTACCATCTCTGCTGGTGATGTTTCCATTTTCACCCTTCTGGTACGGAACCCTAAAACAATATCAAAGGATCACCGCGTTGTTGATTCTCTGTTGGAAGTGCATATTCTTGTGTCGTGTGTCGTCGAGGTCCCGCTGTCGCTTGCGGCCCAGCAGCCTGACGCGGCCGTCGGCGCGCGGCCTCCGCAGGTGGCAGTCTACGAAGCCCTACACAGGAAAAAAAATGACGGGTTGCACTCCGGGAGTGCCGGCAGAAGTGAAAACTTGATTATTAACGTTGTGCATTTTTTTAACCCATTTTTTATGAAAATCGATTATTAAAAAATCGAAACCCTTACAATCGATTAAATTTTTAACCCATTCGATTTAAAAAAAATCGATTTTTTTAATAAATTGAAACCCTTACAGTCAATTCGAGTTCGAGTTCGAGTTCGACACGAAACACTACTCTCCAACCGTCTTACGGTTTTTCCAAGGTTTTTCGATCAGCACGAGAATCTGACGCGTGTTTCACAGTTTTTACCCATAACACAAAAGTGCTCAACGCCGCTAAAAAAGTTTTCACTTCAAAAATTGGTTGTCTGTAAAGTCGGTTTACGGACGGTAGTTTGACGTGACAACTACGAATTGAGCCGATCGCTCGAGCTGATCATGCCTCTTTCTCGTTCGTGCCGCGCTCTCGTCATCTTTTTCGTGCACGAAGCCCGTAGTAATGAATTCTTAGACGTTAATAACGCTGCTTTCCTACCAGAGCTGAGCGGAGCTGTGTTGCGTGGAATGTGTTTTGGAGGACCAATAGCATCGCCGCAGTGAGCGATGTCACGGCAAAGTCATGTCAATGATGCAATTCTATTGATTTTCAAAAACGCATTCCTCGCAACGCAGCTCCGCTCAGCTCTGGTGGAAAAGCAGCCTTATTGTCACGTCAAAATTCAAGTGACGACCTCTGTGGCTCTGGTGCTTTGCGCTTAAGCCGGGGTCGTGGGTTCGAATCACGACGACGGAACAAAGTTTTCAATGCTCCTGGGTTATCGATGTGTATTAAATGTGTATGATAATATAATAAAAGTAATCATATTATGTATAATATAAAAGTATTAAATATATTTCCGTTGTCTGGTGCCCGTAACACAAGTCCTTCAGGTACTTACCATGGGGCCAGACGGACGTGGCGTGAATTGTCCACAGTTATTATTATTATTTTACATTTATTCAAAATACGCACTCACATTATTGGTCGCATTTAGAATACACAATTAAGGTACCACGGGACGCTTTCAAAACAGTTCAAAATTCAACTATGGTCAATCAATAATAAATGATTTCTACTCTATTCACCAAAAAATACTTTTAAATTAAAATCTGACCCTATGTTATTTTTGCTTTACATTAGTAATTTATACTCGGAACTACGTTGCTACGCACTGCGTCGTAGCGGGCTTCGGGCTACGCGTTACGTCGTAGCGGGTTTCGGGCTACGCGCTACGTCGTAGTGGGCTTCGGGCTACGCGCTACGTCGTAGTGGGCTTCGGGCTACGCGCTACGTCGTAGCGGGCTTCGGGCTACGCGTTACGTCGTAGCGGGTTTCGGGCTACGCGTTACGTCGTAGCGGGCTTCGGGCTACGCGCTACGTCGTAGTGGGCTTCGGGCTACGCGCTACGTCGTAGTGGGCTTCGGGCTACGTCGTAGCGGGCTACAGGCACGTTCCACAAGAAAAGCAGACCACTCTCGACATAATTCTACGTTTAACATGGTGTTAAAAGTTCAATTTAAGACTTAAAACTCTTTAAGTGATTTGATTTCGATTGAACTCAATCCTTACTAATTTTCAAAAACCGAAAGTTTATCTGTTTGTCTGTTACATCCGCAAGCTTAAAGGGCTGAACCGATTAAGATGAAATTGTATATGGATATACTTTTAGAGACAATATTAATTTTTTGTTACTTTTGTATGGGCAAATTACGCTGCTCATACAAGTCACAAAAAACCTCTTTCAGCGCTACTACTTTCACAGTGAACTCAACACACACCTTAAATTATTATCACTTTTTGTTACACCCTGCCAGTGACGGATTAAGACTACTTGATGCCTTCAGCATGCCCTATCCGTATGTCAACTAGAATCGGTCTTCGAACCTTTACTCTTCTGGTAAACTGAGACGTGCAGCCCTGGGCAATAGCTTAATTTGATTAAAGGTTAATCCGCCACTGCACCCTGTCTACGCTCACCCCAGTCCTCTGTATATAGTTGATGCGCTTGAGCAGCTCTTTGTTGTTGTTCATGTTGTGGTCGACCTCCCGCGCGTAGTGGTGCAGGCGGCGCGGCTGCAGGTACAGCGCGGGCCGCAGTGGAGGGGGCCGTGCGTCCACCTTGGGCTGGGCCTGTTGCAGCTGGAGTGGACGACGTTATAGACATTTCAATAATCAGCTAAGTGCGAGTCGGACTCGCGCACGAAGGGTTCCGTACCGTTAGGGTAAACGCAGATTTGGCCGCACCGCACGCACCGCAGTCGCCGCATTCGCAATTCTTTATATGAAGTTATAGGCAAGCTCGCATACCTACCCGCACCTATCCGCGCCGCAGTCGACGCAGTACCTGAAGCGGCCGAACTCCGCGAGCCGCAGCCGATGACGTCACCAATCCCGGCCCGCCCGCGTCGGACGCTGCGGCGCGTGTGGTGCTGATGTCGTCATTTGCATTCAACGGTCGGCCATATATAGAGTAACGAATTGTTCGTCAAGAGCCATACTGCAATACACGCCCACTCCGAATGAACGAAAATCCATTGCGAATTGCGATGCGTGCGGCGACGGGTATGACTGCGGCGACTGCGGCAACTGCGGCGCGGACAGGTGTGCGAGGTAAATAACAAAAGCGATTCGTACGGCGACTGCGGTGCGTGCGGTGCGGCCAAATCTGCGTTCACCTTTATAGAGGAAAAATAGGCCAAAAATTGTGCTTTTGTACGGGCGCCCACCTTAAATATTAACTTTATTTTGTTTTTAGTATTTGTTGTTATAGTGGCAACAGAAATTTATCTTCTCTTCTTCTTTCACAATCTGTGAAAATTTCAGAAGTCTAGTTATAGCGGTTATTGAGTTACAGCCTGGAAATATACAGACAGACAGACATCGAAGTCTCAGTAATATGGTCCTGTTTTTACCCTTTGGGTACGAAATCCTAAAGACTATTCCAAAATCGGTCCACATGTTTGGATGCTACGATACGATGCCACAGACAGACACACACACAGACACACACACAGACAGACAGATGTGTCAAACACAATTAATATAACACCCCTCATTTTTGTCGGAGGTTAAAAAGGACTCATCGTCATAATACGGCCGCCAACATCGGCGTGGACGTGATAACACGCTCGGTCAGGCCGAAGCCCGCTGACAGCATTTCAGACGTTGTTTATATCTTGCCGATCTCAGAAACTACGATAGCGCGATGCAGACTTGTGGCGTTTATGTGTACCACACTACTCTCAATACGTTTCTATTTTTACCTAAAACAACTCACCTCTTTTCGATGGTTGCACCACATCGTGTAGAAATCTTTCGGCATCAGTGGGGATCTCGGTGGCTAGAGTATAAGATTAATGTAATTATCACCACTGAAACTCTTACCTTTAATATTTGACTGTTTATGATAATCATGATTTTTTATTTTCTACATACATAATTGTAGAAAACAATGAAATCTAGGAAAAGGTTCATAAAAAGATACAAAATGTGTAACATACACGTTATTTAACGGAACTTTGTATCAAACTTTGTCGATCCTGGCGAACAAAGGACTATCGGCAATCGCTTTTCGTATACTATGACAATACTTTTACGGCCATTCTCAGGAGAGCAAAATTTACGTGTCCCGGGCTTGTATACTGTGTAATATTATCTTATTTAAGTATGTAATATTTTTAAACGGTAGATAGCAGCAGTATCTAGCTACAAACTTAAACACAGGCTTCTAATTTAAGTAATTCAGACTAAATTAATTGAAGTCGTGTTCAAAAACCACGTTTTTCTAATTACCGTAACGTGTCCCCACGCCAACTTGATCTCAAAACTTGCTTGTAATTTTTATAACGTACCTATTTAATTTAATCTATTCATGGTTTTAAACGCCTATAAACATTGGTTATCGCATTGCAAAATATCGACTCAATAGGCCCAGCCTATAAATAGTTATCATGAAATAATCGCTTGTCCGATCAAAAGTCCTAATTACCGTAACACCTGCTGTTTTTGGATGCCCATCCAAAAATATTAGGATTTGGCACATTACGAGTGCACGGGTTGCTTCTCCTTAGTGTGTGCCATGGCCCATTAGCGGTCCCACGTCGTTAATGTTAGTGTGCCGCCGATAAAGCACGTTAGTATCTAATTACCGTAGCTTTGGTTACAAACTTGTCTAATTATCGTAATCGTTACTTTTCAATTATGTTTAAATTAGATTTTTACTATGTATATTATATTTATGTTACATAATTTGGCCTACGTACGTTGCCCTAAGCTAGTTTTTGTCAATTGTGTCGTTGTATCGTTACGTAAAACACTACATTTGTCTAATTACCTTACCCATACATTTTTAAGTCTCATTATCCAAAAAACTTTAAATGTTTCACGCCACATTTATTATTGTGTTCGTATCTTTCATTTCTTTAATATTTCAATGTGTCGTCAAATCGACGAAGAAAAAAAATGGTTACGGTAATGAGGCAAATAATGCCAAACCGGAGAATGGCCGTTTACTATTCATATTTTTCTAAACTCTAGAGAACTAGGCCTACTAGTGTCTGGGTTACTGCTAATTTTGTGTAAAAATATTATCATTCTGTATTTCCTCCCAAGTCCCAACCACAATGGTGTTGGACAGCGTACGGGTATTTATTTCCTATCATGGGTGTTATTACCTGCGCGCGGATCTTGTCCGCGTGCTAGTTGCCCGCATCCTATTCTTCTATCTTATATATAAAATTCTCGTGTCAGGTTAGTCCACGAACTCCTCCGAAACGGCTTTACTGATTTTTACCAAATTATATATGCACATTCAGCAGGTCTGAGAATCGGCTACTGGGTACTTTATATATTGATAAGTGCATTTGTTGAATAAATAATAGTAAATTATTACAACCTGAGACTGACGGCGACCATTGTTTGTGCGACGAGATAGCGATCGACGTTGCCATGGCGACATACTTATTTAGCCACTTCAATAAAATAATATGGGCGAAATACTTAATATTATGGCAAAGCAACCTTTGCCGGGACAGCTAGTACTTATTATAAAACAGTCGCTTTTTCCCTCATGTCCCTTTGTTCCCTTTAATCTTTAAAACTGCGCAACGGATTTTGATGATTCTTTCAGTGTTAGATAGCCCATTTATCGAGGAAGGCTATAGGCTATATTTTATCACGCTAAGACTAATAGGAGCGAAGAAATAGAGGAAAATGTGGAAAAAATGGGGGAAATTATTTGAAACGGCTAACTTGAATGCGCTAATCTCAGGAACTACTGGTCCCATTTTAAAAATTATTTGAGTGTTAGATAGCCCATTCATTGAGGAAGGTCATAGGGTATATTTTACGCTAAGACTAATAGGAGAATGTGGAAAAAACGGGGGAAATTATTTGAAAGGGCTTATCTCGCGAACTACTGGAGCAATTTTTATGTTATTTGGCACAGATAAGAAGTACACTACGTCAAGGATCATATTTTTTAAAATATATTTTATACCCGCGCGACGCCGGGGCGAGTCGCTAGTTAGTTCATAAATGTTTTTACTGCGGACTTTCATGCGGACAACAAGCGCAGACTAGGAGCATATTGTCACCCCGTGTGGACCAGATCCGCTCGATAATACGCCCGACAGGAAAAGGTCCCTTTGGAGGCTATACCAGTTTGAACTGCGCAGTTCGGCGCGGGGGCAGAGGGCGCTGGCGGGGTTCCTCCGGCGGGGGGGTGCGCAGGGCGGGGTGCTCCATCATCGCGCCGCACGCCCGCTCGCGCGCTGGGTGCATCGCATCACGTTGATACCTTACATAATACCTAGTATGAGCTATTAGAGGAGTTGATTTAGGAGTTGACTACTATAAAAGTTTGGAATGAACTGTCACCAGCAGTATTTAAGGACCAATGCGACCTGCAAACCTTCAAGAACAGAGCGTATTCCCTCTTAACAAGCCGACAACGCACCTGCAGCTCTAACGTTGCGAGTGTCTATGGGCAACGGTAGTTGCATTCCATCAGGTGACCCGTTTGCTAGTTTGCCCCCTATTTAAAAAAAAAACCCCCACCCTGCCCTCCCTTGGCGACGACCTTGGTACAAAATGAAACCTATTTGGCTAGGTCATAAAGTGGAATTTTTATCATGGCATAATATGGCAGATGGCAGCGGACAAACGGCCTAAGACTAGGTTCACACGGGACAATCCTGCACGTTTTTTTGCAGTATACGTCACGAATAAAATATAGTGGCGCATAAAATGTATATAGAATCATTCACACGTCGATTGTACTGCAGCAAATCGCGTACCAACAAATCCACTACAAGCCATCGCCAAACGAATACAAAAAACGTGCAGGACAATGCCGAATGAACCTGGCCTTAGTCAATCATTTAACATCGGTCCGCCATCAGCCTGAGAATCATTTTCTGTGATGGTACATTTAGAGCGTACCGGCTCTAAATGTACCATCACATTGGGCGTTTTGAATTTGCGCGGGTAATTTGCGCTTGCATATTGTGTACGCTTCAATAGAATCCGGGGTTCTCAAAAGGCGCGTTAGCAAAGCGCGCGCTTCAGAACGCCCAATGTGTACCGGCTCTAACCTGTGTATTTTGAAACTCACACAACTTTAAGGGTGCGTTTCCACTGAAGCGGAGCGGAGCATAGCGGTGCCGAATTGACCAATCACCATGCTCGAAATCTTCGCTGTCATTCCGCTGGAATAGCACGATTGGTCAATTCGGGCACCGCTAAGCTGCGCTCTGCTCCACTCCGCTTCAGTGGAAACGCGGCCTAAGGGCTGACGTTTACTTGATAAAAGTCACTTACATTATTACAAGAACTGCATGGGGCCTCCACTCCCCAGCAGCCACTTTAAGATCTAAAGTTGTGCTAGGCCTGCACTGTGCACGGCATTACGTAAAAAACTTCATTAATTAATTATTATTTATATATTATGTTCTATGATAAATTATTTTCACAAGCAACAGTAGCTGGGTCACCTACATAGCTAACTTCGGTTTTGCCTTTCATCATGTTCGAATACATAATACTGTTAAATATTATGTTATAAATATTATTTCACCGAAAAATTATCTTTAGATAAAATTCAGTTAAATTGGTTTACTTCATGGGTATCATAGCTATTCTAATTACATTAAAAAGTGTACTTTAAACACGACTTTAAAGTTATCAATAGTCAAAAGATCAGAAATTGGTTACCTGTTATATTGGAATAAATTGTAAAATAACTATTTTGCATTAATTTCCACAAAAATTAAACCATTTGAATAAACTTTAAATTTGTAAATCAAATTATAGCAAAAATCTCAAAAAATGTCATTTAATTTCTTTTTTAGCTATCCCGTCTTGGAGACCATAGATCGAGAGAATATTTATTTATGTAACATATCTGACCTCCAATCTTTGAGTTTTTTATTCAATATATCATTGCCTCCAATATACAAATGGTCAGTGTGTAACATGGAAAACAGTATAATTTACACAGAGCCAGTACTGGCTGCCAATAAGACTGGCAGCCAGTATTGGCTTGATATATGCCGCGTGTGAACAGTTTTTCAAGCCAGGACAAACTGTTCACACGCGGCATATAGCAAGCCAGTACTGGCTGCCAGTCTTATTGGCAGCCAGTACTGGCTCTGTGTAAATTATACTCAGCTAAGTAATATCGGGGGCATTGAGATGTATGGAGTTGACACCGCAACGCAGTGCTTGGTCACATTCAAGAGACGCTATATAGCCGCAGTGCACGTCGGCCGCGAGCTCTTCTGCGCACTTGACGTATGACAATTATAAAAAAACAAAATAAAAGTCACAAAAATGCCTTGGTGTGTCTTAGGATATTGTAAAAATAATTCCTAAAACACTTCCAAATGCGACGGCATAACATTTCATCGGTTAGTATTCTTATTTAATTATTTTCAATTAAAATACGAACATTCAATTACTAGGCGTAGACGCGCGCCATTTCGCATTGTCATAGAGTAGTAGATTCAGAGGGGAATGTAGGCAGAATACAGATATCTATGATGAGACGACGATGAATGAAGTATTCACGTAGACGAGTTTGTATTTTGGTAATAATATAAATACGGTATTACGTATACATTATACATGCGTACATTATAATTGTATTTATAAATATATAAGTAATTTGCATTTAGTAAGTATGTAGTGGACTTTGGATCCATACTTATTATAATATAATTATTATAAATGCGAAAGTGTTTCGTCTTTCTGTCTATCCGTCCGTCTGTCGGTTTATCCGTCCATCTGTCTGTCTGTCCGTCTATCTGACCTACCTGTCTGTCTCTCTCTGTGTCTGTTACCTCTTCACGCCTAAGCCGCTGTAACGGCTTTGCAAAATTTTGGTATGTAATACTTTGGTTTTTGATCGACTTCCAAAAAAGGAGGTAATACGTTTGGCTATATGCATCCTCTATCAGTTGTATCACGGGGAGTGCTCTGAGGACCATCCCATCACCTTGTGGCGGTCTTCCACCGTGCATTTTTCGCGTAATTTTCTTCCGCGCACTGCAAAACTGTGGAACAAACTATCGCCAGAAGCATTTTAAGAAGAAGGCATATTCCCACGCATCTGCAGCTCTTCTGACGTTACGAGTGCCCATGGGCGACGGTTGTTACTTTCCATCAGGTGACCCGTTTGCCCCGTTATTTTATATTCCGCTTTATAATATTAGTATAGATGTTCCGCGCGGCTTCGCCCGCGTAATTTAAGAATGTCACGGAAGCCGTACATTTTTCAGCAAAAAAGAAACTTTTATCCTTTTACGTGGTCTATTCTTCATGTGTGCTAAATAACATAAAATTGCTCCAGTGGTTCGTGAGATAAGCCCTATAAAATAATTTCCCCCGTTTTTTCACATTTTTCTCTATTTCTTCGCTCCTATTAGGTTTAGCGTGATAAAATATTGCCTATAGCCTTTCTCAATAAATGGGCTATCTAACGCTGAAAGAATTTTTCAAATCGGACCAGTAGTTCCTGAGATTAGCGCGTTCAAATAAGTCCTTTCGAATAATTTAGCCCGTTTTTTCAACATTTTCCTCTATTTCTTCGTTCCTATTAGTCTTAGCGTAATAAAATATAGCCTATAGCCTTCCTCGATAAATGGGCTAACTAACCTGCAATAATTTTTCAAATTGGACCAGTAGTTCCTGAGATTAGCGCGTTCAAATAAGCCCTTTCAAATAATTCCCTCCCGTTTTTTCCACAATTTCAACTATTTCTTCGCTCCTATTAGTTGTAGAGTAGAAAAATATTTCTTTTTTCTTCGCTCCTATTAGTTGTGTAGTAGAAAAATATAGCCTATAGCCTTTCTCGATAAATGAACTATCTAACACTGATAGAATTTTTCAAATCGGACCAGTAGTTCCTGAGATTAGCGCCTTCAAATAAGCCCTTTCAAATATATTTCCGTTCCGTTTTTTCCACATTTTTCTCTATTTCTTCGCTTCTATTAGTCTTAGCGTGATAAAATATAGCCTATAGCCTTCCTCGATCAATGGGCTATATAAAACTGAAAGAAGTTTTAAAATCGGATCAGTAGTTCTTGAGATTAGCGCGTTCAAACAAACAAACAAACTCTTCCGCTTTATAATATTAAGTATAGATAAAAAATCTAATTAACTGCTATGTCCTTGAGAAATCGTACTTGATGTTGATTAGTGAAAAAACCGTGCCTATATTTAGCGACTTGTAGTTGGATTTCACTTAAGTGAAATCCAACTTTTAATCCATTATTATTATTTTTAACAAAAAATTAAAACCGACTTCCAAGGTAAAAACAATAATAACATTAATATGAACTAAAAAGTATTAAATAATTTCTACTATCTAATAGTGCCTTTTTCCGAATTCGGCTAAACCTCAACTATTTCTGTACTCAATCTTCATTATTTTGAAGTCGGTACCAGATAGCTGAAACTTCAGTCCTCTGACAGAATATTTGAAACTTTTGGAACTGGCACCGACTTCAAAATTATGAAGATTGAGTACAGAAATAGTTGAGGTTTAGCCGAATTCGGAAAAAGGCACTATTAGATAGTAGAAATTATTTAATACTTTTTAGTTCATATTAATGTTATTATTGTTTTTACCTTGGAAGTCGGTTTTAATTTTTTGTTAAAAATAATAATAATTTCACTCTTTTTAGTTACACTAGTAGATAAACCTTCGCGTATATTTTACCTAAGTATCTTATTACAATTTGTTAAGAGTCACAACTCACACTCACAAAATAACATATTATCAGTGAAGTGAACATATTGTGCTAAGTAATTTAACAATTTTAATGCTTCAAGCCCTAAGCGGTCACCGGCGATTGCGGTAACAATAGAAAGGCTATTGTGTCTCGTTTTTCCACGATCGAAGGATCTATCAGATAAAAAATTGTATAAACTTGCATAGGATGTAGCGTAGCTACTCATAATATTTAATATTATCATAATTATTGACAGCTGTTCTTGTAATAAAGAATTCAAATCGATACTTAGTGCGCCATCTATCGATTAATAAGTATAACTAATTAACGTTTGGGAGTTTCGGCGTTGTTTTAAGAACAGAAGGCATATGCTACTATGCAATTTATTCTTAACTGAAATCCAATTCTTTAGTCATGCAGAAATAAACGAAACTTTGTATTCGCCTATTTTAGACGAGCCGCCATATTGGATGTAGAATGACATTACATTCGTTTTCGAGTTATTCTCAAAAAGTTCTTTCATTTAATATCCATACGGTTATTATAGGATGGCATAGAAAATAACTATTCCGCTATCTTGGATGGTCGGCCGTTTTATATTTTATTTATAGTGATGTCACATACTGTATCGTGCATTGTCATTCAAACCAAACGTGTATACAAAATTTCAGCTCAATCGGTTAAAATATTATATGTACTTACAAACTTACTTCGAAATTGAGTTCAATAATTCCACCCGAACTTACATGATAATGTAAATAACTAAATAATAATATACAGAGTAAGTTAAGCTATGTTTCGTAAAAATATTTATTTTATCTTATCCACTTTCAAATAGAGTCTGCGTTCATTCGAGTGTAGGCACAAAACTTTGTCACTTCTGCGGTACTGATCTATAGCCATCACCGCCCCGCCTCTCATTCCGCTCATTCTTCAAGTGCGACATGTTTTTTGTTGGCAATAGCAACTCCATACATCTCAATGATCGGGGGTAATTTTATGTGTGAATCAGAAAGCCAAAGATGTACTGAGAGTTCAAATCTTTTCAGGATCCATACCTACTCTTTTTTGTAATATATTTAAGCAATTAATTACTATGCCTTGCAATTTATAGCAATAATAAGAACTGTGCCAATACAGCTGCGGCCTGCGTCTGATTAAAGTATTGGACTGCTGGTGTTTGTCAATTATTAGTGACCAATGAAGCAGTAACTATTTAAGGTAAGTTCAAAACCCTAGGCTAGGGAACGGCGCCGGTCCCACTCGGTGCTGCACGAGGTCGAGGAATAAAACCACAGCTTTAGGATATCTTTTTAATTTTTAATTTTTTGAACACAATACAACATGCAAGCATCAGAATGCTTTATGAAATTAAGAAACGATCATATCTTCTCTTCTATATTTGGTACCTATTTTTGGTTACTTTTTAAATAATTAATTAATCGATCTCTATATAAACACAAACAAAAACTATATCATATATTATTATTATGAAAAAATCTTACAAGAGAGGCGAGGGCGCGCGGGCGCGGGCGGCCGCGAGGCTGAAGCTTATATCTACAGGAATATATTATCTACGTCCGGAACGTGAGGCCGCCGCGCCCGCGCTCTCCCGCCCCCGTCCGCCGCCGCGATAGCTACTAGGACCGTTACAGGACTATACATAATAATTACAAGCGATCGTACTCGGCGATTTAGAATTCGATTACGGATACGGTGGGAGAGCCGCACTCGCGCGTCGGGCGCGCCGGGCGCGGTCTCCGCCGCGTCGGGCCGCCGCTCGGGCGCTCATCGGAGCTCGTCGCACACGCTCACACGCGCGGCGCGGCGGCCCGGGCGCCCGCCCCGCGCGCCCGCTACACTATATGCCGCTACTGGGAGGCGCGCGGGGCGGGCGGCGGGCGCCGCTCGGTAAGGCGGGGAGCGGCGCCCGCGTCAATTGGTTAACTTTAGGTCTATCTATAGCGAGTGGGGTGTGCGTGCGTCGCTCAGGGCGGCTCTAGCGCCGCGCGCCGCGGTGCTTGCGGTGCGGGCGCGCGCGGCCCAGCCACAGCGCCGCCAGCGCCAGCGCCGCCGCCGCGCCTCCGCCGCTACAACACCACCAAGTATCGCACGCCGCCCGACGGTCGCCTCGCATCGCCGAGCGCGACCGTCGGCCACGTGTCGGGACGTACCCGGACATATCAGAAACTCTCCCATCGTAGTGCCATCGAGATACTCCAAAATGAGACAATACCACGAGATCCGAGACTCTTGTATCCTTTTCGAATTGTAGGTAAACTAAATTTTTCTACACTATTTACAAAGACTCGAATAAATATAAACACTTAAAGTAACACATACTACGACAAAGTTTTTGATATGTCTAAAATGCATAAAATATTGTTGGTATTTAGAAAACCTATAATATTCATTCTCGATCACGAATCACGATGGACGATCACAGAATGCGTCACGTTCTCTATCACATAACTGCACAATCGACGCCAAATACATATATCTACATGTTCGTATTCGCTTTTAGTTGTCTTTGAACCGACGTGTAGTTGTATTTAAAATTTATTCAACAATATTTTAAGCATCCTCTACTAAAATAGGGTAGTTATATTTTACTACCAAATGTACAGAAATCTAGAGTTATTATAGAGATAATCCAATAATTCATAACATATAGAAGTAGAAAAGAATGTGTAAGCTGATCGGGACATGTCAAATACCGTGCTTATGTTCCGTGCCTGAGGGCCGAGGACAAGCATCGTCATGCGGATGACTCATGAGTGAAGTAAAACATGCAGAGTACTTAAACGATACCGCGATATGAAAAGTTTGGGCACCAGTTCTATAAACTCGCATTTGGGTTCGGTTTACAGCCTGTCACAATCTGCGAACCGAATCGTAATTCGAGAAGAGAATTGGGTCCCTGATCGGTGGCATTGTCGGACATTTAGTGACTAGGTTCGAATCACCGAACAAAATTACCGTTCAAAGGCAGCGTTGAAATTCTATGAATATTTTAAAAGTTTTTTTTATTACGTGTCAATTATTCAGTTCGACAAAGCTACGTTCGCACATGAAGGTCTTAATTAGCAAACGAATGAATAAGAAGAGTGGGGATGGTTACCGATGCACACAACACGCGAGATTGCTCACCAAAGTAGCACACTGCCCGCCCTGCAACAAGCGGACACGTCACACACCGACCGTGCGAGAGAGAGGACACATCAGCTCGGCGAACACCCACTATAGTTTCTGCTCTGCCCAAAAAATAAAATTCAGTGGCAGGAGGAAGGCTCTTGAAAGTCATTTAAATAACAGCAGGTCTTGATCACATTGATTTGTTAAAACCTCTCTGACTGTTTGTTAATTGGAACCGAACTGAATTAGAAATAGGCTTCTCACATCCTTTGGATCCATCGGTCTAAGATCGGAGGTCCAATTATTTGGTCTTTGGTATGTAGATACCACAATTTCCAAAACAAATATTACTGTTTTCAGGTTAAATAGTTGCATTCCCCTGCGTTAACTGTAGTGGGTTATTCGCGAAAGTAAAGTCACTCTCTCCTGCCGATCACACTCACAGCCCGCGACAAGCTCGGTTAGTAAACGCAAGTCACAAGCGAAAGGCTCTCATGAAAATTAATCGGCGCCGCACACACCTTCAAATATTTGAACAGTAGGATATATTACTGCAATGTTTTGATGCTAAAGTGTAGCACCAGCGTAGACAGTAAACGAAAGGTTTTGTTCGACGTTTGACAACGTCTCTGTCAATATTCTGATATGACCTCTGAAAAATCATGTTGCCAACATGTTGGTTTTGGTCGCATTATTTACTGTTTGTGCTAATACCGTCCTCCGCTCCGACCTTTGCGTAATATTTCCTATTATGTAACGCTAAGCAAACTTACATTAAATGTTTGAGCCAATATAGCAAACATTTGCACTCACTATTCTTTAACTGCTCTCCAAAGATTCTGAAATGACTATTGCAAATGTGTGAAAATTGCTCAACCAAATGTTCTAATACTTGCAGCTATATGCAGCGTCGGCTTCGACAGGTTGATTTGATTAATAAATACTTAAAATTACTAATCCCCCCCGCTAAGGGTCCTCCCTTAAGTATAGTTTTCACAGAGCCAGTACTGGCTGCCAATAAGACTGGCAGCCAGTATTGGCTTGGTATATGCCACGTGTGAACAGTTTTTCAAGCCAGGAAAAACTGTGAAAACTATACTTTAAGTATAATTTACACAGAGCCAGTACTGGCTGCCAATAAGACTGGCAGCCAGTATTGGCTTGATATATGCCGCGTGTGAACAGTTTTTCAAGCCAGGCCAAACTGTTCACACGCGGCATATACCAAGCCAATACTGGCTGTCAGTCTTATTGGCAGCCAGTACTGGCTCTGTGAAAACTATACTTTAAATAACTGAAGACGTGAGGGGATGAACACGATAACTAACGGTAAAAAATTGCCTTTTTGCATTAATGGATGCTTTAGGACCGGAATGATTTGAAATAAAAAAAAACTGAGCATTTTACATGTAGCCAGATATAGTATTAGCCAGGTAATTAAGTAGATAAGTTATAAGGTTTGTTCAATTTTTATGGGAAAAAATGATTAAATGTCCTTATGTTACAAAATGTTAGTTATCTTGTTCACCCTGTCTCAACTCTCATCACTCTCGTCTTCAACTGTTGGAGTGTATTCTTCTATTTAAATATATCTATTCCCTATTTTAAAAACAACAAAGTTAGTAAGTACTTAGATTTTTTCACCATCACAAAATGTTTGTAAGTTTTAGCAAAGAAAATAGAGACTAGGAGGATAGCAAATCAAGGCGTCAGATACACCCGATTATGGGGAACAGGATCGCGTACCAATACGCGTTATGCACCCATTGCTAGTCCCGTTTACTCGCGTTATGGCTCCGGCGATTTCACATATACTCGTAACAAAGAGAAACGCGATAGCAATTTTTGCTCCAGTAAAAGAAACAGGAAGCGGGTAAATGTACTATCAGAGAAGTCGGTTCATAGGAAACTTGGTCGAGTTATGTCGAACCCAGCCGACAAATTACTAACAATGAGTAGACATAACCTGACCAAGCGACGTAGGTCCGCCGTCTGCCTATGAATACATTTCTTCGATGGTACGAATATCCACGTGATCAGTATATGACGTCACGTTCCGTGTACACTAGAGGGGCTGAGATACGTGCGGTGTGCGCGGCGGTACCTGGCAGTCGGGGCAGTGCGGCGGCGCGCAGCCGGCCAGCTGCAGGCGGCGCGGCCCCCCCACCCCCACCGCTCCCTCACCGCCCCCTGCCGTCCCCTCGCCCGCACAGCACCCCCCCGCCTTCGCGCACGCCGGCTCCCAGCAGTCTACCTCGCCCAGCTGGAAATTACACGCGTACAATTACACTCATTCAACTGTGTCTGCATTTTACTTCTGACAGTATCTTAATTCAACGAAAAAGTCTCTAGAATCTCCGACTTGATTCTGACTTAACACTGTAAAATATATCCCATTAAACGATTTCACTACGGGCTCGTACACAAAACTGCGATGCGACGTCACATCACAAATATTTGCGAATTTTTGAAGTGTTTATTATGAGAATGAAATGTTTTTGCCGCCGATATTTGCGATGCGACATCGCATTGAGTTTTGTGTACGAGCCCTAAATGACGTTCAGTAAAGACTTCGACTCGACTGATATAGTCAACGACTTGACGAGTCCTGTATATATTTAATTAAATGGACGCCAGTCATTCTATCAAATTGCAGATTGAACTGCTGCTGCTGACGACTGCGACATCATAAACGGAAATGCTAGTCACCAGGCACTCGCAGATCTGGCACTGGTAGAGCCAGCGCTCGCCGCTGCGGAAGCGCACGTGGTGCATCTCCTGGTGGCGGCAGTGGAACCGCTCGTCGCAGTGCGGGCAGCACGCCGCCGGCGCCAGCGCCGCCGACATGTCTGAGCTCGCCAGCTGCGGAGGGAATGTTTGTACACTTGAGAACGTACCTCCACTTACAATATACTAGTGAAGCAGTGTACATTTAAATATAAAATATATCAGAAAATGTATAATAATTAATAATAAACTATTAAAATATAAAAAGATGCTCTCGCATACCCTCATCCACATGCAGGCACACACACGCACACACACACATGCACATATATACACACACACACATACACACACACACCACATACATAAATAGTCTTTAAGCTGGGTTTTTCTCCCAATTAATTTGTAAATTAATACGTAATTTGGTCTTTTTTTTTCTTTTCCTTTATTTTTATTTTGTAATTTAGTATGTAAGTCTCTTTTATATAAAAGTCTTGTAATACTAGCGATGGAAGAGCCTAGTCACCTGATACAGGCGTGAGCTTACTAGGTGGCTATGTGTCCTACTCAATTTTTGTAATTTGTGTTGGAAATAAACATTTATTATTATTATTATTTATAGTCTAACGAGGATTTTATAGCAGTAGATGACAACTCTAGTTCTGATTTTGGCTCCTCACTAAAAGCCCCAAGCAGGACCGTACATTACCATAGCTGTCACAGCTGTTGCACACAATGATGCTGCATAGACACTATTAGGTGGAAAAAAATCAAAATATTGAACCAGCATTGAATCACAGCCATTCAAACGTCAGTAAATAACTGAAAATTTAACCAAGACTGGTCTTTACGTCCGCAAGGGTACATAAATCGACATAAATAATATGTACAATATTACTCACAGAGAGCGTGGTGTTGTCAATATCGCAGGCGCAGAGTGCGCGCTCGCACCGCGCGACGCCGGCGCGGCACGAGCACGCGCGGCACCCGCCGGCCTCCGCCCACCGCGCGCCGTCCGACACCACACCCCCCTGCCACGAGCAGCCTGACACGAACAACGTTAGTGTAAAGACGTCTTTTAAAATTCATATTTTCTATTCTCATAATATTTTGAGAAAAATATTATGAGTTTACAAATCTCAACATTAGCGATATTACTTTTTGCTTGCGACCAACTTCAGTTTATAATTGATAGCTCCGCTCCATTCCAATATTTACCAAATTTTTTATCATAAATCCGAAATTTAAAATTGATTTTTTCCTAGTCAACGGCTGACGTTGTAGAGCGCGGCGTCTATACTCACTGAGGTCGCAGTTGTCGGCGTCGCACTCGCAGCGGAAGCCGCCGTCGGTGTTGACGCACCGCGCGCTCGGCGCGCAAGTGTGGAAACCCTCCGCGCACTCGTCCACGTCTGCACAATAATATTATGGTAACACTACAACCACACATCAACAATTCAGAAAATTAAATGTACATGTAAATTCCTAGCAGAAAGCACTGAGTTTACTGTGTGCACTACTCACTTTTCAAATAGAGTCTTTGAATATTTAAATCGACTATGAATGTCCTTCTGCAATTGTCGTTTTAATCTGTCGCAAGTCAGAACAGTAGGAAAACGAATGTCGTTGACGTGAACGTGGTTTGCACATTCGGAAGCGGTCCCACTGTGGTTACCTAGGCAGTGGTCCTGGTGCGGGTCGCGGCGGTACCCGTCCCGGCACACGCAGTAGTAGCTGCCGGGCGTGTTGACGCATGTGGCGCGCGGCACGCACGGCGCGGCGGCGGCGCACTCGTCCGCGTCGCGCTCGCACCGCGTGCCCGCGAACCCGCGCGCGCACGAGCACCGCTCCGGCGCCGTGCACACGCCGCCGTTTAGACACCCGCCCGTGCACACCGCTGGAAATATTGGAGATTAGTGAGGTTATAGAGACTAGCCATCATTATTTAGCAAAGGCTTGAACCAAGATTAAAAGGTAGTCTTCGGATTCTTGCGGTACCGAGCATTCCAGATCCGATACCGAAACAACTGTTTATGTGCCTGTCACTCGGCCGAACGGGACAATCGCTAAATGTGCTTCGTGTCGCATGAATCGGAAGGCGTCCTCAATATGTTGTAATAAAAACTTTGCTTTTGTACTCGAACCTCTTAAAACTTTAAAAACTCGAATCTCGAGAAGAACGAGATTCGAATTCTTCAACAAAGTATTCTTCCAGAAATGGCTGCAGCCTAAATCGATGTATTAAGAGCAACTGCACTCACGCGTGCAGGTGCGTCCGTCGCCGGCGTATCCGTCCATGCAGGTGCAGGTGTAGGAGCCGGGCGTGTTGGTGCACTCCGCGAACTCGTGGCAGCCGTGCGTGTTTGCGCCGCACTCGTCGTCCTGGGAACATTGATGTAGCACTTGAATACAGCCGGTACATACATCAAAGGGTAAATACCTCCCTCTCTTACTGCCAGAGGCGGCGTAAGGTGTAGGTGACGTGGACGACCGCCCACGGCCTCGCGCCCCTGGACCACTAGGTTTTTTATGGATTTACGAGTTTTAATACTCAAATATTCATAAATGAAAAGTAAACTCTTCATTAAATTGATGCTTAATTATAATTAAATATCTCTAAGGTTAATCGCTTAAAATAAATCGCTCATAAATCGCAATACTTCGCTGTTGTTGTCTAGTTACGAAGCTTCGCCCCATCTTTTTTGGGTGGATCTGCATCTGTTATAGCTGCACCTTTTTTATACCACTATCGATCCTTTTAAGTGTGTGACTCCCGATGTATACGAGACTCTTTGCTAGGCTACCCACTAAAACTCGATGATGCTCCAATCCTCACTTAAGGCAGAGTTGCGTACAATGTAACCTGCCGTACCTACCACTATCGATCCGGCCATTTAGCCGAAACTTTTTCGTTTTCGCTTCGTTATAGAACCTCTGATCAAAATGTATGGAATTGACATAAGACGAGTCGAACGTCAACGCCATATTAACGAACGCTTATATGTCGATTCCATACATTTTCATCGGCGATTCTATAACGAAGTGAAAACGAAGAGATTTTGGCACATCTCCAGGTAGCACAAGACTTGCAATAGTAGGAATCATTAAGGCGTTTGCCTGCTACCAAATGATATTTGCATTGATGAACAACGCCCCAATAAGGATCAGCTCACCTCAACGCAGTTGTACTTGTCGCGGCGCGAGTAGCCGGGCAGGCACTGGCACACGTACCCGCCGACGACGTTCACGCACCGCGTGTTGGTGTGGCAGTGGTGCCCGTACAGACCGCCCTCCGACTCGCACTCGTCCACGTCTGGAACACGTTTGAGTTTTTTTTTAATTTATGTCATTTATTAACCAATCCACAACAATGAAACAAAAATACAGTCAAGATTCATGGATAAAATTAATCTATACTTATAATAAAATCGTAGAGGTAAAATTTTTGTACATTGAAAATAAACTTGAAAAAAACCGGCCAAGTGCGAGTTGGACTCGCCCATGAAGGGTTCCGCAGCAGCAATAAGAATTATTTCTATGAAATTATAAGGTTTTTGATGTATTTTAATATTTCATTTTTGATATAATGAAAGTTAAATTAAGGTTTATCATTTATGACGTATAAAAAAAAACTACTGGCTAGATCTCGTTCGAACCAATTTTCGTTGGTAGTTTTTATAGTAATGTACATCATATATTTTTTTTTGAATTATCATGCCCCTACTTTAGAAGTTAGAGGGGGGGGGGACACATTTTGCCACTTTGGAAAAGTCTTTGATGAAAATTAAAAAATTCGTGTGTAATATATTTATCCAAATAAAATAGTCGTAGATGGGTGTTCAATTTTCTAAATCTCGATTATAATAGCATACATTAACGCGGACGAAGTTGCGGGCAACAGCTAGTAGGATATATTACTGCAATGCTGGTGCCGCACTCTTGTGTCTAAACGAAACTTTTTCTTTACTGTCTATGCTGGTCCAGCATAGACACCACGAGGACACCACGAGGACACCACGAGGATACCACTGATCTCCACTTGTATAATAGAGGCACAATGGAGGTCAGTGTGCCACATGTTGGATTGTATATGGATGCTGTTCATCTACTGTTCATAGAGAAATATATGATGCTGTTGCTAGTAGCGTCCTATGCTCCGACCTTTGCGAATTCGATGTCAATAATTTAATAACATGAAACTTTTGTAAAATAAAATATTATAAAAACTACTGACTTATAAAAACTGATGTATGTAAAAGAGCTCACCTTCACAAGTTTGTCCGTCGCCCTTAAATCCAGAATTGCACTTACAAGTGTACATGGTATTGAGATTCATACACGTCGCGTTATCGTCGCACGTGTGCCCTAAACTGCAGTAGTCCACACCTGAAAACAAGTGATTCCTGCGGTTAGCTCGCAGGATCTTTAAACGCTTTCAAGGAATCTGGAGAACGCGTATGGTTGACTTTAATACTATACGATTTTAATCCCATACGATTTTTACTCAATTGGTAATCGACACAATGTGAGATATCGATATCGTTACGACATTTTTCTGGACACTTGCGTCGCTTACAATCGCACGAGCGACTAGAAACTTTGTTAACAACCAGTGTTCAATCAAATAAATGTTGTGACCTCAAAAGAAGAAGCTGCTTAGTACCAAAGTTTCTAGACACCTTGTGTGGTGTCTAAAATTTCTGGTTAAAAGAACAAAGTCTCTAGCATCCTTCGTACCGAA
Organism: Lysandra bellargus; assembly: GCA_905333045.1. Taxonomy (NCBI): domain Eukaryota; kingdom Metazoa; phylum Arthropoda; class Insecta; order Lepidoptera; family Lycaenidae; genus Lysandra; species Lysandra bellargus. The sequence continues at coordinate 2,069,925 of HG995332.1, read as the reverse complement.
TAGTCAGACTTTAAAAACACGAGGTCTCTAGAAACTGTGATGATATGAGCATTTTTTGTGCTGAAGGCAGGTCCAGTAGCCCTGATGTCACTGCGACCCTTGAGGATCTATTGTGAAACTAATGATATGTGCATACCCGGACAGAATCGACAGCACTCGCCGAGCACGGTGAACTGGTCCTGGGGGTCGCAGGGCAGCGGCGGGCAGGCGGTGTCGGGGTCCACGCGCGTGCACTGCATGTTCCCGTCGTGGCACACGCACTCCGCGCACTCCTTCGGCCGGTACCGCTCGCCGTGCTCGTACAGCGTGCCCTTGAGGAAACACTGCCCTGGAACGTGGTACCACCGATTATAATGTATCGAACATCGTCAGGATCTCTATTATTTTAATCGCAACACAGAGTGTTTCATATAATATGAAACGGAGAATTTGAACATGAAACATTCTATCAGTCAGGATATTTTAGTCACTTGGGCATCTGATGTTGCGTTTTCTGTTGAAATAGTCCTTATATGGTCACGCAGGTGGTTTGTTAAATATTCGATGGTTAAAGACGAATCATTTGAACCCTATCTTAGATCATACATCTACACGCTGATTGTCCATCACAGCTGTACAAGAGTCGCACATCAGGTAAGCTGATCGATTCGTAAAGCTATCAATTGAGTAAAGCCTTTAAGCTTTACCCAAACTATAGGTAGAGCTCGTCCAATTTAAAATGACGCGCCCCTCTCTCGTACAGGCGCGGTCCGAAGCGGGGGGGTCACAGGGGACATGACCCCCAAAATCTAAGGTCAAATAGAAAAATTTCATAATCTTTTACATCCGTGCTTGCCAAATAATAAAAGGAAATTTCTATCTATCCCCTTTAACCACCGCAGTACGTCCGACCTTAGACAGCTGTGACTGTCAACCCAGAACCGTCTGAGGGCGCAGATAAAAAAAAATATACATATTAGCAGTGACTAGTGAGTGACCCCCCCCCCAAAATTTCAGGCTGCGACCGCGCCTGCTTTCGTATTTACAGTACCAAAATTGTCATTTATATCAACTAATGAAGTGGTGGGCGTGTCATTTAAAGTTAGACAAGCTCTACTAATATAGCTTTACTAATTTGTTTTCTTACTGAGACACGTCGGACAGCAGTCTCCGGGGTTGATGACGGGGTTCTTGCAGCCCACCTTGCCGCACTCCACTGGCCTGCACGTTATGTTCCCGTGCTGAAAATAAAAGAAGAGTTAGTTCGTCAGTCACGTTAACGTAATAATTATTTGGTCACGATGACAGTAGCCTATAATAATGAATACGTTTAGTTTGTTGGGTGAACGTACCACGCAGGAGCAGACGTTGCAGTCCTTCTGCCACGAGCTGCCGTCAGGGTGTAAGGTACCGTTCAAGTAGCACGACTTCTGACAGTCGCACTCCTCCAGCTTCGCCAGCCGCTCCTGCAGTCCGTCTATCTGTAAGAGTGAGCACACATAATGAGCACATCTATGTTAACCCTTAGCTCACTTTTACCACGTAATTATATGGTCGACTAGCAGAGTCCCCCTTATATTTATGTAACTTTAATGAACATAATAGTGGAGTCAGTGAAGGTTTTCACCTCCGATTTCGTTGAACCTCGATCGATTTTCATGAAAATTGGTGAGTAGGTGGGGGATACCCTAAGAAACAAAAGTGACATAGTGCCAACTTGCGCTTTTGCCCTGGGGGTGGATGCCAACCCTTCTCGGGGGGTGAATTTTTTTAATAAAAATAACCCCAGGAATCAATAGACACACAAATTTTAAGCAAAATTTGTTATATAAAGTTTTTTGAATAAATCAATACTTTCGGAGTTATTAAAGATCAAAGATCATGTTTTTGCGTGAGAAAAATACATGTCTTAAAGCGGTTTTTCATAATTAACTAAGAAACTATAGGTTTTTACGAAAAATGTGTATTTACCAAAATTAAAGCCAATAAAAAAACAAACCAATTTCTATTCTAAAATACCTTCTATTATTCATTTCAAGTGAGCTATAGGTGATTGTATATAATTTTTCTTTTGGCGAGTACCTAAGTCTAACCAATCAAACTTAAATAACAGTAAACCGATGCATTTTATGACATATACTTCCTCAAGACTTTTTAAAGTGCCTAAAAATATCTTTCTAATAAGCATAGTAAAAAGTTAAAAGCGTCAAAATTGAACAAGTTATGATAAAAATAAGATGACCCTTTCAATTTTTTTGGAAAAATCGAATATTAAAACGTTGACCATTTCTACAATAATTCAAATTTATGGTTATCCCCGAAGACTTTTCTTTATTTTAGCATAAGTAATGACCTCAAAAAAAATTCTTGGTGTAGAATGCTTAGTTTTGAAAAAGAGAATGATTTAGTAAAATCGAAATTATTCAAATTTTCGTAAATATCATTTTGTTTTGAACATAACTTCAAAAAGATTGAACTTTCGTAAAAATTATAAAACACGAAATTTGTGTCCATTTTTTAAGAAATCTTTTGATTTTCTTTTGATTTTTATAGGATGAAAAAATAACGAAGATAGAGACGTTTAAAGCCTAACTTTTACTGCGAGAACCATGAAATTGGGACCGTTTAACCCTATTTTTTTTAAAACCAAGGACTTTAAAAAGTATTTTTCAAATTGATCTTAAAGATCTTTAAATTACCTTTAAAATGGTCTATAAATGAACCCGATAACTTAAAAATTAACAGAGCTATTGTGATAAAACGAAAATATTTTTTTTGAAAACAATTTTGAAGCAGAGATTTGGGATGCAAATATTGTAGGAAAACCAGTCAATAGGTACATCTATACTAATATTATAAATGCTAAAGTGTTTTTGTCTATCTGTTACTTCCCAACACCCAAAGGGTTCAACCGATTTTGCTGAAATTTAGTATGAAAATACTTTGAGTCTCGGGAATGGATATGGACATAGGATACTTTTTATTCCGAAAAAATGTACGGTTCCAGCGTGATTGCAGGCATCATATAGTCCTTACTAAATATACGTTAATCTTTTCAAGTCTTTCAATATTCAGAAAGTAAACAAAACGGTAAATGTCGACTCGATAAGAGAGCGGCTTTTTATAATGATGTGCGTCTATTAAATATTTCAGTCTTGCAGATTCAGCCTTTGCGTAAATTTTTTGCACAGAGGGTTGTTTGTAATCGTTGTTTGAATATTTAAGATTATTTTTTATGTGATGTTTGAAATATATTAATTAAATTTATCTTAACTATGAAAAAATATTCGAACTCTATAAAGCTGATAAAAAACTTAAAATAAAAACTTAAAGCTTAATTATTCAGACGTTGGGTAATTTACAGGGGTGAAAAATTTTCGCAAAAAAAACTAAATTAAGAAATTAATACTAAGACCTAAGTAAATAAACTGAAAAAATTGGGTTCAAAAACATAAACTTATTAAGTTTTTGAACCCAATTTTTACCGTGATTCCGCAATAAAGGGGTACTTTTAGGGGCTTATATTTCAGTCTTATCCAAAAATTATATCATAAATATTAAACAAGTTTGTTTAATATTTATGATTGATGATGAATGTATAAACAGTTGTTTATACAATGTAAATATGCGATTTTAAAGTTCAGAATACAAAAAGTGTTTTTTCACGATTAAGGGATGGTTGCGATAAGGGTTGAAAAATTAATTAATCCTTCAGGCCCCGCGCGAGCACCGGTGATCGCGACAACAATAGAATACAATAGCAATTCCTGGAAATTCCGACTGAAGTATTAAATAATCATAAAATATCATGAAAAAAAAAAACATTAAAAGACTTATTTTATCAAATTAAACCCAATTAGTTAAGCCAGAATGGTTAAATCTGCATTTTTTCTATTTTCAACAAAAGGGGTGGATTTCACCCCTAAAATGAAAAAAGCGCAATACGAGTGTATGTCACTTTTAAAGAAGAGGACTTATAGTCGGGACATTTTAATAGGCCACATTTGACAGTTAATCAAAATTGTACCAGGTAACCTTATAGCGACGTACATAAAAAATAAATATTTTCGTTTTGTTATAACTGCACAATTGACTAACTTTTTTCAATGACGATTACATATTTATTGTAAATATGACCGATGCGAATTATTTAACGATTTGCTTTTACTGATAAACAATTCTAAACGTAATAAACAAATTCTGATCTTAATAATTGCACGTCGCACAGTGGAAAATTTGGGTCCGTATCGGATCAAAAATCTGTAACTTCAAGGTTTTTCATCGTATTGTATTGAGATTTGACACATGTATACAGTGATATACAAAGATTTTAAAAATAATCAATTTTTGTATTTTTTTTCAATGTATACATATTTATTTTAGGTAAAAAAAAGAAAAGAGAAAAAAAGTAATATTACGAGTAGTTATATGTTTTTTTTTTTATAAATAAGTAGGTACTAATATGAGTAAAATTAAGAAAACTTAAATAATTACTTATCACACAAGCATAATAAAATACAAAAAATTTTAAAATCGTATAGTACCTATCTATACCTCACACCAAACTAATTGATCTCAAATTAGACAAATCTTATAATATTATTGGTTTTTTAAAACTAGGTTTTAGTTACTGATAATGTTATATCTAATTATTATTATCCTCGCTATTCCTAACTAAAATTACTTCCGGTGTAAATGTAGGATCACCTTCAGGTACCACCTTCAAAAGACTTAGTGCCTCTTCATCAAGATCCTTCACATTTCTCACATAAGGTTTTCTTAAACTTGAAATGAATGGATCTGAAGTGAAGCGTTTTAAATACGTCTTCATTTGTAGCTATACGGGAACATTTTCTGGCATGGTGCAGGCACATATTTCTGTAGTCTTTATTGCGCGACTCTTGTGCATCTTCCGACAGTTGCCCAATAGGAAGAACAGAAAAATGTTTGATCACGTTTTCTCCGGCTATAAGTAATTTGTGCACGGAGGATGGCATGCTTCTGTATCAGATAAAATCTTCACTTGGTTTGACTCTTTCCACGTAGTCGAGAAAACTTTATTCTTTTCGCTCTCAGAGTTTCTTAGCTCTTCAACAAGACGAGCCTCTGCATACTCACCTAAGGCCCGCAGTCCTTGCAAAAATGCGTTACAAATGTGCTCAAACCCATATTCTTCTAGTAAAAGAGTGTTTTTCCTTTTCTTTGTTGATTCTGAGGAGTCTCCATAAGCAATGCACGGTCTTCCTTGTTCACCAGAAGTTGATGGCAGTAAATGTGCTTCAGACTCCGGAAACTGTACTGAATATCCTGACTCCAGCCAGTTTGTATTATTCAGAATAAATTGGTCCTTTTTCCGTGATGCTTTAGTCCAGCGCTTATTGAAAGAAGACAGAATATGTCTTTGAATGTCACCAATTACAAAACACAAGTTGTTTTCAGAAACATTTAATGTTTGCTGTAGAACTATGGACAACGATTCCAAGGTTTTGCCACGCTCAATATAGGGAATGATGAAATCACCCTTAGTACAGTTGAAAGTTGACATTTTAATGGAAACAACCAATTTAAATAAGTGTCACTTAATGTGAAATACACGCTGAAATGTGCAATTTGAATATATTTGCTTCCCCTTATATACTGGTTTTTCAGATATTAAATACGTACTAATGTCAATGTTATGCATATTTACTCACGCAGGACGAGTGCAAAATAGATAATAAGCTATTGCTATCAAAATATTGTGGTTAATATTGTTTTTGTAAAGTATGTCAGCAGTAACCGCAAAAGATACCGAATTATCTACTCCGACCTCTATCACATTTTTTTCCCATAACTTCCAGGACCGCAAACTTCCGCAGCAGATTTTTTTAATTTTTCATTTATGAATAGTAAGGCTATCAAATAACACATAAAGTTGCGCGTGGGGAGCCGTGGGTAAATATGAAAACCTTCGACGAAAAAAAAAGAAAGTGAAAAATAGAGTATGTCAATTTTTAAGTACTTACTCAAAAATAAAAAGCATATTAAAAAAAGTTAATAGCTCATTAATAAGAACATAAAATATCCTTTTTAAAAATGTATAAAACCGCATGCATGTGCTAAATAGTTTTTTCACAATATTCATTTGAATTATGTGTATGCAAACATTTGAATGAGCCATCCGCTACTTCAACTTACTTCAACCTATGAAAAAATAATATTTATGCAGTTTTAGTACAAAAAAATGTCTGATTAGAATTATTTGGTTATTAGAGTATCGAATGCAATAAATATTTCATTCAAATTGTGATATTTTTAAAAACCATTTATGATATGCTCTAGTTCTACCATTTTCCATAGTGCGTCGTTACAATGTTACGTTAGCTGACCTTTTTTCTTTTTAAACTCTAGGGAAGTTACCCTAAAAATTGGAAGCGAATAAATAGTATCGATGCATTGATTACTTGTAACGAAATATCCCCATAAATTAATAACCACGTTGTGAAAAGTAACACATATTTATGTGAAATGAATAATGATAATACTACATTTAACAGTTTTTATAATTCAAGCGAATAAATGCATTTTTTTTTTTTGTAAATCATGTACTTGTCTTATTTTGCTGCTTGAATTTGCAAAAGAAAAAGTAATAATGGGACAGGAGTTTGTTTAAAACGTATAAAATTTAAATATTTTATTTCAAGTCCGTATCGATTTATTCGTTTTGGTCGATGTTTTTACGCAGCTCACCTCACTATGGAGATTAATCTGACAGATGTCAAATGTGGCCTATTAAAATGCCCCGACTGTAACGTACTTAATCCCAAATTTTCATCCAAATCGATGGAGGTTCAACGAAATCGGAGGTTGTACCTGATTTTTGCCTTCAATGACTGTACTATAAACTTCATTTCCTAAGGTTACAATTTTGACGTTTTAACTTTTTAAATTAAACTAAAAAAAATTAACGTCAAAAAATTTAAGGACTGAGTGTCGATCTGACCTTGAGGTTAGTCTGTCGCAGCGTCTCAGCCAGCTGCACGACGGTGGCCTGCAGCAGGGAGAACTGTCCGCATGTGGGACACACGGAGTCCATGCCCGGGCACTGGCGCAGGTAGCCGTGCGGACCCCCCACCAGCCGCACGTCCTGCAGCGACCCCTGCCGAACGTGATATAGTTTTTGATAATTTGTTTGTTTCGTGCATTATTTAGAAACAGGTGCATTTCACCGATACTAATTAAGATAGAACAGTCCCAGACAAAACATAATATGTTTTAGAGCGCAAGGTAACTCGTTTTCATTAATTATGCGAGCAAAAGTTTTTCAATAGAAGCGATCGCATCGTAAACTCACTTTGAACATGGAATGCTTGCTGTTCCGCTGGCCAACCCACAGCGAGAGCTGCGGCTGGCTGAAGTTGCGGTCGGGCGGCGCGACGGTGCGCTTGTAGAGCTCGTGGCAGTCGACGAGCAGCGTGACCTGCGCGCCAGACACCGCCAGCGCCACGCGGTGCCACGCGCCGTCCGCCAGCCGGAACGGGAAGCTCTCCACCCGCGCCGCCGCGCCGCCCGCCGCCACGTAGTGCAGCCGCACCTCGTCCCGCCGCCCGCTCGACTGCAGCTCCAGGTACCTGCGCACGCGCACCGTACAGACGCACCCGCCACCCGCGCCGCCCCCACCCCGCGCGCCCCCCCGGCGCCGCGGCCCGCGAAACGTTCCGAGGTACGGCCGGCGGGACGGGGCGCGCCGCGAGGCCTCGGCTCGCTCTACATCTCGACATCGCCCGCTCGGGGTAGGGGACATGTACCTCGGAACGGATCGCGGTCGCCCGCGAGAGCCTCTCGGGGCCCGACGAAAAGCTAGAGGACTGGCGACCGTCGAGAGGATGAATCGAGGGGACCGCGCCGGTCCCGCCGCCGGTCGCTCGTGCCCTCCGCGCCGGTGCACCGCGCGTTGGACGATGCAGTGCACGATCCTGACTCCCATGTCGCTCGGAATGCGAGTGCGAAAGCCGGCCGGCGGCCCCGGGCGGGCGCGCCCCGGTGGCTCGCGGCGGCGGCGGCGGCGAGGTCGGCGCTAGTCGGGCTCCGGAGGTTAGACAGATACATAACAAACACGGCAAGACACAGATCACAGGACGGACGTCGGAGGAGGCACGGTTAACGCATGCAAGCGGACCCGTCGCGCGCACCGGCGGCCAAGTGGGCTCCGGTGTGCCGACCGGTCGACGGGTGGATCGAGGAGGGCATTCCGAGGCACAGGACATTCCAAGATACATGATTATCCCCTATGCGAGCGCGCGTCTGGCGGCCGCGGTCGCCGGGCGCGCGCGCGCAGCGATATCGAGATCTAGAACTCACCGTGGATCGGTCCGGTCCGGCAGCCGCCCCGCCCGCGCCCCGCGCCCGCCGGCAGGCCCGGGACATCATCGCGACCCGCTAGCCGACGTCAAACAGTTCGGTTATTAGTTATCCTAGGTGGAAGACGATCGCGACGGAGCGAGCGACGATTGCAAAAGGAGCTGCTCCAGGCCGAACAAATTATTTTAAAAAAAGACATCTCTAAAATATGTGGTGCGTGCAAACATCAATCAAATAAATAAATATAAGTCATAAATTATAAAAAATAAAAGTAAAAAATCGGACTTTAAAGAATAAGAGCGATACGTTTAAGTCCAAGGGGTGGAGAGAGCGGTACCTGTTGTATCCATGGGAGAAGGACACGATGGAGCCGGTGTTGCCGGGCTCCTGGCGCACGGTGGCCATCATCGTGAACTCGGGGGACTGCCGCACCAGCTGCGCCGCGCGGACGAACTCATCCTTCTCCACTTCCAGTGACCGGGAATCTCCTGGAAGTGATAGGGATATACACTTTAATAGTATTATTGCAAGAATTCATTTTTTAATCTTACATAAATTAGTAATCCATTAGTATAGTAGTATATATAATATAAAATAGCAGAATTTTATTTTTGATTGTTTTATTACAACGAATACAGATTGTTTTATTATAATTAACTATTAATTATTTTTTTTGTATTTTTTTTTATCATAACCAAATCATAACTATATGTGCCTGAATTTATCAAAATTAGGCAACACTTCGTTTCGTGTTCGATCCAATCTAATGGAGTGATCAAGTGAAGTGAATACTTATATACTTTTAGGTATTAGCACATGTAAATGTAAACAATGGCCGGTACACATTGTTCCAATCCAATAATCAAACCAGCGCTGGATTGCTACTGGAGTAATGTAATAACTTAATAACAAATTAAACTGAGTTAGCTACTGCATAATGTTGAATTATCTCGTATTATAACTAGCTCAACCAGCTCGTCTAAGCTTCCAGTGGTCCCCAACCTTTTTTTGAAACGGGCCACAAACATGTTTTGGTCTTGGTATAGCGGGCCGCAAAAAAAATTAAGGGTTAGAAAATAACGTTCTTCAAAATTAATGATTTAAAAGTGGAACAAATTTCACGACTTTCACGACGACTACATTATTTTGACGGTAGGCGTAAAATTTCAAAATGGTTTAACATCACGCGGGCCACAGATAAAGTCCCGGCGGGCTGCCTACGGCCCGCGGACCGCGGGTTGGGTATAGCTGCTCTAATCGTAAAATATCGCTCCGTGAGCCATGCCTAGTTACCCTGGCATGGCGCCAAATTTTAATCAGAACATACCTATTTGAACACATGAGTGGCTAAAGTGGGTAACTAACATTTTACAACATAAGAACAACTAAGTACTAATTTTTTCCCTTATAATTTGAACAAACCTAGTAACTTATTACTTATGAGCTACTTCATCAGGCTAATATATCTAGATATACGTAGACTCCACATTTTTTGATTTCTAATAATTTTGTCGGTCCTAAAGCGATAGCGATAAAAATTAAATGACAGTTTTCAAATTGTTAGTTACCCACTTCATCAACTCATGTCTTTAATTATATGTTTATTGCTGAGATCATTTAGTTTTTATTATGAACGTGGGAGAGCCATGCTTTTGCACCAGTGGGTTGGCTCGATCGGATCAATGGCATGGCTTCATAAAAACCTGGCGTAAAACAACGGTATTATTATATTTTGGCGAGTATGTATAAAACAAAAAGTGGAAGCCTCAAATGGGTTAGGGTTTTTAAGGGAGAGAAATGCAATTCGCAAAACTAGAGGAGCATACATGTTTCTCTAATGTAGTGTCTATGGTTGGCTATGGTTTATAATCGTGGTTGTCGGGATCCGATTTAGCGTAAAATAACATTTAATCCGTGTTCAAAAATTTCCGCTTTTTTGTAAAGCAGGTCGTAATGCCTTTAAAATACTTTTAAGGTGATAAAACGAAATAATACTTGCACAATAAAAGACAGAACTGTGCCAATTCCTTTGTAAAGCTGAATAGAACTTGGTGCATTGCGACAACAGCAAATATTATTAACAAATACGCTTAAATTCTACTTCGATAAAATATTGTTTTAAAAATCTTTAAAAAAATGGGAGGTTATGGACACACGTCACTTTTGATTTTTGAAAGTTATTTACGCATTTATTTAAAAGTCCTGCCGCACTAATGCCCGGGACACACGAGGCTAGTTTTTCAAGCTAGGATAGCAGCTAGTGTTAGTAAGCTAGCAAGCTAGTGCTTCTGGCTTCGTGTGGACAAAAATATCTTCATTTGTAGCATGGACCAAGCTAGGTCAGTAAGCCAGGACAGTTTGGTAAAAAACTAGCTTGCTATCCTGGCTTGAAAAATTAGCCTCGTGTGTCCCGGGCATAGCTTGGAGCATGCTACAAATGAAGATAGTTTTGTCCACACGAAGCCAGAAGCACTAGTTTGCTAGCTTACTAACACTAGCTTGCTTTCCTAGCTTGAAAAACTAGCCTCGTGTGTCCCGGGCATTAGAGACATTTAATTATGATTAACTTTCATTTTAATGAAAAGTTTGACAGATAATAATGTATGGGGCTTATGTCAAAATTTTAAATTAAAATTCCGTGTTCGACTCTTGAGTGCGGCAGTAAGCATCTGGGGTTTGCCGCGGTAAAGCTATTGCATATGCGTAGTATTTTATCAACTTATGCAATTATAATTCGTATACGTGATACGTCTAATCGTACGCGCACACAAACGAAGTTCGGCCGGTGTGGCGAGCACCTTGCGAGCACCACACCCTGCTTCACACCGAGCCGAAGTTTGCCGAACCGAAACGACGTTAGACGAATGTTCGGTGTTTTTCATTACGGAATTTCTTGATTAGGTTGCCGCGCTTAAAGCCCGCGATAAAAGCTGTACAATAGCAGTACACTACCTACACACTAGAACTACTTCGTTTTCGTTCGCAATTCGATTCGGGTGATTTCAGATAATAATTATTATAAGATATTATCACATGCGTATTATCACAACGCAAAAACACTTGTTCTCTGTATTGAGCGGTTTGATTTTAAATGTGAAGATGATGTCACTGTATAATAACTATGTTGTAAGTTGTAACCCCAAGGAGTCGGGAAGGGGTCGCTAAGTTTCCCGCACGGCGATATGCAAACAGCATTACTCACCGAGACAGCTCGAGAGTAATGGCGGGTTACGTCAGCGCTTTTGGACAGGCACGATAAACGATATCCCTTGAAACATAAGTCTTAAATATTACCGCCTCCATTTTGGGAAGTCGGCTAAATTACATCATAATAATATGTGTGACAATTGACTTGTGTGAGATAGAGCCTTGTCAACATTTCTGTTGACAAGACTCTATCTCTCTTAAATTAGTACAATTAGTCAAGATCCGCTATCTTCTTCTGTCATGCAACATTTAAAAATGCCAGACAAAGACAGGGAGACCTTGCATAGTTTTTCGATTTTTAAATATTGAAATTGGTATGTGACTATCTGGAAACATTTTAAGTGTCGCCCTTTTAAATGGCACTGCTATCTGATGAAAACTACACACAAGCCATTCCACAGTCCTGACATTAAGTTTTGCTTCTTTATTTTTTATTTAAAATGTTTTCTAAAGGTGAACGCAGATTTGGCCGCACCGCACGCACCGCAGTCGCCGCATTCGGAATTCTTTTATATGAAGTTATAGGCAAGCTCGCATACCTACCCGCGCCGCAGTCTTCGCAACTTCTACATTCTTTATATGAAGAATTCCGAATGCGGCGACTGCGGTGCGTGCGGTGCGGCCAAATCTGCGTTCACCTTAAATTGTCCGTCTAATTTTGTTTTCTTTTTTTTTATGAAACAAGGGGCAAACGAGCAAACGGGTCACATGATGGAAAGCAACTACCGTCGCCCATGGACACTAGCAACATCAGAAGAGCTGCAGGTGTGTTGCCGGCCTTTTAAGAATGAATATTGAATACGCTCTCTTCTTGAAGGTTTGCAGGTCGTAAAGGTCCGGAAATACTGCTGGTGACAGTTCGTTCCAGAGTTTTACAGTGCGAGGCAGAAAGTTACGCGAGAAACGCACGGTGGAAGTCTGCCACTCGTCAAGGTGATGAGGATGGTATATTTTTCGTTTGGAACGATAGTGAAAAGTTGCAGGTGGTATGATTCCGAACAATTCCTCAGAGCGCTCCCCGTGATACAACCGATAGAGGATGCAGAGTGAAGCTACATCTCGGCGTAATTCCAAGGGGTTCAAGCTGTTTGAAACACTATGCAGTTAACAATTCGAGCAGCCCTTCGTTGGATACGATCCAGAGGGAGCAGTTGGTATTTTGGCGCCCCTGCCCAGAGATGAGAACAATATTACATATGAGGCCGAACCTGTGCCTTGTAGAGTTGTAGGCGTTGGTACGGACTGAAGTACTGTCTCGCTCTGTTAAGAACACCAAGCTTACTTGGCCTTACCCTCTAGATGATATCGAAACTAGACTTCGCTCGATATGTTAACGCTAAGTATTTCATTGCTAGGGGAGATGGTTAAAGATGTGCCCTCACAACGAGTATAATTATACGACCATTGGTGACTTTTTAGTGGTAAACGCGCAGACTTGTGTCTTAGCGGGAATCAATTGGACCAAGTTACATCTACCCCATTCAGAGACTTTCTCCAATGAATTCTCTACTTTAGCTTTCATTTTTCACGCTAAACTAAAATGTATTTTCTAAGGCGTCGTCGAAAAAAGAATACAATAGAAAAATCTAGTTTAATTAGAGCACTATTCTACGGCAGATAATGAAAAAATCATGTACAAGGGGACAAGACTCTCCCTCACCCCATTTTACTTGTATTTTCTTTCTCAGATTGCATCCGGTCCGCACAATGAAGCATTTCTCGCTGAGAAAAAGTGGCGAAATGAAAGTCGTTTTTCATTCAAGATAAAACCTTTTCATTCAGCTAATAAGACCGAGTTTAGGTCAAGCGCCCGGATTATGCAATAAGATACAAATCTTTTCTATTGTATATAGGTAGGCGAAAACATAATACATTGATACGTACAAATATTTTACTATAGAGAAGTATATTTAGCGTTTTGACATCTCAACCATTAAAATCTGATGAGTAGTTTATGCGCTACACTAGAAGAAACCAACAACTTGGACTGCCAAAATCATAATTCATCACCTTTTGGCTTCGCCTTTACGATTTTAAGTTACATTACAGAGAAAATCCAATAGTCAATAATATATCTAATTCTAACGACTAACAATATGTTGAATTGTAACAGTAATAGTCGGCAACGCAATTAGTAAAACGGCATTGAATCACTCTGATTTATCGTGTGGAATGTTTTGGTTTCATTAAATCCCCCTTACTGAATTTATGTAGCAAATATTTGAATGAATATAGGGTAGAGCGGCGCCCCGCGGCGATGTCCATTGTGTTGTACTGTATCGGACACGAGACAGACTCCCCTACGTCCGATTCCGGGACAAACTTGAGCTATACATTATAATGCTAAAGTTTTTCAAGTAAAGGTAGAGGATGATGGATAAATATATCTAGATGACTGATTTTAGTGTTAATTGTAATATGTGTATTGCTGTGATAATTCTATCGTATCGATGATTACTTGAAGAAATATGGGATGTGTTACAACATAAAACCTACACAACTTTAAGAAATGCACAACCAAGATCTTAATAGGCCCCGATTATTGCACAAATTTTCCTATAGATAGACGATATTACGAAAAAGAACTATCCATGAAATATACTAGTTAAAGTAAAATTATAGAACTTCAACTGCAAAACAATTAGCAATTAGAGACATAGACAATTTAACCCTTTGAATGGCCGCGGCGGGTCGTTGAGGCCCGGAGGATGAGCGGAATCACTGTGGCTCACTGACGCATACGAACCAGTGACAAATGAATACAATGGTCGTGTATATATCTAATAGTTATAGTGTTTTCGACATCTGAAATTGCCCTTTAAACTGAAGGGTAAGCATTCCTGTACTGAGTAGACAACAGAGAGGTAAATATACAAAAGAAGAAGAGCTACAAAGCTGCCCGACTTGTTCTAAATGTCGAAAACGCAATAAAGTTTCGTAAAAACCAATTATTCTTTTTCAAAATGCAGTCTACTCTTTGAGACACCAGTAATATCATTGTCATTATGTAAGTCACGAGACTTCATTTGTTATTCCATTTCCCTATTTAATAAATGTAATATCCGCAAAAAGTCGAGTAACGGAATTTGAAATGTTATTAAGCGTCTGTCCCGGGCACAGACAGTATCAATTCAGCTGTCAGGGGCAGACATCGCGCTGTCACCGCTCCGCCGCCCGGCCTGAGCCTGCTGGTGACGGGCTCATCAATATTGTATTTCGTTTCGGTGTTTATTATTCCAGTGTCATATAATAGCATTATGTGTGAAAACCTAAAATTACGAAAAACGCATCATACTAAATATAATCGTAGAAAATTATTTGAAAAATATTTTATTACAATTTCATAAACCTTTGATATAATTATTATTTAACTCAAGTTATGACTGCTTCGTCAAATAACATGTAGAGTAATTTATTGCAGCCTTTTAATTATCAACTTTTATGTAATGGTGACCCGTTAAAACGGGTTTAAATGTCCACATTATGCTATAGAAATAACTCTAATGTCATCGGCATAAAGGTGGTTTTCGAGGTAGAAAATACTAAAGTGTGTCGGTGTCGCAGATTGAATGTGAGTGCGCATCATCCCGCAAATCAGGGCAACACCCTCCGACAATAACACGGTGCTCGCATCTCGCCTAATGGCCCAGTTTACCCCGCGCTAGGTCGCGTGTGAACTGTCAACTAGCAGGTCCCGTTTTAGGGTTGACAATTTAGAAGAAGATCTTACATTTTCACTAAGTTTGTAAGCCGTAAATTTTGTAAGCAATTGCATTAGTACAATAATTGAGAACATATAATAATATGTATTTTCGAAGTTCAAAGAAATTTGCTGTTCAATTTTTGCTATGTTATCGATGTGATTATTATTATTAGATTAGATAATTTCTTTTAAAATGAATAAAAATGACTCGTACAAAATGATTATATTTAAGAGCTGGCGCGCACTACGATTTTTTGTCGCGCGATTATTTTACCGACCGATCAAAATTCAAATAAAATGTCACTTTATGAAATAGGCTATAGGTTTTATTTTCTACCGACATTTGTCTAGCGACTCATGCCGCCGCTGCTTGTCAATGGCGTAGAGCAAAATGAAATCTATAGCTTATGTCATAAAATGGCGTTTTATTTGAATTTTTATAGGTCGGTAAAATAATCGCGCTACATAAAGTCGTAGTGCGCGCTAGCTCTAAGTGATTTATTATCATAAAGGTAATATCGATAGGTATATTAACTTTATGTTTATTATTTGATGCTTTTGTTTCAAGTAGGTTTAAAAGGTTGGTACAGTTTGAAGAATTATTATTATTTTTAACAAAAAATTTAAACCGACTTCCAAGGTAAAAACAATAATAACATTAATATGAACTAAAAAGTATTAAATAATTTCTACTATCTAATAGTGCCTTTTTCCGAATTCGGTTAAACCTCAACTATTTCTGTACTCAATCTTCATAATTTTGAAGTCGGTACCAGATAGCTGAAACTTCAGATATTTGAAACTTTTGGAACTGGCACCGACTTCAAAATTATGAAGATTGAGTACAGAAATAGTTGAGGTTTAGCCGAATTCGGAAAAAGGCACTATTAGATAGTAGAAATTATTTAATACTTTTTAGTTCATATTAATGTTATTATTGTTTTTACCTTGGAAGTCGGTTTAAATTTTTTGTTAAAAATAATAATAATTTCACTCTTTTTAGCTACACTAGTAGATAAACCTTCGCGTATATTTTACCTAAGTATCTTATTACAATTTGTTAAGAGTCACAACTCACACTCACAAAATAATATATTATCAGTGAAGTGAACATATTGTGCTAAGTAATTTAACAATTTTAATGCTTCAAGCCCCAAGCGGTCACCGGCGATTGCGATAACAATAGAAAGGCTATTGTGTCTCGTTTTTCCACGATCGAAGGATCTATCAGATAAAAAATTGTATAAACTTGCATAGGATGTAGCGTAGCTACTCATAATATTTAATATTATCATAATTATTGACAGCTGTTCTTGTAATAAAGAATTCAAATCGATACTTAGTGCGCCATCTATCGATTAATAAGTATAACTAATTAAAAAGACTCAATGACTTTGTTTTGTTTAAATGCTCTTTTTAAAATAACTTTATTTCAATTCTATTTGTCTATTTAAATTTTATAAAGTAGTTAATAAAGTATTCGATCTGTATATAAAGTAGTTAGTAAAGGATTCGATCTGTCGTCTGCCGCCATGCGCCGCGCGGCGGCGACGCCGTCGCCTCTACGGCGCCGACCGCCGTCATGTATTAAATAAACAGGTGTTGTTATACAGTAAGTACATAATTATTATTATTAGTATATCCATACCTATGCCTTGTACTATTATCTAGTCTGTGCCATGAGACATTGGTGACCTTAACACGACGTGGTAATGATGATGATGACGATGATGATGATGATGATGATGATTATGATGATGAATATAAATTGCATAGTAGCATATGCCTTCTGTTCTTAAAACAACGCCGAAACTCCCAAACGTGTATCTATAAGGAGTCAGGAGTTCTCTCAGCATCTTCGAAACCATGGTATACCTTGACCCAATATTTGACTTTTTGGTAGCATATTCTTAGTACGCTTCACATAAAACCAAAATCACCATATGTTTCCATATAAATTTCGAGGAGTTCCCTCGATTACTCATAGATCCCATCATCAGGTCACCACTTTTGTGAACATGGTACCAAATTGGAGTGAAACCTAATACAACAAAACAAAAATTTCGAAAATCGGTTCACAAACGGCGGAGTAATCGTTGAACATACAAAAAAAAAAAAAAAAAAAAAAAAATATCCACAGCCGAACATATAACCTCCTCGTTTTTTGGAAGTCGGTTAAAAATACAAGTACTTACTAAAATTTAAAATACTTGACATTTTATATTATTTAAAACTGTTAAACTATTGAAGGAAAGTCTTAGAGAAATGATTGTACAAAATAATATTATGATCTCATGATCACAGCTCGATGCTACGCCCGCTACAACGTGCTACGCCAACTTGTAGCAACAACTACAGTCCTTGTACAAATGTTTTTTCTCACCTCCGGGCGGAAAGCGTCAACTTTCTTCCCGCTGCGCTTACCGATGTTGTCGTTTTCCGCCTCCATCGATGAGAAAAATAGTATACGCACCATGGGCAGTAAATAAGAAAGCCTCAGATCACATGTAATTGTTGACCGAGGCGAAGCCGAGACATTTCTTACTTTCCTGCCCTAGGTATGTACTATTTCCGAGAGATTTTAACCGACCACTGAAGTCAGAGACAAGATTATTTATCTTGACAGTTAATATATACGTACGTTTAAATGTAAATGCTTAAACAAATGACGCATCAATAGACGCGATATAATGTACCAGATATCATGGGCAATGTTATTTTGGTTTTTTTTAACGCATTTTTTAATGTTTCCATAAAGTGGCAGCCATCAAAATACCATATTATGGATGAGTATAACTGAGTCGAAATAAGATGGAGGCGTTTACTTGGTTGTCACACTTGGATAGGTAATACAATTTTCGCTGCCCAGCTACGTTTCTGTGGAAGGATCTGGAGCTATATTTTAACGTCCCAATGGATGAGTGTTATCGTTCGACAGGATATTTCGATGGTGGCAGCCCTAGCGGTACTTCGGTTGAACCGTGACAGATTTGGGTCGTTACCGCGGCGCTAATCACGGCCCAGAGGGACGATGTTTGAGCTCGGATCAGCCCGCACGCGCCATCAATAAGGCTCGTTCTGCCGCAGAATCAGAGGCTAAAATCCAGGATTTTCACAAAAAAAAAATTCAACCTTAAGTCTAAAAAATATTGTACATATACATCCTTTGCACGTGCATTCCTTTGCGTCCTCCATTGAGAACGGTAAGGGATGACCACGGAATTAATCAACGCGGGATTTATTAGTGGCTCCATTAACCTTTCACTCCTAAATATTTAATGCTACAAAATGTGCAATAGGTATCCGAAATAATTAAACGTTTTAATTATTCCCTTTTGGCTCCTTTCATCAAATTGCGCGGATACATTTTGGCGGAATTCAAACCTCGCTTAAATAGCTCAATCACTGCCTTGATGTAAATACTTAATCATTCTCATCTATTTTACTCTAAATTCTACCTGAATTCCAACCCATCTTATGCATATTTTAGTAGGTAAGCTAAGCAATAATAATTAGTAAACATATAAATAATGACATAGAAATAACTTCAAACATAAATCAATAAAGAATGCCGAAGTTATACAAAATAAACTTTCAATGTTGTTTCAATAAACCATCTATCAATACATTCGAATGCACCCTCGGGAAAGAACAAAGTAACTTGTCACTCTTAGACCAAAAAATATTGGATCCGTCAAATATCAGAACTCAATAAAACTCCCCTCGCATTACAACGGGAACGAAATAATCCCTGGGATTATAAAAATGTCGTACAATAATCGTTGCGCAGAAATAAAAACTGATTTATGTGAGCAAATTGATAATGAATATAGACCACGTGCTCGGCGAAATATGAAGGGTCGTCGCAAGCAAAGAATACAATCACTCCTTGATTAAATAACGTTGAAACAAATTAATTTTGTATATATTATTTATTATACTACAATTTATTTAGAGTGTATCTACTATCTAATAATATATTGCTCGGATCTTGAAAAACTATCCAACGTCCTTTCCCGGGATTCAAATTATCATTATGCCAAATTGCATGATAATCGGATAAGTAGCTGCCTATGAAAGCGTAATAAACATCCCTACTTTGATATTTAATACTCGTGTAACTGTTAAGCATGAGCTAATAGAACCTCGTTCCATAGAAAGAAATTGTTTAATGTACTATCAGAGAAGTTGATTCCTAGGCAGATCGGGGACCTACGTAATTTGGTCCCGTTACGTCAAACCCAGCCGACGCCCGATAGATTACAATTAACATTGAAATAACATGTAGTGTTGGGTAGGACTTACAAAAGGCATTACAATTGTCCGGGACAAGACGGAAAAATGTAAGAGCGGCTCAGCATTTTAACATGTACCGCTTCAAAATGATTGTCGCGGTGGTATGAATTTTTTAGAATTTAGGGGTATTTTCAGGGACTTATTGCCTCTTTAATTTTTTAAATTTATTGTCCGATTTACATTAATTACATTAAATCGAAATGATGGATCTTGTGTAACATTTAATCCATCCAATAAAATGTTAAATTTATTAAATGTCAACATGTACCTATGATTTCAAAAAAATCTGAATCTTTTTAATCTTTTTTAACACTTATGAACGTCAAAAACATTGTAATATAAATTAATTGTAGTACATAATATATTCGTTAAATTATTATCACAAAAACCTAATAACTAATAAGTAGATATACAAATTACATTCATGTCACCGATTATTATTATCTGTTACTATTTTACCATATTGTCATAAAAATAAGTCATACATACTCAATAATTATTATTTAATATCATAATTTATTAAATTATAATGTCCAAAATTAAAAAATAAATTACTAAATAATTATTAATCGTGAATGTCATAAATACTTATTATAATAATTGATGTCAGATAAAGTAGAGCAAAAATAGTAATAAAATAATTAAAATTAACATTTAACAATTACAATAATTACAACTAACATTACAAATAATTAATACCTAATCATTTCCATGGTTGAATGTCATTAAAATATTCATTTGTCGTGTAATAACCTTTATACATTAATTGATTTTTAATACATCCCTTAAATTTAGTAAATGGTAAGTCTAGAATCTCAGCAGGCAATCTATTATAAAAACGTATGCCGAGTCCCACAAATGAATTTTGTACTTTATGAAGCCGTGAATAGTTACTAGCTAACTTGTTCTTATTTCTGGTATTGAAAGGGTGAATATCAGCTTTTTGGTCATAATTGTGAATGTTTTTTCTAATGTACATGATATTGTCAAAGATAAACTGAGATGCAATTGTCAAAATATTTATATCTTTAAATTTTTCTCTCAAAGAATCTCTGGGTCCTAGTCGATATTTGGCACGTATTGCTCGTTTTTGCAGAATAAATATTGTCTGAATGTCAGCTGCACTTCCCCATAACAATAAACCATAAGACATGATACTGTGGAAGTAGCTAAAATAAACCATACGTGCTGTTTCAACATTCGTCAAAAGTCTTACTTTCCTAATAGCAAAAACGGCTGAACTAAGTTTCTTAGCTATGTTAGAAATGTGAGGTCCCCATTGCAATTTACGGTCAAGCGTAAGACCTAAAAACATTGTAGAATCGACTAAGTTTAAATTATCTATACCAATTTTAATATTAATTGTGCTAGTGGACTTAACATTGGGCATAGTAAATTTGACACATTTAGTTTTTTTTTGGGTTTAGTAGAAGATTATTAGAATTGAACCATTGTAATATGAGAGTAAGTATTCTATTTATGCTGTTGATATCTGGATTTTTACGATTGATTTTGAAAGGAACGGACGTGTCATCGGCAAATAACAAAATTTCACATAAATGTTTTATAAAAAATGGAAGATCATTAATGTAAATAAGGAACAAAAATGGTCCTAAGATGGAACCCTGAGGAACTCCCATTTTAGTATGTAAACCCGATGATTTAACACCATCAACATCTGCGAATTGTGCTCGGTCCGTCAAATAATCTTTAATTAGATTAAGTGCTGCATCTCTAATACCATAGTACTTTAGTTTGAGTAGAAGTGTCCGATGATCAACGCAGTCAAAGGCTTTTGACAGATCACAAAACACGACAATAACATCGTGAGAATCTTCCCAAGCTTTAAGTATGTATTTAATCAATGTTACACCAGCATCTGTTGTTGAGATACCCTTAGTGAAACCATATTGACGATTGTGGAATAGCTTATTGATATTAAAGTGACTCTGTAACTGTATAAGTATGGCCTTCTCAAATATTTTACTTATTGCTGACAAAATAGAAATTGGTCTAAAATTAGTAGGGTCACTTCGTGAACCTTTTTTAAATAATGGTATAACTTTAGACTGCTTCATGAGTCGGGGAAACACGCCTACATCTATACAGCGATTAAATAAGGCGGCTAAATATGGCGATAATTCAGTTATAATATTTTTGAGCAATTTAACTGAAATACCCCATAAGTCTACAGATTTCTTCATGTTAAGAGTCTTGAATATCTTTAAGATGTCATTAGGGTTAATGTGTTTGAAGTTAAACAAAGTCATATTTTCCTGCACATTAGCTCTCAATAATTCATTTGCTTTTATTGAAGAAGAATCAAGGGAGTGAGTTAATTCTAAGGGTATATTCACAATATAGTTGTTAAAAAAATGAGCTAATTCTAGATTATTAGATATTGTCAAACCATCAATGTTAAGTGCTATTTTGCGTTCATTTGTTTTAGATCGCCCGGTTTCGTTGTTTATTATATTCCAAGTGCTACGAATAATATTATAATATTACAGTAGGTATATTATTTCTGAATCATTATGAATTTATATTTATATATTTTTAGGGGGAAAATCACGCCTCAAGACGGCTCAGACTCACATGTCGCGGCACGTCAAACGTACTGCTACGATTCAAAATTTCAAACGCCTCGCCTCTTTTGAAGTGGGACACTGTACCGGCTCAGTACGAAAAAGTGGCACCTCTTACATCCTCGTATAAAATTCATGTCCTACCCAACACTAAATTAACATGATCCGACCAAATGACGTTGGTCTGTCACGGAATCAATTTCCTCGATGGTACATGAGACGTGCATGGCACATTCAGAGTTACTTGAGAACCTTTGTATCAATGACATAGGGGTTAGATTCATAGAAACTCAGAGGTTATATAGTTCTGAACATAGTCGTGAAGGAATCGCCGCGCCCACCATTACTTATATCACCTGAGTGGTGCAGTGAAAATTGCACCAATATTTACTTTCCCTCGTAACAGACACATTAATGTTACTGGCCATTCCAGAAATCACTTACTGATGAGTGAGCTCGCAACAGAAAAAAACCGGTCTCAACGTCAACTATGTATTTATTATTTACTATAGTAATTTAATAACATATTCCTTTTTTAACCGACTTCAAAAAAGAGGAGGTTTCTCAATTCGATCGTACGTTATAATATGTTTTTTATGTTTGGTTGCGGATAGCTTCGTCGTTTGTAAACCGATTTTGATGTTCCTTTTTAGGGTTCCGTAGTCAACAAGGAACCCTTATAGTTTCGGTCTGTCCGTCCGTCTGTCTGCCCGTCTGTCTGTCCGTTTGTCTGTCTGTCCGCTGTTTTGCTCAGAGACTATAGGACCTACAAAGCTGTAATTTGGCATGAATGCACATATTAACGATGGCAACAAAATGGTACATGAAATCTTAAAATTTTGTTTAATTAATGGTATTTTCCATACACATCAAGCGGGGATGAAATTTTTTCTTCGCGTCCACCCCATCGTGTGGGGTGTCGTTGGATAGGATTTTTAAAATTATTATGAGTATTCACATATCATTTGCCGATTTAGGGATCCGTTTGTGAAATATTAAGTTTTAAAGAGGAAAAAATCGTTAGAGTCCAGGGTCCCCCCCTTCTATCAGCTAAACGGTTGCTTCTGGAAATGTAAAAAAATTCACGGGAGTAGGAAATATGCTAAATTTAAAAGGAAAACTATCACGGCTTGTTGCAAGTTATTGAGATTTAGTCGATCAACTAAAAAAAATGTATTCGGTGAAGTATAAAGGAACTTTTCGTTCAAATTCCTTTGAAAGTAACTGAGATGATGTTGTTAGTAATATAAAACACGTTATAAATGTATAACCATTGACCACACAAAAATTAAAAAAAAAACTAGCGGTATTACGGAACGCTATATTGCGCGTGGCCCGACACGCACTTGGCCGGTTTATTTTGATGAAAAGACTACGTTTCAGATGTGGTCTCATTATACAGTTTTAAGTCTTTTTTAAATGATTACAGTCACTTACCTTCTAATACATATGCGATCCGCTCCGGCTGCATGCCCGGCGCGAAGGTGACGCCGGGCCGCGACGCGTTGTGTAGCGACAGCGCGCCCAGTAGGTCTATCTCGGTGGCTGAAACAATATTATACATTTGTAAACATACTATTTAGAAGCATACAACATTAGGACTAGTTCTAAGAGTTTTTTCTATCGCCCGCACATGGATCTGGTCCGTATGAAAGTTGACTATAGTTGACTATCCTATCATTTCATAAATGTTTTTCCTGTCATGCGGGAAACACAAGCTCGGCTTTCTTTTTGAGTAGGTTTTTTAAAATTGTAACTTCATCTTCTATCTAATATATATACATAGAATTCACATTTGTTTGATTTCAAGTAATTCTTAAGTTCCTTATGCCTGCATTTAGGCAAAAAAACGACAGTCTTCAAATTTTTAGCTATCCACTTCATCAACTCATATCACATCCACTTCGATTATGAATATACTCAGATATGTTCAATACGCCATAACCCTTAATTGCTTTTCAAATTCTTGAAAAAAAAATCCAATATTGCGTTCATAAAGCTATTAAGTCAATCATATGAATATTGATGAAACATTTGGACGTCTGGCCTACATAGCGACGATCGATCGCCGAAATACCGACAAACATATCGATTACGTAAGAAAACTTTCGGTGCACGAATCACCTCGCAGTTTCCTTATTCTGGCACGGGAATGGTTTTACTTGACAAAATAATGTTTATTGACTAACTGCCGCACTCAGAGTGAAACACTAATTACTTAAATGTAATTAGTTTTGACATAAGCCTCATACATGATCTGTCAAACTCTTCATTAAATTGAAGGTTAATCATAATTAAATGTATTTGAGTACGGCGGTGAATATCTACTGCAAAACATCCCATTAAAAGTTTTGAGACGATGGTTATAATTAGACTTATAATATTTTTGTGACACAGGAATGGTGTATTTGACTTGACGAAAGAATGCAAGTAAATGGATAAAAGATGATTGACATAGTAGTTATTAACTAAACTGTACATCTACAGTAAATCATTCCGTTTTATGACTTTTGTTCTGTATGTTATGTTGACAAAATAAAAATACTTATTCTCATGT
This sequence comes from Lysandra bellargus, assembly GCA_905333045.1. NCBI lineage: Eukaryota > Metazoa > Arthropoda > Insecta > Lepidoptera > Lycaenidae > Lysandra > Lysandra bellargus. The sequence goes on along the minus strand of HG995332.1, from coordinate 2,045,258 downwards.
TATTAGTTATGTATCATCGAGGAAATTGATTCCTAGGCAGTTGACAGACCAACATCATTTGGTCGGATCGTGTCGGCTGAGTTTGAAGTAACGCGACCAAGTTACTTAGGTCCTCCATCTGCCTAGGAATCAACTTCTCTGATAGTACATCACTTTCACAATATAAATTGTTCAAAAGTAAGTTATGTTTCTGTTTATCTGAACATAGATAGGACTAAACTTGCCACCGAGTATGAAACCTTCGAACTTTGTAGGCGATGACACCTTTAGCTTTACTTATACTTTGCCTTAAGATGATATAATAAAAATAAAAAATCGGATGACTCAATAACTCTAACTTCTGGAGGCGAGTTGAGGCATTTAGTTTTATTCGCATAATGGTATACTTTTAGTAACGAATAAAAAAAGCCATTTAAAACATACGATATAATGATCTTAATCCATACTACATCCATACTCTACATTTTAAATGCGAAAGTGTGTCTGTATGTCTGTCTGTTCGTCTGTCTGTTACCTCTTCACGCCCGAACCGCTGAACCGATTTTGCTGAATTTACTATGGAGATACTTTGAGCCCCGGGAAAGGACATAGGATACTTTTTGTCTCAGGAAAATGTACGGTTCCCGCGCGATAAACGAGTTTTGGCGCAAAGGAGTTACGGGCGTCATCTAGTTACATCTAAATATATAAAACTCAAAGGTGACTGACATGGTGATCTATCAACGCGCAGCCCAAACCACTGGACGGATCGGGCTGAAATTTGGCATGCAGGTAGATGTTATGACGTAGGCATCCGCTAAGAAAGGATTTTCATCAATTCTACCCCCAAGGGGTTAAAATAGGGGATGAAAGTTTGTATATAATAATACTCCTTAACGCGAGCGAAGCCGCGGGCAATAGCTCGTATTAGTATAATAACAATAAGAAAATTAATAATATAAAGCACTAATTACAATTTATATTATTACATATAGTAGGGATAAATCTACGAATAATAAAAAACCTTAAAATACTCTATAAATAAAATATACAAACATATACAAACTTAGAATATAAAATTATAAAAAGAAAAACTTCCCCATGTCGTCCCCATCTGGCAGAGTGCCCAGCAAGCTGACAGCATTGCCACGTTGGATTGCAATTGCTATCCGCTGTGCCAGGTAGCTCCCGGCTCTGGGGTCTCGGGTGGCTTCAATAAGCCTCTTAGATATTTCTCTAAAAACCTTATGTGCCCCCGGACCCCATGCACCTAGGGTTTCTACCCCAAACGGTTCAAATATGAGATCTCCGCTGAGGTTCTCATATTTGCGCCGCTTGAGGTTCTCTGCTTGGTTGGCGGCTGCGCCCGCACAGCTCGAGGTGCCCTGAACATGGGACGAGGCGAGTGGGTCGACACAAGTAGCGTCCCAAACAAGGGCCCGTCCCTGAATATAATAAGTAGTATATAAGTAGTACACATTCAACACGATGTTGAATGTGTGCTACGCGCGCCGTAGCAGGTGCTACAACCGAGCTACGACTGATGTGTCCTGAATCCCACACCTTGTAACCAGTTGCACACGCAGTGCACACGTGTGTAAAATATTATAAGGATCATTTAATGTGAATATATATAAATAAAAATCAATCTCTCGCTAAAACTCGAGAACCGATTTGGCTAATTTTAGTCTAGAAATATTCGTGGAAGTCCAGGGAAGTATTAAATTAGAAGGAAAATTATACGAAGTTTGCCAGGTCATCTAGTTTATAACTTTTATAATTTGATTTTGTATAGTGACATTTATTTTATTAGACGTCTGAATTTTTTTGTTTTATTACAAAAAATCGAACAAATTCTGCAACGAAAAATCATTTTATGTTACTACCATGTAACACAATAATATATTATTACTACTTCGAATATAAAATCATATAAAACAATAATTTGGATAATATAGAGCAAAATGTTTGTTGTTTCTTTTAAAAATTATTCGCATGTAATTGTCAAGTCACTACTGCATTAAAAAGCAATTTTTCATGGCGTTAAATAACCGCAGTGGAAGGAAATCTGAGAGAAAATAACAATATGAAATGTACGGAACAATTGCAAGAGAGAGAGAATTCCACATCATGGTGACACCGAGATGAATTAAGATATTTTAAGTTCGAGGTTGAATCACTGAATTTTAAGAAAAAGACTTGATTTTTGTTACTCAATAAATAAATTTTATCAAGTTTTTAGATACATTGGGGATTTTTGTGGCTCAGATGAGCGCGCCGATACTTAATCCGGGTCACAGGTTCGAGTTCAAAAGTTTACTACAAATTCTCTAAGAACTAATAAAAGGACCAGCCTAACATAGTGTGAGGAGTCCATTGATATTAAATTATTTGAAAAAAATAATAGATTATAAGTGTTTCATTTTTTCCCAAGGTCGGTTCTCGCCTCACGTAAAAAGTTTACGTCATCACGTCGTTGTATTGGTCACGATAATTTTACGTCACGTCAATTCATAATTTAACGCCACCGTCCGCTAACTACATAATTATTAGTGCCAACTTCTAGATTTCGACTATTATTAATTATACGTAAAGCTAAATTCAGAATTAAGCTGCGTTCACACATAAGTGACTGTCAGCCACCCAATAAAATAGCGTATAAAAAGTTAATATAAAAAGTTAATAACTATAAAAACTATAATAATAAGTATAAAAAGTTAATAACGCATTGTCGGTTAGGCGTGAACGAAAAAGTGACGGAATGGAAATAGCGTAACGCTCGCTCACTTTCTGCGCCTAAGGCTCGACCTATGCGCGTCCGCGCAAACGAGCGGTTTGGCCAATACACAACGAGATTGCAAGCAATTAATTGTATGTAACGATTTATATAAACTGTGGTGCAGTTGCGCCACTATTTACATTTGTGGCGTAGCGAGCGGCCAATACCACCGTAATAAAAAAAAAACCGAGCCACTCACAGGTTTGTGTGAACGCAACCTTAGATGAAGAGTACAAAGCATGGAAATCATTAAAGTTACAAGCTGCAAAATGAATTAAAAGGCAGCCTTAGATAAAATTCCAGAAAATGAGAACCGTAAAAGCTAGATTGAATTAAAATAAATTCCCGTAGGCAAACGAAGATTCAAAGCCATTGGGAGTAATTCCGAGCCGCTCTTAATTCCACTTCAATTAAAAAGCATCACAGCGCGAGCACCCTCGTAGAGCTCTAATTTGTGACACCTACACTTACCCCCATACTTCACCTCGTTTTGAAAGGGAAGTAAAAGTAGGAATCTGCTATATTTTACTTTAAATCTCTTATATTAGACTAGCGACCCGCCCCGGCGTCGCACGGGTATAAAATATATAGCCACTGAAAAAATTATTAAAATCGATAGCCTATGATCCTTCACGTGGTCTACTTCTTATCTGTGCCAAATAACATAAAAATCGCTCCAGTAGTTCGCGAGATAAGCCCCTTCAAATAATTTCCCCCGTTTTTTCCACATTCTCCTATTAGTCTTAGCTTGATAAAATATAGCCTATAGCCTTCCTCAATAAATGGACTATCTAACACTGAAAGAATTTTTCAAATCGGACTAGTAGTTCCTGAGATTAGCGCGTTCAAGTTAGCCCTTTCAAATAATTTTCCCCGCTTTTTCCACATTTTCCTCTATTTCTTCGCTTCTATTAGTCTTAGCGTGATAAAATATAGCCTATAACCATCCTCGATAAATGGGCTATCTAACACTGAAAGAATCATCAAAATCCGTTGCGTAGTTTTAAAGATTAAAGGGAACAAAGGGACATGAGGGAAAAAAAAGCGACTTTGTTTTATAATAAGTATAGATAGATGCGCTATCTATCTATACTTAAATGATCATACATTCTTTTAAATTAATAATTTTAAATGGGAGTGAAAATATGGTAGTGAGAGACACTGGATACGTGAAGGTGTCTACTAATGAAATATGGTTTTGATTGTAATAAAAAAGAACTATAACGAAAAACATTAAACAACAAAATGAATTAAATCCCCCAATCATCGGCTTGTTGGCAGAGTTAAGTCATAAATCTATTTATAGTTTTATCCAATAATTAGATAATTTGGTCAATAAAATTTTTCGTGGATGAAGTAATAGTTCATAGACAGTCTGGGCGGAGGCGCCGGGGGGGGGGGGGGGGGAGGCGGGCGCCGCCGCGTCTGCCTCCCGCCTGTCCCGCGTCAGATCGTAAACGCCTAGCTATTGTCTTGTGCTAAATACTTTATAGCTACTGACGAAGACGGATTCCATGTTACTAATCTACACTTAATATCATAGGCCTGCAGTACGTCTATTGTTTTTAGCCCTTCACGCTCAAACCGCTTAACCGATTAGGATCAAATAAAGCGTATTCTTTGTAGAATACTCACATTTAATAGGTAAGTACTAATAACCAGTTAACGTACCTCACTACGCCCATGTCCTTCTCTATTCACGCTTAATCTTAATCTTGTGGTTAATAGTTAATAGAATCAGGCGTTACTTTGCGGAAATCCATAGCTTAAAATTTAGTTTCTTATTATTTTTAGCAATATTCCCCGAAAAAAAAAAAAAAAAAAAAAAAAAACTTCCACCTTTAAGTAAATGAGTGAGTGCACGCATAGGCATGCGTACAGCACCTCCCTCCTCCCACACTGCCTAATCTTGTGATTTGGTTGAAGAATCGTTCAGTGGCATTTAGTTAAATTTCAGTACTGTTGATTTTCAAGAAAAGTTTACATTATGAAAATTGAGCAACACTGCATAAATAAAAATAATCAAATACTTTCATATTAAAGCCCTACGTGTTGCCTACCACCGGTCCGGGAACTAAGCCGGCGAGAAAAGCCAGCGTAAGAAACTCGCACGATAACAAACTGTGCAAACGAAATACCAAGCAACGCCTTAAAACTATACAACATCAATCCACATCGGGTTGCAACATAAAGGCACTGTCCCTACATTTTAATGTGTTTTATTGCAGCTATATACTTTGTTGTAGCTGTTATAGCTACCCACTATGGCCTCGATACTGAAAACGCTTTAATATCGGGAGTGCTGCATTTATGCGATAATCAAATACGAGTTGCCTACTAGGACCGAAACGAAAAGAGTTTTCAATTTTGTAATAGCCCTTTTACGAAGTATTTTGCTGCGAAATCGGCGAGGTAATAAATTAGGAGGGTTTTACTCGGGGGTTATTTCGCATGTTCTGCAACGGAAGGTTGCATGTCGTATTACTAATATTTTTGAAATCCTTTTAAGTATTGCTCCAATATACAGTAATTATTACTATATTTTAATGTGATGAAGAAGCAGAAAATACATGGAGCTATAGCTCGTCAAAAAAGAGTAGACGCTGTACACAATTTTGAAATCACATAAAAATATGAAAACCTTATTAAATCGAGATAAAAAAAATGCAAAGTGATAAAATTTAAAGTGAATAAGCATTCTCTGTACAAAGAGGAAAAACCACCTTTTGGGCGTGATTACGTTTAGAGAGTTTTGTACTGCGTCTACTCTTTATTGACAGACTATAATTGCGCCTTTGTAATTAAAATTAACTAATCATTAAATCTCGCTTAGTGCACCCATGGTATAGCATAGTCGAAAGGTTTTTAATATGACTTTACAGCTTCAACTGCAGACTTCTATAGACGTAAGACGTATCGATCTTTTTTCTCCCAAGCCTCTTACATGCTTTGTAGATTACACGCGACTATTACCGATACACATTATAAATATAAAATACTCAATCTGTAATCTTAGTCGACACACATTAATTATTGTATTGTATTTTGTAAAGTATGCAACAGATGCAAAGTTTTTAATAAACATTGTTATTATTTACATAACTCTTACTCCTATTCAATGATCTAGTTCAAATTATAAGACACTAGATGACGCCCGCAACTCCGTTGAGCCAAAATTCGTTTATAGCAAGGGGAACCATGCATTTTATTATGTGATTGTATTATGTTTATGCTGTTGTGTTGATTTTTACTGTTTTGGAATAAATAAACATTATTATTATTATTTTCCGGGATAAAAAGTATCCTAGTCCATTCCCGGGACTCTAATGTATCTACATGCCAGAATACATCAAAATCGGTTCAGCGGTTTGGGCGTGAAGAGGTAACAGACGGACAGACTGTCACACTTTCGCATTTATAATATTAGAATGGATTAACCGCATTATTAAATTTAAGAGAAACACAGTGAATTTACATATAACAATTAATAAAACATTTAACAACGGATAAATTGATGTAGCAGTAATGAACAAGCGCCGCGCGTCGATACTCTCCATATAACTCGAAACATTTCACGTTCAACACTAAACTAATTACCGCCCAGCCTAATTGAAACAGAATAATGGCTGCCGTTTGTAAAAGCTTAATTATATTTCAACGTATTCCGTAATGGAATTTTCAATTTATCAACAACTTTTTTATTTTTAAAGTATAAACGGCGAATCGTAGAGGAAGACCCCATACAATGTCAAAAAAATTATGACTGTATGTTCCTCATTATTATTATTTTTATATAAAATTACTAACGAGTAAACGGGCCACCTAATGGAAAGCAAATACCAAAAATAAAATGATTTATTGTTAATTTAAGTCCTTGTTGTCAGGTTCACGAACATGGGTATTACCTACTTAATGTCACCGACTAGTGCGACTTCGTCAAGTAAATATTATAAATGATTGTGCCTATAACTGATCACTGTACTATGTGTCTTGCTTCGAACTCACAGTGCTGTGTAAGGTTTGTGTGCATTAATTCTTTTAAGAGCTAATTATTTGGTTTAAAATTAACCGTTTTATAAAATATATTATCTTAATATGTCTGTCGTTACTATAAAAGTTTATTATTTTGACAAATTATTAGCAGGCAGTCAACCGGGTGTAAGCATGCTTAGCCGCTATTTCGCAATAGTGCTTAATCAAAGCTTTGGACAATCTCTCACAATACGTGCTTTGTTTGTTTGAAGTCACAATGCTTCCAAAGCTCCAACGCTGTCCGGTTAAGTGATCAAAGGCAAACAGAGCTTAGTTTTGATATTAAGTCGTGTCAAGGTTTCTACAGATAGAAGCACGACTGAGGCGTTTGTTTCTACGATACTCCAACAAATACGATTCCGAATACTTATGCCCGTTTTTACTTTAGTGTTCCCTACGGGCCCTTATACGTATGATTTCATAAATTATATGTCCTTAGTGGGTAAAAAGTTTTGTGAAAAATAAGTTTTGCTAAAAACGTGTTTCTTTTAAGAGATACTTGATCAAAAAAGGCCGCTATATATATATGGGACACTTAGCATTAGGAGATGGTTGGTAAAAATCTATACTTAAATGATCATACATTCTTTTAAATTAATAATTTTAAATGGGAGTGAAAATATGGTAGTGAGAGACACTGGATACGTGAAGGTGTCTACTAATGAAATATGGTTTTGATTGTAATAAAAAAGAACTATAACGAAAAACATTAAACAACAAAATGAATTAAATCCCCCAATCATCGGCTTGTTGGCAGAGTTAAGTCATAAATCTATTTATAGTTTTATCCAATAATTAGATAATTTGGTCAATAAAATAAAAATAGACATTATACCACTTTGATAATTTCGACGCCAACGTTACGATAAAGTCGTATCCTGAAGTGTATTGGATTGGATGAAACATGAAAGCATTGCAGGCGCCACTATCGCTTGGTGACGGCAATTATTGTCACTAAGTAAAAAATATTTTAGTTTATCGTAATATTTATATAGACCTTGAAGTTAATTTTAATCGTGGATTATATCATATTATTCCCCTCTTCTTTCTCGTATTTACGAAAAAATTTGCTTTAACCCAAACTGATGCAAGGTATAACACAAGTGAGCCTTAATTTCTTAATACGAACGCATACAACATGAAGCTTATTGAATACGAATCATGATCAAATTATATTGACACTAGAAAAGTGATGATCCAGTGAACATTCGTATCACTTTCCTCCTAATATAAAATTAATAATCTAGAGAGTAGCTTTTTTTGGTATGTCATAAATCGTAAACAGTAATTTACCTTTATTTCTATAAGCTCGAACATAAGAATATTTTTTTGCTTAATAATGGTATGAAATCCTTTGTGCCAAAAACCGACTAGCACATGGCCCATTTTATTTATAAATATAGATGTCGGGGGCTTTTTTCGTCGGACTCCTCGTCCAACGAGCTAAGTGCTAACCCGACCCTAAAATTGCTAACTAATGCTCGGATTAGGCTCGCTTACCTTATGCTAAGGTGAGTGTTAGCCAGGTAACCCGACGCCGCGTGTAATGGACTCCGACTCACTCACAAGGGTTAATAACAATTAATTGAAGTCTCGAAGTAACTCGAGACGGCGCGTGGATGAAACCCGTCGGTGAATTGACCATATGGCGGGGGACGCGCGTGGCCTCTTGTTTTTTTAGTACCTCATAAGGTACTAATGGATAAAACGATAATAAACTAAGGTATGAAATATGTACTATCAGAAAAGTTGGCGGCAGATGGCGGACGGATTTAGTGTCTAAAAACACTAAGCCGAAAACACGCGGCCGAAGTTCGGCATGATTATTTACAGTTTAGACACTAGATTTAAATAAAACTGCAGTCCCTAAATGATGATTAAACTTCAATTTAATGAAAAGTATGACAGATAATTTATGGGGCTTATGTCAACGTCTTCATTTAACCCATCAAGCCCCATAAGCTCACCGGTGAGCGAAACACAGTAGAATAACAATAGATTTCCAAGAATCCACGATCGAAGGATTAATTATGAGTATTAATAATGATTGATCGATGAAGATAAGATTAATTGAGTTGAAATAAATAAAGATGTTGATATAAGCCATAATATTCATCTCTGAGTGCGGCAGCCGGCAGCACTCATCATCTTAAACTGTGAATTTGTGACGAAATTACACCCATTTTAAAGAGTTTAATAGTATAATTTAAATACTTTAGAAGGAATATTGTGTATTCCGACTCTATATATGTATTTATAAATATTTTTAAGTCTATATATGTATTTATAAATATATATGTATTTATAAATATCTTTGGCATATTTAGCACCCTCTAGAGTACTCAGCTTGTCGCATTTAAACTTAAAAGGTAGATTCGTCGTAGTCGTAAGAATGTCGCAATACATGAAATCAGCCAGGTTTTTAGTTTTTAATTAATTGTCTAGTTAATAATTAATTATTAAACTACAACCCAAATATTTCCAAAGAAAAAAAATGTCGTTAAACGTGTAGTTAAAGGAGCAGTAATCGTAGGGGTAGCGGCGACATGTGGCGGGCGCGTGCCGCACCGTGTCGGGTTACGCCGAGGCATTCCTCAAACTTTACCTTCATGAACCATAAAACACACCGAATAATACGCCAGAGGTTCCCAAACCTTTAAGTTTTATTTGTAAAAATACTAGTTGATGCCCGCAACTCCGTTTTGCAATAATTCGTTTATTGCGTGGGAATAGTGGGGAGTACATGTTTTCCGGATAAAAATCACCCTAATATGTCCTTCCCCAGAACGAGCCGTGAAGAGGTAACACACAAACAGGCAGACAGACACAGTTTTGCATATTTTATGATATTAGTATGTATATTATATTAGTAATTAGACAAATTAGACATTAGTGTATTTGTACGGAGTAATATTTATATGGAGCTTTAAGTCTTGAAACACTAAATAAATATATACATACTTTAAGATGTCACCATTTTGCCTGTGACAATAGCGCGTGGTATAATACGAGTACAATATCAGTGTCAATATATTTGAATGACAAAAAATGAAAACACACAAAATCTTTCTCATTGCTTAGTTTGCGATTTATCAAACATTTGATATCGGTAAACGTAATATGAGGTGTCCGGAACAAAGTTTGGGAATACCGCCTCTACACGGTATAAAGACGACCTTGGGGCTTGGTTGGTGGTTGTGACCTGGAAAGCGTTTGCCAAAAATTTGTTACGGCTTTATTATCCAACTTCGCTACTGTAATTCTTAATTCTATTGCGACAAAGTTTGCCGAAGACAAAACTTTTTCTGTTATTTCTAAATAGCTTTGTACTCTATTGGTGACAATATGGAAAGTTTGGAACTGTGTCTGCCTACAGAAACTGAAAGTAGCTCGCAGGAAAACTTAAAGTGCAAAGATTCAGAAGAATTATAATTTATGCAGCTTTTATTGTTTGTCGCAAATGGTAATAGACCTTAATATATCGCCATATGACGTTAACTTATATAAACGTATTACATATATATTAAAGTCAGATCACTAATTTTGGTTTTACGCCTAAAAGTTCTGCATCGTACATACACGGTAAAAGCTGTGGTACAAATCACACGTACTACTATTAATAAAATCATTACTTTCGTTTTGGCTTCCTCGTAGTCGGATAAATGTTTATTGTTGCAATGTCTGCAACGTCAGCGTGTGACTGTTGAGTCAACACTTCAACAATCAACACCATCACACAATGGAGTCACCGTGCAATAGCAACACGATCGCCATTTTGATTGTCTTCATTGTTGATTACTTTTACAATGGTAGTAAATATAAATATTATCGTTTTCATGTACGCTTATTTTGATAACAGATCCCATAGTAAAAGTCGCGTATTTGCGAAGTTAGTAACTTCATATTTACACGCCTGTGAATGTAAACTTCATGTTATGAACATCGTTTTGATTCTTAAGGTGATCGCATATTTGTCAGCACTGTATGCGCCGTACTCGCCGCATTTTAAAATTATGTAGTTGGATGAAAAACGGCGCGTGCGGTGCTGAAAAAATATATGCGATCAGCTTTAAAGTGATTAGAAAAATCTGTTTGATATAGATTTGTCTCTATATTGTAAACTAGTGACCCGCCCCGGCGTCGCACGGATATAAAATATAGCCTATAGCCTTCCTCAATAAATGGGCTATCTAACACTGAAAGAATTTTTCAAATTAGCGCGTTCAAGTTATCCCTGTCAAATAATTTTCCCCGTTTTTTCCACATTTTCCTCTATTTCTTCGCTCCTATTAGTCTTAGCGTGATAAAATATAGCGTTCCTCGATAAATGGGCTATCTAACACTGAAAGAATCATCAAAATCCGTTGCGTAGTTTTAAAGATTAAAGGGAACAAAGGGACATGAGGGGAAAAAAACCGACTTTGTTTTATAATATGTATAGATTAGGCGAGGTAAGATTGGTCGGTGTACTAAACATAAGACTGACGGAAAACACATCATGGACAGCCATGTCATGGTAACATCATCCGAGGGGTTAGTGCGAGTTTTATTCGATCATACGCATCGAGCGCGTAAACGTGAATTTTATGGGATCAAAGCAGTATTCACGTTAGCCAGTAGGTAGTTGGCGCTGCTTTGATTCCATATAAATTCGCGTTTACGCGCTCGATGAGTATGATCGAATAAAACTCGCACTAACCCCTCTGATACTCTAAATAAAAAAGCTAATTTAGGCGCTACCGACACCGCTTAAAATGACAAGTGAATTTGAATTTGGAACGCGGGATTTTGGAATATGTTGTCCGTTAATGAGGGGAGAGCCCGGTGCGCAGACAGGTGGTGGACACGCCTGAGTGCGGCCGCGCCGTGCGCTACTCGCTACCCCATGCCTTACCGCAACTGACTACCGAATCATACGCGGATATCCAAGTCTTGTATGTACGAAAATAATATTAATGAATCATCAGGGATTTTGGCGGCTCAGAGAAAAATCCCGCAAATGTAAACCGAGACGAACCGATGTTCTTCAAAATCTTTCAGTAAAAATAATGATAATTTCTCGTTTAAAAATATACTCGATGCTACCATGCCACAGACACTTCAAACTCACAACACCATTTGTGTTTTCATTTTAATATAGTTTACCCCGACGCGGACGGGTTAAACTATATTAAAATAGTAGAGATTAGTCTGAATAGAGTACCTACCTCATGTAAAAGAAGTACGTATAGCTTAATGTAAAAAACTGACGCAATCGCAAGTAATCTTTATTCCGGTACGGAATATCCCAGTCGTCAGACTGGGATATTCCAGATAAAAAAAACTCCTTATACGATTAGAATAAATTTGTTATTCCAATATCGCGTCCTTCGCTTATCCTCCAGTACGGTGCAGGCCACATCCGGTCACAATCCATCCACAGTTATAATACCTCTAGCGTCACCTTTAAGACGTTGATATTAGAATGTATTTGAAACTACGAGGAAAACTCCGAATATTATTTGCATCTGATAGCTGAAACACGTTCGATATTGCAGGTATATGCAAAGTAGTTAGAATACTGTAGGCGTATAGAATTAGAGATATATGCGACATTGAAAACGCGGTCGCTTACAAAGTTGCAAGTAACATATTGATATAATACCGTATTCTAGACCAACATGTAGAAAGATAAATATTTTAAACTTAGATTAGATAAAGAATATATTGCATCAGTAAATTTGATATAAGCAAAACATTGTTTTGCCACACTATAAGGTGAGTAAAAATCACTATAAGGGAAAAGACCTAACGGCAGACACTTTAAGGAAACATGAAACATTTGAATGTTATAAAATATATAATTTATGAAAATATAGGATTGATAACTTTTTCCATGTCTTCAGTAACTCTTACAAAATAAAACTATTATAATTATTCTCTGACAAATCAATAAAAAATATATTATTGGTCTTTTTGTAAACTTACTCATAAGAGCTAATAGATGACATCACAATAAGCGAACATCACTAATAGTAGACACCAATATGAACTAATAGTTGATATAGAACATTAAGTTACATTTTACATTTTTCATATTATTAGGTCTTTATTTTTCGTTTTTGAAAAGATTTCATTTACTTCATCATGGTAACTACATGCATCAGAAATATTATCCACGTTGTCTCCAGATTCTATTCATTCTTCTTCCATGCTGAAACTATCTTTCCTTTTATTTTTATTTTTAATATTTTTTTCCTAGCAAATTTATTTTCAGTCTTTAGTCTCCGTGCTTCTTTTGCCTCTTCTTTTTTCTTCTTTCTGTTCTCAGCTCTCCTTTTTCTTCTTTTTACTGCTACAAAACTAAAGCAATAAATTTTTAGATCAGTACAAGGTCTAATATTAGACACCATGTCCATTTTTAGGTACAGTAGTTCTAAGTTCTTAGTTTGTTAATTTAGAATTATATTTTTAGAGAATAGTGATGATATTTACAGTAGAATAAAGTACAAAATAACTTTAGTATGTATTCCAAACTAAAAGATGAGATCCATGTCATCTATTAGGTTTTTTACATTTTCAAGAACTAATAGTAGACACCATTTATATTGTTAGGGAAAATGGATAAAAGATCATAAATAAACATTAATTAGTGTAAACAACATGACCATTAATCCAATGAAATCAAAAGAAATTACAAAAAATCTAATAAATATATTCAAAACTTACGTGCCGAGCGCGTGTTAACGCGGTCACATCATTTACGAAAACTGATCCCATTTTAAAATTTTGTTCCCGAAGGCGTCCCTAATATATTTTTTCACATCAACAGATAGCATAAGAAGCTTATAAAATTTACAGTGTTGAGAAATAATTAGAGTAATTCTTATTTTTATGGCATTTTTGTCGTAAGTGTAATCTATTAGTTCAGTGTCTAGCATTCTTTTCCCTTAATATAAGCTATAAAAATATTTGTGTAAAATCTATTATAATTATATTAAAATTTAAATTTAAAATAAAGCGTAGAGAAAATAAAATGTGAATATATATTCCATCGAAGAAATTGATTCGAGTAGGCATTTTGTTGGCGATTAGTTGGCGCACGTGTCAAGTTAATGTTTGCCCTGAATTGTGACCTGGTAAGTAGTTCTTTACTTATTTACTATTTGCCTATGAATAAATTCTCTAATATTATGAGTATGTAACATACGAATGTGTACAACTACTAAAGCTTTACAATATTGTATTGCTTTATTTACTTCGCTACTACCAATTCCTACTTCGACTGAGCGCCGACTGTAGTATTTTCCTTAATAAAGGATCCGCTCAACGTCTGACACTTTGAACTTGACAGTGGGGCACGAGGCCGTGGGCACACCCTGCGCAAGCACAGATGGTGTGATAACTGATAACGATAACGCTGATAGCCGATAACATACCGCACGCGGCCTTTACGACGCCGCGCCGAGAGCCGGCCATTTAGTCCATCCACGGTAAGTGCGATGTGCGTCGTCATTACCGATGACACTGTCGTGTTTGGATGAAAGAGATCCTAGTAACATACTGCAAATTCAACGCGAATATAATCCATACTAATGTTATGTAATTGTGCAATTTGATTCAACTTGAAAGATAAAACTCGTAGCTTACATCTCAATTGAATTTTGATTGGCTAATTTTAGTCTTGAATTAATATTCGTGAAAGGGTCATCTAGTTCTAAAATAAATAAAAGTTACACCACCGTCAAACGTATGTTTACGTTTGTTTTTGCTTCTTATACGCCGAGCTCGGCAAGGAGAGCAACCACGTGCTGGGGGCTAACGGCTGCATCTCAGTAGCCAGTAAGCCACCCAGCACGAGGAGGAAGCGCAAGGCTTCCTCCATATAGTCGATGAGGCAGGGGCGGGTCAAAACGCCCCCGCCATGGAAGTAGAAGCCTAGGCCTGTGGACGGTTGATCGGGGGATCACCGTCCACAAAATAGGCCTCGAGGAGAAAGGCTCTCCCGATGCCCGGGGAGCCTTGATGAGGTGCCGGAAGCGGCAAGCGCTACGGAGGACGCGGTGCGATTTCGATCCCGCTCCTTCGCGTGTAGCGTTGATGAGGGCATGGGGGGGTTTTAGTCGGTAAACCTCTGCGGAAGGAGTCCGACATACCCCTGCCCCTTCCCCCGAGGGGGCGGGGGATGCGTAATGCATTTCCCCTCGCCAAAAAAAAGGTTTACGTTTGTTTAAAAGGATTCTAAAAGGATGATTCCTTGTCCGTCTAACATTAAGCATCCTTTTAGATTCCTAATGGGTGTTTAATGTTAGACGGAAGAATACGGACGAACGTTACGGAATACCTCAACTTTATGACGAGATCCTACAAGTGTAGCCTGTAGAGTGTAGGTCCAGCAGATTAACTCCTGACGTGACGGCGCGTGTCGTCACGTGGAAACACATCTAATTAACCATACGGTGCTCAGTTGGCCGGGTAATACGCCGCATGGGGCAGCTCAGGCCCGAGCTAGCCTGGGGTTGGACACACCCCCGCGCGTTTACTGAACTCATGTCAAGGGTTTTTGAATTTATTATTGTGCATTTATTTGTGTTCAATTGACAGAACTGTCACTGTATTTTATACAAGGTGTAACAAAACTAAGTGATAATACTTTAGGGTGTGTACGTGTTCCTTGTATAGAGTTCATTCTGAAAGTAGCAGCGCTGAAAGAACATTTTTTTCACTAAAGTATTATCGCCACACACACCCTAAAGTGTTATCACTAAGTTTTGTTACACCTTCTATAGACAGATATATAGAGAGTTGGATAAAATAAATAGTAGTTTATCAGAAAGTTGCAAATTTCTAGGAGTCTTGTATATTAGCACTAACCAATCTATTAATAATACTGCCTATGAAACAATTTTATAAAAAAATTTCTTCGATAGTATCTACTACCAATGTAGAGTAAAAGAAGAGTAGAGTGAAGGAGCGAGACAAAATCAGATTTCGGTAGGTAATTTAATTTCAACGCAAGTGAAAGCTGATAAAGATTAAAATTCTCCAAGAAGATGAGACGATTTTTCCACAAAATAATTACTATGGAAAGCAAAATAATCACCTTCATTAACGAGTGGGCTAGAATTATTATGAAATGCCGTATTAAATGTAACCATGTGTGTTACGTAAATACTTAGAAAAGTATTTTAATGAAAAACGCGCCACAGTAACGCATTCCACTTAACAAACTCCCTTAATTTTACATACCTTCTGACCTACGAAGTTATTTTCCCAACGACTCTTATGCCAACTACATAGAGGACATTCTTGAGGGGATTCCGAGGTAAAACAATTTAGAACGAGCTACGGTCCCATGTGGACCGTACCTACCTCATGTTACGCTAAATATTTAATCGCCTCAGCGCCCCAGAGGCGCTACAACTTATAATTAAAACACAACGTTTGTTCAAGCTCTCGACAGAAACTATACGGCAGGTGGAAAAACTTCGTTTTCATTTCTATAGAAAACGAAGATGGGTGGAAGCCATTAGCGAATTGGTTTTGCATATTCTTAGCAATATTTCTAATTACAATTAATACATCCCAGACTCCAGATATCACATACATTATTTTTCAGTTCCAATATCTTATATCTTTAAACGACCAATTCTTGTATATATATAATTAGAATCTCGGAATCGGCTCTAATGATTTTCATGAAATTTAGTACATGGGGGTTTCGGGGGCGATAAATAGATCTAGCTAGGAATCATTTTTAGAAAATGTCATTTTATTCATGTATTATCGAATACCGAGCATAGCTCGGTCAAATAGCTAGTGTCTTTAATTTGAATAAAGAATAACATGATTTGCTTGGGAACCAAAAGACCCCAAATTCAGTGAGTATATGTGTTTCTTTGTATATAATGTTTACTTACAAGAAAATCGTGCTTCCGAGAAATTGAAGTGAGAATGTTTATTTTTATCGGAACTGCCGCGCTCATTAAATCCGATAAACGCAGCCTTGAACTGTCAAGGATGATCGAGTAATTAGATGAAGCTCGCCTACTTACAATTTACTATTGCAGGGTTTTTAAACGATTTTTTTTTATTATTATTTATTTATTCTTCACAAAAGTATACATATTACAAAAACAAAACTCGGTGTCACAAAAACCTGAAAGGTTTGTCCGTACACCGGTGCATCTATCTTCAAATGCTATAAAACTTATCAAAGTATGTCAGTAGAAAAACCTTATATTACGTACAATAGAATATTATAAACAATAATTATTCATCCAAACACAATATGAAACCATTAGTACTGCCAGTTATAAGGCGGGCATCGAATGGTCGAGCGACTCACACCGCACGGCTATCGCTGCGTGCGCCGCTCGACCAGAGATAACATAACCCGGTATTACACCGCCCGAGTACAGCCACAGGGGTATTTGGATAGGTTTTATTCTTATGATGTCTTTAAATTTTTCTTTGCGCATCCTAGTTTAAGTTTTATTTAATAGGTCGTGAAAATATGATTTTAGTTTACTTTTAATATTTTTATCATTAATATTTTGTTTTAGATCTAAAGGTAATGTGCTTAGTAGCGTAGTTATTAAATATTCGATGCGTTGTTTTCCGTATAGGTTGTTAAAGTTTGGGACAATGCATTTTGATGAAAGTATTGAATGACAGATCAATTTCCTCCTATTCTATCATTGTATGTGGAAAAGAAACCGGTATATCACTGTTAACTGTACAGTTACGGGAAATTCCCTGAAAGACTTCCCACCTTTCTGTGTTGCCAGTTTTGTGTTTTGTATGGACCAAGAGGTTATTTTTTTGCCTTGATACTTGCATTTTGGATTATGATGTAAGACTGTTCCATAATTCCGATTTTCTACTGAAATCTACTAAATGATTTTGCACTACTGAATCGCACTTCAATTAGCCTCAAATCTACCAAAAAAGTAGAAATCTACTAAAAGTGGTCACACTGCTCGCGGTGTAGCCGCTAAAAAGCCTAAACCACAACCAAGAAGGATTTTAACAGCCTATGTAGGTGTATCTTCCGCGGTAGTATCTAAAATACAAACTGATTTAGGAAGTTTGTGTATATCTTCCATCGTAGCGCCAGTAGCGCCTAAAATACTAAACCGTTTTTAATGAATGAGTTGTCAAAACATTTGGAATTATGTCCGAATAAAAAAATATATTATTTACGCAGTCAGTACTATTTTATAAAAATAGCCTGCAAATAAATTATTCATCCAGCTATTTTATTCGTCAGTCTAAATACTGTGCCCTTGGCAACGCTATGAAAGAAGTTTTGTGCCATTAGTGGAATTGAATCAATAAACCCAGTCAAGGGTATGGATTAATAAGTAACAACGTGATCAATTACTAGGAACTATTTAGACTAAGTAAAGGTCATCGACCACACGCCTACGAGCTGTCAGCCGTAGACGGCTACGGGCGTAGCGCGTACTATGAATGTGGCGTAGGCGTTTAAGAGTCCAGGAGTCCATATACGAAATTTTGCCGATTCGCTCATTTGACAGACGTGATTTAACAGTTAAAATACAATATTTCTATAAGTTTTAATGCACAACATGTAAGATCATTTCAATTATAATATAGTGTTGGAGCTAGATTTTTTTATTTTTTTTAAGTATTTTTAAATAATCCAACTCAAACCCGCGACAGTTTTGTGATTTTTGCTGTAAAAGGTTTAGAATATCACCTTTTTATGGATTGTATTGACGTCTTAACGGTATGAAAAAAATACAATGTACTGTTGAGAAAGTCGTCTATACAATGTTGGAATTACTTTTTACCACTTCAATATAAAAAACCCTTTAAAAACAGAAAACCTCTATCTGCCCGCTAACTTGGCGATCGTCCTTTTTCACCTGGCATATGAAAGACGGGCGTGAGTGTGAAGAGAGCAGTAGAAAAGAGAGGACGGGCTCTTAATCTGGCGCTACACTGCTGACTGCTGCCCCATTTCAAAACCTAGTAAGGGTTTTTTTTAACAAAAATCATTTTATTGCATAAACTATTGGGTCCCTACACAATACACCCCAGCGTTAAAAACTCACATAGAAGTAGATATCTTATATAATTACTAGCTGTACCGGCAAACGTCGCTTTGCCATAATAATTATAATATATTTCGCCCATATAATTTTATTGAAGTCACTAATAAATAATAAGTATGTCGCCATGGCAACGTCGATCGCTATCCCGTCGCACAAACAATGGTCGCCGTCTGTCTCAGGTTGTAATAATTTACTATTATTTAGTCAACAAATGCACTTATCAATATATAAAGTACCCAGTAGCCGATGCTCAGACCTACTGAACATGCATATAAAATTTGGTAAAAATCAGTAAAGCCTTTTCGGAGGAGTTCGTGGACTAACATTGTGACACGAGAATTTTATATATAAGATAATCTTATTTATATATAAGATTATCTTTATGTATTAAGGCATTGGAAATTTATATTATGCATATTCAGTGTATCTGAGAATCGGCTACTGGGTACTTATTATATTGATAAGTGCATTTGTTGAATAAATAATAGTAAATTATTACAACTCCAGACTGACGAAGACTATTGTTTGCATGCTACGGAATAGCGATGTACTTTGTCTTTATATTATTATGGCAAAGCAACGTTTGCTAGGACAGCTAGTATTATATAATATAAAGCCCCGGATTTATAAATAGGCCGTTATAGACCACGGCCTGTGGGCGGCAGCGTCCATACAGGACACGTACATGGCGCGGCAGAAATAAAGAGTCTTTCTCTCTCATAAAAAATATGAATTTGGCACTGCTTATCACATCGTATGGCTAAATTGAAAATGCCTCGCAAGTCGCAACCCCTCGCGACGTTTGTGTGAATTGACCCTTAGTCGCGAATCCACCCGACATTATTAGCGTTACCAGTTTCCCCTCCTGAATCCTGATTGACTTTTGTAACCAGTTGTAGTTTGACTTGTTTAGATTTTCACACAAATGTCGCGACAGTTAATAATTTCTTTACACGCGGCTCAAGCTTCCTGACGAACCGGAATCTCTTTTGCATGAAGCTGGTATTCTCGTAACCATTTACTTAAAGCGGACTTAAAAATATGCGAGCTGTGTTACAACATCTTATACGTTTTGTAAAAATTAACCGTATAGACCGTGCATTTGTGCTGCTAAAAGTATTTTATTGAAAAAAACTAATATGTTACACAATATACTTTACACATCGTAATTAGTAAATCATAAGTTTAACAAAAAAAGCCCTAGAAAAATATTTTGTTTCTTATGTAGCTAGAGAGGTATAAATAAAGGTATGTAAAAAATCGAGGTTACTACAGTTCGCTTTTTATTTTTAATCGACCCTGGCAGCCGGCAGGAGGGTTATATCGTTGGAACTAGGATTTGCCTGTTTCGACAAAATTATTTCTAGTACATAATATTTTAGGCTACATTATGCTTATTTACACTATCATGCTTAACTATTATGCTACTAAATATATATTATATATGCTACTAAATCTATAGAACTGAACCTTGTTATTAATCCTCAAAGATATTTTACTAAGTTCCTAAGTTTTTAGGTTATGTGCCGGTTGGGTCACGCTGCTCAGGGATCGATAACATAGTAGACCAGCCAGTCGTGGAGGGAGTCCTGTACTTGTTAGATCCGGGATCCCTCCTCTATACGGCTGAAGGCAAACCGCAGGAAAAAAAAGGGATCGATAACATTGGGCACCGTGGTCGCTCGGCAACGTGACGTGACGCGATGCACGGCCCGCACGGGGTTGGGGTTGCTTATGGGGTACGTGCATCTTTTACGAGTCCATTGTAAGGAAATAACATTCGAGGAAACGGTAATTAGGATTATTTTTATCGAGTTAAGGGTATCACGCACGCGATAATTTACGTTTATCGCCCGAATGTGACTCGTTTGAGTAAGGTTTGGAAACTTGTATGGTATTATCTAAGTGTTAGATTTTTTTTACTCGTACACATAACATATTGGGCAGGTAATTTTCAATATATTTAGGAACATAATTATTATTTAAATACGAGGGCGGCACTGAAAATTTCGGGAATCAAGGAGGTGACCAACAGTACTATTTAAAAATGTGTTTATTGCTTTTCGAAGTATTCTCCGCGAAATTTGACACATTTTTCCATACGATGGAACCAATCATTGTAGCAACCATTCCATTCGGAAGTTGGGGTCTCCAAAATGGCCGTTTTTTAGACGTCCACAGCTTCTTCAGGTAATGAAAATCTCTGACCACGCAATTTATTCCTTATTTTAGGGAAAGTATAG
This sequence comes from Lysandra bellargus, assembly GCA_905333045.1. Classification (NCBI taxonomy): domain Eukaryota; kingdom Metazoa; phylum Arthropoda; class Insecta; order Lepidoptera; family Lycaenidae; genus Lysandra; species Lysandra bellargus. The sequence continues at coordinate 2,024,163 of HG995332.1, read as the reverse complement.
AAATTATTAGGGCTTAAGTCGGGGCTGTACGGCGGATGGTCTAATAATTCTATGTTTTCTTGCTCTAAAAACTCTTTTGTTCTGTGCGCGGTGTGAGAACTCGCATTGTCGTGATGGAGGATGATGCGGCGGTTGCAGTTCTCTTTACGGAGTTCAGATACGACCTGTGGCAAACAAATACTAGCATACCATTCTGCATTAACCGTTCTTTGTCCCTCAAGAGGAATAGTCGCAATATGGCCGAATTTGGAGACAAACATGGCCACCATTTTTTTTGCAACACTCCGTGAACGAACAATTTTTGTTGGCTTTAACTCATTTTCGATCACCCAAACTCGTGACTGGTTTTTAGTTTCGGGTTCGTACGCGTATATCCAGGATTCGTCACCTAATACGATGTTGTATACAGCATTTGAGTATCCTGCGTGGAATCTTTCGAGAGTTCTGACGCACCAAGTAACGCGAGCCGCTTTTTGCTCTTCACAGAGCAAATATGCGGTATCCATCGGGAAAACAACTTTTTGAAACCTAACTGTTCATGCAATATTATTTATATTTGACTCATGCCAATATCTAAAGTTGCCTGAATTTCGCGGTATGTAACATGTCGATCTTCCTCAACCAGCTTACGCACAGCATCAACGGTTTCTTGGGTGACTGCAGTTTTTGGACGACCTTGACGGGGATCATCACTGAGCCTGACACGTCCACGTTGGAATTCAGCAAACCAGCGATAAATTGTGGTTTTGGATGGGGCTTCATCACCAAATGCAGAAATCATCCGATCAACACACTGTTTTTGTGTTAAACCCTTCGAAAGTCATAATAAATCATCGCTCTAGAATTTTCTCGACTCAATTCCATTTTCTCAACGACTAAACGAGTTTGACAAGACCTTGTGACAAGACCGAGAATCTTTTTTTAAATAAATAAATGGTATTCGATTCTTAAAACCAAGGAGTTTTCAATTAAAAAGATTTTAATATGACAGGAATAGTGGAAGTATTCCATTCCCGATATTTTAGTGCAGCCTATGTATCATTAATTTCCTTTAATAAAGCGGGATTTATAAGTATCCTCTTTTGGAAATTGGTTAAAATAATAGGCAGTGAAGGCCGATCTGAACGTCGGGCATTGCGAACACATTACAGGCGGCAATCGGCATTACGTGACCGTGACAGTGAAATGAGGTCAAAATATATCCGCGGAGCCGCATTGCGCTCACTGCGACACACCTCCAGCTGCCTCGGGTACGACCCGCGACCCCACCCGCCCCGACACCATTGTTGGCCAGCTCTGTCTTTAAAACATCCCCCCGCCCCCCTCCCCTTTTAGTCTTCGCTTATAGAGTCGCTAGGAAACAATCACAATTAAAGTTACCGCACACCTGATCTGATCAAGTGCATCTTCTTAATAAACAAAGCGTATACTTAATACTTAGGTACTATCAGAGAAGCTCATTAACTCGATGGCGGACCTACGTGATTTGGTCGCGTTATGTCAAAACCAGCCGAGAGACTAGACCGACTAAATTCGAACCCCCGGCTCGAGCTACGCGCTCAACTACTAAGCCCCTGGGGTCGTCGAAATAATAAACAAGTCTAACCATCGTTTTATACTGACGACAACGACTGAGATATTTACAATGAATATGTTATGCGATCACGTTTTTTTGCGTCTAGAGAAAAAAATTGTTTATTATGTATAATGGAAGTTCCATGGAAAAACCCGACGTTTTACACATGCTGAGGTTGTGAGTAATATCGTCATTCTCTCATGGTTTATTCTCTCGCCGATCCTGAATAAATCACAATATTGTACCTCTTTAAACAGTTACAGGTTTTGTTTTTCATTAACTCCTTTCGCTGAATACTTAATGTAAGAATATATTATGCTCCTTCAATTTACATGCTGTAGATTTAGTTCGCGCAAAATTTTAAGATTGCTTACCAAAACTGATAATATAATAACTGCTAATGACGTGTCACCATCGTGGTACTGTGACGCTCTAGCAATAGCGTGTTCCCATTGACGCACATTTGCCTATCTAATAATGTCTAACCTCTAACCGCTGCAATTAGAGAATATTACTTTACTGTAATCAGGGCGAGCGAAGCGAGTCCTAGTACATCCCACAACCTGAGCACTAAAACTATCACGCCTATTGATTTGTGCTTTAACATAGTAATTTTTATATGTAGATGTGTTATCATCGGTCAGTCTTTTGCTTGGTTACTATTAAAGCATAAAAATCTACCCAGATTATTACCACGCAGAAAAATGACACGAGCCCTCACAAATGAAGTTTCTCACACGAGCCCCATACATCGTCTCTCAAAATCTCCATTAAATTGAAATTGAAGTCTCAGAGTGCGGCCGTTAAAATTTAAGTTTAAAAACTTAATTTTACCTGGAAAATATAAGTTTTGTTAAACTTACACTACTGTTTCAATAAAAGGAAAGACTTACAAAACTCGAACAATCAGAGAACTACCTAGCATCATCAGAAGAATTTGCGTAGATCTGATCTGATAGAGTTTGTGTAGGTCTGTCTGTCCGTTAATTACCTCTTCACGCCCAACCGCTAAGCCGATTTTGCTAAAATATGGTATGGGGATACTTTGAGTCCCGGGAAAGTACATAGGGTACTTTTTATCACGGAAAAATGTACGGTTCCCGCGCGATAAACGAATTGTGGCGCAACGGAGTTGCAGGCTTCATCTAGTATTAATATCGTTATAATAGAGCCTAAGTTATACTGCCCCGAAAATTGTTAGACAATTAATGAACATTGTTACGTAAGTTTAACTGGAATTTATTATTTAATTGGGATCGCGTGAGGCGTTTACTGTGGAAGTATTTTGTGAGCTACATTATTTACTGTGTACGAGCTCATTACAGCGTCAACAGAAATATATTATAGCTTACAAACTTGTAGATATTGTTGCCCACATTAAAACACCCGACTTATTATTTTATTATTAAAATATGTATTTATTATATCACACTAGATGACGTCTGCAACTTCTTGCGCCACAATTCGTTTATCGCGTGGGAACCGTAAATTTTTCCGTGAAAAATTATCCTATGGGCTATGCCCTTTCCTGGGACTCAAATTATCTCCATACCATATTGCAGAAAAATCGGAAGCAGTTTGGGTGTGAAGAGGTAACAGATGGACAAACAACAACACTTTCGCATTTATAATATTAGCATAGGACAGGGGTCACCAAATGGCGGACTGCGGTCCGCATCCGGATGATCTTCATTAAAAATAAATTTCTGTCGCGACTTACTGATGAACATCTCCAGTATTTAATATCAATAGCTTGCACTAATTTTACTCCAAACATCAGAGAGATAATTAGCTACAAAATTTGACAGTTTTCTCATTGATACTAATGTAAATTAAAGTATTGAAACTTTGTTAATTCCGTAATTGCCTTTGTTTAATTTTTTTAATGTGTGGTCCACACATTAAAAAAACGAAGATCATATTTTCATTTCTCAATATGCACCCCGAGCGATACTAATTGGTGACCCCTGGACCCTGGTATAGGATGTGATTTGGAATTTCAGTGTCGCGCTGACCGCTCGCTGACCGTCGGCGGCCGGCGCTGACACCGAACTGTATGAAATATCGGCGCTGATCACTAAACGCTTCCAAAATTTCATACATCCCGGGCCATTAGCCACTAAAATCAGCCGTGGTTACTACTAAGTGCTATAGACTTAAAGATCTCAGGCAATTTTTTTTTTCTTTTTATAATTTTATATTCTAAGTTTGTATATGTTTGTATATTTTATTTATAGAGTATTTTAAGGTTTTTTATTATTCGTAGATTTATCCCTACTATATGTAATAATACACTTATTAAGAATTAAATTTTTAGGCAAATTTAATTTTGTTGTGTATCCAATATCCATCATTGGGTTGCCTTATGCTTACTACTGATAGTAATACAAGTAAACATAGTACAAATAATAAGTATTAATTGTACTCAAACTTTTGCTTCTAACTTAGTCATAAGTCATAACAATTGAGACGTGACAATTCAGTCCTTAAAATTGTATAAATGGAAGTCCTTGAAAAGCTGTCCCGGAAACTTAAATACTCGTTTGGCCACTCTAATATTTCTTATTTTAAGGGTCAGTGAACGAATGAAATGGGAACCTATTTTAATATGATAGGTGTCAATGTATGCGAAGAATTCGTCTAAATAGCATAATATTATTCTAATAATCGTTCAGGTACTAGTCAGTACCAGCAGAGAAAATTTACAGGCAAGTTGGTGGACTTACGTAACTTGGTCAGATTAACCCATCAAGCCCCAATAAGGACCGCGACAACAATAGAATAACAATAGGTTTCCAGGAATCCGTGATCGAAGGATTAAATAAGTTGCAATCTATCTATTTTACGTAACCATTCTGCCTATGAATCAACTCATCTGATAGGACGTTATCTAAATACATTTAAAAGAAAACTTTGAATTTTTCTTGTTACAAAAAGGCACTGAAATATCCCATGGTAGAGCTCTTTAAAGGATTTTTTGTTTTATGGAACTCTGAGTTAAGTTCAAAGTTCGAGTTAAATTTTTATTGGCGTAGTTTTAAAGACGTCTACATAGCAGGAACTATCAAGCACTTAACGATCTAAACTTTGCTTCCTAGATATTTTACAGTAGCAAGAATCTAGATTTCCTATATTTTTTATTACGTATAAAGAATAGTGGGATAAGTTATTACGATGTCTAAAGTTGTAATGTTCACAACCTAACCTAGCATTTCTTCATTTTATAACCTACTAACTGTGCCCCGCGTTGTTACCCGCTTTTTATTAGGAAAAATAAATTATGATATTTTCCCGCGGTAAAAAAGTAACCTACGCGTAAAGGCGACGCCTTGATAATTTGGCTGTAGCGATATCGATTTTTCTCAGCAATAACTAAAGCTATTCATCATGTCTTTGTCTTTAAATTAGCATAATACAATTGGTCGACTTTTATAACACAGAATAATCAATCAAAAAGACCTCTGTAAAAAGGGATTCCTATTTTGCCAACAGAGGAGAGTGATTTAAGCTTCCAAAATTTATACATAGATTGGTTCAAGTATACACGGGTGAATTTCAACAAATGCCTTTTTTATATCATATCGGTGAACTTTTTTATTTATACATATACTTTTCAGGTTTTATGTATTCTTTGGGACACAAAATGTTCCCAAATTTAATATCATTAACGTATCATTTAAGACTAAGGAGAAAATTCAGTTTGAATTTTGGTTTCCACCGACATGATAAACAGGCACCGATTCTTATGTCTGTGCACCGATGTGATAAGTTTAACCACTGAAATGACATACTAATCCAGCGATATGATAATATTATCTTCATAATATTATATTTATGTATTTATAAAATTTATCATCGTTGTCTTTATTAAAATGAACTATATGTGAAATAACTGTATTTTAAGAAGATAAAACCGACTTCAAAGTTGTACGTAATTGAGAATTAAAACTACCTATCTCCAAAACTACTGAACCGATTTTAATGAAACTTGCACTATTCCCTGAGTTGAACAATACCTAGTACAACAAAAAAAGAATTACTGAAATCGGAATGGCACTTCCAGAGATATCCGAACACAAACATAAAAACATAATACATACACGTCGAATCGATAACCTCCTCTTTTGAAGTCGGTTAAAAAATCTCTTATAGGTAAAAAACATAAAATTGCCCGAATACATCCATACATTTTTACAATTTTGCGAATTTGTAATTTCCTTCTTCTAACGAAATGCCAAACTTACTAGATCAACCGATATAATAAAACAATTCACCGATATGGTAAAATTATCAACCGATATGATAAATCAATCCACCGATGTGACAAAACTGTGCGTTGGTCATGATTCCAAACACCGATATTAGATTTAAGACACCGATTGGTTTTTTTTTTTATAAATTCGGTGTAAATTATCATATCGGTGGTTAAAATGACCACCGATCACACCGATAGGAGAGCAGAGAGAGAAAAAACACACTTTTTAGAAAATTTAAAAAAATGCATTATATCTAAGACAAATTTGGTTACGGATAATGAAACTTAATCACTTACTACATTCATTAGAATTTAAACAACAATTTTAAAACTATTCATTACATAAAAAAATTCAATCACCGATATCATAAAATTATTGTCCGAGAGCATTTTATTGGCATACTTAAGTTGTTGGCGGGAGTGTGCAGTGCTTTGACAAAAGTCCGTCTTGACTGCGTGGAAGCACACACTAAGGAGTAAATTTGAATTGGGGTAGGGAGACTGTATGACTCGTCGATGAAAAGTAATGCTCAAATTACTTTTATCCAGCGATATGAGAAAAATTCTCAGGACAAGTACATTTATGCTTCTAAGTACCTATAATCGTTAATTATATAGTTAAATATGGTCTATAATAGTAGATAAACTAATATTCTATGAAATAATATTAGTTATACTCTTAACTTATTCATATTTGTTAGTATATAAGCGTTTTTGTTTGTATAAAAAGTAGAGGGACAGCACCGATTTGATAAAAATAGATCTTTAAGTTATTTATTTCTACCTTTGTAACAGTGCTAGGCATATTATATTTTTGCCATAATCCTATAGCTACCCATTGAATACTATAACAAATAATTTACAATAATATTTCCTATTTTGACCGACTTCCAAAAAGGAGGAGGTAATATGTTCGGCTGTATCTTTTTTTTCTGTATGTTCATCGATTACTCAGCCGTTTGTGGTCCGAATTTCAAAATTATTTTTGTGTTGTATAGGGTTTAATTCGAATTTGGTACCATGTTCACAAAAGTGGTGATCTGATGATGGGATCCTTGAGGAATCGAGGGGACTCCTTGAATTTTGTATGGAAACATATAGTGATTGCAATTTTTTCTGAAGCATTCGAGGTAAATGCTACCAAAAAGTAAGATTTCGCACCAGGTTATACCCTGGATCCGAAGGTACCGAACAGAACTTTTGAATGCTTATAGATATGATGACCAGGAGAGGGACCCCGTGCTCTTCTTGCTGACCGGTCGTTGTAGCCTATGGCTGCCCCGTTCAAGCCAGACACGGGTTCGACCGGCGCGGACGCCCAACGCGGCTTATGGTCGAGGCGACCCGGTTATGCTTGATGTCTGCTGACGTGGTGCGGAGGGGCGGGGAGTGTTGATGATGATTGATGTCCAGAAGGATGCGTGTTCTTGTCGGTGGTCACCAATTTAACGTTGTTAGTGGCGGCCGAAAAGGAAGATCTTCTGACCGAGAGAGACAGCATGCTCGGTCAGACCGAAGCCCACTGACGTCATTTCAGACGTTGTATATATCTTTCCGTTCTCCGAAACTTCGATAGCGCGATGCAGGATTGTTAGGCGAATTGTGGGTACCGCCACAAACTAAAAAGTATTAAATGACTCTTACTCTTTAATAGCACGCCTTTTTCAGAATTCGTCTAAATCTCAACTATTTCTGTACATATACTACAGTCTTTATTACTTTGAAGTCGGTACCAGTCCCAAAAGTTTCAGATGTTCTGACATTACTGAACTCACGATTAAATTAGCTGGTACCGACTTCAAAGTAATGAAGACTGTAGTATATGTACAGAAATAGTTGAGATTTAGACGAATTCTGAAAAAGGCGTGCTATTAAAGAGTAAGAGTTATTTAATACTTTTTAGTTCATATTACTGTTGTTTTTACCTTGGAAGTCGGTTTTATTTTTTTGTTAAAAAATAATAATTTTAAAGTAATTTCAACGAAGACAAAATAAAAAGCCGTTTGGGAAATTCACCCACACTTTAATTTGCCCATAGCTTATATGAAATGCATTTATCCTTTTTAAATTACGCGATTTGTTTTGTAGTTTTTCGCTAGTAGAATGAGAAGTAAAAAAAAAATTACGCGACAAAAACCATTTTGTAGCTACGCCCTTTACAATTTTTTCCTGTTCCATTCTAAATTCTAATCTAAAACATATCCAACACGGTTTTTTTACCTTAACGCGGCGTCACCTTAATCCAGAGTATGAACTCACTCCATGCCAAGTTTTATTAAAATCACTCCAGCCTTTTAAACGTAAAAGTAACAAACATATAAGCTCACAAACTTTCCGCCTTTACCTCTATAATATTGGTGTGATATAGATACTGAGAGTAGGTACTCGTAAAGCGTATAATATAATGATCCAAGGTAAATAATTATGCAGATCGATATCTTCATCATATTTAACCAGCTACAAATAAATATACGAGCTCAATAAAACTTTATCTTCCCCTGTTTTGACAGTGCGAACTAAATGCGAGTACAATAAAATCATTCAATAAAAGGGCTCCGGAGATGATGCAATCCCAGGGGGAGCCGGCTCGGGGCGGCATTCCGACAGTTTCATATTACTACATTATGATGGTTAGAGTAAGTGCCGTTTAACCGCAGTTTTGGCAGCAAACGCAAATATTGCGGGCAATTTCGAGCAATTTTGATGATATTGCTGCGAATGTCGAAAACGTGCTGAAAAACTGTATGAACGACAATTTTCTGGGCCATTCGCTGTATAATTCTGAAAATATATGTTACATTATTTGATATGAAAAAAACATTTGTAGCGAGGTTTTCACTATTCCAAATACATGTTAAAATCTTAAAGTTTACAAAAGCTTTATGTACCATATCGAGGAAATTGCAGTTAACGATCCCACGTCATTTGGTCGGTCGGATCACGGATGGGTTTGACGAACGCGACCAAATTACATCGGCCATCTGTCTAGGAATCAACTTCTCTGATAGTACAATATAATATTAATTCATCTATTTCATCTATGTGAACATTCTAATGCCCCTATGCCTTAGATACACCGTTTCGATTCCTGTGGATCTTAATGTAAATATAGAACTTGACAAATTATTTTTTATTGTTTTTTTTATTACGTTTTTTTACGACGTTTTAAAGGATGATTTACATTGATACAGTTCTGATCCAGCGACGGAATCCAGTGATGCTGGCGCCAGCTACTGTATCAATGTAAATCAGCCTTAACTTGCAGTAACTGTCCTACGTTTTGTTTAAAAGTTACAGTAGATTCAATCGATTATATCGCGAAGTAACATTTCGACTTTATATAACACAGAAAGTCAGGTTTGAGGTTACATAACGCTAAGCCCGCAGAAGTCTTCAGGCGTTCAAAGCCGCGGAAAGCAATGGGCATTGTCCAAAAAAAATCACATGTACTTTTTATATTTTTTTTCGTTAAAATAGGGTATTTTAAGAATATAAATTAAATAATTTTGAAATTCATTGGCTAGTTTTTTCTCAATAAATTTTTAAAGTTTCGCTCTGACGTCATCATCGGCAGCCAATTGACCTATGCACGTAGCCTATGCAGTATGTTTTTTTCCCTTTCAATCTTATTTATAATGGCTGGTTCGTCAAATGCAAGTGCTCACTATGTTATATCTGATACGAGAAGCTTACCAAAAGTTCGAAAAGTAATGTTGGTCGAATTTATTGCTAATTTAACGCCATTGAAGGTCAAACTAAGGTTAAACATATTTGTTTAAAAATATAAGTAACTAATGGGTATTTTTTTCGTTTATATAGGTACAGAAAAACGATCACTGACCTTATTCCTCGAAATGTTCTTGTAATGAGCAAAATTAAAAAAAATGGACAATAAATTGTAGAAAACCGCTTTTCAGAACGCCTCTAATCTTTATTCTCCGCATTTGCTTTCATTTCGATTCGTGTGACACACATTTTATACTATTTTCTATTGTATTATATTGTATTTTTAACCGACTTCCAAAAAACGAGGAGGTTATATGTTCGGCTGTGGATATTTTTTTTTTTTTTTTTTTTTTTTTTTTTTTTTTTTTTTTATTTTTGTATGTTCAACGATTACTCCGCCGTTTGTGAACCGATTTTCGAAATTTTTGTTTTGTTGTATTAGGTTTCACTCCAATTTGGTACCATGTTCACAAAAGTGGTGACCTGATGATGGGATCCATGAGTAATCGAGGGAACTCCTCGAAATTTATATGGAAACATATGGTGATTTTGGTTTTATGTGAAGTGTACTAAGAATATGCTACCAAAAAGTCAAATATTGGGTCAAAGTATACCATGGTTTCGAAGATGCTGAGAGAACTCCTGACTCCTTATAGATACACGTTCGGGAGTTTCGGCGTTGTTTTAAGAACAGAAAGCATATGCTACTATGCAATTCATATTCATCATCATAATCATCATCATCATCATCATCGTCATCATCATCATTAAGGTCACCAATGTCTCATGGCACAGAATTAATAATAGTACAAGGCATAGGTATGGATATACTAATAATAATAATTATGTACTGTATAACAACACCTGTTTGTTTAATACATGGCGGTCGGCGCCGCAGAGGCGACGGCGTTGCCGCGCCGCCGCGCCGCGTGGCGCGTGGCGGCAGACAACAGATCGAATACTTTACTAATTACTTTATAAAATTTAAATAGACAAATAGAATTAAAATAAAGTTATTTTAAAAAGAGCATTTACACAAAACAAAGTCATTAAGTGTCTTTTTAATCAGTTATACTTATTAATCGATAGATGGCGCACTAAGTATCGATTTGAATTCTTGATTAAGCGCTTATTCCACTTATCCTAGCTAGGAAGTCCTAGCTAGGGTCCTAAAAAATTTAGTCAAGTGGAATAACATTTAGAAGCTAGGATCCTAGCTAGGATCCTAAATCAGAAAAAATTTAGTCAAGTGGAATAACATTTAGAAAGCTAGGATCCTAGCTAGGACTTCCTAGCTAGGATAAGTGGAATAAGCGCTTTACAAGAACAGAGCTGTCAATAATTATGATAATATTAAATATTATGAGTAGCTACGCTACATCCTATGCAAGTTTATACAATTTTTTATCTGATAGATCCTTCGATCGTGGAAAAACGAGACACAATAGCCTTTCTATTGTTATCTCAATCGCCGGTGACCGCTTGGGGCTTGAAGCATTAAAATTGTTAAATTACTTAGCACAATATGTTCACTTCACTGATAATATATGATTTTGTGAGTGTGAGTTGTGACTCTTGACAAATTGTAATAAGATACGTAAAATATACGCGAAGGTTTACCTACTAGTGTAACTAAAAAGAGTGAAATTATTATTATTTTTAACAAAAAATTAAAACCGACTTCCAAGGTAAAAACAATAATAACATTAATATGAACTAAAAAGTATTAAATAATTTTTACTATCTAATGGTGCCTTTTTCCGAATTCGGCTAAACCTCAACTATTTCTGTATTCAATCTTCATAATTTTGAAGTCGGTGCCAGTTCCAAAAGTTTCAAATATTCTGTCAGAGGACTGAAGATTCAGCTATCTGGTACCGACTTCAAAATAATGAAGATTGAATACAGAAATAGTTGAGGTTTAGCCGAATTCGGAAAAAGGCACCATTAGATAGTAAAAATTATTTAATACTTTTTAGTTCATATTAATGTTATTATTGTTTTTACCTTGGAAGTCGGTTTTAATTTTTTGTTAAAAATAATAATATAACAAAAATGATAAACGTTTATTTGCTTGTAATCGTCTTTTGTAAAGTAAAAGATTTGTTTGAAGTGAAAACTTCTTTAGCGGCGTTGAGCACTTTTGTGGGATGGGTAAAACTGTGAAACTCGCGTCAGATTCTCGTGCTGATCGAAAAACCTTGGAAAAACCGTAAGACGGTTGGAGAGTAGTGTTTTGTATCAAACTCGAACTCGAACTCGAATTGATTGTAAGGGTTTCGATTAATCAAAAAAATCGATTTTTTAAAAATCGATTTTCATAAAAAATGGGTTAAAAATTTAATCGATTGTAAGGGTTTCGATTAATTATAAAAAAAAATGTTTTTTTTTAATAATCAAAAAATGGGTTAAAAAAATGCACAACGTGATTTTTATTGTCTTGTTATTGTTATTGTCTTTGTTATTGTCTTGTCTTGATTATTATCAAGTTTTCACTTCTGCCGGCACTCCCGGAGTGCAACCCGCCTTTTTTTTATTCTAGAAAAGTTTGTGACGCGTATTCTGTTATTTCACATTTTAATTTTACGTTAAAGCTCTATAACGCCAGTCATGAGACTTTATGCCCATATGTACTCTGACCACGATCATACAACAGATAAGTAGATATTTAATCTATTTTAAAATCTAAATGCGGTTTTACTTTCATACCTGCACCGTAAAGCTAGGGAGGGCGATCTGAGATCGATTAATCGCAAAATCGATCTTTTGGAGCAAAAAAATCGATCTTTTTAATCGATCCAAAGCATTGAATCGATCTTGTGAATCCACCCTAAAATCGAGTTAAGATTTTTCTGTTTGAAGGTCCGTATTACAAGAGTGAGCTGTATGTGTAAAAAATACGTTTATAATTTTTGATTTTTTAACCGACTTCTAAAAAGGAGGAAGTTATATGTTCGTCTGTATATCTTTTTGTATCTGTATTCTGTATCTGTGCTGAGAAGTGTGACGCCGCGGGCCGCGATTTGTCTATAGGGACCGTGCAGAGCGATTACACTGCCACTAGTGACGAATAGCCGAAACTTATGCGAAAATTTTATTGTCAAGCCCAAGTCAAACTACGGAAAATTATAAGATTTCTTGAGAAATTTGAGTATTTTCAAGAATTGAAATGTATTGTTGTATTCCCGGATGTTCAAGAAAAATAAAGGCAAATCGAACGATGTAAAATTTTACTATTTTCCTGGCAAAAGTATTCAAATGCTATGGCTTATTGAAAAACGAAAGAAATGGATAAAAGCCGGTTAAAACAATAAAACATACGTAAGTATTCAAAGAGTTTCATGAATGATAAGTGTAGATTCGTAAAAACACTAAATTTTGTAGATTATAACCGTAAATTCATTTTTAATGAACCCAATATGAACCTAACCTATAACCGTTGCTTCTTTCAGTAAACATTCAAACTGGCTTCCATCTAAATTGATATGCCAATTACACATAAATTTGCATCAAAAGTAAGGATAATTTCGAGAAGTCCTGCCAGGAATTCAACACTGAGGATAGTATTGAACTTTAACCATCTTGTCAAAGTGTTGGTTCTCAAAAGGATGATTCTTCAACTAAAAAAAGATTAATAGTGCAGTCTTTGTGTGTTATTTAAAGAATACTTTAAATATGGTGTTTGCTCTGAATATGAGGTCCAGACTGAAATTAGTTAAAAATAGTGATAGACAAAAGCTGTGAAGATGGTATCTAGCGAATCGCAGAAGGTTGATGAAATAAAAGCATTTATTTTAGTGAAATTGGTTTATTTTATTAATCCACAAGCATTTTCAGTAATTATTCTAAGTATTTTTGCATCTTCATTTTTTTATTACACTTTTACTATACTTTCTATGCTGATGGATGCTACTAATTACTTTTTCAGATATTTTCTTAGATAACAAGATAAGCTTTATAGGTTTTTATTCACGCTTTCGTTCTTTATTTACTGTTAGAAACTCATCCATACTCAATATTATAAATGCGAAAGTGTGTCTGTCTGTTAGCACTTCACGCCCAAACCGCTGAACCAATTTTGCTCAAATTTGGTATGGATTTACTTTGAACCCTGGGAATGGACATAGGATACTTTTTATCCCGGGAAAATGTACGGTTCTCGCGCGATAAATGATTTTTGGCGCAACGGAGTTGCGGGCGTCATCTAGTTTTTTACTTTAATCCTTCGATCGCGGATTCTCGGAAATCTGTTGTTGTTCTCGCGGCCGCATGTGGCCACTTGGGGGTGTAAGTATTAAATCATTTTATAGTCTAAAACATAAAAAAATCACTTATAAACTAGCCGGGGTCAAAGAATGCGAAGCCAAAGTCACTCACAAGTTACTTCTTTTACTCGCATCGTGTCGCTGCTGTCGAATTACGACGCCCTCTATAGTTTCTGCACGGTCCCTATCGTCACGAAGCTTCGTGCTATAAGACGATACAATGGACGATACACGCAGATCGTCCATTGACCAATAGTATCGTCTCAAGCACGAATCACTACGCATGTGCGGCCGCAACATGATTTAATTGCAATTTGCAATTTTTTGAGGAAAATAAATAATCCTCGAGTCTTAAATCTGATTTTAAATTTCGTATTAAATTCCATAGTTAAAGGGACCTTTAACCTCCTAACTGGCTTGGCTGACGCACAAATCGTGCATGCCAAAATAAGGAAAAAAAAAATGTCTTTTTTTCACCTTAAGGGGTGCTAGTTCAAGAAACGGACGATTTTCAAGATTTAAACGGAACAGGAGACATAAAAATATAGTAATTTAAATTCTGAAAAAAATATGTGTGTTAGTTAAGGATCTAACATATTGGAATTCATATTCCATTACACAATATCATGAACTTCACTTGATATGACGACGATCAAAAAACTATAACTTTTTTGATCGTCGTCATTTTATACATCAATTAAATCGAGTCAAATAAACGATAATCGCTAGATCTATTCTTTGTCTTTAATTTAGTACAAAAATTATCTAAAAATTCCAAAGTTTTAGATAATTTTTGTACTGGACATAGTATGGTAATGGTTTAAATCTTGAAAATCGTCCGTTTCTTGAACTAGCTCCCCTTAACTGATACTTTGATATGGTAAATAAAATAATTGTTATTATCGAATTCCCTGATTTTACTGATTCAAAGATCGTTAATTATAACATTTGTCTTGTTTTTTATAAATTTGATATATACTTACACTGTAAAAACTAATTTGAAAAAAGATCGATTTTTTGGAAATCGATCTTTTATACCTCGATTTTTTTGTGGATCGATTCATCAGGTCACGATTCGAATCGATTTAAAAATCGATCTTTTTCGGCAAGAATCCCCATCCCTACGTAAAGCTAAAAGCTCTCGAAAGTTTTTTCAGCTCTCAAATCCAAACAATTCAACCACCCTCCATACAATTGGCCTTTTCTGTGTCATCGCTAACAGCGCGGCGTTCAAAAGGGAAAAAATAGTACTTTTCTATTCCCTAAATGCATTTGCCGTTTATCAAAAAAGGGGAAAGCCCTGATTATAGATACCGAGTAGAGCGGCGAGACAGTGGCGAGACAGTGGTGAGGCAGTGGTGAGGCAGTGCAAACAGACAATTTGATGGGCCGAGAACGCTGTCTCGCCACTGTCTGGCCAGTCTACTCGATTGGTGTAACGAGGCCCTAAGGTATTCAGTTACGTGTCTGTTGAAACGTCTTGTAGCGTGTAGCCGGGGCCCCTCATGCGGCGTACCCGTGCCCCGCGAGCCGGGCCCCGGCCGGGGCACACGCGAGCTCCCCGATACAATATTTATACGTCTTTACATTCACGGTCGATGAACTTGAAGGATCTTATTTTCTTTTCCAGCGCATTATGCATTTCTAAACTGCTTTCAGTTGAATAACCTCTTTTTCATATTTCTCGTAGTTGCTAATCATATTGTTTATTTAAATTGGATGTTTTACGATGATATGTAAGTTTCAGATTCCATTACGATATAAAAACATTGCTATTTTTCATCGCGATAAAATATAACAGAGATTTAGAATAAAAAACCGGCCAAGTGCGTGTCGGGCCACGCGCAATATAGGGTTCTGTAGTACCGCTAGTTTTTGATAATTTTTGTATGGTCAATGAATATACATTTATAACGTGTTTTACACTAGGTACTAACAATATCATCTCAGTTACTTTCAAAGGAATTTGAACGAAAAGTTCTTTTGTACTTCGTCGAATATATTTTTTTTAGTTGATCGACCATTACTCAATAACTTATAAAGTCTTCTTAGCCGTGATAGTTTTCCTTTTAAATTCAGCATATTTCCTACTTCCCTGAATTTTTTAAACATTTCCAGAAGCAACCGTGTAGCTGGTAGAAGGGGGAGTATGTGTACAGGGAACACTGGAGTCTAACGATTTTTTCCACTTTAAAACTTAATATTTCACAAATGGATCCCTAAATCGGAAACTGATCTATGAGTACTCGTAATATTTTAAAAAACCTATCCAACGACACCCCACACGATGGGGTGGGCGCGAAATAAAAAATTCATCCCCGCTTGATGTGTAGGGGAGGTACCATAAAAAAACCGGCCAAGTGCATGTCGAGCCACGCACAATATAGGGTTCCGTAGTATCGCTAGTTTTTTAAAATTTGTGTATGGTCAATGAATGTACATTTATAACGTGTTTTACACTAGTAACAACATCATCTCAGTTGCTTTCAAAGGAATTTGAATGAAAAGTTCCTTTATACTTCGCCGAAAACATTTTTTTTAGTTGATCGACTATTACCTACTCAATAACGTATGAAGTCTTCTTAGTCGTGATAGTTTTCCTTTTAAATTCAGCATATTTCCTACTCCCGTGAATTTTTTCACATTTCCAGAAGCAACCGTTTAGCTGGTAAAAGGGACACTAGACTCTAACGATTTTTTCTACTTTAAAACTTAATATTTCACAAACGGATCCCTAAATCGGAAAATGATCTATGAATACTCATAATATTTTTAAAAAACCTATCCAATGACACCTCACACGATGGGGCGGACGCGAAAAAAAACTTCATCCCCGCTTGATGTGTGATGTGAGGGAAGGTACCATAAAAAATATTTTTTTAAGATTTCATGTACCATTTTGTCGGCATCATTAAGATACATATCTTAGTACACATTAATGCCAAATTACAGCTTTGTAGGTCCTATAGCGTCTGAGAAAAACCGTGGACAGACACACGGACAGACAGACAGACGGACAGACCGAAACTTGTTGACTACGGAACCCTAAAACAAAGCTGAAGAAAACGTCAAATGCAAATTATTATTACCACTTTTCTTCTGAACTATCTTCTATTTCGTTAATACGTTCGTGAAAACTGTGATATAATTATAAAACCTTTTAGATATCGATGAAAAAATTCTTTATTTTACCTTCCAATCCTACTACTAGCTACGAACAATCTAAATCATAAAACAGCTGGCAACAATGTCATCTCCTGTTCCCAACTACATCGAATTTCCTTGGGAAAAATGACTTTCGGCAGCCGAGCTTTATGAACCGATTGACTATAAACCACAGAATTACGACGAAGCATGTAGTTTATATACTTTGTTGCAACATTTCGTCTAGTGTCTACAGATGTAAATAAATGTTAAAACTTTGGGGAAGGACATCGGTACCATTTTATATTATTTTGCAGCGCGTGAAGTCGCAGGCAAATAGCTCGTTAAATATATGTATAATGATAAATACAGTGTGTAACAAAAATAAGTGATAATACTTTATGGTGTGTACGTGTTCCTTGTAGAGTTCACTGTGAAAGTGCAGCGCTGAAAGACGAATTTTTTTTTCACTTTTATATGAGCAAGGGCCCAAGCGTCACGAGTTTCCCCATACAATAGTAAAAAAAAAAATTGGTCTTTCAGCGCTGCTACTTTCACAGTGAACTCTCTACAAGGAACACGTACACACCCTAAAGTATTATCACTTAGTTTTGTTACATCCTGTATAAGTTAATAAATTGGTGACCGGTACGTTGAGATAAAGGGATACGTTGGGATAAAAACTATTTTATATTCTTCCCGAGCCGGACGGAGGCTATTTTTTTTTTATTAAATAAGGGGGCAAACGAGCAAACGGGTCACCTGATGGCAAGCAACTACCGTCGCCCATGGACACTCGCAACATCAGAAGAGCTGCAGGTGCGTTGCCGGCCTTTAATAGGCTATATAATATGACGCTGCGTCCAATAGGAGGGAAGAAACAGAGGAAATGTGGAAAAAACGGTGAAATTTATTTGAAAGAGCTTCTCTGCTACTATTGCTAAAGTGCTTCGCCGCTTGCTGCTTCTCACGAACTACTGAAGCATTTTTTATGTTATTTGGCACAGATATAGCATAAATATATAGACCACGTGGAGGGACATAGGCTATTTTTGCGAGGAAATGTACAGTTTCCATGAAATTCTTATTAACGCGAGCGAAGCCGCGCTTAAAGTCTAGTGATTTAGAAAGCACAACAGTCGTCAGAGCATTGTCAGTCGGGTAGAGATAAACTACGATAACATGGCACGCCCCTCCAAAATTCAAAACGTTTGAAGTGCGTTGTCAAAACGTTTGCAGTGCGTTGTCTTGCGCGGTCGGCTAGTTATGATTAGTTGACAATGACATAAGAAACAATGAAATATTACGAGTACTGGTTGATTGGTTGAATACTTATTACATACAAACTCTTTCATAAGGATGTGACTACACACATTGAAACAGTAATTTAGAGGGGCGCGCCATGTTATCGTAGCTTATCTCTAATTGCGTATTTTACGACTATGCATCAGCGTCTGCGTTTTTCAGCAGATATTGCACAGTATCTGCTGTCTATGAAATCTGCTGTCAAACGCCTGTGCCGTCGCTGTCGCAAGATACGTCAGCGCGAAGGTGCGGGTCAACACACAGTCGGATGTGTTTGCGTCGGTGCCGCACTTCCCACGCCCGTTCCCGGAACCTGACCAACAATCGCCCGCCGATATGTCATTGTTTCATTCTGACGATTAACGTATACTAATATTATAATTATGAAATTATAAAAACCTATATACTATACTATAGAGCTAGATGTCGCCCGCAACTTCGTTGCACCGAAAATTTATCGAACGGGAACAGTACATTTTTCCGAAACAAAAAGTATCCTACGTCCTATCCCGGGACTCAAAGTATCTCCTTTCTGCAAAATTGGTTCAGCGGTTTGGGCGTCAAGAGGTAACAGACAGACATACTTTCGCATTTATGATATACGAGCTATTTCCCGCGGCTTCGCTCGCGTTAAGAAGCATTATTATACACAAACTTTCACCCCCTATTTTAACCCCATGGGGTTGAAATTTATCAGAATCCTTTCTTAGCGGATGCCTACGTCATAACATCTACCTGCATGCCAAATTTCAGCCCGATCCGTCCAGTGGTTTGGGCTGTGCGTTGATAGATCACCATGTCAGTCAGTCACCTTTGAGTTTTATATATTTAAGAAGTATGGATTAACATCGAAACGCAGAATCAACATATTTTTAAATACATTGTGTGCCCACATGTATATATTGTATACGATTCGCAGCCTTGACAAACGTATTATGGCAACTACCTGAACAATATAAATATTAACACATACCTCCTAACGGGATTATTTTCGCGGTAGGTAGCTGTGTTCATAAATAATATGTACTTTGATAATAACCTAATATCCAGAGCGCTCGTTCTATGCACATCTAGGTGAAATTGTCATAAAAATCTGTAAAGTACGTTTTTTTACACAAATGAAGGCTTGAGTACCGGGAAAATGATTTAAACAATCGGCTAAGTGCGAGTTGGACTCGCGCACGAAGGGTTTTTTTTGTACTGAAGGAAGGCAAGTAGCCCTGATGTCACTGCGACTCTTGAAGATCTATTGTGACTCCTTCGCATTAGAGTAGCACAAAGGGTTCCGTACAAAGGGAAAATAGACAAAAATTGTGTTTTTGTATGAGAGCCCTCCCTTAATAACTTATTTAATTAAAATTTTATTATTAGATATTAAAGTTTAAACACTACTGTGTTGCCATTATTGATATCGAGCAAAAAATGGCAAAAAATTGTTGTTTGGAAGCCCCCTTAAATATTTCATTTGTTTTGTTTTTAGTATTTGTTGTTATAGTGGCAACAGAAATACAAAATCTGTGAAAATTTCAACTCTCTAGCTATTACCGTTCTTGAGATACAGCCTGGAGACACACAGACGGACGGACAGACGGACAGACATCGAAATCTTAGTATAAGGGTTTTTACCTTTTGGGTACGAAACCCTAAAAATGGATTATGTATAGCCAGACATATTTAGCCAGATGATAAAGAAGGTAAGTTACAAGTTTGTTTAAATTGTAAGGGAAAAAAATAGTAATTGTCCTTATGTTATATTATTATTTTTAACAAAAAATTAAAACCGACTTCCAAGGTAAAAACAATAATAACATTAATATGAACTAAAAAGTATTAAATAATTTTTACTATCTAATGGTGCCTTTTTCCGAATTCGGCTAAACCTCAACTACTTCTGTACTCAATCTTCATTATTTTGAAGTCGGTACCAGATAGCTGAATCTTCAGTCCTCTGACAGAATATTTGAAACTTTTGGAACTGGCACCGACTTCAAAATTATGAAGATTGAATACAGAAATAGTTGAGGTTTAGCCGAATTCGGAAAAAGGCACCATTAGATAGTAAAAATTATTTAATACTTTTTAGTTCATATTAATGTTATTATTGTTTTTACCTTGGAAGTCGGTTTTAATTTTTTGTTAAAAATAATAATAATTTCACTCTTTTTAGTTACACTAGTAGGTAAACCTTCGCGTATATTTTACGTATCTTATTACAATTTGTCAAGAGTCACAACTCACACTCACAAAATCATATATTATCAGTGAAGTGAACATATTGTGCTAAGTAATTTAACAATTTTAATGCTTCAAGCCCCAAGCGGTCACCGGCGATTGAGATAACAATAGAAAGGCTATTGTGTCTCGTTTTTCCACGATCGAAGGATCTATCAGATAAAAAATTGTATAAACTTGCATAGGATGTAGCGTAGCTACTCATAATATTTAATATGCTTTCTGTTCTTAAAACAACGCCGAAACTCCCGAACGTGTATCTATAAGGAGTCAGGAGTTCTCTCAGCATCTTCGAAACCATGGTATACTTTGACCCAATATTTGACTTTTTGGGAGCATATTCTTAGTACACTTCACATAAAACCAAAATCACCATATGTTTCCATATAAATTTCGAGGAGTTCCCTCGATTACTCATGGATCCCATCATCAGGTCACCACTTTTGTGAACATGGTACCAAATTGGAGTGAAACCTAATACAACAAAACAAAAATTTCGAAAATCGGTTCACAAACGGCGGAGTAATCGTAGAACATACAAAAAAAAAAAAAAAAAAAAAAAAAAAAAAAATATCCACAGCCGAACATATAACCTCCTCGTTTTTTGGAAGTCGGTTAAAAATTAATAGTATATATAGGTCTACCAGAATCTGATGGCAAAAAGTGAGAAAATAAATTGACTCTAGCAATACCGGGGTAATTGGAATACATTTTGATCCTTTTTAGGGTTCCGTAGCCAAACGGCAAAAAACGGAACCCTTATAGATTCGTCATGTCTGTCTGTCTGTCCGTCCGTCCGTATGTCACAGCCACTTTTCTCCGAAACCATAAGAGATATACTATTGAAACTTGGTAAGTAGATGTAGTCTATGAACCGCATTTAGATTTTGATACAAAAATGGAATAATTATTGAAAATTTTAGGGGTCCCCATAGGTACAACTGAAACAAACAAATTTTTTTTTTCATCTAACATATGCGTGTGGGGTATCAAATCATATTGAGGTTTCTAATATCATTTTTTTCTAACTTGAATAGTTTGCGAGAGAGACTCTTCCAAAGTGGTAAAATGTGTGTCCTCCCCTCTAACTTCTAAAGTAGGGACATGATAATTCTAAAAAAAATATATGATGTACATTACTATAAAAACTACCAACGAAAATTGGTTTGAACGAGATCTAGCAAGTAGTTTTTTTATACGTCATATATGGTAAACCTTAATTTAACTTTCATTAAATCAACTAAAATATAAAAATAAATCAAAAACCTTTTTATTTCGTAGAAATAAACCTTATTGCTGCTGCGGAACCCTTCATGGGCGAGTCTAACTCGCACTTGGCCGGTTTTTTTATTCTTATAGCGGCTGATTCTGTGTGTTAAACATGCAAATATAAAAATTTATCCATTGATCAAGGATATTTTTTGAAAATCTGCTGTCAACCTATAATTGTCCTTATGTTCACATCATCCACTTAAAATTCAATCGATCATGAAAACGATTGAAGGCGCGTTTTCATGACCAACATAGATTACAGAATATAGAGGCAGTACATGATGCCTAAACTAGCCCAAAATACGTACGTATGCCGTACTTAATGAATTTTTTACGAATTATTAACGTCGTCAATGGCTTTTCGGTATGTCGTTTTTCATTTGCTTCATTGTTATACAAAAACACAACAACCGAGAATCATAAATAAATTCTCTTGTTGCAAAATCATCAGGCCACACTTGTCATGTCCGACACAACAAGCTAATTTTCGTTCGGCACCTCACTAAATCGACAGTGATCCTTATACCGTCGTCACAAAGGTCATCGGAGAGGTAGAATAGAAGTGTGTACGGTCTGTATTGTCATAGCAAATACCGCGCCGCCGTGTACCTGTTTACAGAGAATATTATCTAGCTATCGCTTATTGGATTATTGTACTAACAGATTTACATGATAGCGTATCTGATCATAATATACCGCGAGATAATTCTTCTTTGGAGACTTTATTTGTTCTTATTCCATACTAGATTACGCTCGCAACTCCGTTGCACCAAAATCTGTTTATCGCACATGTACCGTACATTTTTCCGGGATGAAAAGTATCCTATATCCTTTCCTGGGATTAAAAATATCTGCACACCAAATTTCATCAAAATCGGTTCAGCGGTTTGGGCGTGAAGAGGTAACAGACAGACAGACACACTTTCACTTGTGAATATGGGATAAAAGTATCTTAAATAAGCAGCTTAATCGATTTGCGAATTTGGTTAGGAGTACTATTGCGTCCCGACAAAAACATGGTAAATGGTTTTAATTGAAAGAAGAGTGCACGGTTTTACTAAACGCGTTAAACAGTTTGCATGGCAGAATGTACAAGAACAATATATTTTAAATGTTAGATGGTTAAGACCTAACGTTATAAATATTTTATTCTATTCCATACAGAGTGGTGAGCTAACAACTGTTTAGACAGATTTACTAGATCATTAAAAAGCAACTTGTAACAACCCAAACTGTGTTCATAATGAAAGTTCATCTTTAATCCTATAGGGGTTGGAAAAGTTAAATGAAATTCTTATAAGAAATAAGGCTTACGCTAACACAGTTGTTTTAAATTATTTACGTGTCAAGTACGTTTATTACAGCAATTACAGAGTTTTATGATAATTGATAAAGTAGAAATTGTTTAGGATTATCACATTTAAAATATGTTTTTTTAAATATTAATTAGTGTATATTATTGAAATCAAACAATTTTATCCACTTATAATCAAATCAACACCCAGCAGGCATAACATTCATTTTCAAAGAAAAACTGTACTGGAATCGTACATGGCATAATGAAATGTCTACATAATAATAATTTTATCTTTTTTTATTTTTTTTTTATTAAATAAGGGGGCAAACGAGCTAACTACCGTCGCCCATGGACACTCGCAACATCAGAAGAGCTGCAGGTGCGTTGCCGGCCTTTTAAGAAGGAATACGCTCTTTTCTTGAAGGTTTGCAGGTCGTATAGGTCCGGAAATACTGCTGGTGACAGTTCGTTCCAGAGTTTTACAGTGCGAGGCAGAAAGTTACGCGAGAAACACACGGTGGAAGTTTGCCACTCGTCAAGGTTATGAGGATGGTATGTTTTTCGCGTGGGACGATGGCGAAAAGTTGCAGGTAGTATGATTCCGAACAGTTCCTCAGAGCGCTCCCCGTGATACAACCGATAGAGGATGCAGAGTGAAGCTACATCTCGGCGTAATTCCAAGGGGTCCAAGCTGTTTGAAACACTATGGCAGTCAACAATTCGAGCGGCCCTTCGTTGGATACGATCCAGAGGGAGGAGTTGGTATTTCGGCGCCCCTGCCCAGAGATGAGAACAATATTACATGGGAAGGAAACTCCCTACACGTCTACGCAGAAAGTATAAAGATAAATGTTCTGTAGAGATAAGTATGTACCTGGTGGAAAAGATTAAGTACGAGTACTTTTATATGTTGTAACTTTTGGGAGCTTACGTAAAGAATTTTGGCGTCTGCTTTAATGAAAGAACTAGCTATATGACCGAGCTTCGCTCGGTATTATAAAAATCAAAAAACACACATAAAATTACATTTTCTAAAAATGATTCCTAGCTAGATCGATTTATCGCCCCCGAAACCCCCTATATACTAAATTTCATGAAAATCGTTGGAGCCGATTTCGAGATTCCAATAATATATATATATATATATATATATATATATATATATATATACAAGAATTGCTCGTTTAAAGATATAAGATAAGGGTCTGTTTCACCGCTTCCTGATAAGGTGCCCGATGGGCTTATTTGACAGATTCTCCATACTGTATGTGTCAAGTAAAGTGGTGGATAGCCTTATCAGGAACAAGAAGCGGTAAAACAGGCCATTTGGAATGATACATATTAAGTTTGTAAATGTGCATTTATTATTAAGCAGTTACGTAAAACCCAAATATAACAGTTTAAATTATCAGTAGTCTATTTATCCAGTGTTCCAACTATTTATTTTCATAAACTGAACATTTTAGATACTATCATGAAAATCTAATTTTGTCTCTTATGGTGTTCCCAGACAGAAGTTATGTAACGTTATAAAACACTGTGTAACACGATAACATTTTATAACATCGTGTAACATACGCTACAACATGTCAAAAAATAAACGTGTCTTTTGTTATAAATTATTACAAAATGTTATACAAAAATGTTATATAACGTTATATAACTTCTATTTGGAAGCACCCTCAAGCTGAAATTCGACGAGCCGTTGAGACTCTATTAGACCTTGATGTGTGGAAAAAATATACATAATAATAATATACACACATGACAAACCTTCGTCTAACGCAGTAGGGCAAACAAGCCTTTATACAAGGTGTAACAAAACTAAGTGAACTTTAGGGTGTGTATGCGTTTATTCATTCCTTGTAGAGAGTTCACTGTGAAAGTAGCAGCACTGAAAGACCTTTTTTTCACTTTTGTCACGAGTCAGTCGTTTTGTCAAGCGTCACTAGTTTCCCCTACAAAAGTGAAAAAAAATTGATCTTTCAGCGCTGCTACTTTCACAGTGAACTCCTTACAAGGAACACATACACACCCTAAAGTATTATCACTTAGTTTTGTTACACCCTGTATATTATATTAACTTTCTGTGAGACATTTTATAAAATTTTGGCTCCTAAACGACGTTACTTTTTGTCAAAACTAGGCCAAAAGCATGCCAAAAGTCGGTATTTTGGCACTGATAAATAGAAATCAATATAAAATCGATATCATCGACCGAATGTAGAGTCATCGGTATGACCTCCGCGGCGGTTCCAGGTAGGTTTGGCTCCGTGCCAACCGTGGAACTTCAAATTCCGCTACTTATATGTTCCAATGACCTATTAAATATCTGATCAAGATAAGCAACTGACTGAAACACGTTCAGTAGTTAAGACTTTCATAAAAAATGTTTTTAGTTTAGGTTTAACGTTTATGGGATTCGATACGCACGCTGTTTCAACATTTACAAAGGTTTTTTCCCTGAAATGGTAACTTTTCCGCCGATATGCCGAATATATCCTCCATGTTATACGTAACATTTATAGGTTCAAAATAAAGAATTACGAGCAGTTTCAACAGTAACGCCAAGAAAATAACCCGTAGGAAAGGTATTAATAAGTTTTCCCTTTATTTTCAGCTGAAAAATACGCAATATTTAATCTTGGAGTCCTGAAAATCAATTGTAAGGCTGAAGTTCGTTGGCCAAGTGACAAATGTTGGGGAAATGGCCGACGCCACGAGATGGCCCAGTTAGATACACGCGCGATTTATTTCGCCAGCTGTAAAACCTCTAGAGTCGCTATCCCCAACCCGCGGCCCGCGAGCCGCATGCGGCCCGCCGGGACTTTATTTGTGGCCCGCGTGATGTTAAACAATTTTGAAATTCACGCCCACCGCCAAAATAGCGTAAAGTCTATGTGATAGTCGTAAAATTTTTCCACTTTAAAATCGTTATTTTTGATGAATGCTACTTTTTAACCCTAAAAAATTTTTGTTGCGGCCCGCGACATCAAGACCAAAACATGTTTGTGGCCCGTATGAAAAAAAGGTTGGGGACCACTGCTCTAGAGCCTGCCGTAAGCTTATAAGTACCTTATAACTATAACTACTGTTATAAGTTTTGAATACAGGTCTTACTAGGTACAGTTTTTCCTCATGAAATTCTTGTCACTGACATTTTCGTCTAAGGGAAACAATTATTTTGTAAGATTCTATACATTTTAAGGAGCTTTACGATACCAAAAGTATATAGATGCGCAAGTTATAGAGCAATTTTTATGTTTTCATTCAAAGATGGTGTCATTTGGAATATTAGGTCAGGCGAAGTGGGCACACCGCACCGAGCGAACAAACACCCATTCAGTATTCAGGCTAAGCACACGTGTCTAATGATTGGAAGCCGGTTTTTGCTAAGCTTTGCTTATGCCGACTTCTACTTTATGCGGGTACATCTCTGTGCTCTACGATATGTGCTAAATGTTACCAATACTTTACAAATTCGAGCATTAGAAAACAACAAATTCATAAATTCAATATCTTTAAAAGGATCAATACTTATAAATTACGAGCTTTTGCATGCGGCTTCGCTCGCGTTTGGAAGTATTTTATATATAAACTTTCATCCCCTATTTTAACCCCTCAGGGGTAGAGTTGATAAAAAAAAGAAATGACTTAGCGGATGCCTACGTCATAACATCTACCTGCACGCCAAATTTCAGCCCGATCCGTCCAGTGGTTTGGGCTGTGCGTTGATAGATCACCATGTCAGTCACTCACCTTAAAGTTTTATATATTTAGATAACAATTATTTTAACCATTAATGTTTGGTGCGTTTTAATATCTATTAAACGAGAGATCCATAACTATACCCAGTCCAGTTACGAGTTAGTTATAATATTGTTGTCAATATCCTTTTGATAGACTCATTCGTTCAAAGTAAAAACATCATGTAAGCAGTGAGCGGTTTTCAAATACTGACTTTTTGAAATTTCACAAGTTTTTGAGTGTAAGTAAACCAATTTTACTAAGCACAGTATTATGAATTTTGTTATATTTATCAAAATCAAAATAGCACTTAAATGTTCTTAATTAACTAAATCGAAGTTCTTGAATTTAAATTTTATGAATATCTACACGAGTTGAGTAAAAATAAACGTTTTAGGACAGTTGAGATTTTGTGATCAATTTATTGTTGCGCGTTGAAGTCTTTTTGATGAAATAAATTTTATATTGACTTTATCTGTAGTAAATCGATTTTTAGCAGTGTCTTCATTAATAATTCTAAATTATTTAAATAAAATAAAGCGATCTCGATTATAGCTACATGATTTAAATTCTGAGAAATAAGATTACAAGGCACCACTTTAAAAAAAGGTCGGTTTTTTATCGCGTAGCAATTTTTTTTTATATTCCCGACGCACAATACATATTTTAACACTCTAAGGATATAGAGGCTTGTAATTTTTTCAGTGATAGTAATATAGCGTACGGGTAACCTGTATTTTTCGCAGAGATTATCCGTGCGTTACGTAATACGTAATCCGCGATAAGACGATAGCGGCGCGGCGCGGGCGCCACGATGCGATCGCACCCATCGCGCCGAGGGTGGCGTGATCGTGGTCGACACTCGCCGCGAGTGGCGCGATCGTGGTCAATATTTACACGGCGCTCGACATGATGTAATATTGTAATGTCAAGTTTGCGGCGCGCGGTGCCGCCGGCGAGGACGGCGCCGCACGTGTCTCCTAATCTAGCCCTGCCTCCTACATTTGCGAGAGATATCAACGTCAAGTCGTAAAGAAGTGGAATTCGTAATTCACCAGCTGCAATCTATTTCTAAAATTAATATTACGGTTTCGTTAAAATAACATTCATACCGAGCAAAATATTATTTCTCAAAATTTTCGACTGCATCCGCAAGTTTCAATCATGACATTAAAATTGGAAAAAAAATACGTAAAAATTACCCTCCCACAGACGTAGGAGAATCGATACGAGGTGCATCACTACTGGAACCCCCGACCGGCCGGGGCACGGTAACATTTTCACGTCTTCACTACGAGTGACACATCGTAAAACAGCTGATCGGCACGCGGCGCCGGCGGGCCCTTGCGAGCCGGCGTGCGGAGCAGCGAGCGGGGTGGAGCGATGGGGGTGCACTTACCGGCCGCCGCAGTCACCAGCCACCACCAGCACCAGGCGGCCCCGAGCGGCCGAGCGCCGGCCATGTTAGAGGCTGCGCATCACACGCGCGCTCTCGCCGGCCGCCCCGGCAGACTGAGCCTGCCCCGCGGATCGATGCACGCGCGCCGCACGCACCCCCACCCCCGCCCCCGCCCCACCACGCCCCGCCCCCCGTCAGCGAGAGCGCGCGCGCTGCCCTCTTTCTCGGCGGATCGCTGACCGCCCCTAATTGATTGGGCCCGTTCATTTGCCGAATACGTTTTAGGTCACAATCGCTGCAACGTGCGCAACGTTCGACATGTCAAAAGTAGAATCTCGCAGCCGCCCGCGGAGCTCGACTCACTTTGAATGTTTTAGATGGAGCCGGCCGGCACATTTTAAAATTTTAGGGGGTTATTCGGATGATACTGTACAATTTCCTCGGGCTGTTTCATGAAACCGACGGCTTTAAGGAAATTTTGTAGAAAAACGAAATAAATTTATAAGTGGAAATTTTTCCAAAGTAGGTATGTAGGTACTTGTATCCATTTTTCTGAAAAATAAAACGCGCAATATCTTTCAAAATCCAAGTTTACTGGATTCTTAAGATTTGTAGCATGAACTGAAATGTGCTGAAGTAAATGAAAATTTGATAGAAAAAGAGGAGGGAGCAATAATGAGTTTGAAAACAATCGCGCGATCAATCGCCGCTTGAAACGAAAAAGTTTAATCGGTTTATGAGAATATATAAATTTTCATTAGTTGGAGAGCTGCTAGATTCTGTGAAATGTAGAGTGTAGAGTAATAACACAAGTCTAACATACTGCATACAAAATATTTATAAGCTAGACTTGTGATAGTGTGAAGAATCTAAGGTGTCTTTCAGCAATATTATCTAGCTTTTTGTTTAGAACTCATTAGCGGTGTATGCGTGACATCCAAAAGCCTTAGCTATCGTAGCGGTAGGTACTGATAACAGCTAACATAGAGTCCCCCCCCCCCCCCCTTAGACCTATATTTACCGCTAACGTGACCATACGTCCCGCTTGGAGGCAGTCGAAATGCTTGTAAAATGCCTGGAAGTAACGCACCTCTAGGTATACAACAAACGTAATTGTTACCCGACTACGGCAAAGCAAAAGGAGGGTTATGATTTTGACAGGCTATGTATGTATGTATGTATGTTCATCTGTTCCATCGTAACTTCTTAACTACTTATCAGAATAATTCGACAAATGACATATCATTATAGAAGCGTCTTAATTGTCCGCTGGTTATAGGCAATATGGGGTTTCACAAAATCTAATGTGGCGCCCTCTAGCGGACAAAATATACAGAGTAAGAAAAAAAATAAGATAAATATGCCGTGTTTGGTATCATTTGAAGGCGCTTTTAACTTGTACATTTTAATAAATTTACTAGCATTTGCTTGTGACTTTACCTGTATTCATGGGCTGATTGCATATAATTCACATCTTCTAGTTCATATAGCTTCTTTACTACTTATCAGAATAAGACCACTGCAGTAGGAGGCCCTTGATATTCTGTTGGTTATGAGCTATAAAGCTTGTTGTGTAAAAATTTTCATGTTTGGAAAGGCGTAGTCACACCTACCGTAGCACTTTGACAACGTGTGACTGCGGTTTTACAAACATGAAAATTTATCTCTACATCAGCTCTACATAGTGAATATTGCATACTTCAGAATAGTATTGTATGACATTATTGTCAATTTACAACGAAGGCATCTTGGTAGAGTCTACTGTGTCCATTTACTTGCAACTACATTACCAACTTTGCTCAGTTCAGTTCAGTAATCTGAAAATCTTGTTTTATACTTTTTCAGCGTCGTTTTTTGTCGTAGTTGGGCTTTAGTTTTTTTACCTTTTTATTATTCGGACATATTTTGCTCGATATCAATAATGGCAATAGATAGGCAATTGAATATTTATTTATTGTTAATGATCTAGCAGCATTTAGCTGATATGACCATATCACACAGTGTTGTGATTCATATGTTACCGCTAGTATGCAGAATACGATAATATGCACATTAACGAGGTAAACTGCAGACATGGGCGCCGGCAGGGGGGTGCCAGGGGGTGCACTTGCCTTTGGGAATCTCGGGATCAACAGGAATTATTGAAATAAAAAGCCGTCTGTAACCCTATTACCATGCTGTACAAAGATAGTTCGTAATTTTGCGGCACTAAATGTATTCTGTTGACGTATATAGATAGTCACTGTTGTTCGTAAAAATTAAAAAGAAAAGAAAAGAGAAAAAACTAAAATCTGCACCCCCTGGAAATTGTTTCTGCCGGCTCCCATGACTGCAAATGTCCATAAACCACGTTAAGAGTCCGTATACGAAATTTTGCCGATTTTGCCGACATTGCAAAGGTTCGCTACAGAAATATTATTAGGTTTTTTCCCTTTATTAGACCTAAAAAAATATATATTAATTATTAGACTTAAAATATATTTAAACGCGGAAAGCCGACTCGAACTTGTGGCGAGTAATATAATGTGAGATTTAGGTTGTTTTGAATCGTGTTTTTTTGGCACAATTTGTTTTTTTTCTTTTTTCTCGAATTGGATAGAATTTTATCTATAGATTGTTTCTGTCGTTTTCTTTTTATGAATTACAGCTCCAAGTTAATTAATTAATTAACAGCAAATCTTTTCCCATTTTCCCTAAAATTTTGCCGAGTTACATATTTTTTACTCAACTATTTCATATTAATGTGGTAAAAAGTAATTCCAACATTTTATAGACGACTTTCTCAACAGTACATTGTATTTTTTTCATACCGTTAAGATATCAATACAATCCATAAACAGGTGATATTCTAAACCTTTTACAGCAAAATTCACAAAACTGTCGCGGGTTTGAGTTGGATTATTTAAAAATACTTAAAAAAATAAAAAATCTAGCTCCAACATTAGATTATAATTGAAATGATCTTACATGTTGTGCATTAAAACTTATAGAAATACTGTATTTTAACTGTTAAATCACGTCTGTAAAATCAGCGAAATCGGCAAATTTCGTATACGGACTCTTAAAGTGTGAAATTTAAATCAAAAAAGCTTATATTCGCACTTTACCTAGTTAGTTTGCATAGTAACGAATAGTACATCGTTAAATTGCGGAAGACAATTTATGACGGTCAGCTCGCTCGGCTCCCTTTGTGTTGTGGACTAAGTTGAAAGTTCTAACCTAACCTAACCTACTGTTGGACTTTCTGGATTGTGTTTGTTTTTGTTTTGGTGGGGGGCTGCGCTTAGGAATTGCACTCTAGAGGTTCAACCTCAGATCTTCAGATCCATCATCAGTCATACATAGAGACCAATGACCCTCAATATGGCACAACTAGCTTCAATTATCAGTTGACGGAGCCCTGCTACGCGGGGCTCCTATTTCTGGTGTTGTGGTCTAAGTTCCAACCTAACCTAACCTACTTTTGGACTTTCTGGATTGTGTTTGTTTTTGTTTTGGCGGGGGGCTGCGCCGGCGACGAAAATAATTCCATACAACTAAATATTTATTCAAATAAGAACAGGTTTTATGCAATTTACCGCATGCATGGTCGTTAGTCCGAAGATTACCTAGGTATTCTGTAGATTATCTCGTTAATGTAAGAAGATAATAAACTTTTTGCACTTTAACTGACTCACCCAGATAATCAGCAGAATACCTTGTTAATCTGCAGTCTAACTAGTTTACGCACATTAGCGGTAACACATACACTCGTTATTAATTACAACACTATTCACAAAACACTAAATTGTATATAATATTAGATATACTTTAATAATAATTAATTGATAACAGAATGAAAACGAAAATTAATAATAACTAATTAAGGGGGCCGGCTTCAATACAAAAAACACAATTTTTGCCCATTTTTGCTTTATAATTGAAAATAGTGGGTGACCACTGATCACCCACTTTAAGCAAACTATTTTCCACGCGCGAGCCCTACTCACACTTGGCCGACTTTTTTATTTTATGTATATATAGCAACTAGGGATGTGAAAAAATAACCGATTAAAAATCGATTATTTTTTTAATAAAAATCGATTTTTATACGCGATTTTTTTGTTATAAGTAATCGATTAATAATCGATTATTTTATAGTCATGCAAAATCCGACATTACGTTTGGAGTTTGGACTTCTGGCTTGGAAGTCGGAGTCGGAGCCCCGAACGCGAACTGCCAAAGTTGAAAGTTCATTTATTAACTTCATTAGGTATTTATTTACACTGTGTTCATACTTCATACCAACATACTATGAATTACTATCATAGCTCCATAATATTACATTGATGCCATCTGTGCATCTATAACACCTCCGTGGTCCAGTGATTCAGAGCTCGGCTCTTGACTCGGAGGTCGTGGGTTCGATTCCTGCGTCGGAAACATGTTATTTCCAAGTTTAGTTAGGACAATGTAGGCTGATCACCTGATTGTCTGACAAGTAAGATGATCCATGCGTCGGATGGGCATGTAAAAAGTCGGTCCTGCGCCTGATCTCTCGCCAGTCGCCAGTCGTGTCGGTCGTCCGTCCCACTAGGTTATGAGAGTATATAAAAGGAATAGAGAGTGCTCTGCGTAACTGGCCTTGATTTCAATTAAATCGGCCATCGTCACCCAATCCGGTGTGGGAATTATTTTATTTATCTTCTATACTTCTATACTTATTAAATTTAGGAATTCACGGCACCGTACATTTTTCCGCAAAAAATAGCCTTAGATGTCCCTTCACGTGGTCTATTCTTCATGTGTGCCAAATAACATAAAAATCGCTTCAGTAGTTCTTAAGAATATAATAAGCAATTTCATAAAATTTTACCCGTTTTTTCCACATTTTCCTCTATTTCTTCGCTCTTATTAGTCTTAGTGTGATAAAATATAGCCTATAGCCTTCCTCGATAAATGGGCTATCTAATACTGAAATAATTTTTCAAATCAGACCAATGGTTCCTGAGATTAGCGCGTTCAAACAAACAAACTCTTCCGCTTTATAATCTTCTTTCTTATATATAAAATTCTCGTGTCACAATGTTAGTCCACGAACTCCTCCGAACCGGCTTAACTGATTTTTACCTAATTTTATATGCATATTCAGTAGGTCTGAGAATCGGCTACTCGGTACTTTATATATTGATAAGTGCATTTGTTGAATAAATAATAGTAAATGTATAGTATACGACGGGATAGCGATCGACATTGCCATGGCGACATACTTATTTAGTCACTTCAATAAAATAATATGGGCGGAATACTTTATACGTTTGCCTTTTTACGTTTTATACGTTTACAACGTTTGCCGGGACAGCTAGTAATATTATAAAATAAGTATAGATTAAGGATATTCAATTGTCATTTGTCGTAAAGGCCGAAAATGAGTTAGAGCCCCAGCTGCAGACTACAGACTTTTTTAGTCGGTCGATCGCGATATTTTGACCAAATTGGGGTTTCAGTACATTATTATCCGCCGATACAAATCGTTTAACATCTTCATACATCTTCGTACTGATTACCTAAGCTTTCGCTCAAACTATCGGCCGACTAAAAGTCTGCAGTCTGCGGGGACCCGCGGGACTCTAGCCAAATCTATTTTACGACTCTTTACGAGTGACATCTTATTACGCGAGACAACATTTTATTGCAACTTTAATTAGACTGTGGCAGCTACTGCAAATTAGAACAATGTATTAGTATAGTATAGTACATATAAACATGTAAATCAAATAATAATTATTTCATAATATTTCATCATATATAAAATAAATAGGTACCTAATAAATAATATTACATCAGATTTAGACTACGTCGCCAATTCTATTTCGCACGACTTTTTCGTGCAGATTTTGGGCGGAATAATTTTTCATTATTGGCGACACCGGCCGTCCGCAGTAACACTCGTAATCTGTGGTCGTCGCCTATATAAGGTGAGGCCGTAAAATATTGTTAGTCAGTCGTAATTTAATAAGTGAGTTGAATTAATAGCTTGTTACAGTCGCGCGTGAAGTACTGGTTACCTACCGGTATTAATTGTTATTGCGGAGTTAATATTCTTGTACTTGCGGTAGTGAATTGCATAGTAACTAACTATTGTAAAGTAACTTCAAACCTTTAAACAATTGGTGTGACTGTATGTACAAAAACATAAAGTGTAAATAGGTGAATAAACTAAGTGGTTCCGTATCCTGAATTTCATTTTGAACCTATAATGTAAATACTGAACAAGTACCTTACATTGGTGACCCCGACGTGATATCATTGGTCCCACATTGGTGACCCTCGACAGAACACGCCACCTTCATCATCATCACCCACATCATTGGTCCCACATTGGTGACCCTCGACAGAACACACCACCTTCATCATCATCATCACACCCCGCCTCTCCGCACCGCGCCAGCCAGCAACGCCACATCGGGTACCTCGTCCACTAGCTGCAACGTACCGCGGCCTGGACGACTCCGCATCAGCATCAACGGGCTTTCTCACTACACCGACCGGTCAGCAAGCAGAGCACATCTCTCCTGGTCAGCACGTAGCATCGGCCCCGCACGGCAGCTATCCGACTCACTGGGACTCACTGCAACAGTTCCGACTCACTCAACCACTCCCTGACGCACTACCGACTATGGACAGTGACAAATAGTGACATTTTGTAAAGAAAATTAATTACAAAATGTGTGTACTGCACACATAAATAAAAAAAATGGCCACGCCGCAGGAAAACGCCGCGACTAATAACGAAGAAATTCCGAACGCGGATTTCCCAAGCAAGGTAGTACCGGCGCCGACGGAAGTATTTCGAGTCGGAGTTAAAGTGCCCCCATTTTGGCCAGAGCGCCCGGCTCTTTGGTTCGCGCAACTGGAAGGCCAGTTTCTACTGTCAGGGATTAGTAACGACACAACAAAATTTTAAACAGTTCATCATCAGCGAGGACATCGGCTCGAGAAAACCGTCGCAATTTCTGCGGCATCTCCAACACCTCGCCGGTCCGAACATACCAGAGGAGTTCATACGAACGACCTGGTACAACCGACTCCCCGTATTTTTTTTTTTTTATTTATACGGGCTTTGGCCCACCACACATTCCCACCACTGTATCTCCTGTGTCGCCAGGATCGACAGCGGTATCCAACCACGAAAACCCTTTGATATGATCTCAGGGAGCCCGAGGGACATGCTAAAACTGTCTTGGGACCCGCAACGAAATTAATCAGAAGAAAATAGGAGGAGTAGGAAGATTCCAATTTCCCTCCCCATAAAAGCGGGAGACAGCACAAAGTTGCAATGACCGAAAGTCAAAGAACTTAAGGGGGAGTACCACGGAAATAAGGTTAATAATTGTGACTCCTAAGCTAAAGCTAAGTTAATATTGGAGTTTATTGTGTTTGACTGTTGCCAATAATAATTGTGACAAAAACGCTTGAAGGCACGGAAGTTTCTAGGGCTGTCCACGAGATCACCGTAGTATGCGACTCCAGATGTACAGAATAGGTTGTTTAGCATAGTAGTTCTTTCGTCCTGCCAGAGACTGCACTCCCAGAGAACATGATGCGCGGTTTGTTCAAACATGTTGCCTTCCGTCGAGCACTCGCACATGGGTGATGCTACTAGTTTAAATCCATAAAGTTTGGCCTTAAAATTTCCATGACCGGTCAGGAATTGAGAAACGCAGTGATCAATATCCATCCAATGTTTGGATAGCCGTTCACGAATATTAGGGAAAAAATTATAAAGGTGTCGCCCTTTGGTGGAACAGTCCCATCGTGACTGCCATTCAGAGATTAAGCTTTGCACAGAGTTTTCTAAAGGTTCAAACAATCTTGCTATTTTAATTTTATCGCGAGCGCTTAAAAAGAACGGGTTGTCCATGTTTTTGTTATGATAGTACATTGTCGCACGACGCTGAATCTCAAGGTCAACGGGTAAAACTCCGGCTAACACAGGTAAGGCTTCGGTGCTTGTGGTCCTGTAAGCTTTGCATAAGAATATAAGAGCAAGACGTTGGCTTTGTAGCAACTTGCGACGAGCCGCGCCGATTGTTGCTCTGTCGGCCCACACGGGGGCCCCGTAGCAAATGCTGCCTAGGTAAGTAGCAGTGTAAAGTAATTTTAGGGTTTTGAAGGAGAGGCCCCATGTCGACGTAGATATTTTGGTAAAGGAGTAAAAATTGCGCTTCGCTTTCTCACCGGTTTGAATTATATGTTCCAAAAATGTAAATTTATTTTCCAAGTAAAAACCAAGATAACAGAGTGACTGTTTGCGTTTCACGTTAATATTGTCAAGTTTAATGCTAGGGGAAGATATAAGGGACCCTTTTAAAAGAATTTGGTAAGTTTTATGTGCGGCGAATTTCAGGCGATTACGTTTACCCCAGCTCGATATTAAATTAAGACTATCATTGGCTTTAGATTCAATTTCGGAACGTGAATTTGCTTGAACGATGAGAAACCCGTCATCGGCGTAGCCAACTAGTATGCACAGCGGTGGGAGGGGAAGACTTAATAAATCATCAAATCCGAAATTCCATAGTTTTGGCGAGATAACAGAGCCCTGAGGGCAGCCGCATGTTAAATCTTTGGCGTGTGTACAATGGCCAAGTCGAAGCTTAGTTTGACCGTTAAAAAAGTAAGAACGTATTATGGCATAAATGTTAGAGTAGCAACCTCGATTTTTTAGTTTTAATAATAACATCGGCCACCAAGCATGATCGAACGCGCCTGAGATATCTAATGAAATGGCGACCACGTATTTAGATTCCGAAAGATTTACTATTTTTCTAACTTCCATAGCCGCGTCAACAGTCGATTTCCCGGCGGTGAAACCGAACTGATGACTATGAAATTTAGGGCCACCGGGTAGCAGGCGAGGTACGATGAGACGTTCTAGTAATTTACCTAAGCAAGGCAGTAACGTTATCGGACGGTAAGATTTTGGGTCGTCAGGAGGTTTGTTTCCCGCTTTAGGTATTAATTTTAAGCAACCGGTGCGCCAAATTTTTGGAAATATACCTGCTGCGATACATCTGTTGTAAACATGTAGAATCGATGAACTGGCCGTTAAGCACGCTTGTTTTATCATAATATTCGATATTTTATCCTCACCCGCAGATTTTTTTATAGGCAAAAGGTTTAATTAAAGGACTCCCCGTATCCGTACAGCCAATAATTGTTTCGCAGAGCGATATGCCTCTGGATAAGTTGGCGGAGTTGGCAGACAGGATAACGGCCATCGCACACCCGACACTCCAGGTGGCAGCAGCGACACCTGACAGCAGCAGCACACCAGCTAGGGACTCTATGTGGTCGGCGATGGATGCGATGGCAAGACAGATCGAGCAGCTGACCAAGCAGTTAGCAGAACTCAGCACACACCAGTCGCGACAACCACGTCGTAGATTCGACAAGCACTTACACTGCGACGACAAACAGAGATACAGGTCACGTTTGAGATCTCAATCGAGGAGTAACGGTATGTGCTATTTCCATAACAAATTTCGCGACAAGGCATTTAAATGCACCCGCCCCTGCTCGTTCTCGGGAAATGCCGACGGCAGTCAGTAGTGGCCGTACATGACTGCCATACATGCAACGGCCGCCTCTTTGTCACCGACAGGAAGACCAAGTTGGAGTTCCTA
This sequence comes from Lysandra bellargus, assembly GCA_905333045.1. Lineage (NCBI taxonomy): Eukaryota > Metazoa > Arthropoda > Insecta > Lepidoptera > Lycaenidae > Lysandra > Lysandra bellargus. Next base: position 1,986,277 of record HG995332.1, on the reverse strand, counting down.
ATCGATACTGGCTCCGACTTATGTGTATTCCCTAAGAAAGCGACCAGAGGACACCGTAATAAGACAGAGTTTCAACTGTATGCAGCAAATAACTCCATAATATCGACGTATGGCTACGAAGAACTGCATCTCGACTTGGGATTACGACGAGACTTCGTATGGAGGTTTGTGGTAGCTGACGTGGCAAAACCTATAATAGGCGTCGACTTTTTAAGTCACTACAATTTATTAGTCGACTGCCGCAACCATCGACTCGTAGACAACCTTACGACTCTTTCGATAGCCCTGCCACATAACTATTGTGCCAAGGGAACAGAGACACTTACCATCAAGGCCGTGTCAGGTAAATCGCAATACCACGAGTTGCTGAAGAAGTTTCCTGTCATCACGAGACCCGCCGGAACACCGGTGGAACAGAAGCACACGACAAAGCATCATATACGAACTACTCCAGGCCCACCCGTATGTGCCCGCCCCCGTCGATTAGCTCCAGACCGCCTGAAGATAGCTAAAAAGGAATTCGATGAGATGCAGCAAAATGGTACTGCAAGACGATCCGAGAGCTCATGGTCCTCGCCACTACATCTAGCAAAGAAGAAAGATGATGGGTGGCGACCATGTGGAGATTACCGTTCCCTAAATGCAAGAACCATACCAGATCGCTATCCTGTACGTCACATTAATGATTTCACATACGAACTTTCTGGAGCCAAAATATTTTCAAAAATAGATCTAATTAAAGCTTATAATCAAATCCCTGTCTCTGAAGAGGACATACCTAAAACAGCAATCACTACGCCTTTCGGCCTATATGAATTTCCCTACATGAGATTTGGATTGAGAAACGCAGCACAAACCTTTCAGAGGTTCATAGATGAAGTACTTCAGGGTATGAGCAACGTATATTCGTTCATAGACGATATTTTAATCTACTCACGCACAGAAGAGGAACATATTAAACACCTGGAAGAACTCTTTGAGCGACTCTCCAAATACGGAATACTGATAAATACAGCAAAATGTACCTTTGGCGTGCCAGCAATATCATTCCTGGGATATCAAGTAACAGCTGAAGGAACAAACCCGCTAGATGAAAAGGTTGAAGTCATCAAAAACCTGCAACCTCCAACCACAGCGAAACAACTCCGAAGATTCCTAGGAATGATAAACTATTATAGAAGATTCATCCCTCAGGCCGCCAAAATACAAAGTCCGTTAAATAACGCCCTAACAGGAAATATTAAGGGAACAGCCCCTGTAAGTATGACGAAGGAGATGTTAGAAGCCTTCGAATTATGCAAGAAAAGCCTAGCAGATGCCACGCTACTTACTCATCCAGACATACATGCAGAATTGACACTTTTTACGGACGCTTCAGACCAAGCCATTGAAGCTGTCCTGCAACAAAAAAAAGATGACATGTGGAAGCCATTATCGTTTTTCTCTCGAAAATTGTCTCCTAGTCAAAAGAAGTACAGCCCATACGATAGAGAATTACTCGCCATATATGAAGCAATCAAACACTTTAGATATATGTTGGAAGCCAGACAATTTACTATTTATACTGATCACAAACCACTTACCTTCGCATTTACAACGAAAAGAGAAAAGTGTTCACCGAGACAATTTAGATATCTGGATTTTATTGCTCAATACTCTACAGACCTGAAACATATATCCGGAAGCGACAACGTAATTGCAGACGCACTATCGAGAATAGAGGATATCACAGAAGCTATCAACTACAGAGATCTTGCAAAAGATCAGAAACAAGATCCTGAATTGCAAAATCTACTGAAGACAGCAACAGCTCTAAAATTGGAAAAACACAATGATGTATACCGTGACACAGTCAGTCAGGGAGAATCCTGCCATACATAACACCAAAATTCCGGAAGAAAATCTTCTCAAAAATGCATGAACTAAGCCATCCTGGATTATCAGCATCTGCAAAACTGGTCGGAGAAAGATTTGTATGGCCTGGAATGCAAAAAGATTGCCGCAGATGGGCAAAAGAATGCACAGATTGCCAGATTTCCAAAATAACCCGTCACACATCCTCTCCTTTATCTTCTTTCCCAATTCCTTCCCAACGCTTTTCCCAAGTCTACATTGACTTAATAGGACCACTTCCTTATTCTAATGGTTACAGGTACTGTTTGACTGCCATCGACCGCTACACACGCTGGCCCGAGGTCTACCCAACAGCAGACATCACAGCCGAGACATGCGCACGAACTTTCGTCTCCGGATGGGTATCACGATTCGGATGCCCCGTCATCATCACGACGGATCGAAGTCAATAACTTCAGTCACAGCTCTTCAAGCGCCTAGCCGAAATGATAGGCGCTGAACATCTTCCCACCACAGCATCCACAGTGCAATGGAATGGTGGAGCGACTACATCGACAGCTGAAAGCAGCCTTGATCTGCCACAATACGGCAGATAGGTCAGAATCACTGCCATGGGTCCTGCTCGGCATAAGAGCAACCTGGAAGGAAGACATAAAATCATCTGCAGCAGAACTACTCTATGGCGAACCATTGAAGTTACCTGGAGAGTTTTTCACTCTATCACCTACAATTGTGCTGGACCAGTCAGACTACGTAGAACGACTACGAAAATATCAGAACATCGTATCAGGTGACAAATCCTGGATATACGCGTACGAACCCGAAACTAAAAACCAGTCAAGAGTTTGGGTGTTCGAAAATGAGTTAAAGCCAACAAAAATTGTTCGTTCACGGGGTGTTGCTAAAAAAATGGTGGCCAGTTTGTCTCTAAAACCGGCCATATTGCGACTATTCCTCTTGAGGGACAAAGAACGGTTAATGCAGAATGGTATGCTAGCATTTGTTTGCCACAGGTCGTATCTGAACTCCGTAAAGAGAACTGCAACCGCCGCATCATCCTCCATCACGACAATGTGAGTTCTCACACCGCGCACAGAACAAAAGAGTTTTTAGAGCAAGAAAACATAGAATTATTAGACCATCCGCCGTACAGCCCCGACTGAAGCCCTAATGATTTCTATACTTTCCCTAAAATAAAGAATAAATTGCGTGGTCAGAGATTTTCATCACCTGAAGAAGCTGTGGACGCCTACAAAACGGCCATTTTGGAGACCCCAACTTCCGAATGGAATGGTTGCTTCAATGATTGGTTCTATCGTATGGAAAAATGTGTCAAATTTCGCGGAGAATACTTCGAAAAGCAATAAACACATTTTTAAATAGTACTGTTGTGTCACCTCCTTGATTCCCGAAATTTTCAGTGCCGCCCTCGTATACAACATTTGAGGATCCTACGTGGAATCTTTCGAGAGCTGACGCACCAAGTAACGCGAGCTGCTTTTTGCTCTTCACAGAGCAAATGCGGTATCCATAGGGAAAACAACTTTTTTAAACCTAATTAATTGTTCATGCAATATTATTTGTATTTGACTCATGCCAATGTCTAAAGTTGCCTGAATTTCGCGGTATGTCACATGTCGATCTTCCTCAAACAGCTTACGCACAGCATCAACGTTTTCTTGGGTGACTGCAGTTTTTAGACGACCTTGACGGGGATCATCACTGAGCCTGACACGTCCACGTTGAAATTCAGCAAACCAGCGATAAATTGTGGTTTTGGATGGGACTTCATCACCAAATGCAGAAATCATCCAATCAACACACTGTTTTTGTGTTAAACCACTTCGAAAGTCATAATAAATCATCGCTCTAGAATTTTCTCGAGTTAATTCCATTTTCTCAACGACTAAACAAGTTTGACAAGACCTTGTGACAAGACTGAGAATCTTTTTTTAAATAAATAAATGGTATTCGATTTTTAAAACCAAGGAGTTTTCAATTAAAAAGATTTTAATATGACAGGAATAGTAGAAGTATTCCATTCCCGATATTTTTAGTGCAGCCTATGTACTTTGAGTCCGGGGAAAGGGCATAGGATACATTTTATCCACAAAATTTAAAAATGTACGGTTTCCGCGCGATAAACGAATTTTGCGGGCGTCATCTAGTATCTGTACCTAGTGCTATAAATTGAAACGACGCGATGCCTCTACGTCCATTTCTAAATAAAGTAGATAGGTAATATCGAATATCCAACAGGAACAGAAAATAGAATTAATGTAGGTGTGTAAAGTGTAAACTGCGGGAACCGGATAAATTTAAGAGTTTTGTTTTGTCTTTTAAATTTTATTGGTCAGGAGGTAGGTAGAAAATTACTGGCCCAAGGGTTGGCTGGTAGATAATGCCAGATAATTTAGTAATTTCTGGTGAAATATTAATCATTAAAATTTATATATTGTTATCGTATACAAGACGTGCAGGAGCACAACTTTAAAATGGGCGATTAATTAGTTTTTTTAAAGTAACTATTGGTAGTACTAAAGTACTGCTGAAAACTGAAAAGTTTTATAGCGTTTTCGGCATCTGGATTCTGGAACTATCCCAGGCAAGCCCCGGGGCAGGGCAGGCTGAATGGATACGGAAATAATAGCCGAACAAAACCACGAAGCAAGCAGACTGCAATACGTAGTTTATGTTCCAAGTTCTTAATTTAAACTTCGGCTGTTTCCGTATCCTACCGGCCCACCCTGCCCCGGTGCCATTCAGATGCCGAAAATGATATTAGATTCATTGACTGCATTAATTTTATTTTATTTATTTAAATTTATTTTTATAACGAATTTCCTGGAATTTCCATATGACTTCACGATTTTGAAAACTACGGACAATTAATCTTTTCCCGCTTTTTATTAGATTCAGGCAAAAATTTATGCAGATTTATGTAACTGTTGTATCATTTGAAAAAAAAAATATCTCATAATATTTTGACACTGACAGTTTACTCATGTCAATGTCACGATTTTTGGACCCAGTCTAGTCGTTTGCAAAACAAAACAAAAAAACAAGATTTTATATTATTGTGAATAATAGGACGCGTTAAAGCTTAGTAATATACATATAAAAAAGTTGTTACGTGTAATGTAAAAAGATGTAACAATGTGTTGAGCCTCAGCAGGTTTTTATGATGGCTAAAAATTTTATCGATTTGTACTATGAAACCAAAGTACGGATACTACGATGTTTTTGTAAGAACTTGTGCTAAATATCCTTCTGGGACTGCAATAAAAGTTTACGAAGATGGCAAATACACGAGCTACGCTTACTCTGAGCTTTATGGAGTTTGTGAATACATAGTCCAAAACATTCAACAAGTAACCTGTGATAAAGGCATAATAGGATTGATAACCGACAGAAACCTATTAGTACCAAGTCTAATAGCCGCGTAAGTTCACTTTTCCACGATATTTTTGTAGATCTAATGTTATTATATTATATTAATTGGCTAATAATTATGAATCAGCTACATTCACACACATATATTTGAGGCTCTAGTCTTTCAACAGGGGCCTGGATAAACTTATGATTTTGGTTAACATGTTTTTAATGTTATTTACAGGTGCCACAAATGTAGTATAACATTTATGTTTATTGACCCATCACAGGATATTAATGTAGCCATCGGAGATACCAAACTAAGTATTATAATACATGTCAGAAACTTGAACCAAAGCAAAACAGATTTATGCATAAAGATTCCTGATAAAAAGATTACAGTTTTCAATCATGAAATAATCATATACAAGCTCCAATCTGATAGTCAATTCTCCAACTTTATTCAAGAACACTCATTCATAGCAAAGACATCGGGCAGCACAGGTGATGCTAAGTACATCCAAGTACCTATAAGATGTCTGCAACCAAATGTTGATGATTTAACTAGTATATTTAATATCACATCAAATGATGTTATATACTTTTCTACCCCTCTCACTTTTGACCCATCCATGGTAGAAATACTTCTGGCATGTACCAACGGGTCATCACTGCTGATAGCTCCAGAAAAAGCTGATGTTCTATTTTCAAATAACAAGGAAAACTCTGTAACATTCTGGCAAACTACTCCCTCCAAGTTCTTTCAATATTCTGATGAAGATATAAGGGGCAAGATTTTAGGCGCTGAATCTACTCTCAAGGTGTTAGCACTCGGTGGAGAGCCTTTGAGTGGAGTCAGACGACTCAGGGAGTTGAAGGACGTGGCAAATGCAACAAGAATATACACCTTGTATGGTGTTACTGAGATGTCATGTTGGGCGTGTGTTGCTGAATTGGATCTGGACAAAATCACAGATGACAATGAGGTTCCATTAGGGAATTGTCTCTCTGAAACTGAATTATTTGTAAAAAAGGATAAAGAAAACATTGGCAACATTGTGCTAGGTAATTATGATGCATGAAATAATAATTCTTTTAAATATTAAGTTCTAATAATTTTGGGTGTTAAAAATTATGTACTATCAGAGAAGTTGATTCCTATGCAGATGGTGGACCTAAGTAATTTGGTCGCGTTAAGTCAAACCCAGCCGACCGATCACAGCTAACATTGAATTGACATAAGCCGACCACATGACTTAGATCCGCCATCTGCATAGGAATCAACTTCCCTGACAGTACATACCATAAAACATGTTTATTGATTTACATTTACTTATACTTTCAGTAAGTAAAACAAGAAAATGTGTCATCCTCAGTACCACAGAAAATGTAGCAGGTGATTCAGAAGCACTAGACACGGGTGACATTGGAGAAATTAGAGATGGAGCAGTCTACTACCGGGGCAGAAGAGATGATGTTATAAAGAGGTTTGGCAATAAGGTCAGTTTGCAAAATATAGAAGCCACGGTCATGCAACACCCACATATAAATAGCTGCTCTTGCATCTGGCTCCCCAAGCCCAGACTTTTGGTTTTATACTACACCTCACTGACTGCTAAGACACAAGAATTAAAAGATTTTTTGAAACCTAAACTTAGTGACAAACAGTGGCCAGATAAAATTATGAGACTCAAAAATCTTCCCATGAGCCCTCATGGAAAAACATCCAAATCAATTTTAAGTCAAATGATACATGAGTCAGAATTGTCGCCGCAAAAACCAGATGTAAAAACCTTGCTTACAGAGGAGATGAAAGTAGTATTAAATAAATCATTTACATTCAGTGAAATATGTAGAAAAGATTTCTTTTCAATTGGTGGTTCGTCTATTCTTGCAGTTTTAATGTGTAATAAACTGTCTCAGCATCACACAAACTTGGGAAAACAGATCTTACCTTATTTACTTAATCCCAAGTATTGTATTGAAGAAATCGTAAGCATCATGTTAAAAGAAATGAATCTACCCAAAAAGAAACCAAGAAAAAGAAAATTTTCTTTATCCAAGACAACTGTTACTGCAGCTCAAAGTCATAATATCAGTACCGTAAATATTCATTATCAAATTGTGTGGTCCCACAACATGGGGAAATGTGTGGATGCTTCACCCACACTGTTCGAACATGAGTTGTAAGTTTCTACGCCATTTATTGCTTGTTGTTAGAAACTGGATGCTAACCTGCAAATGGTTCAGTGATCGGTCAAGTTTGAATCCAGTGATAACTGGCGCCCATGGACACTCACAACGCCAGAGAAGTTGCAAGTGCGTTGTCAGCGTTTTAATGAAGCAATATTAATACTTCAGTCGGAATTTCCAGGAATTGCTATTGTATTCTATTGTTGTCGCGATCACCGGTGCTCGCGCGGGGCCTGAAGGATTAATGCTTCAACTCCCAAGCCACATACGGCCGCGATGACAATAGATAAGCTATTGTGACTGGTTTTTCCACAATCAAGGTATTAAATAAGTAATTTTTAAAACTTGTTATGACGTCGCAAATACATAAATATTTCAACATTTCAGTAAGACATATACAACTGTGGGCAGTCACTCAGGGAAGATTGTTGTTGCTGATGCTAACTCTGGTCAAATTCATGGCATTGTGACAGTCGATTCCAGAGTGGAGGCGGCGATTGTGTGTGTCAATATACTGTCACAACCCTGTGGAATTGTTGGCACATACGATGGCACGATAATATGTTTCGGGCTACAAAATTGTGAAGTGCTGTGGCAGATAAACATTGGATGCATGATTAAAAGTAAAGGAGTAGTTCTCAATGAAGAGCTGTATGTTGCGTCTTATGATGGGAATATAAGAGTCATTGATGTCATTGTAAGTATTTGTTATTTATTGATAATAATCAATACTAATATCATAAATGCGAAAGTGTGTCTATCTCTTACCTCTTCACGACCAAACCCCTGGACCGATTTTTGCTGAAATTTGGTATGGAGATGTTTTTATCCCAAAAAAATATACGATTCCTGCGCGATACACAAACTTAACGCCACAAAGATGTGGGCATCATCTAGTACTCTGTATTTTAGGGTCCTGTGTCATGTAACATGTAATATATTTTGTGTACAAATTGTTAACAAAATAATTTACCACATAGTTCCATCCAAAGTCATATATATCGTGCAGATATAATTAAAACAAAGAATAAATCTGTACAATGACGATTCATAAAATAAAGATAAAAACGAAGCCGCGATAATGTTACTAGCGCGAACTTATCAAGTGCTATCTCAATAACATTAAAATTTACAATACTAGATGACGGCCATAGCTCCGTTGCGCCAAAATTAGTTTGTCTATCCGCAACAAAAAGTATCTCCATACTCCATATCAAACTTCACCTAAATTGCTTCAGCGATTTAAGCAGAGTAAACAGAACTAGGCTACTCTGATTAAAGCAGAGTAAACAGAACTAGTCTACTCTGATTTAAGCAGAGTAAACAGAACTAGTCTACTCTGATTTAAGCAGAGTAAACAGAACTAGTCTACTCTGATTTAAGCAGAGTAAACAGAACTAGTCTACTCTGATTTAAGCAGAGTAAACAGAACTAGTCTACTCTGATTTAAGCATGAAGGGGTAACAAACAGACAGACACACTTTCGCATTTATAATATTAGTATGGATATTTTTCCGAGACCTGACTTATGACTACCGAAAAAGGAAGGTCGACGTATGTAACGTATGTCCCATAAGTCCTAAGGACTAATCTATAACAAAAGCCCTATTATAGATAGGTACTCTCTAATGACTAATCGCTGCTTGACACTTAGCGTAAAGGCACGGTTGACGAAAACTGGCATTACGAACATCCTAATAGCAACTCCAATGTTAAGATAGATAAAAGTAACTTTATTTTCACGAGGATCAGCATGCCTAATGTTAAACGATTACTGTACACTTGCAACACCAGAGGATCCTCGGGTGTTGCGAGTGTTGTCGAGCTGCCAGCACCACTTTTGACCACCAAATTGAAATCCATACTAATATTATAAATGCGAAAGTGTGTCTGTCTGTCTATCTGTCTGTCTGTTACCTCTTCACGGCCGAACCGCTGAACCGATTTTGCTGAAATTTGGTATAGAGATACTTGGAGTCCCGGGAAAGGACATAGGATACTTTTATCCCGGAAAAATGTACGGTTTCCGCGCGATAAACGAATCTTGGCGCAACGGAGTTGCGGGCGTCATCTAGTGAAAAATAATTTTCTCACCTCCAGGCGGAAAACGTCAACTTTCTTCCCGCTGCGCTTACCGATGTTGCCGTTTTCCGCGTCCGTCGATGAAAAAAATAGTATACGCACCATGGGCGTATACTATTTTTTTCATCGACATCATCATCATAGTAAATAAGAAAGCCTCAGATCACATGTTTGTTGACCTTGGCTTTGCCTCGGCCCTCGGCCAACAATTACATGTGATCTGAGACATTTCTTATTTTCCTGCCCTAGGTGCGTAATGTACTCTTTAAAATTCTATCATTTACCTTTTTTCAGAATGGAAAAGTTAAAGAGTTCATACACATAGTCGATCAGGGAATATCGGCTGATTTGGTGCTTGCGCAGAATTGTGTTCTCGCTGGTACACTTTCAGGAGTCTGCGCCTGCGTCGATACGGCGACTAAACGTGTTCGCTGGCGCGTTCGGCTCGGGAGTCCCGTCTTCGCCACTCCCGCTTTGTACCAAAACGAAAAGTATGCTGTGTTTGCTGAAGTTAATGGACTGCTGCAGTGCCGAACTGTTAAAAGCGGTAAAAAGGTATGCCTAATATTCTTCACAAATAAGCATTGGTCATTACCACGGAGTTAATATTACGGTCGCTTACTGTGCTTATAGGTGGGTATAAGCATATTATTATGTGCCTCACTGGAGAATTTTATTTTTGTCGGCGCAGTCAGGGATCCTAGGCGTCAAAACAAAACGTAATTTTACGCCATGAAGACAGGCAGCCATTATTATAGGCCGTAAACTTTGTAATTAACTATTAGTACAGGGCAAACTGCCCATCTTTGGCATTCATCCATTTATAGGCCTTTAAAGATATTTGTGTACTTAAATACTAGATATACCAAATAAAGGATTTTCAGGTGCCGATAATTGGGGTTTTTCCCATAGGCCGTGTTCACACCTAACTGAATATACGCCGCTGAATGTGAGCGAGGGTTACGCAGTTTATTGTATTTCCATACATATTCACTTTTTCGTTCACACCTAACGGACAATACGCCATTACGCTAGGCGTAGGCGCGGACATTCGATACCGTATATTTTGTATGATTTTCACGTTCACGCTGGGGCTCACAGTGAGCCTGCTCACATTCAGCGGCGCATAGTCAGTTTGGTTTGATAATAATTTTAATAATATTCTATCTTATTTACAGATTTGGGAGTATAGTGAAGCCAAAGGACATATATTTTCGTCAATTTTCTTCAAGAAACTGAAAATAGGTTGGAAAATGATATTTGGGTGTCATGACAATAATGTTTATTGCATAGTTATTAAAAACTCTCAACCAGCATTGTGTTGGAAGACACTACTTACTTCTCCCGTCTATTCTACCCCATGCGGCTATAGAGATAAATATTTGATAGCTATCTCAAACGATGGAGTGCTGTGTATTATAAGCTCCGCCAAAGGACATATAGTTTCAGAATACCGTTTTCCCCATGAAGTATTTTCGTCACCTATAGTGTGGAATGACAATATCTATGTAGGATGTAGAGATGATAGTTTATATTGCATAAAATGTGTTGAGTAATTTAATACTGTTGGAATAAAAAATAATTAATATGAATTTGTTTTTATTGCACCCAACAAATTTTTAGGACATTAACCCATCAAGCCCCATAAGCTCACCAGTGAGCGAGACACAATAGAATAACAATAGATTTTCAAGAATCCACAATCGAAGGATTAAATTAAAAATGAGAATCAGCAGAAATGTTATAATTATGGTAATATATTTACTTCCTGACATAGTTGACTCTTTAAATTAATACACAAATGTTATTAGAAGATAATTTTATTTTGATCTCCACATTTACATGTAGAATGAGCATCCATGCAGTTGACTTTAAGTAATATGATATGGTTATACAGAATGAAATCATGATCCACATTGGAATGCTTCTATGCACAAACTACCACTCATTGTGCAGTCCTTTTAATGTAAAGATAATATAATATAAGCATGTAGAAAACCAATTTTCTAACAATATAATTCCTTCGCGTATAATTTAAAATAATATATAAAAAAAAAACCTTTTTAAGAGTATTTTCTTAATTTTCTATATTGTTACAGAAAAGCTCAGTATAACTCTTAAATAATAATAATAATTCAGCCAGTGAACCAAATCATTACAGTAACAAGCGATATGGAATATTTTTAACAAGTTTATTCCTCCTCACCGAGCTCCACCTTAACCTTGGAGAAGTCAAAGTCCTCACCAGTACCCCACTTGTAGATCTTGAGGACATCTAAGCAGGTAGTTTCAAAATGAGTGGTAGCATCGTACGACTCGGAAACAAATATTTGGCTTTGGCTTCCATCATCAATAGGCTCATAGTAATCAGAAACAGACACAAACTTCTGTCTGATGGGCTCCAACAGATCCAAGCCGGGCTTTATTTCATTCTCGGGGTCATTAGTTTCCACAGTGGTGGACACCATCGCGACGAACCAGCCCTTGGCTGCCACTTGGTGCGTGTAGGATACCAAAGATACATAAATGTCAGAGTTGCGGCCTACCTGCTTCTGGGGGATTATAATCTGAGTGGAAAGAGCATCCTTAGTGTTACTAATGGGATGATCCAACAAGCAAATGCAACGAATAACTTGCCCCTTCTTCCTCACCCTGTCAGGTACATAGCTGGGGTCGCAGTACACTTGCTTGCACTTGGCAATTTCATTCCCAGAACGAACTCCCACAACTTTACCACCCTCTCCGAGGACAATCTCGTCGACGGGCTTGTCGAGCATGTAGGTCCCACCGTATATAGCAGAAAGACGTGCAAACCCTTGGGGTAGTTCACCTAAACCATACATGGGATACAAGTACGGCGATTTTCCGTAACGAGCTAGGGAATCCGAGTATAGCTTGATACGCCGTATGGTTTGGATAGCGGGTTGCTGCAAGTAGTTATCATCCAAGTAAAGAGCCAACGCGTGGCCAGTAAAATCTTGAGTGCTCTTCTCTAGGCCAAACTTTTGGTAAAGCGATTGCGTGTTGGCAGTGCTCGGGTCGAAATCTTTCCAGGTCTTGACGTCGTCCTCTTGGAAATCCTGAACGTATATAAGGAAATTTCGAAAACGTCTCTTCTCGAACATACCCATCAGATCAGATGCTAGAGCTTCCTTTTGGTCTACGGGAACTTTAGAAATTTTACCTCCCTTGTAAACATAGCTGCCTTCGATAGACTTGAACTCCAAGTACCTGGTGACGCCCGTATGGATGAGCAGTTTGACAAGCAGGCCGTTGGCCATAAGAAACTTGGGGATGAGGTCCACATTCCAGTCGCGGCCACGACCGTACGTTTCATCAGGGGCTGGTGCGTTGAACTTCGAGAACAGTTCCTCTAACGGGGTAATTGACGCAGATTCACCGCCGTAATACTTGTTACGATCAATGTGCAAAACTTTCTTCCCTGATACAGAGAGCATACCGCTCAGAATGCACTCTTTGAGTCCGGTTCCTAAAACAATTACATCGTATTCTTCATCCATGGCGATTAGAAATCAATATTCAATAATAAAAGTAGCCAAAAATCTAGTGATGACCGGGACAAAATGTCAAAATGTCGGAAATCAAATATGTCGCCCGACGATGACGTCGCCCAAGTTTTTTTTATTCATTACCTACCAACATTAAGAAATGAATGCTCATTTTTCTCTATGAAAATAAAGAGTTTATTCCATTTTACTAAATTTAGAAATTCTAAATCCGCTATCCCCAACCCGCGGCCTACGGGCCGCATGCGGCCCGCCGGGACTTTATTTGTTTCCCGCGTGATGTTAAACAATTTTGAAATTCACGCCCACCGGCAAAATAACGTAAAGTCTACGTGATAAGTCGTTAAATTTTTTCCACTTTAAAATCGTTAATTTTGAAGAATGTTATTTTTTAACCTTAAAAAATTTTTGTTGCGGCCCGCGACACCAAGACCAAAACATGTTTGTGGCCCGCATGAAAAAAAGGTTGGGGAATAACATTTAGAAAGTTACTAAATGTTATTCCACTTGTCTAAATTTAGTCACCAAATCATTTAGAATTTCTAAATTTTGTGAAATGGAATAAGCGCCTAAGACTGCGTTATTTGCGTAGTGCCGTAGTGCGTACTGCGTAGTAAATAGTGCGTAGTGCGTACAGCCGACAGCGTAAGGGCGAAGCCAAACGAGCGTAAATTGTGAGTTGTGAGTCGCAGAATTTCTGCCGGGCAGAATTCTGCTGCATTCAGTTTCATACAAAAGTCATGTTTGATTCACACGGCGACTCAAAATGAGTTGTCATTTGTATGAAAAAAAAATAAGACGGGTTGCACTCTTTTTTTAATTTTTTGTTTGGGTATTGCATTATTTTTTTTAACCCATTTTTTATTAAATCGATTTTTAAAAAATTGACTTTTTTAATTAATCGAAACACTTACAATCGATTAAATTTTAAACCCCATTTTTTATGAAAATTTTAAAAATATTTTAAAAAATCGATTTTTTAAAAATTGAACACAGTGAAACAGCCACGACGCGGAATAACAGCCACGACGCGGAATTCACGTCGTGGCTATTTCACTGTGACCACAACGCGCTGTGAGCTATTTTTTCGCTCACTGAGCGATTTCGGTCCTTGAGCGTAACATAATATAATATATAATTGGAATCTCGGAATCGGCTCCAACGATTTTCATGAAATTTAGTATATAAGGGATTTCGGGGGCTATAAATCGATCTAGCTAGGAATCATTTTTTTAAAATGTCATTTTATTCGTATTTTATCGAATACCGAGCAAAGCTCGGTCAAAAAGCTAGTCAATAATTGTTATTTATCAACTTGATATAAATTAAAGTATAAGGGAAGGCACAATATTGTAATAGTACGGGAGCCCTAGAACATTTTTTTTTGTGAGTAGCTTCATTTTGATAGGACAAACAACATTTTTATTTGCGAAAAATCTTGAAAGTGGTTGCTGATAGAAATAGGAAGGATTTCACACTTTGATTTGATGGTCCTAAATTCTAAAATATAGATTGTTCTATTTGTAGGACAATGTTACTCTTAAATTATATGACTACTAGCTGACCCGACAGATGTTGTCCTGTCTTAACGATGATTATTAAATTTGAATTGGTATAATTAAGTAAACAATAGATTAAAAATAGTATATCCATGCCAAACTTCATCAAAATAGATTAAATAGTATAAGCGAAAATCATAAACTGACACCACTGTATTCTTAGGTATAACACTTGATAGTAAATTACAGTGGGGTCCTCATATTGTTAATCTTACAGGTAGGCTCAGTTCTGCGGCATATGCAGTCAGAAAAATCAGAGAAATTTCTGATGAAGACACGGCACGATTAGTATATTTTAGTTATTTTCATAGTAGAATGTCATATGGAATCCTTTTATGGGGAAGCGCTGCCGACATTAATACAATATTTGTGCTGCAGAAGCGAGCCATACGCTCTATTTATAAAATGTCTTCTTTTGAATCTCTGAGAGATAAATTTAAAGAAATTGGTATTCTAACTGTTGCTTCTCAATACATTTTGGATAATGTAATATATGTTAGAAAAAATATAAGTAAATTTAAAGCTATTATAAAAGTGACATTCACTGTAGGAACACCAGAAATAAGCACAAGCTGGGTTTGCCGATGATCAGACTTAGTAAAGTTAGTAAATCTTTTAAAGGTCAGTGTATACGCCTGTACAATAAAATCCCAGAAAACGTTCAAAATCTTTCGATTAATAAATTTAAAAAAGTAGTCAAAGAACGTTTGTGTGCCAAAGCCTATTATAAGGTCAATGATTTCATAAACGATGGCGCATCTTGGGAGTAGGATGGCTGCTTGCAAGGCTACTTCTACATCATTATAATATGACTTACAATAATCATGTATGGATGTTGACATTGTATAATAATTTTAAGTTACAATTGTAAATTTTATTTTAAAAAGATTAATTTTTTTCTCACTTTTTTGGTAATCCGTGGGACCCCGTGCAAGTTTCTTACGCCGGTTCTTCTCGCCGGGATAGTTCCCGAACCGGTAGTAGGCACCAGTAGTATCAACGTTCTGAAGGTATTTGTTGCAAATCTATTCGGAAATAAAACAATTTTTATTTTATTTCATTTTTAAAAGTTTATTGTGTGAGAAACATACATTTTCCGGGACAAAAAGTATCCCTTGTCCTTTCCCGAGACTCAAAGTATGTCCATACCAAAATTCATTAAAATCGATTGAATAGTTTAGGCGAAAATCATAAAAGTTTATTGTGCGGAAACCGTACATTTTCCGGGACAAAAAGTATCCATTGTCCTTTCCCGAGACTCAAAGTATCTCCGTACCAAAATTCATCAAAATAGATTGAATAGTTTACGCCAGGGATGGGGAAACTACGGCCCGCGGGCCATCTCCGGCCCGCGATGGCTTGAAATCCGGCCCGCGACCATCAAACAAAAATCAGGAGAATATTAATTCGTATTGTTAGTTGTTCGTAAATAAAATTTAATTTAATTACAATTTCTAATTTCTTTTTTATTCCAACAGTTATTTTGTAATATTTGCATAATAAATTAGTGTTTCTGAAAATACATATCAATATTTTTATTTCAGTAATTAACATAGTCAAAAATGCAACGACTTGGCCCGCCATATATCTTGTTAGGATTATATTGGCACGCGAAGAAAAAAGTTTCCCCATCCCTGGTTTACGCGAAAATCATAAAAGTTTATTGTTCGGGAACCGTACATTTTCCGGGACAAAAAATTTCCATTGTAAAGGACAATGGAAATTTTACGTACATTTTCCGGGACAAAAAGTATCCATTGTCCTTTCCCGAGACTCAAAGTACCTATCTCCATACCAAAATTCATCAAAATCGATTGAATATTTTACGCGCAAATCATAAAAGTATATTGTGCAGTAACCGTACATTTTTCCGGGACAACTTTGGTCTTCAAAGTATTTCTATGCCAAATTTCAGCGAAATCGGTCCAGCCGTTCAGGCGTGATGTCGTGACCACGCGAATATGGATTCATTTTTATATATTATAGAGATTATAATGTTATTATTAACCTATCAATATACAAAAAATTAGCTTGTTAGGATTCCTTATTTTTTAGGGTTCTGTAGTCAACCAAGTTTTGTTGATTACAGAACCCTATCTATATTAAGAAGACCTGCGAAAAGTGTTTTGTATAAAAATTAATCTCAATGATATTCTACTAAATACAGATCTGTTACGTTCATACTATTTTCCGGATTAAATTGCTTCCGAACAATTTTCAAATTCATTTGTCAAATTTGACAGATAAGTGAAACAAAAGATACGAAATGCCATTTACATAAAAGAGACAGACTAAATAAAAGACGGGCCAATTAGCCCGTATTTGAGGCTTCACAACGCGCGCGGTAGTAACATATCTGCTTTGAGTTTTTTTATTTATTATCATTGATTAATCTAATCAAAAAAGAGTAGACACTGTAAGCAATTTTTAAATCATGTAAAAAATATGAAAACCTCTACATAATGATATGCGTTCTCTGTGGAAATACAAAGAGAAAAAGCCAAAAAAACCACATTAAAAAAATTGTTCTGCGTCCAGGGCTTCAAATATCGTTATTTTTTCATAACGTTACTGCTTCAAGGGCATAGATAACGTTACGAAAATTTACCCGATGCTAGAAATAAGGGTAAAAATTGATATTAATAACGGTAAATGTTATAACGGTCAACGGATAATAGGATTTATAACGGTAAATATACTATGTTTTTTGATAACGGTACCTTTTGTAAAATAAGTACTTAATTTCTCTTTATCTTATATTAATTCGTATTAATAGTCAGTTCAACTTATGCAGTACTAGCGACCCGCCCCGGCGTCGCACGGGTATAAAATATATTGCCACAGAAAAAAATGATTAAAATTGATAGCCTATGATCCTTCATGTGGTCTACTTATCTGTGTCAAATAACATAAAAATTGCCCCGGTAGTTCGCGAGATAAATCCTTTCAAATAATTTCCCCCGTTTTTTCCACATTCTCCTATTAGTCTTTAAAAATATAGCCTATAAACTTCCTCAATAAATGGGCTATCTAACAATAAAATAATTGTTCAAATCGGACCAGTAGTTCCTGAGATTATCGCGTTCAAGTTAGCCCTTTAAAATAATTTTCCCCGTTTTTTCCACATTTTCCTTTATTTCTTCGCTCCTATTAGTCTTAGCGTGATAAAATATAGCCTATAACCTTCCTCGATAAATGAACTATCTAACACTGAAAGAATCATCAAAATCCGTTACGTACTTTTAAAGATTAAAGGGAACAAATTGACATGAAGGAAAAAAAAGCGACTTTGTTTTATAATAAGTACAGATGCACAAAATTAAACTAGAGTCTAGACGTCTGGTGACCAGTAGGTGTATATTATAGGAAAAATGATGTCTAATCACTAATGAGAATGACATGGTCAATAGTTCAGTACTCAGTATCTTTGTTCAAATATTACTAATTTATGGTTTGTATAGTAAATTATTGTATTGCCAGCACGTGCGCCATGCGCTGGCTGCCGGGCGGACTCTGTTGATTTGCAGACGACGGAGCGGGGCGGGCTTTTTGTCCACGAAGGAATAACGATCGCGTCTGCCCGTCGATGTCGCATTCCTGATACCAGAAAATAACGTTATATTTACCGTTATTATTTTAACGATATTTTTTCGTATAAGGATGTATGTATATAGCATTTATAAATTCAAAGATTCTGACCTAAATTTGAAATATACAGCAGAATAAAACATCCTGCATCGATTGATACCAAAAAATCAATACCTTACCGACAAGTTATGTGAATTATTTCATTTTCCATGAATCATACGTAATTTTTGCCGGAAAAATTGTACTTTTTGAGAATTCGTCAGAATTGGGAACTTTGCATCAAAGATAAACGGCTAAAAAACTGCTTATCAATTTCTTTGTACAATTTGCGATTTTTTAAGCCCAAAAAAAAGTGGGTTCACCGATGATTCTGCGGAAATATTTCAAATTGAAATTGATGAAAACTTTCCTTCGAAAAGTAATCGCGATACAGCTGTTAGAATTAGACATTCGTTTCATTTCAATGCGCATGTGCAGCTTTCGCGCATGTGCAATAACAGAAATTTTAATCAATTTCTGTCAGATTTTGGCACATGACACTAACACTGACACTAATTTTTAACTTTGCGCATGCGAAACGAACACGACCATTGACGACCATTGTTTGCGGTGGTCAAATTACATCTCAATTTTTTTCAATAATAATTAAATATCGAATAATTCCTTAAAATCGATTAGAAATAATCATTATAATTAATAGTAAGTGTCTGGGTGTCCAATTTTTTACATATTTAGCACTTTCATAATTTAATTGGATTTACTATGGAATTTGACCTTATATACATCCTTACAATATACAAACGAAAAAATATCGTTATAATAATAACGGTAAATATAACGTTATGTTACTAGATATCGTTAAAAAAACTGTTATCTGGCTTATGGCTACCATTATAAAAATAACTGTACGTAACGATATTTTTTCTGCTATTCGATAACGTTATGATGCTCTGACTACGTCTACTCTTTCTTGACAGCCTGTAGCTCTATCTCCCATGGGCCATGCTATAAAAGAAAACGGAACTCTATGCCTCATTGCCAACATTATAACGTTAAAATGTCACTGTCACCTTAAAAAGCATGTCAATGTCATTTTTGTCAGCAATCATTTCAGTGTTCACGTCAGTCGGTCGGTAAAGTTTACTTGTTTTGAGTTTCTGTTTTGTCGACAACCGTTTAATTCGTGGCAAGCATTCTCAATAATAATAATTTACTCGCGTTCGATTCGAAACCATGAAACGAGAAATATGTTTCGGTTTATAAAGCGTTCGAAGTGTTTTGTGAGTTCACCAAAATAAGATGAATAGTGATGTGTAAGTTAGTGAACAGGTGATTTCAAACCATATGCTCAGTGTTTTTGAGAAGTGTTTCCTAGGAATCCTCCGTATTCTAGTAGTAATATAATTTAACGAAACCTACACAATAAGTTTTAAATGAGAGGCAAAAGTGGTAAGCTCCATTCTCGTATGAATAAAAATGTCAACAGAAGAGACTGGAGAGAATCCTTCGACGGTACCGAGCTTGCCGGGAGTCCCGGAGCAGACGTACCTCTTCCCGAAGGCGAAGGGACACTCGAGATCCATCAGCCATGGAGGTACGCCAATGCTGGGGGGGAACCCCGCGAGCGCCAGGCCGCCACTCAAGTCGGCCATGCGGGGTCACCAGCGGGCGCTCTCCCACGGCCAGATCGGCGACGGGCCGCGCCCCGCGTCCGGGCCGGGCCACAGCCGCACCGGCAGCCGCACGGACTTCATCCTGCCGCCGGGGCACCGCGAGCCCGCGCCTGCCAGCGCCCAGCCCCGCCTGGCCTCGGTCCGCGGCCATCACTCCCGGCAGGCCTCGCGCTCCGACTCCATTTACACGCTCCGGCGAGCGTCGGTGGTGGCTCCGTGGCGTCGCGCAGTTTTCTGGCTGATGAGAAGGCAGCAGCCTGCCGTCGATAACAGACATTTTACCGTCGTCCCCAACCACTTGGTGCCGGACAAAACTCCACCCAAGGAGCATCCGAATGGCCAGAGGTGCAACAATAAAATTAGAACTACCAAGTATACTCTGCTATCATTTATTCCGAAGAACTTGTTCGAACAGTTTCACAGGATAGCAAATGTGTACTTCATATTCATAGTGCTGTTGAACTGGGTGCCGGCCATTAATGCATTCGGAAAGGAGGTGGCCATGCTGCCCGTGTTGTTTGTGCTTGGAGTGACCGCCATTAAGGACTTGTTTGAGGATCGCAGGAGACACCAGTCCGATAAGAGAATCAACAACTCCTACTGCCGAATATATAACAAGTAAGTGTTTATTACTATTTTTACTTAGTAAAAAAAAAACTTTAAAAAAAAATGCCGAGTATCGGGCGGCGAAACCTGAATAGCCTAACAGCTAAAATGGGTAAAAAATATTTTTTAGTATTTAAATATTTTGTAGTAAATTTACTATTTATTTATATATTTTTTAGTGTTTACTCTATTTTTTAGTGTTTAAATATTTAGTAGTAAATTTAGTAAAAAAAATTTATACACAAAAAAATTTTTTTAGTGTTTAAATATTTTGAAGTTAATTTTTGTTCAGGAACCTAGGTAATTACTATTTTAAGCTGAAAAATAACTCAAACATGTTAAATACTTTCGTATGAAAAAATGATTTTGGTATTACGTATGTATGAGAATTTCGAGGGTAACCCAGGCTCTTAACTAAACTACTCGACGAAAAAGTAGAAGGGCTTTTCGAACTTAAAATACTACGCAATAACCAAGTTAAAATCCAACCGAAAACAAGTGAAGCCTACTAAACTATAACAAAAGAACTAGATGCAAAAAGCACAGAATATTTCACATATAAACCTAAACAGGAACGAAATTACAAAGTCATACTAAAACACATCCATCCATCAACTGATCCAGATGACATCAAAACAGCTTTAGCAGAGAAAGAACACGTAGTAGTTAACATATGGAATATAAAACAGGCAGTAACCAAGAAGCCTTTATGGATGGATGTTAACCTGTTTATTGATGCTATAACACAATCCTGGTGCTCTCTAGCGATGTATGATCATATCATATTATTAGGGGATTTTAACATTAATATGCTTCACCCGTTAGACAGTAAATCTAAACTGCTCTCACAGTTCTTGGACTCTCTACACATTGAACAAGTTGTCACTGAACCTACACATTTTACAGATCACTCAGAATCCCTAATTGACGTTGTTTGTACTAATGCTGAGGCACGTACTGTAACGGTCAGTCACATACCTGATCTGAGAAATCACGCAGTTGTCACAGCACAGTTCAGCTTCAAGAAACCTAAGTTTTCGCCTTTTATTAGCTCTTATAGACCATTCAAGGACATTCTGTTGGACGTTTTTACTCAAGATCTAGAAAAAATTGATTGGGGATACTTGGAAGGTATGAATGATATAGATGAGATAGTTACAGAATTCAACAGACTGATCACCTTACTTTTTGACCTGCATGCCCCCTTAAAACAGGCTAAAATTAAAAGGCAATCTACACCATGGCTAACTGACACTGTAAAAAAAATGATGGAATTAAGAGACAGAAGTTTTAAAAAATGGAAGGCAACTAAAAATAATGTCCACAAAAAAGCTTATAAAGACTTAAAATTTTTAGTTATTTCAGCCATACACTGTGAAAAGCGTGCTTATTTTAATAAAAATATTAACAGTAACATTAACAAACCAAAGGTTTTGTGGAAAAATATTAAAAATAATTTAAAGTTATCTAAAACTAATGATAATTTTTTACCCAATTTGTGCAATGATCCTAATACTCTTAATCAACATTTTCTTAATATTCCTAGACAACCTTTAGAATGCTCTTCTCTTCATTCATACTTTGAGTCTCATTCGGCTAGTAAATCCAAATTTTGTTTTGCTCCTGTAACTGAAAATGCTTAACTTAACACTTCCTAATACCTTGAAAACTATCACCTACATTGTGAATAAGTCCTTGCAATCCTCTATATTTCCCTCGACCTGGAAAATTTTTTCTCTTCAGCTTTAATTAAACCTATCCCTAAAAGTCCCAATCCATCCTCACCCCAAGATCTCCGCCCAATTAGCATTTTGCCCTGCCTGTCAAAAATAGTAGAAAAGGCAGTATACATCCAAGTCATGAATTATCTTGAGACTAACCTTTATTAGTTTTAGGGGCTGTTTCACCGCTTCCTGATAAGGCTATCCACCACTTAACTTGACTCATAGAGTATGGAGAATCTGTCAAATAAGCCTATCGGGCACCTTATCAGGAAGCGGTGAAACAGGCCCTTAATGTCTAAAATGTGTGATTTAATGTTTACTTAAAAGTTGATTAATAACTTAACATCTTTATGAATTCACATTTCACTTTTCAAAACTTACTTGTAGTTCAAAAGATTGGCACCTCATAGAATTATCTTAATGGGATCCAAAATAATTAATTTAGGAGATAATGTTTAAAATAAATAAACTACCACAAACTAAACACAATATACTGTATAATATTATAAAATAATGTTTACTCAAAAAAAGGAAGAGTTTTGAGGCAAAAGTAGTGCCCATGACAAAAAGACTTGTTTAGAAAGTCCAATATTTATTATGTAAGTTAACACTGTTAGGGACCGTCCATAAAGTATATCGCATGATTTTCATTATTTTGTCTTGTTATTCATTATTATAGGTCTTAAATGTCAGAAAGCATAAAACATTTAAGACTAAGAAGAAAATAATAAAAGTAACAAAAATATAACCTTATGTATCAAGTTCAAGGTGATTTTTGTAATTAGATTCTGAGTGTCTTTGGCCTTGGACGAGAGGATTAGGCCAGATTAAAGAGCCCACACTATAAAGTGACTTAATAGTGTTGACTGTGTCACCAAATCCTATGTAGAATAAAGATTAATCCACGTTGGCATCACATTGCTATTTGGCAAGTATTTGGTAATTGAGCTTAACAATAAAGTAGGTTTTTTCTCATTCACTTAGCGAGAATCAGAGTTTCCTAATCTTTTTAATATTACACCTGTGACCTATAGGGTAACTAATTTATTAGGTTCATAGCTCTAAGCGCAGAATGTAGTATGTACCGTAAATACGTCAATTAAATACGACACCGTAAATACGACAATTTTCATTCTTCAGGCGACAATCATTCAACCCCTACGTGTCGAAGAGACAATGAGGTGGTCTCTGGTATAGGACAATAAATAATAAAACGTCATAAAAATCTGATTAGTTTCGTACACAAGTCGAACTTCGTAGTCGCAGAAGCAAAGCAAATACCACACCAAATTGATGCTTAAAATTTCAAGAGAAGTGCCTCGATGATCGATGGGAATATAATCTAATATTTTTAGTCGTCACGCTATATAGGAAGAGTTCATAAGGCTTTTTATATTGCATAGCATTTATCATGGACTTTGAGCGCGGCGACCGAATAAAGAAATTCCGTAACGAAAAAAACCTAACATCCACTCAAACTGGCAAACGCTGTGCCCGTCGGTGCGGCGTTGCCAGACTTCTGCACGGTGTTTGTGTGCGTGCGACTAGATTTATGCAAATTATAATTGCATAAAGGCTGATTTACCATTTAACATGTTTCAATCCAGTCCAGCACTGCTACTGTATCAATATACAGTAGCAGTGCTGGACTGGATTGAAACATGTTTACATTGATACAGTGCTGATCCAGCGACGGAATACAGTGATGCTGGCGCCAGCTACTGTATCAATGTAAATCAGCCTTCAGTTGATAAAAATGCTATACAATTATAGCTTTACCACGACAGTCCCCGAATGCCACATTTTGGACCCCACTACCTCCCCAAGTTTTTCCATTCATCTCGCTCTAACACCTTGACCAACCTGGCTTGTATGTGTCAAGTTCATGACGCCATCTTTTTCGAGGTCGGCCACGGCGGCGTCGTCCATTATCAGCTGCCTAGTCTCTAGTCTAAGTCTAAGGATTTTGGCGCCCCTTTAGGCAAATTTTTTCGGTCCTTGGTTTTGGCGCCTGTAGTGTATTGATAAATAAAGATGGCCGCTCTGCCAATCGGAGTGGGGGCTGGGAGAATATGGCCGCCAGACGTGAGAGCTGCCGTCCATTCCTTGACCAGCCACTGCCGATAGTAGAGTGTTCAGTGATTCAGTATTCTGTGTTTAATTTACTCCTTCAACGATAATGTACAGATTGTACAGCGCCCCTAAAGATGGCGATTTGGCGCCCCTAAAGATGGTGATTTGGTGCCCGTGATATGGTAGCGGGGGCCCTGTCACTAGTGATCTTTGCCCAGCGGTCGCGATATGGTGAGATCATAGGCTTATGATGAGAAAATGCTCAGAGGGACAGCTGATAGTAGTAATTTTTGCCCGTGGATTCTTGTCGCTACGACACCACAGCCCACAACAGTTACTCGTGTCTCGTGAATCCTATGTGCTTGTGCTGTTGCCTGTTTCGTTAATAGTTCTAGCCCCTTTCAGTAAACTCATTCACTAGGCGGAATGCGTTCACTTGCTTTTTATCCGGTCGAGCCACTCTATAATGGTATAACCATCCGAGTACCTCATAATATACTAATATGTTAAAGCTTGCAAAGTATTTCAGATGTACTAAAGTTAACCTCGATTATGGTAGTAACGGAATTTAAATACCCGTGCTAAAACAATTTCGTGCCGATGTTGTATCTACCTCCACAGCCTACAAGCAAGTGATCAATACTGGATCAGTCCAAAAATAACAAAACTCGATCATGTATGTAACCTTTCAAGGCGTGAGGGTAAAATCGAGTGATATATCGAGAACGAGTAAATAGATATCTTATTGAGGTTAAAGCTTTGAGAGAAAACGCAATAAATTACTTAGAGCAGACAATTCATTCAAATTCCATTTCCATTCCACCACCAAAACGTTTGGGAACCGCTGACTCTTTAGTTTAATTTTATTTGATTCTAGCTCTTGTCCTATTAATCTGACGGTTCACTCGTTCATTGCCGGTTTCTGAGGCCTTTTGCGAAAGTTTATATTATAGTATACAACCGGAAGCTCAGCATGGCCAGAAAGAAAAGAGAAATGCAAAAGAATAGAAACGCTGACGGTTTTTGCAGACAAACTGACAGATTTCCTTTGTTAATCACAGCTTTGTTTTGCTTTACCGTAAGAATAAACCTTTCTGTGTTGGCCATGCTAAGCCTACAGAGGTTCAGTGTAAGTAATAATAACCATGAAAATTGCGAAGCTGTCTATAGTCACGGACGTAAAAAAATACGGACGTAACCTTGTTTAATCCCGAGTGAAGCATAGTTATGGCCGCCCGTGTAGGATGTGTGCGTGTCATTGGCGCCGTCATTCTATGTACAATGACAGCGGGTTGTAGTACCTAGTTGCGTGTGTGAGTGTCGGTCACGTGTACAATAAACGAAATTGCGACGAAATTGTCGTACCTTGCATGCTTCACCTCTTTATAGTGTAATGCTCCGTCAGTATTTTTTTTACGTCCGTGTCTATAGCACGCACAATCGGTGTTGAACACGAACTGTCATAGACATATAATATGCTTCTTTATGGATTGTTCGTAATCTCTAGATTCCGTCTGCCATGGGCCAACGGCCACACAATATTTTGGCCTTAGTCAATCAAAAGATCTGGAACGAACTGTCACCAGCAGGATTTTCGGACCTAATACGACCTGCAAATCTTCAAGAAAAGAGCGTATTCCCTCTTAAAAGGCCGGCAACGCACCTGCAGCTCTTCTGATGTTGCGAGTGTCCATGGGCGACGGTAGTTGCTTACCATCAGGTGAACCGTTTGCTCGTTTGCCCCCCTTATTTATTAAAAAAAAGCTGTAGTAAGTAGATTAACCTCATGCCAAGAAATCGCGCGTTCTTTATTAAAATTTTAAAATCACACTTAGCGCAAACGGGCGACCGACAGTGGCGCCATGATGTTTTTTGGTTTTGAAATGTTAAATTGCACAATATTTGTCACCGATAGTGAATAATTGCTTAACGTTTATTCGCGTTCGTGCAAATAATGTAATAGCTTACTTATCTTATCTTTTAATAATGTAGAGTACGAAAAGCAATTAGGCGAATGAACACACAATATTTTACATATACATATTATAGGCTGTGGTTTTGATACAATAAAAAGTTCGTATGTAGTATCTACTGATTGTTTTGCCACTATTTAACCAGTGTATTCAATAAGAAGTCGTCGACAGCCAGGTTCTATCTGTCAATGTAAGGGTGCGTTCCGCTGGAGCTGCGTTGCTAGGAATGTGTATTTGAGAACCAATAAAATCGCTTCAATTGCCTGACCTCGCTAAGCGCAACGATACTATTGGTTCTCAAAAACACATTCCTCGCAAAGCATCTCCGGTGGAAACGCAGCCTAAAAGGGCCCATTCACTATCCTAGATGGCAGTCCGCCGTGCCATCCGCCGGCTTATGCAGGATTGTGAATGGTGTCGCAGGCCTGCATGGCGGCAGGCCTATCCTGCATAAGCCGGCGGACGGCAAGGCGGACCGCCGTGAATAGGCCGCTTTAGACAGAAATTGTAATAAATGTAACACCCCTGCAACCAATTTCCGGAAAAATATACAAACAAAAGGTCATAAGTGAAGTCGGAAGAAGGGGAAATCACGTCGATATTGTAAATAGGTCAATGGTCAAGGTCGGCTGTCCGCGTTGTTAAAGTTGCGTTATATTAACAAGACACATCGAAATCGTTCTCTGAATTATTAACACGCACTTGTCACGCCATGGTGAGCGTTCTTTTTTCAAATGATGTCAGGTCAAACCCGTCAAAGCCAACAATGTTTTTAATTTTTTTGAGAGTTTATACGGAGAAGCCAAATTGAAAGCTATTTAGCTGATAAAGTCATAAGATTCGGGGTTAAACCTGAGTATCATAGGTGATAGGCTAAAATGAAATGCGGTTGCCGCACGGTGATCTGCAGTTTTCAAACTAAATTAGTGAATTCACAATATCCGCAATACACGGACCGCTCGAGCAGTACTTGAGCGGTCGGTGCAAATTTCAACCGCTCTAGAGAAGTCGGTCCCGACTGCAACTTGCGGTCCGTCTATGGCCGGCCTAAGTCGCAACTCGCACCGCAAGGACGGCGGTGTTGGAGGAGCGTTGAGGTAGGCACTTTGCGTCCGCTTATCGTCCTAGTTTTAGGCGCAGCGAGTCCTCCGCGGTAGGAGTCCGCCCACGGAAGGCAGAACGCCACTTCACGCCGTAAAAAAGTATCGTCATCGAGATTCGAGTTATCAAATATTATTTGCTATCGTGCAATATGATAATGCACTTAAAATTATAAATGTCAACATTATAAATATCTAAAAGAGATACTTTGATAAATCATAATGTTGTAATTTGTAATAACTATCGTGCTTGACCATCAAAATGCAATAAAACTTTTTATAGATGCTATGAATTGTGATTACGTCAACTATTATCTCCCTTCTTCGCGTCTTGATACACGTATAGTAAAGTACTAAGACCGTGGATTTGAAATTCAACACCTTATTGATTGGATTTGATACAATTTAAAATCATAATATAACGCCAATGTGGTTCTATTTTAAAGTATATTTTAACATTGGATAGGTCAAGAGTTTAAATCGAAGAAAGCTGATGGGTGATCTTATGTGAAGTAGGTCTTACCACAATAATAAAACGAACCAGTAGGAAGAATTCTCATTACATTTGACATGCATTTGACGTAGAGCTAACTCTACCCAGTTCGATGGCTCACAGCAGGGTCGTTTCGTGAATCTGCGTCATTTTTTATTAGTGTTTAACGGCTCCATAAAATTTGGAGGACGCACAGGTTTCCAGACAAATCGGCTTACCGGATTTAAACTTGCTGCGAGTTGGTTCATGGGCCTATGTCATATTTTGGTCACGTTATGTCAAATCCTGTCGAGATTCGAGAGATTCTCGACTAAAATCCGCTGTACACATTGGGCCAAGGACACGAGCCAGCGCATTAGACCAACGTGTAAAATATAGAATGTCGCTCCCAACATAATATTATGGCCAAGTATGACCTCTACACGTTGGCCCGTTTGGTGTACAGCGGCTTGACAAGGACTCGAGTCTCGAGTCTCGACACAGCCCGACCAAATAATATATTATATGCATCTGCATATATGCATTGTTTGATGTTACTAGCCAAACCTTGGTGCATGACTAAACAGTCGCTTTTGGAAACCCGCCATTTGTCATTAATTTTACGTTCACAATAAGACAAGATTAGTTTTAACCGCTAGTCTAGGTTCAAAATATTCTTTAGGTTTAATATTATGAGGTTAAGACTTATCACTTCTTACACAATACGGAAAACGACAGATATAACACAGGCTGGCGCAAGTGGCCAGAGTTATCGCGCGTTCTGAATATGTAAATATTTTGAATTCATATTCTGAATTTATATTCAAAAGAGCTTAGTAGTATTAGTATAAAGATTTCGCTAAACAAATATAGGTCATTCCACCCAGAAATAGCAAAAGTAACATGTTGCCCATCTTTAATCTCTACTTTTTTCATAGGCACAATAATATAGTCATTCAATAAAAAGGCTTAGAGATTATATTTTATGGGTCTCTTGTTAATTGTTATCATTTTATAATATCGTTAGATGATAATAATTTTATAGACGTACGGGTGACACAACTATGACTAACTACTAAACCACGAGCTAAACTGTAAGTTATAAAAATTATAGACATCCCATTACCCACATTAGGAATTTATCAGTGCACTAGCTGTCCCGGTGAACTGCGTGTCACTTTAAAACCTTCCCTGGACTTCTACGAATATTTTAAGACCAAAATCAGCCCAATCCGTTCAGCCGTTTTCGAGTTTTAGCGCGACTAACACATTTGAAAATTCATTTTTATATATATAGATTTTATTTACATTCTTAACCCTAATTTGTGCTGGCTGTTTATTTCTATCATACTCACCAATAAACAGCAAAGACAAATTAGGCCTAAGACAAAGTAGGAAACAAAAATCAAAATATAGAGTACCTCTGGGAACCGTAACAGATTATAATATTATGTTCCCGTTTGCCCGTTTACTGTACGTACCGCTCACACGAGAGTAGCTACGTGATACAATGTGTAGTACTGTGTTGGCAGTTGGCTATTTACTCCAAAAACCACACGGAAAATGTCGCTCGGCTAGTATTTGATCGTTGTTGTATCTGAGGTACTTTTATATGAGTTTATGTATACTAATAATAATATAATCGGTTATAACGACGACGATAGATCGTAATTTACGTCCAGATGAGTGTGATCTAACGAGGTCCGAAGTGAAAGTGTTATCTACACTGCACAGTGCACAGATATAGTTCGTCGGTATCGGGGGCACTGTGTTACCGGGTACGTGATACGCGTGTGCCACTTCTGAACCTTACTGCTATGGTAATAAAGTATGCGGTCCCGACCGACAGACGGTGTCTATGACGTGCAATGTGCATCCGGGTAACTCAGACGCAGCCCAACCACAGAATACCTAGTATTCGTAACGTTATCGAACGCTAGTTCAATCAAAATCACGATAGTGCCAGGCGATAACGAATAGCGATACATAATAATTATAACATAGGTAATTAGGCACCTAATGTTTATTGTTAATTAATTATTGATAAATGATGAGTAAGCTCTTTTATTCTCATCGAAAACATTCGTCTTCGTCAGTTAAAACACAACTTATAGACCGGGAGATGGTGATACAAAATACTAGGTCATTTGTACCAGTATGCTATTCAGGGGTCTGATCCCTGTATGTGCTATGCAAACATTAGCCTGGTACAAATGGTTGGATTATTTTATAATTAATGTAGTTGCTTCGGTATGGCGGGCTGCAAGGCACGCCCGAAAAGTCGAAAAAAAAAGAAGTAGGCGGTAGCGTAATGCCATCGCTACCGCCTACTTCTTTTTTTCGACTATCTGAAAATACAAGCATTTTTGTGGAACAAATCGTTCGACACTCGTTATTTATCCGACACGTTCGATTAACGCCCACGCGATTGGGCCGCCGGTGCGAGCGCTATGACCATCATTTTCCTTTTTGCCATTACGTAATAATTAGACAAATGACCTAGTATTTTGTGTCACCATCTCCCGGTCTAATACCAATATATTGAATCGATCGTCTCGTGGAATAAAAAGTAGTTGGCGACGTCGCTGGCCATGTCGCTATGGCGTCTCGGTGAGGTATGGCACTAAAAGTAAATCATTAAATTAGCAATTCTCTTTAGTCAACAACATAAAAAGTCAAGAAATAAAACCCTGTTTCTCTGGGATCTTATTAAAACTCACTGAGGTGCAGTCGAAACTAAAAGTTGAACTGTTTTTGTGGAAATATTTCCGAAGGTTCTTGTAACCCAGAGCCAAGAGCCAGCGACAGCCAGACTTTCGTCATTTTATAAAAGCTGAAAGTTTACCTGTTTATAACCCCTATAGACGTAAGACCAACCAGCAACTATCATGGAGGTCGCGGTTAGTTTAGGTGGTATCCAGTTCTAAAGGTCTTTTACGTGACATTCGAAAAAGAGCTATGCTCAATTTAATATCTTATTTTCTTTTGGATAACTGCAGGAATCTCGTCATCCACTGCCGGACAATTTGGCAGTAGCTTCTCACTGCTAGACGGCCTTAAACTTTCTTAAATTAAGATGAAAGTCTGGCTGTTGCTGGCTCCTGGGTTATTGTTCTTGTTATTGCTAACGACGACGGGAATGTTGAATAAATTCACATAATTCAGGAATGTAGAAGTGCTCGGCCTTTTCTATGAAGGTTTAGAACGCCAAAGGTTAACCGCTTGGAGTACCAATGTCATGTACAGTTTGTTTGGAACCTTATTCTAACCTGCATTGTACGCACGGCCGACTTTATTGTATTTGTCGTCCATTGATTATTGTTTTTACTTGTTAGTTTTTAGCACTCACAACATAGAGTCTTAGGGCCTGTTTCACCACTTCCTTAAAAGGCTATCCACCACTTAACTTGACACATAGAGTATGGAGAATCTGTCAAATAAGCCTATCGGGCACCTTATCAGGAAGCGGTGAAACAGGCCCTTATTCTCACAAAAACTTGTCCATACTAAACGATCACGTTTTTTTAGAGAATATTTCTGGTGTGGAAAATGTTAAATGTTTGAAATAAATGAAGACTAGTAAAAACCAACTTTTAACCTATCAGGCTCTACCATGAGTTGCTATCGAAAAAGTATACGATTTTACCGTACTCGATAGAGAACAAACGTGCGTCGAATAGTTTTCAATAAAAACCGTACCATGAGTCATACAGACTCGCTAGCGACAACTCGATTGTTTATGTAGTTCTCGTGTGTTTATAATGGAAGTTTATAACTTCACAAAAGAATTTGCTCTCTCTTTCTAGCTCGAGTATAAGGCAGAGACGGCATATGACCTTAAAACCCCACCAATTTGAAAGAGCGACTTGTTATTTGTAAATGTAAGAAACAAATATGTTCGTAAACTTGTACGCATTATAGCAGGCATAGTGGATGTAAATAAAGACGTGTAACTTGATGAATAACAACACTCGTTGCTTTTTGGGAAAAATGATGACTTTGATGAAGACATAAGACCTAAAAATTGTATTATTTTTTATTAAGAGCCCGGGTTACCCTCGAAATTCTCATACATACGTAATACCAAAATCATTTTGTCATACGAAAATATTTAACATGTTTGAGTTATTTTTCAGCTTAAAATAGTAATTACCTAGGTTCCTGAACAAAAATTGACTTCAAAATATTTAAACACTAAAAAAATTTTTTTTGTGTAAATTTTTTTTTTACTAAATTTACTACTAAATATTTAAACACTAAAAAATAGAGTAAAACACTAAAAAATATATAAATAAATAGTAAATTTACTACAAAATATTTCAACTCTAAAAAATATTTTTTAGTATTTAAATATTTTGTAGTAAATTTACTAAATATTTATAAATTTTTGAGTGTTTTACTCTATTTTTTAGTGTTTAAATATTTAGTAGTAAATTTAGTAAAAAAAAATAATACACAAAAATTTTTTTTTTTGTGTTTAAATATTTTGAAGTTAATTTTTGTTCAGGAACCTAGGTAATTACTATTTTATGCTGAAAAATAACTCAAACATGTTAAATATTTTCGTATGACAAAATGATTTTGGTATTACGTATGTATGAGAATTTCGAGGGTTACCCGGGCTCTTAAGGGCTCGGGTGACGCGCTCGATCAAATGAAATTCGATACCGCGCCAGTACAAGTTTTATATGTTGCTGTCTCGCTATTGCACACATATAATACGCACCTCCGGCAGCGTATTATATGTGTGCGTGCGTCGTCATTCATTATTTTACTCTGATCAAGTTATTCAAGCCGTGCGTTTGTTGCGATTTGCGAAGTATTATATTTTATTGTTTCATGAATCATTAACAATATTGTTTTTGTGGTTGTTTTATATATTGGAATAGTAGGAATACGGGCGCGGGCGTAGTGTCGTCGATCTTGTCACTGAACTGAACAGAATACAGATTCTACATAATATATTAAAATAATATACTTACTATAATATCTACATTGGACTCTTCACAAATCACACCACGTCAGCCTGGCCCCGTGCTAAGTACACTAAGGACTTGTGTTACAACTTACAAGTACCAGACATATAATACCGAATATATTATAATTTATACTAGCGACCCGCCCCGGCGTCGCACGGGTATAAAATATATAGCCACTGAAAAAATGATTTAAATCAATGATCTATCCTATGATCTACTTCTTAGCCTATGATCTACTTCTTATCTGTGCCAAATAACATAAAAATTGCTCAGTAATTCGCGAGATAATTTTCCCCCGTTTCAAATAATTTCCAACGTTTTATCCACATACTCCTATTAGTCTTAGCGTGATAAAATATAGCCTATACTCTATAGCCTTCCTCAATAAATAGGCTATCTAACACTGAAAGAATTTTTCAAATCAGACCAGTGTTCCTGAGATTAGCGCGTTCAAGTTAGCCCTTTCAAATAATTTCCCCCGTTTTTTTCCACATTTTCCTCTATTTCTTCGCTCCTATTAGTCTTAGCGTGATAAAATATAGCCTATAGCCTTCCTCGATAAATGGGCTATCTAACACTGAAAGAATCATCAAAATCCGTTGCGTAGTTTTAAAGATTAAAGGGAACAAAGGGACATGAGGGAAAAAAGGGACTTTGTTTTATAATAAGTACCTATAATATTACTTCAGTCGGAATTTCCAGGAATTGCTATTGTATTCTATTGTTGTCGCGATCACCGGTGCTCGCGCGGGGCCTGAAGGATTATTTAGATATAGATTTCCTTTTTATTATACTCAACTTATTTAAGATTCATACTTCCATACTAATTGTAAAAAATTAATAAAAAAGTGTGTCTGTTTGTCTGTCTGTTAATAGCTTATTACCTCTTCACGCCCAAACCGCTGAACCGATTTTGCTGAAATTTGGCATGGAGATACTTTGAGGCGGTCCCGAGTCTTTGTCCTTTGACATATAATACTTTTTATCCCGAAAAAATGCACGGTTTCCGCGCGATAAACTAGTTTTGGCGCAACAGAGTTGCGGGCGTCATCTAGTTTTTACAATATTATTATACACATATTTAATACACATCCATGAGTCATGACTCATGAGTCATGAGTCATGACCCAGGAAAACGTTTTGTTCCGTCGGTGGGATTCGAATTTCGAACCAGCGACCCCCGGCTTGAGCTACCATGCGCTCAACCACTGCGCCACAGAGGTCGACGCTTTTATTTAAAAATTATTAAAAGACAGTACGTAACAATAAAGTTTCAAAAACAGAAAAAAGGCTACTCCAAATATTCCTCACATTGTTATCATTCAAAATAATAAAATCGGACAAGTGCGAGTTGGACTCGCCCATAAATGGTTCCGCAATCCGCAGCAACAATAAGGTTTATTTTTATGAAATTATAAGGTTTTTTTTATAGTTTCGGAGAAAAGTGGCTGTGACATACGGACAGACAGACACACAGACATGACGAATCTATTAGGGTTCTGTTTTTTGCCATTTGGCTACGGAAGCCTAAAAATCAAAAGAGTATTATTAATTACTAGCTGTTGCTGTTCAGTGTTAGATAGCCCATTTATCGAGGAAGGCTATAGGCTATATTTTATAACGCTAAAATTAATTGGAGTGAAGAAATAGAGAAAAATGTGGAAAAACGGGGGAAGTTATATGAAATTGCTTATTATCTTAAGATCTACTGGAGCAATTTTTATGTTATTTGGCAAACATAAAGAATAGACCACTTGAAGGGACATAGGCTATTTTTTGCGGAAAAATGTACGGTTGCGTGAAATTCCTAAATTACGCAAGCGAAGCCGAATAATAAAATCGTAGGAAAGTCAATTCTGTACATTGAATATTTTTGTACAAAAAATAATACTTGGGATGTGATCTAAGTACTATGATAATGCGAACGAAGTCGCGGGCAACAGCTATATTATAATAAAGTCATAGGAAAGTCAATTCTGTACATTGAATATTTTTGTACAATAAATATTAATACCTACTTGGGATGTGAACTGTACTATGCTAACGCGGACGAAGTCGCGGGCAACAGCTAGTATGGAATATCTATTTCTTCGCTTCTATTAATCGTAGCGTGATAAAATATAGCCTGTAGCCTTTCTCGATAAATGGACTAACACTGAAATAATTTTTCAAATCGGACCAGTAGTTCCTGAGATTAGCGCGTTCAAACAAACAAACAAACTCTTCCGCTTTATAATAATATTATTTAATTATTAAAGTATTTATATTATTTAATTGAATAAAACTGACATCAGGAAATAATTACTAAAAATACAAACTAAAATAATATATACAAACATAGGTATACAAACTTAGAATACAAGTTCACTTTTATATTTTATTTTATTTCAAGACAGAAATTAGCAAGTCTGTTCAGGAGTTCTCGAGTTTTAGCGAGACTAACGAAATTAATTATACATAATATCAATGTATATTGTATAATCATATTATAATATTATGACTATCGCTAATATTCCTAAACGTTATTTACAAAATACAGTATATAAGAAAATAATAATATTATGATTTATGATATTCATAATTATTATTTATTTTAAACTACTGTGTGATACATCATACATCCCACCTTTCGGTATCCATTATTAATTATTATCAAAAGTTTAGGCAATAAAAGCAAGTTGTTCAAGCAATTGTCTTCAAGTATCACATAAAAATTTTCAAAATCAACATTCAACAACAATAACATTCTCTCGATCGCGGATTCTTGGAAATCTACTGTTATCGCGCGCGCGGTCGCATGCGACCGCTTGGAGCTTGAGGGAATATTGTACTTGAATAATGAATGCCTTGAATGAATTATTGTCACGTGCACCGGTTACAACACTCCGCCACCCGGAACGCGCCTCCCGCCCGTTGCCGCGCTCTGTCGTGTGAGCGGATCGGCACGATACCATGTTGGAAATTATAGAGATTCTGTAACTACACAATATAAGCTGTGTTCCCAGGAAAAATACATTACGATTCGATGAGTTTTTAATATAAAACAAGTGTGCGAAAAGTATGTCGACAATGGCGTAAAAATTTATGAAATGTAATCGCTTATATTTTTTAGTGTGTAAATATTTTGAAGTTAATTTTTGTTCAGGAACCTAGGTAATTACTATTTTAAGCTGAAAAATAACTCAAACATGTTAAATATTTTCGTATGACAAAATGATTTTGGTATTACGTTTGTATGAGAATTTCGAGGGTAACCCGGCCCCTTAAGAATTGTATCTACAACATATATATGAGTTCATAAATAATATCCATACTAATATTATAAATGCGAAGGTGTGTCTGTCTGTATTATCTTTGTTACCTCTTTATGCCTAAACCGCTGAATTGATTTTACTGAAATTTGGTTTGGATATACGTCACTGGAAAGGTACGTACGGCTCCCGCGCAATAAACGAAGTAGAGATATTATATACCTAAGTACTAACTTACCTTCGTTTGAATGGAAACTCTTTGTGAAGATTTCAAATCCATGTGAGCTCTTAGGACACCACACAAATGCTCGAAAACCACTTTATTTACCCTATATTCTTTAATACAATTAGTATCAATTTTAAAATCTTCAAGTGGATGACCGAAGTCCGAAACACTTTCGTGCACGTACACTAGCTTGAAAACTTCCTTGTTAACGTCGTTCGTCTCCTCGTGCAGCCAAAATTTTTGATCGAGTGAAGTTTTCAATATTATATTTCGAACCACAAATTGTCAAAGTACATTAAGTAAACAACAATGTGTATTTTTTTTGGCTTTTAAAAGTCACTATTTGTTTGTTTATTATTGATTCAAAGTCATGTAAAATTGGGTCTATAGGGCCTTAATATTCCACACTAAATATACTTTACCGGACATATTAATGCACCGTAATTAACGCAAATTAATAAATATTGTTTTGCGTGAAACTCTTTCACTTTACAACTGTAGTAACGGTATTTTACGATACCACCCGTCAAATTGCTTACTCATGGTACCGATTGTGTATCATAAACAACTAAAAACTATAGTCGCTAGCGAGTTCTTATTCGATACGTATTTATTGTAAACTCATGGTATCGATTTTAGTTCCGCAAGTGACCGCTAGAGGCGCTGTACAATTTTCCATACTAAAAATTTACGTTAGTCGATATCGAGTATCGATAAATACTATAGCTTTAAACTCATGGTAGAGTTACGGCCCCAAGTTGAATTCGACTGCGATAACAATATATTTCCAAGAATCCGCGATCGAGGGATTGAGGCTGGCAGCACACACACGTTTTCCGAATTTGTTTTCCGTATTCGGAAAACCGAATGCATGGAATAAGTAAAATACAGTAACTGGCGTACACGTTCGTTATCTTCCGAACGTTAATTTACTTACATTGAGAACTAATTACTTCGCAATAAGTAAGTGCTTTCAGAGACGAAGTTAAAAACAAAGTAAATTAGCTCGTAAGTCGTAGCAATCAGTCCACCAATTACTTACGTGTAATGTCATTTTAATAGCTCTATTTCTATTCATTTCTTTTCAATACCTTTAATATTGGTTGGTGGAAATCCGTTTCTTTTGTTTATAGTTCGCAGAACTCTGTATTTTTTATTCATATTTAACAGAACCGCGTATAGTCTTTTGCTGAACCTTCCTTGTTTTCGAAGTTTGAACTCATGCAATGATTAATGAATTTTTACAGTGTGTAGCAAAAATAAGTGATAATACTTTAGGGCAGGGGTTCCCAAACTGTGCGCCGCGTAAAGGCAAGAGGGGCGCCGCCGTGAGTCGATCCTCCATCACTATCCATAACTCAATTATAAAATAAAATTATATGAATTATACAAAGCATGCAGAAGAATAATATTTGTTTATTATTATTTACTTGCTTAACCTACCTATAATCATTAAATTTGTTTATTTATGTATCTTTTGGTAATACCTAGGTAAAGTAGGGCGCCGTGACAAAATGTTGACTTGTAAGTGCGCCGCAGGCTGAAAAAGATTGGGAACCCCTGCTTTAGGGTGTGTACGTGTTTCTTGTAAAGCGTTCACTGTGAAAGTAGCAGCACTGAAAGACGAAATATTATTTCACTTTTGTATGGGCAAGGGCCCGAGCGTCACGAGTTTCCCCATACAAAAGTGAAATATTTTTTTTATATCAGTGCTGCTACTTTCACAGTGAACTCTCTACAAGGAACACGTACACACCCTAAAGTATTATCACTAAGTAAGTCAAAAGTTTGTTATTAGCGGTTTGCACATATTTTTGATTGATCGTTTTGATCAGTCGAAAATGAACAGGTGAATTCGTTTTTGAGAAAGCTACATTACATGGTAAATCCTTATATTAAATGCGAAAGGGTGTCTGTCTGCCTGTCCGTCTGTCTGTCTGTCCGTCTGTCTGTCTGTTACCTCTTTATAGTAGGGGAGGGAAGGGGCTAATTTTGTAGTCACTCGAGCGTCATTCATGGAGACCTAGTAGGTTTTTTACATTAGGTAAAACTGATAAAAAAATAATAAGAGCTTTTTTTTATTTTAGCGGTGGGTTCAGAAACTGCGGCCATTTTAAAGTTTTGAAACAGAAAATATATTCAGAAAATTGCTTATATCGGTCAGTTATTATTATATTTTAGACAACAAGGACTAAATCATTTAGTTTAGTGCAAAATAAAATATCTGCGAAGTTTAGTTAGGAAAATATCAAAGGTTATTTTTTTATATTTTAAAATGCTCCTACAGGCTTACCTTATCTTTGAATCGTCAGTGTTTTTTATGGAAGCTTCTTTGGGATCTACTAAACATCCCCTATCTTAATCTGACAGATCGGATGAGATCTCAATATTATTAAAAAAAAAATTAACCCACCACGTGAGAATTCTGATTTCTATACCATGATAGCTAGACACATGTCGGAAGCCTATACAAGCTTAATCTGACACGCTCGAGCTACTCCAAAAATCCCCTCTTCCCCTCCTCTACTATTACGCCCAAACCGATGAAAGGATTTTAATGAAATTTGGTATGGATGTACTTTGAATCCCGGAATAGGAATTAGGATATGATAAGCTAGTGGAGCTTTTTATCCCGGGAAAATGAACGGTTCCCTCGCGATAAACAAAATTTGGCGTAACAGATGCGGGCGTTATATCTATAGTAGAGTGTAGACTAATAAGCTCATACCAAACAATTTCATACAAACTTTAAATATATGATCAGAAGGGCAATCGCGTTATTTTTAAACGTTTCAATTGAAGCTCACATCTGCTTAGGTTGTGGTTCAGTTACGGTTTGGTTCTGCTGCGTCTAAACAAATTTCAGTATCGTGCTAACGTTCCAACCGTAACTCAACCTTAGATGGAACTCGAACGAAGCGCAACGTTTGACCTTTAGACAGACATTGCAGCGGACCAATCAGCGCCCTTCTGATCTAGTTTTGATTGGCTTAAATATTAATAAATTTTTTCCGATGTGTTAATTGGTCAATTGACAAATTGTTTATTTACATATGGATGAATATGACACGGGTGAAGTTGTGTTGGTAGAGCTTATGAGTCTGAATGATTACTTGGAGTTTTTAATTATTTACGTAGTTGAATTCATAGTATTGTTTTACAATTTACTATAATATGTATTTTACAAACGCCATAATATAAGTGTTGAATAGTGACTTGTGACAAAAGTAGAAAACATTTACGTAAAGAAGTAATTAGTGATGTCAAAATTCAATTCACTTTTTATCAAACTATAATAGTCCGTAGTGTTATTTTACAGCTTTGAAGTAAAACATAAGCTTATATTATAATTTGATTATGTTATATTTTATTATAGATTATTTTATATTTATCCATCGATTTTCGTCAATTTAACACACCAAATTAAGAAACATTTCAGGAACGTGCGAGTAGAAGTAGCTTTGTATCAACTTTTTGTTTTGACAGCGTTTGCGTTCGGGCTGAGATTCAGTAACGTCTCAACTGGCTGTCAAAACGTTAGCGCGATACCGAATCGTTCCGAAAGTCGATCAACGTCCGAGTTTCATTTGCGGTTCAGTCGATAAAATTTAGCGCGATTGCCCTGCTGAGTGATCGTTCTCACAGTGTCCTTTGCTTTTTAATATCAATCTAAGTAGTTTGCAGACTTAATAAGGATAAAGCTTTTAACGAATGATTTGTTTATCTAGTATTGGCTTGGCACCCGGCCAGACACATTCTATTTCCTAACACCAAAAATCTGGTCTAAGAATATTTCTATGCCACGCGGCCGCGACAAAAATATGTTTGTCTTTGTTATACAATTTAGGTTACAAATAAGTAATATTACATTCGCGCTAATATATCTGCTTGCAAGTATACACACGTAATAATATCGTTTTTGTCATAAATACTATTGGAAACAATCGAACACAAGTTTGCCATTATAAATAAATGTCATTTTTTATGTAGGCATATTGTATTAAGGCGCTTTATCGAAAGTAATTTTACCGCAAGGGCAATTTTTTACTTAATTTGTATGATTATAAAGTCGTGAATACGCTGCGGCCAGGAGCTATCGGCTCGCTCGGAAAACATGCGAAAAAACGTAATTATAATCATTTAAAAAATAACTAGGAGCATTTAAGCAAAATGCTTCTATACGATTTTGAGTTGCAAAGGTGTCTATCAATTAGACTAATTTTCTACGATACATCTATTTTCGTTTAAAAATAATCTTCAAATTTCGTATTTTTGAGAGGTCATTTCGAAAATTAAATGTATCGAGGTAAAATACATTAATTGTGTTTCTAGTTCTTCTGAAACCTAGATAAGGCTATGAAGATATGTATATCTCATTACCAGATTTGTAACATTTGTGAGGGTCCTATAGTATTACGTCAAAAAGGACAGTTTTTTTCAATATAGCGCCTTAAGTAAAACTTAATTTTTTTCCCGTGGTGCTTCCCGCTTTATTCGGACATCAATGTCATTACAATTTGGCTGTCTCCCGCTCTGCTTGGGGAGGGAAATTGGATATCTCCTACTCCTCCTACATTTCTTCTGATTAATTTCGTTGCGGGTCCCAAGACAGATTTAGCTTGTCCCTCGGGCTCCCTGAGATCATATCAAAGGGTTTTCGTGGTTGGTTACTACTGTTGATCCTGGCGACACAGGAGTTGCAGTGGTGGGAATGTGTGGTGGGCCTTTTGCCCGTTTAAAAAAATAACACGTAATAATATGCGAGTATGTTTACTCAGTATACTAGCCATAAAGTCAAATTTTGGCACGATCGTATTCGACGATATTTACACGTAGAATGAAAAATGCGTACATATAGCATTAATATGTGTATAGTGCAGTGTAAGGTAGTAGTATCGAAATACATTTTAATTTTCTCTGAAATTATACATAAATCATAATATAACTTTTGTAGAGTACAAAATATATTGCTGTCGATGTCTGTTAGTTAGGAAAAATGCTGCAGTTAGTAATAGAGATTTAAAGAAAGTAATAGATTTAAAGTTAATAATGGTTTCTAGCGAATGACTGTTTAACAGCCGCACTCTTTAATGTCTAGAGTTTTATCATCTCTAAATATATATATATATATATATATATATATATATATATATATATATATATATATATATATATATATATATTATTTGTCTCCGAATGTGACAGTTATATTATGTTATTATTATTATCACACAGCGAGATATTAAGATATTTTATATTTGTTTAACATCGTTAAACAAATATAAATCACAGTTGACAGTGGCCGCCACCGCAAGGGCAAAAAAAAATTTAATGTCAGTATCGCTCGGAAATCGTAACACTTGCACCAAATGTTAGACAGATGGCAGTCTGGTACGTAGTATCCCTCTAGTAGTCTGTGATTATGTTGTTTCATGTTGTTTGACAAGTTCTGATACTAACTTCAATTTGATATGGATATAGATTGAGAAAGCCGAAAGGACATAGGATACTTTTTATCCCGGGAAAATGTACATTTTCTCGCGCGATAAACGAATCAGACGGAGTTGCGGGCATCACATTCTAGTGCAAAATAATTATATTCAAGTTTCAACTTTCAATTTGACGCTAACCCCGATTTAA
The DNA here is from genome assembly GCA_905333045.1 of Lysandra bellargus. Taxonomy (NCBI): domain Eukaryota; kingdom Metazoa; phylum Arthropoda; class Insecta; order Lepidoptera; family Lycaenidae; genus Lysandra; species Lysandra bellargus. The sequence continues at coordinate 1,944,385 of HG995332.1, read as the reverse complement.
CCCTTTCCATAGGAAAATTCACGTTACGAAGTAAACGAACGATAGTATACTCTGGTTAACAAGTGCCATTTTCGTCAAAACCTGATCTCATGCACCGAAAGTTATGATTTTGGTCTCATTCGATTCGGAATACCATCAAGAACATTCTATCAAAATTCCAAGAGGGGCTGAAAAAAATGCAAAAGTTATAAACAATTAAGTAAACAAAAATTAGGGTTTGGTTTTTTTAACATTTCGAAAACTGTTTGTGATAATCAAAATTTGAAAATAGATCCTTAAAGAGCAGGAAATTTCCTAAAAAAAATTCTAGATCCTGGAACCTTATCAATAATCCTTATAGCTTTAATTGAGCGGCGAAAGTAACGGTAAAAACGCGTGGTTCGGGTTTCGCGTGATTTGCCGCAATCTGCTACGTGAACTAAAAAAACTAAAAATATTTTAAGTGATTAAATATTAATATTACGGAATAAAAAAAATTTGGTACTAAGTAGACATGCCAATAAACAATAATCCGTTAACAAAAATAAATTATCACAATTTGTTTAATTATTATGCTTTTCTTAATTTGCTAATAGTCACCATTTTAATGTTAACATAAAAACGCTGATTATTTTAAAACAAGAGATCTAGAAATTTTTAATATTCTTTTGAGCTAATCTTAAAAAGGCTTAGAAGAGATATCCGTTGGAAAAATTCAACAATTTTGATTTTTCACTTTTTATGAACAATCAAAGGCATTCATGAATTTTGCATATAGGTAAATAAAGCAATTAGGGTATTTTCATCAATACAAATTATTATTTAAATTTTATTAGTTATAAATAAAAAAATACATATTTTTATCTGGCTTCTAACAATAACAAAACAAAATAGTAACAATAATTGGATATAAAAATACCGTAATTGCTTTATTTACATGACTAATTTTTGAATGCCTTTGAATGTTAATAAAAATGTGATTTTTTTTTTAATTTTTTCAACAGGTATCTCTTATAAGGCCTTTTAAGATTAGCTCAAAAGAATAATCAAAAAATCTGGATTTCTAGTTTTGAAATAATCAGCGTTTTATGTTAACATTAAAATTGCGAGTATTAATAAATTAAGATTAGCATAATAATTAAACAAATTGTGATAATTTATTTTTGTTAACTGATTATTGTTTATTGATGTCTATACTTAGTACCAATTTTTATTCCTTAATATTAATATTTAAACACTTAGGGCCTGTTTCACCATTTCCTGATAAGGCTATCCACCACTTAACTTGACACATAGAGTATGGAGAATCTGTCAAATAAGCCTATCTGGCACCTTATCAGGAAGTGGTGAAACAGGCCCTTAAAATATTTATTTAGTTCACGTAGCAGATTGCGGCAAATTACGCGAAAGCCGAACCATGCGTTTTTACCGTTACTTTCGCCGCTCAATTAAAGCTATAAGGATTATTAATAAGGTTCCAGGATCTAGGATTTTTTTAGGAAATTTCCTGTTCTTTAAGGATCTATTTTCAAATTTTGATTATCTCAAATAGTTTTCGAAATAAAAAAAAAAACAAACCCTTCTTTATATGTTTACTTAATTGTTTATAACTTTTGCATTTTTTTTCAGTCCCTCTTGGAATGGATTGGATGTTCTAGATGGTATTCCGAATCGAATGAGACCAAAATCATAATTTTCGGTGCATGAGATCAGGTTTTTACGAAAATGGCACTTGTTAACCAGAGTAGTAAGGCTTATCTGCTAATTGTGTTTGTGCTTACTCAATACACACATTGTAATTATACGAATTTTATCCGGCATTCTATATAATAAATGATATTACATAATATTATATGCGTAAACAGGAGTTACTTTGCGGAAAATGATATATTGCTTAATGTTTATACAGTATATTTAATATAGAATTTATACAGTATTATATTAAAATCTCTTTCTTTTTTCTCATGTAGCTACATTATTTCTAAAGCGTATCTTTATTTATTGTATTTGGTTGCGTTTAAACTTTATTTTACACTCTTATTTTATAAGTTATAACCATAACCTTGTATTTATTGAGTCATCATTTATCACTGTTGATGGCTGCAATTTCTGAGTTGACTGCAGTACGCGAATTGAAATGCTTCTGCAACAAACAACTACTTAATGTCCTATATCAGTGTTTTTTTTTTCATTATGCAACCCCCTTGGTATGAACAAAATATTTCGCTAACAAACCCCCAGGGTTTCAACCCCACAAGTTGAAAAATACTGTCCTAGAAGTTGATATGATAAAGTTTCGCTTTCTCATGAACAGCTTATTTGTAACTTATTTTCTCCATGATATTGAGCTGGAAAAGTCCCAATTTCGTGCGTCATTGAAGCGTGTTGGACTTCGGTTGCGTTTGGTTTGAGGTTGGTTGGTGATTACTGATTACAGTGGGACGTGATTCTTTGACGATTGACGATCGTCCGAGTACATTTCCTTTCGATTTAATGTAGTTAATAAACAATATAATGATACGCTATCATACAAACGGCTATTGTTGTTTTAACTCGTGTTTGAATAAGATATTGTGCATAATTGTTGTTTTATTTATCATATCGTAATTATTTTTATTTTATGAATATAAAATTAGCAGCTATTTTGATCAAAAGCGATGAACTCAAGTGTTTTGATGATACATAGTTACTTACCTACTCAGCTTATGTATAATACCAAATCATATATCATCAGTCATTATATATTTTTAAGCTATTGTATAGCTTTTATCCCGGGCTTAGAGCGCGGCGACCGAATCTAGAAATTCCGTAACGAACAAAAATCTAACACTCCGACCGGTATATTAGTTGTGGCCGTTGTGGCCTGTGCCGGTCGGTGCGGCGTTGCCAGGCTTCGGCACGGTATTTGTGTGCGTGCGACTAGATGTATGCGAAGTATAATTCCAGAAGTTGATAAAAAATGCTATGCAATATCTTTACCGCGGCAGTCCCTGTCCCAGCCACACGTGACACGTATTATTATTTTTTTTCTAAAAATTTATATGAAGTTATCGTTACGTCGGTAAAAGTCCTGTTACAGGACCGCAACTGTAGAAGTACGGTCCGTTGCAGTTGTACTGCTATGATAGCTGATTATTACAATATCGTTACAGATGTTTCGCTGTTTCCGCGTATGGTGTAATGGTGCAAGCCGTCCGTGCTAATTGCTGGTAACAAGCAAGCTGGAGCGATAATTGTTTCGACTTCTACTAATTACCACCTCCATTAGACTATACAACAAATCCATGTCTACCATTGTAACTATAATTATGTGTGGAATAATTTGACAAAAGATATGAAGTCGATTATGATTTCAATAGAAATATTTTTAGTTTTTCAATTTTGAGAGTCAAAATAGTAAAATGTTATAACGAAGTTTTTAACTAAATGCCAGAACTAGCCACTTGCACTGCTAATATCTGTGTGATATACTAGGCCGGTTTATTTCGTTACCCATATGTTTTCTAATGATAACCTCTTTTTAACCCCCGACAAAAAAGAGGGGTGTTATAAGTTTGACGTGTCTGTCTGTCTGTCTGTTTGTCTGTCTGTGTGTCTATCTGTCTGTGGCATCGTAGCATCCAAATGGGTGGTCCGATTTTAATCTAGTTTTTTTTGTTTGAAAGCTGACATGATCGAGAGTGTTCTTAACTATAGCTAAGCAGGCTGATGATGATGAACTATAGTTCATCATCATCAGCCTGCTCAGTGCTGGACTATATGGGTTTATCTGGTTCATGAAAGGCCGATAGCAACTTGTAGTCGTTTGATGGGTTTTATATTTCATTGTAGTTCGTGACATTTGTGAATATACAATAAACGTATACACATTTAAATGGAAAGTTGACCTGGTGCTGCAGCATCACCTGGTAATCAATAGGATATCCAACTCCTCGCCAACTGAGAGCAGAGGTTTCGTGTTTGGGTTCATTTTAATTGCTACAACCAGTAAGACGTAGATAAACAGTAAACATTCGCTTGCTGCTACTGCAGCATCACCTGGTTTCTATAGGAGCCGAGCTTCCTATGAACCCAAAGTGGAGGTTTCATGTTTGGACTCATATTAACGGCCTCATCGAAGAGGCCAATTCATACATAGTATTCATTGGGATATGATCCTGTTGATAGAAATTATTCTGCACTATAACCAACACAAGTTTAAAAAGCATGAAATAAAATTAAATCAAGAAATTTAAAAAAACCTCGCCAAACAACTTTAAAAAGTAATAAAATAATATTTACTGCCTTTGAGTTCAAATAATTCCTAACTTGTGTAAAGTAATATTTTAGTCCATAATTGTTGTCAAGGTGTGTCGGGGGACCGCTAATGTAGATGTTAGATTTCACATAACATTATAGTTCACAGCGAACTGAATCGAGATGATCAGCGACGTGACTTTTATCACGTTAAGACTTTTAAGAGGGAACAAATAGAGGAAAATGTGGAAAAACCGGGGGAAATTATTTGAAAGGGCTTATCTCACGAACTACTCGAGTTTTTCTGTTATTTGGCACAGATAAGAAGTAGACCACGTGAAGGATCATAGGCTATTTTCGTAGACTAATAATTTGTATGTGAAATATCTAATTTACGCGGGCGAAGCCGCGCAGAACTTCTAGTATTTTATAAATTAGTATCATATCACTACCACACAGTTGTTATAATGTATGAAATATCGCACATTGTTTTGTAGGAACATGCGTCACGATATGGAAATTGCACATGTAGCACGAATTTATCGAGAGTTTGCACCATTTTGGAATTTTATTTCCCTGTATCAAGCTTTGCTTTGGAAGATTCTAGAAAAAAGCAGAACGATTAAAGCTAAGCTGAATAGGGATTTTCAAAAGTCAACTTAAAATTTTAGCGACTAGGAATGTGATACGTCTACATTATGTACTAGATGTTCCGCGCGGCTTCGCCCGCGTAATTTAGGAATTTCTCGAAAACCGTACATTTTCCGCAAGAAATAGCCTATGTCCCTTCACGTGGCCTATTCTTCGTGGGTGCCAAATCACATAAAAATTGCTCCAGTAGTTTTAAGATGATAAGCAATTTCAAATAAGTTGCCCCGTTTTTTCCACATTTTCCTTCTATTTCTTCGCTCCTGTTATTCTAAGCGTGATAAAGTATAGCCTATTATAGCCTTCCTCGATAAATGGCTATCTAACACTGAAATAATATTTCAAAGCAGACCAGTAGATCCTGAGATTAGCGCGTTCAAACAAACAAACTAACAAACTCTTCCGCTTTATAATATTATATTCTATAGCGATTATCTATACTTATCAAACACTATTATGTTAATTTTACGGATTCTCTACAATTCTGTCAACAAAAACATTTTGATTTTGAAATGTTTCTGAACATTGGACTGCATGCCGTAGTGGCAACTATACTAGAATTAATTGTTCAATTATAAATGTAACTAATAGTTAAAATATTATTATTTATTACCCTATACCCTAATAGCGTTAAATTTAATAAATTATGATTCATGTTTTATTTGATTATTATAATACACTATGAATAATACAGTCATTACTTTTTATTATAATGTAATGAGTAATGACTAATGACTATAGGTGGCCCGAGTGGATAAAGCAGGAAAATGGACAGCTACGTATTCGTTGTATTATTAAAATTTAAAGTCAACGTGACACATATTTGAAATAAATACATTCATCATCATCACCTGTGTTCATAATTACGTATATGGGTGGTTCTACAAAAATTGGGTAACTTTTAGGGATATTTTGTTTACTGTAATTTTTATGGTAAATTTAAACAAGTATTGGTTGATAAGATAGGTAATATAATGAATATATTGTTGCAAAACGGGCCAGTCACTTTTTTGAGTAGTTTTTAAAATATTTAGATTTTTCTGAATTTGACTGCCAGAGGACTGACGAGGGTCACACAGTACTGATAGATAATGCAAACTTATTAGAAATATATGACATTTAAGTCATTTATTAAACTCTTATAGGACTTTAATTATTTTTATGTATCAAGTACTTAGTAAGTTAAATATCAGAAAATATTTTATAAAAAGATGGGGAAAACACTATCACAACCTCTATAATAGTTTTAACAATTGTAATACAATTTTTTTTTAAGTACTTTTACTGAACAGTATACATTCATAATTAAAGTCAACCAACAATAGAATTAAAGTTTTCGCTTTTTGTCCATCTGTTTGTCAGTACGTCCATCTGTCTATTTATTTGTCTGTCACTAGGCTATATCTCAATAATAGCGATGGCTACATAATTTTTATTTTCACAAAAACGTATAGTTGTGTTGGAGCTATTGCGAAAATACAAAAATAATATAATAATATAATAAATAAAATAAATACTTAAGGGGGCTCCCATACTAGAAACGTGATGTTTTTGCTCAATGTCAATAATGCAACCAGGTAATTTTATATACTCTGGAAGTACCCAATTTCGTTCTTACTTGAATTCCTACTTAATAAATAATAAAATGATAGCAAAATAAATATTTTAGAGGTCTCCTATACAAAAAAATATACTTTTTTGTCCTTTCAACTCAATATCAATAATGGCACAAGGTCGGCATTTGAAATTTTCACGAAATACTATTTTTTTTTCTTCTTTAATAGTAAAATTAAAATAAAATAAACACTTAATTGGGGCTTGCATTCGAAAAATAGCCATTTTATGGCACGATGTGTCTCTTGCTGAAGTCTGACTCGCACTTGACCAATTTTTTCAAGATAACCATTGCTTTTGAGGTCCTTTAGCATTTTTTCTTTGCCCTTTCTTATTTTTTAGTACATTTTGTAGCTGCATTTGAACATATTCTTTTCTAATGCAGCTTTTTTGTGGGGGTAGTTTGATTCTCGGCAAGTCTTTTCAGCTTCTGTTTTCTCATTTAATATATTATCCTTCCAGGTCAAATTTGTCTTTTGTGGTAGGCGACATTTATGTTTTACACTAAAATAATTAAACAAATAGTAACACACCTTATTTGTTGCGATAAAAGTGATCATAAGGGAAAAAACGTCAGTACTCTGGCAACATGTCAGTCCGTTGGCACGATTTAAGGCAAAGGACTGATGCCAAGGGACTGATGGTATCGACATAAATTTAAGGTTATCATTAAAATTATTGTTTCTTTTCGTATTTTCTAAAATCAATACATTACATTTTTAAAAATCATAGTAAACAATTTAGAAATCACAATAAAATTCAGATTTATGAGGAATTAACGACTTACCCACAGTACTGAGTTTTTGACTGGCCCTGCGCAAGATTATGTCATATCCGACGAGCTAGCACTCATAATGTAATAGTGGCAAAGAAATGCTGCAGTTCTTAGCTGACAATATTACCAACTAAACATAATTAATAGTTATTTGACCACGTATACGTGTTTTTTGGTGAAAATTTTCGCATTTGAAAGTTACACAAAGGACTGATGAATGAAACCTATGACATATTTTTACATTATGAAAGTCCTGACATTTATTAATACGTACATTATAGATTGTAATTATATACCGAGTTTTCTGAAATTAATCGTAAAATCTGATGTACAGTCTCTTGATTGAACGTTTTTGGGTTTGTGACCAGGCCAAAGAACTGACGTTTTGAGCATACTCTTTTAATTTTATACAATTTCTAATTAAATTACGTATCTGAAATTGAGTGACCAATTAAAGGAGATTACATACTTTTAAATTAAGTATAAAATCTTTAAAATACAATGTAATTTAATGAATATTGACTGGTGACAGCGAGTTACCCAATTTTTGTAGAATCACCCATATTAATATTTCAAAACCATACAAATATACTTTATTTTTTGGTAACTTAAAGTACATGTGATATTATATATTATAATATACATTCCTGGCCAACACCGATATTTTGTTATTATTTAGTTTCATACAACTGGAAATTATATTCTTAATGACATTAAACATTGTTGTTCAAAATGCACGCGGGGAAACTCCGTTTGGAGTACTGAGAACCTGCATGCGGAAATTTGTCGTTGGAATATTTTAAAGTTTGTCTTAATCATAAATATAAAATTCTCGTGTCACAATGTTAGTCCACGAACTCCTCCGAAACGGCCTTACTGATTTTTACCAAATTTTATATCCATATTCAGTAGGTCTGAGAATCGGCTACTAGCCCGGTCTAATTCTCTCGGTCTAATTAGACGCAAAAAAATCGAAATCTTGGAATAATTCGCATAGAGCTGAAAATTGGTAGAGACGTTAAATACACCATTACAAATAAAACCTCAAAAGTCCCCGGTGATCCTCCTTGTGCAATAGTACATTACGCCCCAAGGGAGGAAAGTATGACATTTCAGCACGCGCGATATTGTCGCGCGTGTGACAAAAGCGTCGGTTGAAGTGTCATACTATCCTCCCGTGGCGCGTATAGAACTTTTCATCATACAAGGGACCGAAAGTTTAATGACAATTGACATCGTACTATGATATTCTATTATAAAAAAAGGACATCGTATATAAGACAAACGAATGTGTTCATAATCATCCCGTTACGGGGTCCCCCCCCAGACGAAATAAAACAACAAATTAATAGATTTTAATTGAACAATGTTGTTTTTAAAGTACCATTTTGTGTAGTAGGTTGTACTAATTGTAGTTGCTTGTAGTGCTTTATTTGAAGTGACTTAACAAGTATGGCACCATGGCAACCTCAGAACAGGAAAATAAGATGGCACATGCAACGCTCATCGCTGTCCCGACTCAAAGATAAGGTATATTATATCAGCTCTCCCCCGCTTTTCCTGGCTGCTGGCCTATAGGTATATAAAATAACTAAGTTGGTAGCCGCGTCATCAACTCAACAACTCAACAATTAGATCAATATTATAATATTGCCGCGTGTATTAATATTATGGGTTTGAAATAACAACTTCACGGTTGCCATGGTAATGAGTTATTTCAAATAGGTAGCGGGAAGAAAATTTTAAACTGTCAGTTGTGAGCAGTCTGAAGGAAATGTGCATCTTTCTTCCCGCAAACAAGGGAAGAAAATCAAACTTTCGGTCCTGGTATGATGAAAAAATTTTTATTCAAGGTCAAAGGTATGAAAATGAGATTTTTCCTGTTTTTTTTTTTCCATACTGTCGCAAAAATAGGTACGGCAAGAGTGTAGAATGTAGATCATAGAATTCTCTATAAAAAATATTCAGCCACTTTTTTCATACGACTTAACATTTCATATAAATGGCGGGCCTAAAGTTTGGGAAAATCATATCTAATACTTATATTATAAAGCTAAAGAATTTGTGGAGCTACTGCTTTGAATTGAAAAATTCGTTTTTTGTTGGATAGTCTTGTTTATCGAGGAAGACTTGAGCTATATAACATCACGTTGGCACCAATAAGAGCAAAGAAACAGAGCAAAATGGGGGAAATCGGGGAAAATTAATTGAAAGAGCTTATCTCACAAACGGCTAAAGCATTTTTTATGTTATTTGGCACAGATATAAAGTAGATCACGTGGAAGGATATAGGCTATTTTGTTTCTCGGGAAAATGTACGGTTTCCGTGAAATACATAATTAACAGGGCGGAGCAGAACTTCTTGTACTACAGCATACGAGGGCTGTTCACAGCCAAACTTAACACTTAACATACTTCTGTGTGACTTATTACCGTTACCAAATCTAAACTTTTCAAGTCGCGAAGAGCAACAATACCATAGTAAAAGGAGGGGAAGTAGGGTAACTCCGGCCCAATCCGCGATTTAATTACCTACTGTCTTAGGGTTGTCAATTTTAGGCGGCGGCGCGGCGACGCGGCGTTGTGATGTGGGAGCGGCAAGCGGCTGTCCGCGCTTCGTTCGCAACCGCATGAACAGCGGCAACGTCGCGGTCTTCCGACTTTTAATAATAATAAGTGACTCTTGATTGTCCGTATTTCGGCCAATTTTCGGGCATATTTGCATGCATATTTCGGCACTTGGATCGTGCATATACTCCGATGTCTAAATAAAATTATAAATATTATTATACCCTTTAAAACAACATTAAAAACTAACGCCTGTCTCTTATAGGTACCTACTATAAACAAATCTGTTGTTATGATTCGAACTTTGCTTTACGTGTATAATTAATATCTGATTTACAATTAGTTAATTACTTTTTTTTAAAATTACGATTTAAAATAAGTAATTGACTGTAAGTAGTTAGTTAATATAATATAATTACCTACAATACAGAGAAATCGGCATTACTAAACGTAAACAAAGCAATGGCGGCAAATTAGTTGACTGATCAAAAGTACTTAACTAAAACATTCTCTTATATTTTACTAGATAACGCCCGCAACTCCGTTGCGCCAAAATTCGTTTATCGCGCGGGAACCGTACATTTTTCCGGGATAAAAACTATCATATGTCCTTTCTCGGGACTCAAAGTACCTCCATGCGAAATTTCAGCAAAATCGGTTCAGCGGTTTGAGCTTGAAGAGGTAACAGACAGACAGACACACTTTCGCATTTATAATATTAGTATGTCCGGGATAAAAACTATCCTATGTCCTTTGTCGGGACTCAAAGTACCTCCATGTGAAATTTCACCAAAATCGGTTCAGCGGTTTGAGCGTGAAGAAGTAACAGACAGACAGACAGACAGACACACTTTCGCATTTATAATATTAGTATGGATATGGATACTATGTACTAGTGGGAAAGTTTGTGTGATAGAAAACTAATACAATAAAAAAAGAAGTAAGTAGGTAGATACCTACTTACTTCTTTTTTTATTGTATTAGTTTTCTATCACACAAACTCATCAAGTAAAAATTATATTATGCTAGAATCAGTGAGTAGTATTTACCTTTCCTGTTCAACTGGTAATTTAAACAAAGACAATTCTGGAATTGTTGCATTACTATTAAAACACCCAAACACACAGCAATAATTATTACTCCTGCGATTATGATCGGACATTTTTGATTCGTTTGGCGCGGCGTGGCGCGACGCGGGCGTGCAGCGTAAAGTGTTAGCCCCACCTGGTACGGTCCGAAAACGGTCCAAGATTTTAATAAGTGTGCGTGCGGCGACGCATTGATAATGGCGCACACATACAAATAATACAAAACGCGCGCGGTGCCTTTGTATGAACTATGAAGATAACTTACTTCCCCTCCTTATACTATGACAGTACGCTTGCAAGTCACTCAGAAGTATGTCAGGCCGAGAACATTTCAATTTTTTCGAACAACCCCAGTATGTAGTACTAGATGTTAAGCGTGGCTCCGCCCGGCCGCGTTAATTATAAATTTCACGCAAACCGTAAATTTTCCCGAAAAACAAAATAGCCTATGTCCCTCCACGTGGCCTATTCTATACTTGTGCCAAATAACATAAAAATTGCTTCAACCGTTTGTGAGATAAGCTCCTTCTAATAATTCTCCCCGTTTTTCCCCATTTTCCTCTGTTTCTTTGCTCCCATTGGTGGCAACGTGATGTTATATAGCTCAAGTCTTCCTCGATAAATAAGACTATCCAACAAAAAGCGAATTATTCAATTCTAAGCAGTAGTTCCACAAATTCTTTAGCTGTATAATATAAGTATTAGATATGATTTTACCAAACTTTAGGCCCGCCATTTATAAGGAATGTTAAGTCGTATGAAAAAAGTATCTGAATATTTTTTGTAGTGAATTCTATGATCTACACTCTTACCCTACCTATTTTTGTGATAAAATGTACAGTTTGGAAAAAAAATACAGGAAAAACCTCATTTTCATACCTTTGACCTTGATTAAAATTTTTTGCACAAGGAGGATCGCCGGGGACTTTTGAGGTTTTATTTGTAATGGTGTATTTAACGCCTCTACCAATTTTCAGCTCTATGCGAATTATTCCGAGGTCGAATGTTTAATTTTCCTGGGCTATACTCGGTACTTTATATTGATACTAGCTGTCCCAGCAAACGTTGCTTTGCCATAATATAAAATATTTCGCCCATATAATTTTATTGAAATGACTAAATAAGTATGTCGCCATGGCAACGTCGATCGCTATCCCGTCGCACAAACAATGGTCGCCCTCAGTCTCGAGTTGTAATAATTTACTATTATTTATTCAACAAATGCACGTATCAATATAAAAAGTAGATGTTGTCCGATTCTCAACCCTAGCCGATATGCTCGCTAAGATTCACGAAAATCGGTCGAGCCGTTTCAGAGGAGTTCAATTACGCACACCGTGACACGAGAATTTTATATATAAGAAGTGCATTTGTTGAATAAATAATAGTAAATTATTACAACCTGAGACTGACGGCGACCATTGTTTGTGCGACGGGATAGCGATCGACGTTGCCATGACGACATACTTATTTAGTCACTTTAATAAAATAATATGGGCGAAATACTTTATATTATGTCAAAACAACGTTTGCCGGGACAGCTAGTTTTTATATAATATATTTACACAATATGTTATATACGAATAATACGATACGTCTACGCTTAGTTTAGTATAAACATGATTCTGGATATTGTTTGTGATTTGGATTCGGTAACACAATACATCAATCTAACTTTAAACTAAGTTTGTCTGTTCAACTCGTGTGAGTCTTGTCATTCGTATAAATAGCAGAACCAAGTACCACTCTGAGTGGGCGAATCGAGGCTTTTCATGTAAGTATTGTGATTACAGCCAAAATTTTGCCTGAGTGTAATCACAATGTTGGGCCCAGAGGGCTGCGTTCACACCAAACTGTCAGCCGCCGAAAACCAGCTGGATTTATATACGTCCGCCCGAACGCGCGGTTTAGCGGCTACAAGGCGAGAACACAAGCTAATTGTATGAAAATGCGCGACTGCGCCGCTATTTAACCGACTTCCAAAAAACGAGGAGGTTATATGTTCGGCTGTGGATCTTTTTTTTATTTTTTTATTTTTGTATGTTCAACGATTACTCCGCCGTTTGTGAACCGATTTTCGAAATTTTTGTTTTGTTGTATTAGGTTTCACTCCAATTTAGTACCATGTTCACAAAAGTGGTGACCTGATGATGGGATCCATGAGTGATCGAGGGAACTCCTCGAAATTTATATGGAAACATATGGTGATTTTGGTTTTATGAGAAGCATCCTAAGCATATGCTACCAAAACGCAAGATTTTGCACCGAGGTATACTATGGTTCCGAAGCTACTAAGAGAACTCCGGATTCCTTATAGATACAAGTTTGGGAATTTAGGCGCTGTTTTAAGAACTGAAAGCATATGCTACTATGCAAATTACATTCATCATCATCATCATCATCATCATCATCATCATTACCACGTCAGGGTCACCAATGTCACCAAATTCAACCTTATCTCCAGAGCATAAGGCACACATTTGACATTACTCCTGAGAAGTTAAAGTTGCTTCGATAATGTAACATTCTGTTTCACTTCGCCGAGATATTCTGGAAAACAACCTAATTTCAACCTTTTGCATTGCGTTTAGCGTTCATAGTATAATAACGCATCGCATCGCATATCTGCCAGGGCTGTCAAGCAAGCGACGCGGCGGCGCGGGCGCAAAAAATATTTTTTAGAGTTGAAATATTTTGTAGTAAATTTAATATTTATGTAAGTTAATTTTTGTTCAGGAACCTAGGTAATTACTATTTTAAGCTAAAAAATAACTCAAACATGTTAAATATTTTCGTATGACAAAATAATTTTGGTATTACGTATGTATGAGAATTTCGAGCGTAACCCGGGCTCTTAAGTAGGTAATATAAGACCGGTTTCAATAATTAAGATACGGTACCTATCGAATCTAAGTACGCGTAACTAGTTACACGCGAATTTATGATAATTAAATCTACATAGTACTAAGACATAATATCTTAGATTATTTCGAGTTAAATAAAAAGTAGTTAATTAAATATAAAGATTATAATATTATTTTTAAAAATAGACAACCCTGATTTCTTCAGAAAAGGTACGAGTTATGCGATAGAAAGAGAGCGGAGATGTAGGCAAATATAATAGTAGGCACCTAGCACTGCGCGGTCGGAATTTGAACTTTATAGTATCGTGGCTTGAGTCGTTAATTCTTTAAACGGGTTTCGCCAGTGGGAATTCTGTTGGTACAACTAATATATATTCTGTGGCCCTGCACACTTTGCGGTATTTCCATTCACTTTTTCGTTGAATAAGTTATTAGTTTATTACGCTACTACATATTTCCCCCCAACTCCGTTGAGCAGCAATTCGTCTCGCTAGAACTCGAGAACGGCTCAACCGATTTGGCTTATTTTTTCTTTCGTCTTAAAATATGCGCGGAAGTCCAGGGAAAGTTTATATTATGAGGGAAGCTACAAATAATAAAAACTAAGGAAGAGTAACTCCGTCAAAAAACATGCTCCAAAATACTTGTCAAAAAAGTGTACCTACCTTAGGTTCACTTTTCATACATTTGCAATATTTAGGTGACCTTGAGCGGTATAAAGGTTGACGTTACATGACAGTTCGAATGGAACCAAATTTAAAACTGTATTAGTATGGGAGTTACGTTTCCTTAGGTTTTATTATTCGTAGGAGGGAAGTGATAAAAAAGTCACCGGGTCATCTAGTTAATACTTTATAACATTAGTGAGTATTGTGTTTAGTGATATACAGTATTATAGGGTAAAATATATTGTAATACTGTGGTTGAACTATTTAGCAGTCACTAACAGTCAGCGGGGTGCAGAGGCGGCGTAAGGTGTGGGCGATGTGGGCCACCGCTTACGAGTATGAGTTTTGATACTCAGAAAGTTTTTTCTCTAACAAAATCCGTCATCTTGCGTCATCCATCAGGGGGCCTCGCAAAATAGTCAGGTCTTGCCCCGCCGCTGGTGTGGTGTGAACGCAGGCTGATATTTGCGTACGGCCAACGCGACGGTTTACGACTGTGGCCTTGGAGCAGCTCGGGTTAAGCTAATTGGGCCCCGAACGACGGTGGTTTATCGTAAATCGTGATTGTGTTTGTACGAAAGCTGTGCTATTTTTAGCTCGGTCGTGACCGGTGTACATTTATTAGACATTGTTTGAAAAGCTATTTTAAACAATTCACAGAATTTCGGAGCGACGAATATCGAATGTGAAATATGAGTTCTCGTTTACTGTAAGAGGATTAACTAACTAGAAAATAATTATAACGTGATCCGTGTATTAAGGGGAAGACAGCTGCCAATTCGACATCTTTGTGCAGTTTTCTAGACGTATGTATTTCATTGATTGGCACAAAAAAAATATATGTGATTTTTGATTATATATGGAAAAAATAATATGGAATGGTTCCAAGCAGACCCCCATTTTGGGCATTCGTTTACTAGGCTAATATCATTAAAGCTTTTGTGAAAATTTCAAGTGCCTACCTGTTGTCATCATTGATACCGAGCAAAAAATGTTTGAAAAATCACGTTCTTTATTTGAATACATTTCATTATTTATCACATACCTACAAACATGTAAGATAGATAACGCACGGTCGGTGATGACTGATGACTGATGAGTCAGACGCTTATCGGGCGCTGCGGCACGCGCCTGCCGACCGCGGGGTTTGACCTCTCGCCGTGATCTTGGTTCGATAAACCCAGCGGGGCTAAAATGGTAACATTTAGCAATTCCTCTCAATCAATTCAGCAAATGAATTGTCAAAACTGTCAAACTGACTGAAATGTCAAATCAGTACAAAAATACTGAAATGAATTGCAAGCAGAATTGCATTTTGCGATTTTAAAGAATTGAATCATATTATGATTCATATCATGATTCAACAAAGCGACCATTTTAGCCCCGCAGATCAACACCCGGTTAACTCGACCAGTACCCGAATTCTGATATTTCATGCATATTTAAGGCCCTCCCCCTACGGAGATGTCGCAATTTACCATTTTTAGAGTCTTATTAACTCATAATTTAAAAGCTACAAAATTAATAATTATAAAAAAATAATCTTCAGCGTATGAACTCTTATTTTGGTTTATAATATACTCATGATATCAGCTTCCGAAGTAATACCAATTTATTTAAATTCAAGCATACTTTCAGCATCTCCCTTTGAAATTTGAAATACACGCCAATAGATGGTCAATTTCATTAACCCTAGAAAGATAACCATATTTTAAAAAACATGAAAGATAACCATACGCTTAAGAAACGCACAAATTTTCAATGCAATTTTAAATACTTTACAGTTAAAATATCTATAATTGATTTAGATATTACAAAAGTATATTAATCTTAATATATAAAAATAAGTGGCAATTTTCCTTGTCACTTTATAACTCAAGAACGGGCTCACCTATCCAAACCAAATTTTCAGGGTTTGTTCGGACTATTTAGTAGATGGTTTATGTGAAGTTTGCACAAAATCGGTCGAGTGGTTCTTCATTTATCACATTTTTTGTGACAAATGAATTCAATAAATGGTTGGATTTTTTAGACGGGAAAATATTTTTTGTTTTGTTATATAGGGTGTGATTGTGGATTGGTACCATGTTCATAAAAGTGGTGATCTGATGATGGGATCCAGGAGTAATCGAGGGAATTCCTAAAAATTTAAAAGGAATCATATGCAGATTTTGTTTTTGTAAGAAGTATTCCAGGCATATGTTACCAAAAGTAAGATTTTGCACCATATACCATGATTCGAAGGTACTGAACAGAACTCCGAACCCCTCATAGATACAAGTTTGGGGGTTGGGGCGCTGCTTTAAGAACTGAAAGCATATGCTACTGTGCAAATTACATTCATCATCATCATCATCATCACCATCATCATCACTAACACATCAGGGTCACCAATGTCATGTGACTGTGTGCGTTACGTTCTAGAGTTGACGTTGAATTAATTGTTATGTTCAATATTAGTGAGTCGCTTCGATGCGCTTCGACTTACGAGTACCGTATAAATTATTGACCCTTAGGCCCGAATATTGGAAAAATCAATTATTTAAATGCTGCTTAAATTTTTGAGTACAACTTATACGAAAATTTCGTATTCTCCAACGCAAATTTTAACTTCCAGTTAGTTAAAAGTGGACCTCCAAATAAGTTGTACTCAGGCTCCACATGAGCACCACTTAGCAAAAAAATTCGTATACTCGATGGTTACTCAACTTTTTTTAGCTGGCAAATGATCTCGCAAACTGATTTAAGCATCGCTTACGTTTAAGAGTGGTCAAGATGTCTCTTAAATCTATAATTACGGTAAAAAGTGTATGTATAAAGTTAAAATAATGTCTTTATCGTCGCTATCTGAACATGAAAGGCCGACCGTGAGTCGCCGTCGAAATTATGAAATGCTCAATGCGTTTGAAAAATACAACGATGCATTTACGTTTTAAAATATACAACTACATTTTCATGAAAATAGTATAATGATATTAATGTTACTTGTAACTCACTTTTAAATTAATTCTAAGAGCGTATCCTTTTCCGAGGTAGTATAATTACAACCACGTTTCTTTTTTGTTTCCATAATATATATCCCATAATAATAATTATATTAATGCAGAAATGTATTTGGACAAAATGTTTTCCACAAAGAGAATGTAATCACTACGATCGGTCTTCTTCTTTTGATAATGTCAATCGGTCGGTCTTCAAACATGTAAATTGTCAGTTGTCACTCAAAAGACCGTTTCATTCTACGTATGGTTGCATCGTTGTAAACTTTAAAGTCGATTTCGGATTTTCTATTGTAATTAATAAGAAAATAATGTTAAAAATTGTCATGTCTTTAATTAATTTAAATTTATTTAATGAAAATAAATAGTAAACGGCATTAAATAATTTTTAGTGAACTTTTTATTTGTACAATCAAGTTAGATCTAGCGTAAAATGTAACACTGTAAATGTTGCCGTGATGTAAATATTTGACGGCTACTCACAGGGCTACTTACGTGAGTACTGAGTACCGTAAGAAATTGTCTGAGTGGCGTTTGTGTATATCACTTAAATATGGGAAACGCTTACATTTAAATGCCCTTCAACTGATTGATGCATTTGAGTGACGTTCCAGTATTCGGCCGATAGTGTTGCGGTTACTAAGTGGTGGTAGTGAAGTCACCTGAAATAATTATGAGTTTTCGTATGATGAAGGTGTATCCTGGATCCAAAGTCACTAAGCAGATCACAATATAAGTATAACTTAAAAGAGTGAAATTATTATTTTTTTCAACGAGATTGTCCCATGTTTAAAAATAACAATCTTAATCATAAAGTATTCGATAGTTTTAAAAATTCTTATCCAACATCCAAAAATTGCATACCTACATGTTACAGATTCGGGGCCAGATTTATCATCAATTGGTTCGTTATTCCCGTAACCCGATGCTGATCATCAATTTTTGCAAATTTATTTTATTGATGATGAAAATCATGAATTGGATCAACGTTGTGCAATTATTTCTAATACAAGACGAGAAATTATTCGTGAGCTACAATGGTTTTTCCATCAGCATAAGTGCCATGCCAAATGATGCGGTGCGGCGGCTGCGCGGCGCCTTACCAGTGCCGCTCCGGTTTCCTACATATAAAAATGTATGGTATGGCATACGGCGCCGTCCGGTGCGCTCCGACGCCCCGACACCGGAATAGAGACGAGGCGGGTATGTATTGGTGGAGCTCGAGTCCTTCGCTGCTACAGTACTGCAAAACGTTGTGGCGCTGCCTTCACCGTGTGGCCGGTAGTCCGGCGAGATGGCCTCCGGTGCGGCGTCGTGTGGCATGGCTGTCACGCATTAGTTCAATTATTGCTCTCGATCATATTCCATCTGATAATCACAATTAATGTTTGTGGTGTGAATTTGGAAGACAGACAGACACAGACAGACAAAAAAAGACAGCACTTTGTTTTCTACGCGGACGCCTCTTCGACGTTGGTTATCTTTCTAGGGTTAACAACATATTCGCCGTTTGAATTTTTTTAGGTCAATTTTGAACTAAGAAATAGGATTTTGGTGCGATCTCGGCAACGCGGCAAATATGCATGGTCAAGGTCGTTCGCTCAGGGGATGGCCTTAATGCAACTTCATTGTCAACTTGTTCGTTTCATCAGGCATTCATCGTTCTAGAGCAGGGGTCACCAAATGGCGGACCGCGGTCCGCATCCGGACCGCCGTACCATTGTGTGCGGACCAAGCATGTTCGAAATGAAAAAATGTTGTCGGTCTCGACATACTGAACTTGAACATGTAGTCAACAAAAACTGTCACTTTTCTTATTATTACAAATACGTTTGTAATTTCCGTAATTACATTTTTGTTGAATTTTTTTCTGTGCGGACCGCGAAGATCATTTTATTTCTTAAAACGGATCCCGAGCGAAACTAATTGGTGACCCCTGTTCTAGAGTATAAAATGGAAAGTTTACCAGCCGTTTCTTAGTCTAGCTGAAATAACCATAAAAGTGAGTGATAACATTCTCGTAATATGTAGTCTCTAGTCTCTACATTGAGCGTTTTCGCATGTAGACGCGAGTAATAAAGACAAACGTTGTAATGAGAAAGTCCTTGGCCGGCCGTGATTGCGACGGGGGCCAATTACGACCAATTAAATAACGATAGATTTTGATAGTTTAGCACTGACTGCACCCGGAACCACCCAGACTATTGATTCAATCGCCAATCGCCTGCGAAGGTTACATGGCGCGTGATTTATACACCAGTTTGACCGCGACTTCGTCCGCGTCGAAGAAGCAGGAACTACAGGTTGCAACACATGGTAATTAAATAGTATTATGTTTAAGATTTTGGCCGCCAATGGGTGGCATTTACCACACTGTTACTTTGTACAGTAGCGGCGCATGTCAAGTAAAGCATAGCGTACTGTACTAGAGTGCAACAATTGGCGACACGTAATTCGTTGGGCGCGTTTCCTTGGAATTTAGATAATACCGATCCGTAGAAAGTTGCCCATAGACTTATCACTTGTGTCTTTTATTCGCAATCGAAAAATCGTCATTGCGATCTATCATAAACTAGTGAAGAAGAAAAAGGCAAATATCAAGTCGAGAGAAAGAGGCAAAGCAAATCAAATCAAGTCTTCCTACTCCGTATCTTATCGCATCGCTCTCTCCGTACTTTCCATCTTCCTATTTCTTCTGAGTCGTTCTTCTATTTCGTTGCGGGTCCTAAGACAGCTTAGCATGTCCCTCGGGCTCCCTGAGATCATATCAAAGGGTTTTCGTGGTTGGATACCGCTGTCGATCCTGGCGACACAGGAGTTGCAGTGGTGGGAATGTGTGATGGGCCAAAGCCCGTTTAAAAAAAATCAAGTCAAGGGATAGGTCAATAGACTAATATTTACGTGTTCACCATTCGGTAATGTAGCTATAGAAAGTTTACACAAACTTTTAAGAAGATTAAATGAAGTCTTTGTCCTATACAAACTTCGACCTTCGTAAGTTCCAATTAAGGCTACAAATTCGGAAAATCTTCTGTAATCATAATCATGCCTTTAATTGCTTTAGTTAAACAAAGAAAACCTTGTAAGTTTCGGAAATAGTAGAACTTCTTGTTGTAGAGTCGTATACTCAGGAGTCAGGAGTCAGGACAGAGCATTTTGTGTACGTATAGATCGATTTATATAAAAAGTGTTTGCGAGCGCCTTCTATCAATCAATTGATACCCAATCGACCTCAGAAATTGTTCAACAAGAGCATAAATAAAACAATTTGTATGTGACGTACGCGGCGGCGGATTGGCGGTTCTCCAACATTCTCGGTACTGCATCCGTGAAAAATCTCATACTACTACCCCGCGCTATTCATGCTTTACGGTCGTAAGCGGCTATCTGGGGGCACGGGAGTGCCCCCGCCAAGATGAGCCAAGCGAAGCGCGCAAGGGCACTACCTACCTTTTCTCGAAACGTTTCGTCGTATTTTTGAACCCTCGTAACTTTGGTTTGGATAATGCCAGATACTTGAAATTTTTAGGATATAATAACATGAGTGAAATAATGAAATGCGCAAAGTTTGAATAGCTTTTATACTTTAGATTTTATAGGTGTCCAAAAACCCACAATTTTGGCACTGACTCAACCTATCATCAAAACTGTTAAGGTACTTCCTGAAGTCTGAGAAAGCTGAAATTTGGTATGTAACATACTATTAGTACAGAAACAACAAAAAAATTATCAAATCCAACCTAACCTATATTCGTACACTTATAGAGCAAAATTAGGCCAAAAATTGTGTTTTTTGTATGGGAGCCCCCCTTATTTTTTTATTTTATTTTAATATTATTATTAAATATTAAAGTAGACATATTAAGGACTTTGAGAAAAAATCAAGTACCTACCTGTTGCCATTATTTATATAGAGCAAAATAGGCCAAAAAATCACGTTTGTTGTATGGGAGCCCCCTTTAAATATTAATTTTATTTTGTTTTTAGTATTTGTTGTTATAGCGGCAACAAATATACATAATCTGCGATAATTTCAAGTCTCTAGCTATTATTCTTGAGTTACAGACTGGAGACAGACAGACTGACAGACAGACAGACGGAAAGACAACGAAGTCTTAGTAATAGGTCCCCGTTTTTACCCTATGGTTATGGAACCCTAAAAATACGTGTTATCCTCGAGAGACCACATACTCACAGAAAACCGGCGTGAAACAGCGCTTGCGCCGTGTTTCGTCTAGTGAGTGAGTTTAGCGGAGCTCACACAAAACCGGCGTGAAACAGCACTTGCGCCGTGTTTCGTCTAGTGAGTGAGTTTAGCGGAGGCCCAACTGCACTCTATACCAATACATTACTCCCTGTCCCTATTCTCTTCTGCTTATTCCCTTAGCCTATTCCTTCATAAAAAGGCCGGAAACGCACTTGCAACTCCTCTAATGTTACTGTGTCCATGGGCGATGGCAGTTGCTTTCCGTCAGGTGACCCGTCTGCTTGTTTGCCCCCTAATTTCATAAAAAAGGGAAAGAGAACAGGGGAATAGGGATACCCCTTTTCCCTATTCCCTCAATTAAGCCTTTTCTGTCTGAAAGTATGGCAACTCGGCGACGGTAGTACTTTCCATCAGATGACCTGTTTGCTCGTTTGTCCCCTAATTTTATATTATATAACCGATCCCCTTTTAAAGGCTGGCAAAGCACTTGCAACTTTTCTAATAATGCGAGTGCACATGCTCGTATGCTTTAAACTTACAAAAAGAAATGAAATCCCACCAAAAAACATTTTCATGTAAAAATGCTGCCAAGATGAGAACATAATAGTTCGAGGTGTCAAAAAGTAGTGAGATCTCATGTAGAGCCAAGTTTCAAACCTTACACACTCAGCCCTAAATCTAAAAACCTTAATTTTACACATAAATCGCGGCAAAATACTTGATATAATGTGTCAGCCGCACGAGAAGAATCTAAAAACTCTACACATTTGTCAAAATGGGTGGCTTGGCCATTTTGTTATTGGTCATGCTATGAGCTTTGAACTACTCTTCTGTTGTACTTAATAACTTTTATATAAACCGCAACAAAATGGCCAGGCCACCGATTTTGACTAATGTGTAGAGTTTTTAGATTTTTCTCGTGCGGCTGACACATTATATCAAGTATTTTGCCGCGATTTATGTGTAAAATTAAGGTTTTTAGATTTAGGGTTGAGTGTGTAAGGTTTGAAACTTGGCTCTACATGAGATCTCACTAATTTTTGACACCTCGAACTATTATGTTCTCATCTTGGCAGCATTTTTACATGAAAATGTTTTTTGGTGGGATCGTAATTTCTGTAAATTACGATGACATTGCTATGTGGCTCACCGTTCGACACCGAAGGTTGTCCGACAGCTGTTACGATGAAATGCGGCGGGGAAAGCCACATTTCTATACACTTTTTAGGGTTCCGTACCCAAAGGGTAAAAACGGGACCCTATTACTGAGACTTCGATGTCTGTCCGTCTGTCTGTCTGTCTGTCTCCAGTCTGTATCTCAAGAACCGCTATAGCTAGACTTCTGAAATTGCCTCTATAACAACAAGTACTAAAAATAAAATAAAGTTTATATTTAAGGGGGGCTCCCATACAAGAAACGTGATTTTTTTTGGCCTTTTTTGCTCGTAATCAATAATGGTAACAGCTAGGCACTTGAAATTTTCACAAAATCCTTTATTATATTTGTGCTTTAATATTTAAGGGGGGGGGGGGGCTCCTATACAAAAAACACATTTTTTTGTCCACTTTCGCTCCATACCGGTGTGGAACCCTTCGTGCGCGAGTCCGACTCGCACTTGGCCGATTATATACGCTATGGCACGCTCGGTTTTTAAACACGTATATATGCCGTAAGTAACTTTATGCCCCAAAGATGCGGAATTATAAAAATCCAAGTTCCAACTGACTAGCTTCGAATTAAGATGACTAGTTTCGAATTATAGTCTCATACACCTTCATTATTTAACTCTAGTAATACCAAGATCATCCTTAACTTTGCTGGATCATCCATAACTTACTAGAATTAGATGATGCCCGCAAATCCGTTGCGCCAAAATCGGTTTATCGTGTGGGAACCGTACATTTTGCAGGTTACCGTTGTGGTTTTGCACAATGTCTGACTGACCTTATAATAATTAACCGTTAGACACAGAATACATATTAGTACAAGTACGTTAGAACGTGTTTTCGATACCGAGTTCTTGAAGGCAACTTGTAAGCAACATGTTTGGAATTTGGAAATGAGTCAAAAGAGAACAAACAAGCTTATAATTCTGAATATCAATTCTATTAAAAATATTTTAAATGCGATTTAATTTTCGACTGTAAACTTTACTGGCGACTGGAGAGTGGAGGCCCAAGAAACTTTATGGTTACTATATCAAAAACGCCAATAAGAATCGCTAGAGGTCGGCAAGTAGTTTTAGGTGGGGTCCGGATACTGTGGGAAAATTTTAACGAGGTCCAGAAAAAAACACATTTATCCTATGTAGCTCTAAAATAAATCTATGTATTAATTGATACTTGGTATAAAATGCATTACAATATTTCGCGGTCTGAGATTCGACCTTTCGCGATCCGCAATCCGCTAACGGACCGCGGTCCGCCTGTTGCTGACCGCAGCACTAGAAAATCTACAAGACTTCTCTGGTTTTGTGAATGCCTAAGCAATAACATCATCAGGGGATCCGTTTGCTCGTTTCCTTATCCATAACAAATAGTATAATACATATTACATTAATTTTATTGTAATGTAAATAAACTACAGAAGGTAATACCACCCACTATCGCTCTATAAGGTCAGCGGTTTTTTGCATTGAACAAACCTGTTCGAGTAAAACGTCAATTTATTGAGGTGACACGAAGAGACTAAAGAACAACGCAATATAAATAATAATAATATGAAATATGTGAAATGTATACAGTACAACATCTTCGTACTTGACTACAAATCAAACACACATTGGCGTCATTTCAGGTAACTGCAGGCGGTCGCAATGTAGTAAAATGCGCGCAAAATCTCAGTATAAGTTTTTAACCGACTTCCAAAAAACGAGGAGGTTATATGTTCGGCTGTGGATATTTTTTTTTTATTATTATTATTATTTTTTTTTTTGTATGTTTAATTTAAAAAAGGCCATGTGCGAGGCCTATTTTTACCCCTTTTGGGTATACAGAACCCTGACAATGGTGTATGCTAATTCCGCTGTGTACTTTTATTTATATTATGACTACACCGCTTTTATCTTACTATTCATTGAAACAATTATATTACAATCACAACATACATTGTACACGAGCGCCTTCACATTACGTCGCAAGCAGTGCGGCTGCAGCACTGCAGCCGCGCGACTTCATACAATAGAGAGTCGCGCGGCTGGCGCGCGGTTCGTTTTAGTATGGAAGTCGCGCGGCTGCCGCAACACTCGCGACGTAATGTGAAGGCAGCCTTTGTCTTACAACCTTCAATGTAGTCTAAAGGTACAATGTTTTAGACCTGTGTTTTAGACAGAAAAACTAAGGATTAAGGTACAAGTAGGAACCGAGCGACACGCGACAACTGCAGTCGACGTGTCGTCGCGACACTACTGGTTTCTATGTATTTCTGTGAAATACCCTCCGCAGCTAGCGGCACGAAGCTAGCGATACTTATTCATAGAAATACAAAGTCAGTGTGTCGCGACGACACGTCGTCTACGTTATCGCGTGTCGCTTTCCAACTTGTACCTTAATCCTTAGTTTTTCAGTCTAAATCACAGGTGTAAAACATTTACGTATCAAGGCGGTGTGCCCTAAATCTAGATATAACATTAAAATGAAGGTTAATTGCCAGGCCAGACATTAGTAGGCCGCCACTTTGTTCGCTAAGCGATAAATCCAGCCGTGGGAACTTTTATGAAGGCTGTTAGGGCCCCATGTTCCACGAACATTCTGAACCAATGATAAAATAATATAATTATTTTCTTTGCAGAAAAAAATAAACTATAAATAAACCATGACATTTTGTGTTACGGATGTTTTGTTTCTGCTCTTAACAAAATGGTTTTCTTAAAAAAAAACTTGACAATATCCATACTAATATTTAAATGCAAAAGTGTCTGATGGTATATCTGTTACTTTTTGGCTTGAAATACTAAACTCATTTTGATGAAATTTTGCATGAAGATTCTTCTTCTTCTATTCTTCTTCTTGATAAAATTTTGAATGAACAATAATTAACATTAGAAAAAACTTGGAATATTAATTGTTCATGTTCTTTCTTTTTTCTTTATTTAAATACAATAGTACAAAGTAGATTTGATTGTAACTTAATATTAGTGTTTCAAAGATCTTGGAAATGAATTCTCCTTTTTCGCTTACTTGTGGAATTTCGATCGTGCGGACTTTTTTTTTTTTAATGAAATAAGGGGGTAAACGAGCAAACGGGTCACCTGATGGAAAGCAATTTCCGTCGCCCATGGACACTCGCAGCATCAGAAGAGCTGCAGGTGCGTTGCCAGCCTTTTAAGAGGGAATAGGGTAATAGGGGAGGGTAGGGATTAGAAGGGAAGGGAATAGGGGAGGGAAAGGAAGGGAAGGGAATAGGGTAGGGGATTGGGCCTCCGGTAAACTCACTCACTCGGCGAAATACAGCGCAAGCGCTGTTTCACGCCGGTTTTCTGTGAGAACGTGGTATTTCTCCGGTCGAGCCGGCCCATTCGTGCTGAAACATGGCTCTCCCACGTATACGGTCCCCGTCCCACGGTCTTTCAATAACAAGAGCACTCAGCACTCAGTTCCACACCTAGTCTCTTCAGTTTTTCACTTGCAGATTTATATTAATACTTCCGAAAAGAGCTTTACGTTAACGACATAAGACTCATTCTCAGGAATTTCGAGGTAAAATAACTACGAACAGAGTACGTCGCACCTGCATCGAGGACACTTCCGCCTCTTCCGGCAATAGCCCACTTCCGACAAGGTTGCTGTCTAAACCGCCCGTATCCGGTTTGTAAAGTAGAGTGTCGCCAAATTCGTCTAATGTCCATTATCGAATCGACTTTCCCCCTATTTTTAGGCAAATCTCGCACAAAACAACAATAAGTAATCCCAAAATATCCACCCTTCTAAAGTTGTACCCGCAATTTGTATTGTGAATATTTAATTATTTTTATCAAAATTATAATATAATTTGGTTTAAATAGCGGAAACCGCACATTTTCCGGGTTAAAACTATTATACATGTTGTACAATTCGTGCACTGTTGTAGGGCGAGTAAATTAAACACAGAATACTGTATCACTAAGCACTACCACTCCGGCCGGCGGGTGATCGAGAAGAGAGCTCGCTCTGCCCAGGCGACCATCTCCCAATAGTGGACGTGCTTATCTTTATTTATCAACTAGCGACTCCTATTAGTCTTAGCGTGATAAAATATAGCCTTTAGCCTTCCTTTATAAATGGGCTATCTAACACTGAAATAATTTCTCAAATCGGACCAGTAGTTCCTGAGATTAGCGCGTTCAAGTTAACCCTTTCAAATAATTTTCCCCGTTTTTGCCACATTTTCCTCTATTTCTTCGCTCCTATTAGTCGTAGCGTGATAAAATGTAGCCTATAGCCTTCCTCGATAAATGGGCTATCTTACACTGAAAGAATCATCAAAATCCGTCGCTTAGTTTTAAAGATTAAAGGGAACAAAGGGACATGAGGGAAAAAAAGCGACTTTGTTTTATAATATGTATAGATACACTACACATGTATAGATGTATTTTCCTGAGATTGACTAGCATAAGCGTGAAGATGAAAAGACCCGAAACACAGACATTTTCATAATATTTGTATTAGAATCTAAGATTAGCTCACAAATTTTTAAAATTCGGCGTTTTAGTGCTTTTGTGTTTGTAAAGCATATGCAGTCGCACGGGTATTTAGAAAGCGCAAACAAAAGTCCGGATGTTAAAATACGTTTTCGTCAAAATGACGTCACTACCTACTTTCGATTCCATTCAAAGAGTTGTCTTTAGTCATTTACCCTTACAGGACATCCGCTATCTCTACATTCTGCGTAAAGAATGCAGCATAAAACTATCAATGCATCATGTGGGTAGTCAAAAGGGCCATGTTTGGGGCTACAATAAAAAACACATTGTGTATTATTAACAGAGATAAGTTTGATTTTCTCAACGCTATGATAGCGTAGACGAATAAATTCGCTATCATTTTGGTGCTCCAACGTCATATTTCTCAACGCTATTATAGCGTAGATGAATAAATTCGTCGTAAAAACGTTACAAGCAGCTTAGATATTCGCCGATTCTTTTACGCGATGTTCTATTCTTCTGTGTCATATCAGCAAAAATTTGCGGCCTCACCCATAAGAGAAGCACTCTTTAATTGGAATTAGGTACATCTCTTACAACTTCCGAAGAACGTTTTGACAAATCCATATCGAATGATGGAATGTGCCAACAATCATCCATCGTGATTTATGGCCCAAAGAGGGCTTAGAGTTTAGACAATAGACAACGGCGGCGATAGCACCTGCACAAGTTTCACAGGGGTAACCGGTAAGGGCCCAAGGGGTTACACAAGTTCACATTCCCCACTTAGATTTTAGGCGATACTGATAGTAGGTATAACAATATCATTTAAGCTTTTCATTTAGCAACATTTTATAAATCAGTCCAACTCATTGTTTAGTTACTATGTAGTCGGGTCGTCGTACTCTCGCCCTTGGGGCTTGGAATATAATATTTCGCTTCATTTTCTAAAGATAATTTGTGGATATTAGACAAGTTTGTTTGAAATATTATTTCTTCTGTATATCGGTAAGGATGATTGCGCGATTGGCGCCATGTTTTGATTCAAGCAATTATTACCTCATTGAAGCAATTGCTATATTCGCGTGCCAACTGTCAAGTCATCGACGTGTTTTTACTCGGTTTGACATGACTACGTGTTAGTCACCGGCTACACGGTCAATTTTTCAACAATCTGATCCATCAATCTGGTGTCAATCTGATTGACGGAATATTGATGGTTATAAAAAGTTCATATTAAAAATACGATCAATCCATCAATCCGTGGCGTACACGATCAAATTTTCGTCAATCCGTACCAGATTGATGGATCAGATTGATGAAAAATTGACCGTGTAGCCGGTGACTTAGGTTAGCGGTTAGCCGCTTAGCGCTTACGCACATTTTTCATATTCGGGATTCCGTGAGACAAGCGCAAACATTCGTTTTTCTGCGGAAATCGTTCCGTACGGAGAAAAACGAACATAAGGGCCGCGCTACACCGGAATGGCAGCGGCGAGGCGAGCACTTTCAGTGTCATAATATGATTTTAAACTTTATCTTCATTATTGTAATACATAGTATGAAGTATCGCTTGAAAAGTCTACGGCCGCCCGTGGCCGCTCATGGCCGCTCGTGGTCGCTAGCGGCAGCCGGCGGCGGCCGCTATTTCTCAAGCGATACTATGTAATATGTATTACAATAATAAAGATAAAGTTTAAAACCATATGACACTGAATGTGCTCGCCTCGCCGCTGCCATTCCGGTGTGTCGCGGCCCTAAGTATGCGGCCGAATGTACTTGCTTTGATTGAAATTTCTTTAATTTTTGAAAATGGTGGTCTTATGCTATTGAAATGTAGGCCGCAAGTTATAGTAAAAGTTTCGCAATAACCAGTATTCACATATGAACTCATCACAGTTCTTAATGGAGGGTCAAATTGATTGCATCCGCGATGGCATTTCTGGCCCTTCATACATTTGATGAAGGTTTTTATTTATAAATCATTGTTAAACTAGTTAAATGTATCCCTTCAAGGGACATTTTATTAATAAAATATATGCTTCATTTTGCCTGTAGGAAGCTTTAAGTGTGTCAAACTGTTGCACCCGCGATAATGGAATCGCCCAACTCTAAGAATGATAATCTCCGACTTTTTATGAGATCGAAGTGTAATACTTTTTTTTGACAGGGGGTCGGACAGGATAAGGCACTTCGAGTATAGTGGGGATTTCGTGGAATCATTTTTGACTCAGTTTGCCTTCCTTTCTCTTCTATTTATTAGGGATAATTTTTTCTGCTTCTTTTACTAACTTTAAAACTGTCATTTTGAGCTATAGCATTAGCGCGCCCCTAGACAAGCAATTTTATTGCGAAATATGACGTATTGCGTAATATTATTGACCGTCTAGGGTTGATATTGAACATCGCGCGCCTTCAATCTAATTGTCAAATAAACTGTTCAATAAAATTGAAGCGTATTGCACAATACAATTAATGATCGTCTGGGGGCCGGCCTAGCTCGTAGTACGAGACAGTAACCATTACGGAGGTCGTAACTTGTAGCAAATGCTAATGATTCCAGTTTTCATGTTAATGTTTTGGAGCGGAACTTGAACTTCGTTTGTATAGGATTTGTAACTTAACCTTGAGGTGACGTAACTCGTTTGATAATTTGAATACTTGATCCTGCTATTAATATGAGAGACCACAATATAATATACAGTAGACTATCGGAACCGCCCGAATTGCGCGCACAAAGCGCGGTTTCAGATATTATGTAAGTGTCTAAAGACAGTAGGCCGAAGTTACGCGGCGTAAATTCCGCGTGATTCCGCCTGCAATGTATTTTAAATTACCGATGACACACTATTCCGTCGCGTTCTGTCCGTATTTTGTATGCATTTGACATTACGGACGTAATCATGCGGAATTCACGCCGCGTAACTTCGGCCTACTGTGTTTAGACACTAAATTGAAACAAAACGACCCAGAACAATGTTGCTCGCGCGAAAACTTAATACTAGATAATCCGTTGAACTTCCTTTTCCTCGAAATAACTTACCAGTTCCCTGGACTTCCGCAAATATCTCAAGACTAAAATAAGCCAAATCGTTGAGCTGTTCTCATTCAGAGTTTTAGCCGGACTATCAAAATAATTTATTTTCATTTATTTATTATAGACAGAGGATTTGGAGGATATGGTTGAGTGAGTCTACTATATGATGTTTGTATTATGCCAAGTTCGACTGCCGCTTCGCTGATAATGCCAAGGTGACTGAAGTATGACGATTGGTAAACTATTTCCTTCTCTCGGGCCCACTTCCAAAAAACTTGAATAAAGTAAATGTTATCTGTTTCGTTTAGAGGAGCGTCCGTGGCCTAGTGGGTAGACTCGAGAGTGCAGGTTCGATCCCGGGTGGAGGCGTGTACCAATGAGACATTTTCAGATATCAAGTACATAATACGGACCTACGGTGAAGGAAAACATCGTGAGGAAACCCGCACATAGTCCCAGACGTGAGACCTCATTTCTCTGGACTAGGCCGACTATGTTGCGAGAATGCCGTATGCGCTTGGGGCTTGGGCAACTATACGGACATTTAAAGTTTTGTCCCAGGCACTTATACAGTATTTTCGCAGGCGATTATTGTGCTTTTGTAAATCTCTTTATATTATAGTCTACTATATAAGTAACTCTTATTCCAACATCTGGTAGCCTACATTGCCACTAAATGTAATATTAAACGACATACCTATGCATCCAATTCTGTTAACTTCCAAAGCGTATATTATGTTAAGTGCTGCATTTTTACATTGGCATTGTCCACAGAATGACTCAAACGACTCCTGCAGGCTTAGCACGGCCACAGTATTTTTAATTCTTTCACATTTGAAAGAATTTAAAGTTTTTTTTGCGGACAATCTAAGAGATTTCCTTTGTTAATCCTACTCCACTTTGTCTACTTTATCGTAAGAATAAACCTTTCTATGGTGACCATGCTAAACCCGTAGAGCGGAGTCGGTCACGTTGTAAGTTGTCAGTTGTCATGTATCTGCGAGTCATTCCACAAACGCCGGCGGAGTTTCACCTGAGTGCGCGCACGAAAAGAAAGCGAGTAGATAACGGTCCGCATAATTACACCGCGCGAGCTGCCCAAATTGTACTATCAGAGTAGTTGGTGGCGGATCTACTTTATTTGGTCTCCACGCCGGTGGCAGCGGGCGACATGAAGCAACCGCAGAAGACGCGGCGTCGCGGCACTACTGGTTTCTATGTATATCTATGAAATACCCTCCGCAGCTAGCGACACGAAGCTAGCGACACTTTTCATAGAAATATTTACATAGAATAGTCTGCTGCCGCTTCATGTGGCCGGCTTCCAACTTGTACCTTTAGGCTGGATGCGTCCGCCCGAACGCGCGGTCTGGCCGCTACACCGCGAAGTGACAGGCAAATGTATGTAAATGAAAAAGCGCCCGCGCCGCTATTTAAATAAATCGTCACATATATTTGCTTGCGATCTCGCCGTGTAGCAGCCATACCTAACGTGACCATACGTCCCGCTTTCAGGCAGTCTGTCCCGCTGTCCTCCGCGAGGCTGAAATTGTCCCGCTTTTGCAAACAGACCAAGCGACAAGTATTTTTATGTTTGAAATGCCTGTGTAATGCTTGGAAGTTACGCACTCCCATTCAACAAATGTGGTTATTCTGCCATATTTTACTTATACAGATAGGCACTAGGATTCACAAAATACTCAATTGTTAGGGGGGGGGGGATCCGTAAATGTCCCGCTCTGACAAAAAAATGGTCACGTTAGCCATACCTAGTCCAGAGATCGCGACTATAACATTGAATTGACGTAACCAGACCAAATGACGTTACTCCGCCATATGCCTATGACTTAATTTCTTTGATGGTACTCTGTCACCTGTTCTCACAACACTTCTGAAAAGCAGACGCGGCCCAGCCTGTTTATAAGGAACATAATATTTTGGTAGTTCACGAATGGCAGGCGTAATATAGCTACATTGAAACAAAATACCATGGAATTACTTGGTTTGGGGGAAGGTCCCCTGTAAAAGCCCTTAGGATTGCCTACGAATTCTGCTCGCAATATGGACTCGTATTGATTTTCCCACCCCTAAATCCCTTATTCTCTATTAGCTAAGCATTAAAATTAATATCATTACAGAGAGGAAAACCTCTAGCTCTACTCTTTATCGGTACGGTTGAATTTTGCGGGTACGAATTAACAGGAAACATTATTTTAGTGATAAAGTAAATTAATTACGCACGAAATGTTCCTGTTTTGAGAGCGAGGATTTACGAACGTACAACTATTACGGTTGCCGCACACTAGCTACACACGCCATGAGTAGCTGGAAGCAGCCACAAAAGTTAAGTAAAAAAATGGCGTGTGTCTGTGTGTGTCAAATCAATATAAAATTATTAAAACTATAGGATGTACTTGATGGCGCTCGCAACTGGCGAGAATAGCGGGCGTCAACTAGTTAATTAATAAAATAAAAAATTTAAGGGGGCTGCTATACAAAAGACACAATTTTTGGCCTATTTTTGCTCTATAACGGTACCCATCGTGCGCGAGTCCGACTCGCACTTGGACGATTATTATCGTTTTAGTGTTTCCCATACCGTCGTTTTGGAATTTCCTCCAACACAAATATACTAATTATTTTGTTACCTTATTAGCTTATCGTATTGGTCCATGGTTCATTAATTAATAATTATTATTGCTAATACTAGAATATTATGTACAAATTGATATTACTCGTATCTACATTTTCCTTACATATTTTATTTTTAAAGAGTTTCAAAATTCGAAATGCGAGGTGGGCTCGTGGGCAAATTCGAAATACAAAAAACACAATTTTTGCTCTATAACGGTACGGAACCCGTCGTGCGCGAGTCCGACTCGCATTTGACCGTTTTTATTATTCGTAGGATACCACCAATGTTGTTCCCATCGTAGGCTGCGCGCAAACATGCAGTCAGAATTACAATCGAAACATCATAATATGGGGATTGAGGATAAGTATCGGACCCCAGAATAATGGACACACCTTAATTCTCTACGGCCTGCGTTGAAATATTTAATGATGATTAAACTTCAATTTAATAAAGAGTTCCACAAATAATGTATGGGGGCTTATGTCAAAATGTTCATTAAAATATTACAGTTAAGTAATTAATATTCGTGTATGAGTGCGTTAGGTCGGCCGCATACACACGTTTTCCATTTGCGATTTCCGAATTCGTTTTCCTTATTATATTCCTATATATTCCTTATTATCAGTATTAAATACATTAACCATTCGTTTTTCTCCGTACGGAACGAATTCTGCACGTCTTTTTTTTCAATTATGCTTTAGTCTCAAGGAATTCCGAATACGGAAAAAGAATTCTAAAATCAAATACGGCAAACGTGCTTATGCGGCCAGCCTTAAAATCTATCGCGACGTCGCTAAAACTCTCGGTTAATTTATATTTCAGTTCCAAGGCACTGTTGTTGTAATCACCGTAGTCGCGACAACAGTATTAGTTTACGATACACAATGCGCACAGTCAATGAACTATATACATTATCATACGATAGCTAAAACGGTATGATCATTGTTGCCAAACGCGTGTCAACAATCTATGGCCCAAATCAGAAAGAAAGAAACTTTATTTCGTAAAATAAATGAGCGAGGAAATTTATTCCTAGGCAGTTGACAGACCAACATGAGTCATTCGCTCCATGATAATGTATGGGGCGCCGATATGGGCCGAAGATCTGTCGCGTACAAATCGGCTTGTCCTCGGGAGACTACAAAGGAACATGGCGACGCGAGCACTTCGTGGGTATTACACCATCTCAAAAGATGCTGCGTGCCTGCTCGCCGGTAGTGTCCCATGGGACCTTGAAGCTAGAGCCCTCGCCGACGTTTACTGGCGTGGCGCAGCGACCCGCGCGGGGGGCAGCAACCCCCTGCCGGACGCCGTACGTCGGTGAAGGGACCAAGCTAGAGAGCGGAACATCGAGCTATGGGAGGAAAGGCTGCAAGAGCCTAAAGTCAGCGTAAATCTGGTGCAGGCCATTCGACCAGTGCTGAAACAGTGGTTGACAAGGAAGACCGGCGCGCTCTCCTTCCGACTCTCACAGGTGCTGACCGGGCATGGCTGCTTCGGTCGGTACCTGTGCGAGATCGTAAGTCGAGAAGAAACCACGCCACCGTCCCGCGCCACGTGTCCGCCACGTGTCCCTGTCATAGTCACCACTGTGACTATGACAGGGACACGGCCGAACATACCATCACGGCGTGTCCCTCCTGGATAGAACGACGTGCGGCACTCAGTGCTGTTATCGGACCGGACCTTTCGCTGCCGGCACTGTTTCGTGCAATGCTGAGTGGCGAAGAAGAGTGGAAAGCGGTGGAGGATTTCGCTCACGACGTCATCTCCGCAAAAGAGGAGGCCGAGCGCATAAGGGAGAGGGAGGCGCTCGACCCTCGTCGTAGAAGTAGGCCAAGGCGAAGACGGGTCAACCGAAATGACCAAAGCGTCCCACCTTAGCCAGGGAGCTCGGGGTGGCGGTATGGGGATGCCGTCGCCCATTGCACCGAGTCCCCAAGAGGGTCGCGATGCGCTGCGTACTCTTCGCGCATCGCGACACCAAAGTGTCAGGCCTGCACAAGCCCTGGAAGGGCCTCTGTTTGGCTACAGAGCCCGTATGGGCTCGAGGAGGGCCTGCTGGGATAAGCAGGCACGCGCACGCAGAGCCGCGGAAAGAAAGCTCACGCGTTCTCGCAATCCTGCGTGCGAAGAGAGGAAGAGTATAGACGGGTTTTAGTGGGTAGGGCTGCGGTCAATTCACCATCTTTACGGCCGCAGCGAGTCCTACATACCCGGGGGAGTGTCCTCAAACCCTCCGGCATGCGCAACAGCATTCCCCGTCTCCAAAAAAAAAAGGCAGGTAACAGACCAACATACATCATTTGGTCGGATCATGTCAATTCAATCTGAGCTGTGTACGGTCGGATGGGTTTGACTTAACGCGACCAAATTACTTGGGTCCCCCATGACCCATCTGCCTAGGAATCAACTTCTCTGATAGTACATTAAAACAAGAAATAAAACACAAAAGCTACAAAATGCTGTGTCTGGCTCGTTCTAACCAATTATTATTATAGAACTAGATGACCCGGTGAACTTGCTATCGCTTCGTAATGCAAGCCCTCCCAGGATTTCCCAGAATACTAAAATTAGTCATGTGGGTTTAGCCGCTCTTTTTTATTTGTATAGATTACTAATGGTGCATTTGTGATTAGTGATGGTGCCCGCAACTTTGTTTGCGCAGAATTTCGATTACCATGTGGGCAGGTGTTCCCAAACTGTGCGCCGCGGCGCCCTGGTGCGCCGTGGAAAGGCAAGAGGGGCGCCGTGAGTCGATCCTCCATCATTATTCATTATCAATAACCACAAATATTATAAAATAAAATTATAATAAGAATCTGATGGCGAATTTTGATAGCAGATTTTCAAAAAATATTCTTGATCATTGGATAAATTTATATATTTGCATGTTTCACACACAGAATCAGCCGCTTTAAGAAAAATAATCGGCCAAGTGCGAGTCGGACTCGCGCGCGATTGGTTCCGTACAATGGTACGGAAAATATAATGATAGAGCAAAATCAGGCCAAAAATTGTGTTTTTTGTATGGGAGCCGCCCTTAATTTTTTATTTTATTTTAATATTATTATTAAATATTAAAGTGCACATTTAACAAAAGAATGTGTAAAAAAATCAAGTACCTACCTGTTGCCATTATATATATAGAGCAAAAAAAGCCAAAAAAATCACATTTCTTGTATGGGAGCCCCCTTAAATATTAATTTTCTTTTGTTTTTAGTATTTGTTGTTATAGCGGCAACAGATATACATAATTTCTGAAAATTTCAACTCTCTAGCTATTACCGTTATTGAGTTACAGCCTGGAGACAGACGGACAGACAGACAGACAACGAAGTCTTAGTAATAGGGTCCCGTTTTTACCCTTTGGGTATGGAACCCTAAAAATGATCAAAATGTTTTATTCTAATCACCCCGGTATTGCTAGAGTCAATTTACTTTCTGACTTTTTGCCATCAGATTCTGGAACCAGACATCTGGCAGATGGTTAAATATTTGTTTATTATTATGTATTTACTTGCTTAACCTAACAATAATTATTATTATTATTAAAGGAGTTTATTTATGTATATTATTTATGTATATATTTATGTATATAAATGGTCATACCCAGGATTTCAGCTAGGTGGGGGGGCTTTACTTTTATCTTATTATATTTACTTTTATCAATCTGACTTAAGACAAGGCTGTCCCTAAAATTAGCAGCAATATCGACGTAAAAGACATGTAAATAACATTCATATCAGTGCGCCTTGTATAGTGGCGGTTTCGACGCTCGCCGCGTTCTTGATAGGGCGAAATAGGAGAAAATTATACATTTTATTTTAATTATTACCGAATCATTTATTAAAAAAATACTCGGTTATTTCCTTAGAACTATAATAAAGCTATCGTTTTTGTAAAAAAAATTATATTATATTGAAAATTACGAGATGTTCGAATTTGAAGTGTATTTTTATGGTGATATTCAAGATTTTTTTACAGAATTACCATTCCATTTTTCAATATTAAGTTCGGTTATTTTTCTACTTTATTCCTTTTTGAGTCTACATTAATTTTGGTGTAAAAGAATTCCACATAATTTCTTCAGACTGGAAGCTTAAAAATCAGTCTTTTCGAACTGGCCTGGCCTTAAAAGATAATTATTTTGTTTCCAACACTTCATTTTACGCAGAGTAGATAACACGTTTTGAATTCCCTTTCCAGCAAAATTGACGTTTATTTTATTTTCCAGGGGGACGGCGCCCATGACAGTATATTGTAATAGCTAGGTAGAGTAGGGCGCCGTGACAAAATATTGACTTGTAAGTGCGCCGCAGGCTGAAACAGATTGGGAACTCCTGAATTATAGAGCAATAATTATTTTTCGCGATAAAAACTACCGTTATGTAATTTCACGGTATACTCTATATACCGTACTCTATATATCCATACCATCAAAGTTTATTTCTCCAAGAGTAGAGGTAAAAATGAGACATACTTTTTTACAAAAGCTGCAAAACTGAGTTTTGTTTTTATAATACTAGTATGTTATTATTATCACCAAGTTATTTGTCGTCACAAATTTACCCATGAAGGATATTTATGGTGGTACTGACGTCAAGGTCCAGATTAGCAGGTGGCTAAGTGGATTGGAGGCGTGACGCAGACTCAGCTTACTCTAGCTGCTAAATCTGTACGCGCACACTGTGTGTATTCGATAACATATGAGATGGATGAAATGCAACCGACTTCTGTTGGATTCTTTTAACTTTTTAAATTATAGGTACTATAGTTTAGTTTTACTACATAGTGTAAATTGTAAAAAGTCGCTCGCCGCTGTCTGTCCCTATACTGCACTCGGCGAAACATGGCGGTAGCGGTCATTGACTCCCTGTCAAAAACGTGTCATTTTCTATATAAACTGCGATTGATAATGAAGTGTCCGATGTTGTCGATCGCAGCTTTGTATAGAAAATGACAAGTTTTTGACAGGGAGTTAATGACCGCTACCGCCATGTTTCGCCGAGTACAGTATAGAATATTATAGATATGCTTAGATCTTTATGACTGCGCAACAGATTTTACTCATAAAAACTTCATATTTGATGTCAAGAAATGCCTAATATTTTCTGCCTCGTCTCGTGGCTTGGACCCATCTTGCCCATGACTGTTGAATCTCGGGTGTCGTCGCTAATTGGTCCGCGCAACAGGAACTTCCGCATTTGTCCCAATAATAAGTAGCCTATGTCCTGCCTCGGGTCTTCTGAGCCCAAAACTAAGTGATACTTCAGGGCGTGAATGAATAGTGAAATAGTGAAAATAGCAGCACTGAAAAAGCAATTTTATTTGGGCAAGCACCCCAGCGTCATGTATTTTCCCAAACAAAAGTACAAAAGTCAAAAAAAAGTTGCAATTTCAGCGCTGCAACTTTCATAATATGTATCTAAGACTTATAGAGGGCCCATACACACCAGTATTATCACTTAGTTTGGTTACACCCTGTATGAAATATAAATATCCAGCAAAGTATACTTCTTTTAACATAGAAAACA
Source organism: Lysandra bellargus (assembly GCA_905333045.1). Classification (NCBI taxonomy): domain Eukaryota; kingdom Metazoa; phylum Arthropoda; class Insecta; order Lepidoptera; family Lycaenidae; genus Lysandra; species Lysandra bellargus. The sequence goes on along the minus strand of HG995332.1, from coordinate 1,905,909 downwards.
ATTGAATATTTAATGCAAATAGCCGGTGACTCTATCACAGAATCGTTAATCCAAAACAATCCGTTCATAATGGTAGCTCGTTAGCGCCGAACACGCTAATGTAGCGGGCGGTCCGTGTGGTTGTGTACATTGCTCGAAAAACAACGTTTGATCGACTTATTGACAGTCCGACCTTCATGGCGGAGGGTCAATATCGGAATCATTAGCACGACCTACTATTGTGGACTGAAAGCGGGAGCGTAGCTCGTGTTTAACATTGAATGATGGATTCGTTCTGGAGCTCCCGCAGACTGCAGACTTTAGTCGGCCGATAGTTCGGTACGAAGATGTGTGAAGGTGCGCACAATAAACGATTTGAGTCGACCAGTAACAATGTACTGTCAATTTGGTCAAACTATCGGCCGACTAAAAGTCTGTAGTCTGCGGGGCTCTAAGCATTTTAGGTCCACTTGCGCATTCCTTGCGCATTGCGCACACCTACATAGGTCAGTGATAGACGGATAGATGGACAGACAGACAGCAAAGTATCAGTTGAGCTGAGCCCTTTGTACCCTTTACAGTTTGGGGTATATTTCACCGGATGCAACAAGTCGTAGCGGCCTATAAAATGTATTCAGGTCTACATAGAGTTTCTCACAGGGTGTCAATCAACAACAATCTGTTCAAGTGGATTGTTCTATTGTAAATGAATAATGTCACTACAGCATATTGTACCCATTACAAACAGCTATGCCATCACAAGAACATAACAGGAGACGAGTTTGCGTGTTGTAATAATTTGTTGATTAAGTAATTAATTAATAATAATTAGTAATAATTATTATTATTGTACGTGAGCAAAAAACTTTGGACCCCTTTTGACGGAAAACGTGGAAGCGTAGATGCATGAAATTTCGCACAGTTATTGTGGTTATAGTTTATATGGCGAAGGAGTGCATCGAGCCAATATTATTTTGAATTATGCTTTTATCATACCTTATTTTAATAAAACATTACACACACTCTTCAATATGCACACTACGATATTTTGAATGACGAGGCTATACACCCGAATTATTGAATATATGAAATAAAAATGGATTGTTGTTTTTTTTTATTAAATCTGAAATAGTCAATACTTAAAACGGGGAGTCAAAAGAAGAAGAAGAAAGTCAATATTTTGGTAATAGAATATTAATAGCATTGAAACTTATAATTAAATTTAATGTCGAATTTCGACCATTGGGCGATCTATAGTATTTATTAAATCGCCATGACTGTAATTGTAATTGGAGTAACCCGTTTTATCCATACTAATATTATAAATGCGAAAGTGTGTCTGTCTGTGTGTCTGTTACCTCTTCACGGCCAACCCGCGGAACCGATTTTGCTGAAATTTGATATGGAGATACTTTGAGTCCCGGTAAAGGACATAGGATACTTTTTATCCCGGAAAAATGTACGGTTCCCACGCAATAAACTAATTTTGGCGCAACGGAGTTGCGAGCGTCATCTAGTATTCAATATTTCGTCGGTAGCAGAGACTAACTCCTAGATACGGAACCCAAATACAAAAGAAGGAAGAATATAATTTTGCGAAGTTGAAACGAGGAATATTCTGCCGACGAGCCAAGGTCGAAACAGATTTCAATTATCGCTTTTGCACGAGTTTAATGGAAAATTTCGATTACTAATACTGAATGCAAATTAAATTATTTCATTACATTTTGATATTGACCTTTATGTTCCGGTTTTGTGTGTTTCGAGACATCGATATTATTTTTATCTATTTTCTTTTGTAACTTGTCGTTACATACAAAGAACGTCGATCTACATATTTGTGTTGTGTTGTGTAAAAATAATTTTACTTTGAAACCCTATTATATAGGCAAGTATAACTTCACAGGCTTAGCACGCGAAACGCCCAATGCCCACAGTGTAACGTTAAAACTGCCTCAATATTTAAAATTTTGCTTTTTTTTTAATGTGATGTAACCAAACAAAGGAGTAAGGACCCGCCCCCTCCTTGTCACAACATGTCATAACTTCGTCGACCCCTTTAGGTGACATACTTTATGGGTGAACTCTTATCAATTTATCGCTCCGTTTAGTCAACCGAAAAAATAACAACATAGGTTAAAATAAATAGGTGAATGGATGAAGAAGCGCTCGCAACCGTGACCTTCAACTTGATCGAATCATGATCAATTAACATTGCACTTGTTTTTCGATCAAAGCGACTGGCAATTTTTTCCTTAACATCTTATGTAGGCACTTCACATGGCTATTTGTATTTGCTATTGGCTATTTGTTGTATTTGGCAAAATTATTGACGAATACACAAACAAGCAAATATAGGCAAATACGGCCCTCCACACATGGACGTCAAATACCAAACTTTTACTTGATTTTCTTTACTTGCCTATTTGACTCCTTTGATGTGCGTCAAAAACCGACAAAGGTACGGATACGTGTATTTGGTATTGGTCATATTTGTCAAATAGGCAAATAAGGCCAATATTTGTCAAACATACCGTCTACACATGGTGATTGTTTGGCAAATACAACAAATACGCAAATACAAATAGCCATGTCAAGTGCCTCCATTATATTATAAAATTCTCGTGACACAAATCACAATGTTAGGCCGCGTACTCCTCCGAAACGGCTTTACTGATTTTAACCAAATTCAATATGCATATTTATTTGGTCTGAGAATCGGCTACAAATGTGGACAAAGCCTTTAGAGTGCTGCGAAGATCGGAAAATCTTTATCGTCATATAAACACGTCCAGTAATAGCACGCAGTAGCCGCCGCCTGTATGTAAATCGGGACACTCGCGAATTAACGAGGCTTATCCCCCTGGTAACTGTGATATTCGGTCGGCGCTACTGTGGACCGACTCATATTAAACCCTGACCTGCCTCAAGCGCCGTGCAGCGCGGAGGTCACGGTAGCCTGGCTAATGGTTGGGCGTCAGCGGTGCGGGCTGTGGACCGAATTGATAATCACAGGGGACAGGGAACGTAAAAATAACAAAGATCAACTACGATAACATGGCGCGCCCCTCCAAATGACTGTTTCAATGTGTGTAGTCACATCCTTATGAAAGAGTTTGTATGTAGTAAGTATTCAACCAATCACAGTACACGTAATGTTTCTGTTAATGTCACTTATTAGTTATTACCAAGATTTGTTGATAAACTAATCATTACTAGCCTACCGCGCAAGACAACGCACTTCAAACGTTTTGACAACGCACTTCAAACGTTTTGAATTTGGAGGGGCGCGCCATGTTATCGTAGTTTATCTCTAATTTCGGTTAGGTGTGAAAGAAAATGCATTGCAATGCATTAACAGAGGAATTATATCTGAAAAAAATAATTAGTAATCTACATGATATGATACGTAACATTGTTTTGCCATATTTTTTCTATCGGTATCACATAATAAAGAAATAAAAAACCAATCACCTCCAAATCGTTGAATGAAACCACTTTACTCCTTCATTATTTATCAAAAGAATATATAAAAAATATCTACTGCTTTGCAATACATAAGTTGATAATTTGGTTTTTTTAATTTTTTGAAATATGTATTATATTAAGCCTTAAAAAGGTTTTTTCTCCTATTTCGCCCTATCATGGACGCGGCGAGCGTCGTAACCGCCACCGTACAAGGCGCGCTATTATGAATGTTATTTTAATGTCATTAACGTCGATATTCGCACTGACAGACAATGATCAAGGTCATTGGCAGATATAGAGGCCTTAAATAGCAGCGCTACCTCACTGTCCTTCACATATACAATTGCATGTGATCTTGCGGTGTAGCCGCCAAACCGCGCGTTCGGACGGACGCATATAAATCCAGCCTTACACTCGCTCACTTTCAGCCACAGACAGTTTGGCAAGAACGCAGCCCTAGGACGCTAACAACTGCCAATGACCTTGATCTCGCATCACTCTCGCACCTGTGTCGATTTTCATGCCAGAGAGACAGAGATGTGAAGTGTTCACTCGGTAGCGTGGATACATTTTTCGTTTGTTAGAGGAAAAAATAAATATTATGGGAAATCTAGATGTCAGAACCGAAAATTGAATCCGGCAATCTTTGGATTTTTGTAAAAGGTATCAAATAAACAAATTTTTAAAGCATAGATTGTATTATTATTTTAGTTAGAACTGTTGAAAGATGTGACTTTGGTATTTTTTTTCATCCAGTAGGAATACATTATTTTATTCCATATTATTTTTTCCATATATAATCAAAAATCACATATATTATTTTGTGCCAATCAATGAAATACGTCTAGAAAACTGCACAAAGATGTCGAATTGGCAGCTGTCTTCCCCTTAAACAGTTTCAAATTATATTTTCATGTAATATTTTAGTCGTACTACTTGCACTGGAGTGTTTACGATTAATGAAATTAATGTGAAGCCTTCATGTGTTGGGACGATATTGTGTCAAGGCCAACACGAGTCCTTGTCCTTTGTAATTGTGTCGTATCGTCCCTGACGTAAGTTCGATCGTGTGCAACTTTCAACTCTTATTCGTATTACAGTAGAGTTGAATTTTGAACTGGCAGCTCGAAGAACATAATTGAGAGGTAAAACCTCATTTTTAGGGTTCCGTACCCAAAGGGTAAAAACGGGACCCTATTACTGAGACTTCGATGTCTGTCCGTCTGTCTGTCCATCTGTCTATCCGTCTGTCTGTCCGTCTGTCTGTCCGTCTGTCTGTCCGTCTATCTGTCTGTCTCCAGGCTGTAACTCAAGAACGGTAATAGCTAGAGAGTTGAAATTTTCACAGATTATGTATATCTGTTGCCGCTATAACAACAGATACTAAAAATAAAATAAAATAAATATTTAAGGGGGCTCCCATACAACAAACGTGATTTTTTTGGCCTTTTTTGCTCTATGTCAATAATGGCAACAGGTAGGTTCTTGAATTTTTCTCAAAGTCCTTACTTATATATGAACTTTAATATTTAATAATAATCTATACTAATATTATAAAGCGGAAGAGTTTGTTAGTTTGTTTGTTTGAACGCGCTAATCTCTGGAACTACTGGTCCGATTTGAAAAATTCTTTCAGTGTCAGATAGTCCATTTATCGAGGAAGGCTATACTATATATAGACTTTATCATGCTAAGATTTATAGGAGCGAAAAAATAGAGGAAAATGTGGAAAAAACGGGGGAAAATTATTTGAAAGGGCTTATTTGAACGCGCTAATCGCAGGAACTACTGGTCCGATTTAAAAAGTTATTTCAGTGTTAGATAGCCCATTTATCGAAAAAGGCTATAAGCTATATTTTATCACGTTAAGACTAATAGGAGCGAAGAAATAGAGGAAAATGTGGAAAAAACGGGGGAAAACATTTGAAAGGGCTTATTTGAACGCGCTAATCTCAGGAACTACTGGTCAGATTTGAAAAATTCTTTCAGTGTTAGATAGCCCATTTATCGAGAAAGGCCATAAGTTATATTTTATCACGCTAAGACTAATAGAGACGAAGGAATAGAGAAAAATGTGGAAAAATCAGGGGAAATTATTTGAAAGGGCTTATTTGAACGCGCTAATCTCAGGAACAACTGGTCCGATTTGAAAAATTCTTTCAGTTTTAGATAGCCCATTTATCGAGGAAGGCTATAGGCTATATTTTATTACGCTAAGACTAATAGGAGCAAAACAATAGAGGAAAATGTAAAAAAAAAAAACGGGGGAAATTATTTGAAAGGGCTTATCTCACGAACTACTAGAGCAATTTTTCTGTTATTTGGGTCAGATAGGAAGTAGAGCACGTGAAGGATCATAGGCTATTTTTTGTGGACTAATTTGTCTGTGAAATATCTAATTTACGCGGGCGAAGCCGCGCGGAACGTTACGACATCACGCGTAAACAGCTGGACCGGTTTTGCTGAAATTTGGTATAAGTAGATATACTTTGAGTCTAATAAAAGGACATTGGATACATTTTGTCCCGGAAAAATGTACGGTTACCGCACAATATACTTTTATGATTTGCGCGTTAGCTATTCAATCGATTTTGATGAATTTTGGTATGACTATGGAGATACTTCGAGTCTCGGGAAGGACAAGGGATATATTTTGTCGCGGAAAAATGTACGGTTCCCACAAAATGTACCCTTATGATTTGCGCGTAAACTATTCAATCGATGTACGGGAACAACTATAAACTGAAGTCCACGCGGACGAAGTCGCGGGCAACAGCTAGTAATAAAATAAAATAATAAAATTAAGGGGGGCTCCCATACAAAAAAACAACAACAATTTTTGGCCTTATTTTGCTCTATAATGGTACGGAACCCTTCGTGCGTGAGTCCGACTCGCACTTGGCCGATTTTTTACTTTGGGAACACTTATATTCTACAATGTTTGCAAATGGTTTGTAATTACTAACGTAGCATGTTAAATGTTCCCGCGAGTGTATGAAAAGTCTAGTTATAGTTGAAGACGTAAGTAAATGAAGTGGATAACTTACATATAACATAATAGCAATTACTCATTTTTAGGGTTCCGTACCCAAAGGGTAAAAACGGGACTCTATTACTAAGACTTCGTTGTCTGTCCGTCTGTCCGTACGTCCATCCGTCTGTGTGTCTCCAAGCTGTATCTCAAGAACCGCTATAGCTAGACTTCCTTAGAATGCCAAATAAACGTTAAGTTTGTACTGATATGATAGGTAAAACTCTAATTCTGTTGTCGATAGGATCCGGATTGGATCAAAGATGTATTGAGGCTGTATTGCAATATTTGAATTGGGGACAAATAAATACCACGTGTGTTTCTATTTTGGGACACGGAATCCTAAGAAACAATTGTCACGTAAACACTTAACGAGTAACTTGTCTTTGACTTTTTATGATGATTAGCGATTATTGTACACAAAAGTACATGATGTAAAGTTGTACATGTACGTAGGCGTTGTGAAGTCGTGTTTGAGAATAAAGATTATTTATGACGTAGTCAGAACGGCAGGTGGCCTAAGGCTGAGTTGGGCAGGGCTCGTCTCCCGTATGTACCCAGACAGGTGGGCGCGTCTAGTGTCGGAGTGGCTGCCGACTGGTCGAGGTAACAGAGGCCGACCCAAGAAAAGGTGGCGCGAAGAACTGGATGCGCTCGACAAAGGCCGGCCATAGAATTAGGACCGCATCTTGCAGCCGACACCGACTGCAAGATGCGGGACGCACAGCGATCTGCATTTTACATACTAAATTCATATCCGCAATACACGGACCGCTCGAGCAGTTCTTGAGCTGTCGGAGCAGTCGCTCTGCGGTCGAACAACAAAGGTATATGTATGGTCGACTGCATGATGCGGTCGTGTTGCAGTCGTGTACGGCTTGCTGTCCGTCTATGGCCAGTCAAAGAGTGGCCAGTAACGTTACAGGATTGTGCAGTATGGAAAAAAAGGGGGGGCCTTTGCCCAGCAGTGGGAACACTGGCGGCTGCAATCAGCATACTTAATTACCTAATTTTGTTTTTAATGTATGCTCGGTTACATAATTATTACTATGCAAGTGTATCTTTTGTTTCAACACAAGTATTGAGATCTCTCCCCTTTAAACCTGTGTTAGTGCCTATTAGGATTGGCTATATATTGGAGTATCTATTCTGGTTCTTAATTGTACGTACTATACCGCGTGGTGCGGTCTTCCTCATAAAATTTCCACGTGTCGTGTCGCTCCGCTACTGTTTTTTTTTAATCCCCGGTAGACTCGGAACATCGGCCGGGGTACTTACGCTCCAGGCCTGAGGAAACCCCACTAAACACTTCACGTGGTGCTCCACTCCTGCGGCACAGTTTCGGGAACTATTAACCCCAACTACACCTTCCCCAGCGCGGCCTTTTGTGATGAACCTACTCGATACCTGTCCCTCGCTGGATATGCCACGGCCGCGGGTTTGGGGTCACGGCCACCGAGCAGTGCCGTGACTCCGCCTCGTTACAACCATTTACTATTAAACAGCACTTACTCGCGTGTCAACAGAGTGTTTACTGTTTCCAGCTTTACAACTGATTCCATTATGGAATTCTACAACTGATTCCTTTAATCTGCGACTGATTTCATTATGGAATTGGTTATCTGCTGCATGTTTGATCTTGGAGTGCTTTTGCTCAGTTTTTAGGTATTAAACTAAGATTCTGCTCTTGTGAGAGATAAATGACTACCGGCCCCATCTAAAGTATTTAATAATTGCTTAACTTTAATTTATTGAAGAGTTTTCAAAAAATGTAAGGAACCTATGTCAAAAAAAAATTTGAGTGTCGCCGTAGGATGATTTTTAAGGTGAACGCAAATTTTGCCGCACCGCACGCACCGCAGTCGCTGCATTCGGAATTCTTTATATGAAGTTATAGGCAAGCTCGCATACCTACCCGCGCCGCAGTCTTCGCAACTTCTACATTCTTTATATGAAGAATTCCGAATGCGGCGACTGCGGTGCGTGCGGTGCGGCCAAATCTGCGTTCACCTTTAAACGGGCTACACTTACAAAGTTATAACAATGTCTCTCGACTATGAATCTACAATATATTGGCATTAACGTCTCGCTATAGATGTATCACGATATAGTCATCGCGTTGTTGCGAATTGCGATGTTTTATAGTTTGTACGTCTGTGGATTACAGTGCCTGCGTCAATAGTATGAAAGCAAATATCTCGGAGCCGTAACTCTTTTATCTTTATGACTAGTGCCTAGCAGTGATGGTAGTTACCAACCTGTAAACAGAATTATGACGAATACGTAAGCTATTAGTTTAACAATAAGGTTTTCAAATATTATTCTTAAACTGATACTAAGTTTTTAAGCTCTAAAATCCAGCGTTTTTAATAAATATTTTCTTATATAATATGCAAATGTTTATTTCTATACATATTCAAATATATACCAGTAACCAGTTGTCGAGTTGAAACAATTCCAGTTCGGAATTCTCTTGTCTGAATTTTTCATAACATGTTCGTTTTATAATCGGAACGAAAATTTTCTGTTTGTTTTGAATGTCGGATATAACTCGTTTGTGGTAAAACAATTTAAAACTTTTTTAAATTGTTTTACCACAAAATTAAATCGTGAGAATTCAGTATGTAATATTCAGTACTTTTCCACCACATAACTTTCTTCAATTGAGTTAAACGCAAACCGGAACTTAAGAATCAAGATTAACTCTACAACTTAGGCGGACTATTTAGTAGCTCTATCATTATTTAATTGCTTTCGCCTGCGACCGCAAATTACTAAATACTAAATAGTACGAAAATCCTTACTAATTACATCAGTCTGGTCCCCTGTTAAGTTTCCGTAGAATGTATATTACTCAGAACTATGTAGAATGCGTCCGCGTGAAATAAGTACTATTTGACCCTCTATTTAACCCCCTTGGGGAGTTGGGGGTGGAATTTTGAAAAAGTTCTTAGTGTACATGTACATATTTGTATTAAATCATAATTCATAAGGAATACGTATGCAATGTTTGTGGAAATTTAAATTTCTAGCTCTAAGACCACTTGCTCCAATAAGAATTCGAAAACGGGAAAAAAATTAACCAAGGCTTAACCCCGGAAGTCTTAAACCAGGATGATGTAAGTGAGCCTAAGTGTTGATTTAACAGTCATTCAGCTTTGCCTTTTGTGTTCATAGATTGCAGAGAGCAAAATAATTACCTTGTGCATATATTAATTAGATTGGATATACTCATAATTGCATGTTAATCCAGTTCCGATGACCATTGCGGGCCGGAGAATGTGCCCACTGCCGGCCTTCACATTGAATCGACGATTGTGTAGTTCTACTAGAAACTTCCAACAACAGAAAATACTTGATTAATGCTAATTTATTGGAAGGAAAATTTGTAACCGTTGCATTATAGTATTAATCATTATCATTTAATCCTCGATCGCGGATTTTTGGAAATCTTTTGTTCTCGCGGACCACTTGGGCCTTATGGGAGTTGAAGGTTAAATTAATGTAAGCTGCACACCCATTTTCTTATACATGAAAATACTTATTTCCCATATCAAGCCTGAACGTCTGGACCGATTTTGATGAAATCCGCCATATTGGCAGAGCAATTTACAAATTACAGGGAACCACTGGTTTAGTTTTTATCATGTGAAATGCAAGTTATCATAATATTACGCGTACGATGCCTAGCCACAGGTAGCTTCTTGTACTTATTAACTACATAAAATATATTGAAAATCGTACTAATGTGAGCCAACGAGTAAAAGCAGCGCCTGATGGAAAACTATTACTGACGACCAGGACACACGTTTTATACAATACACAACATGAAGCCAATAGCTATAAGTTATGATTTAGTTATTAGGAGCAAAAACGTGGGAGAGTCATGCTTCGGCACGAATGGGCCGGCTCGACCGGAGAAATGCTACGTTCTCACAGAAAACCGGCGTGAAACAGCGCTTGCGCTGTGTTTCGCCGAGTGAGTGAGTTTACCGGAGGCCCAATCCCCTACCCTATTCCCTTCCCTTCCCATCACTACCCTCTCCTATTACCCTATTCCCTCTAAAAAGGCCGACAACGTACCTGCGGCTCTTCTGATGCTGCGGGTGTCCATGGGCGACGGAAGTTGCTTTCCATCAGGTGACCCGTTTGCTCGATTGCCCCCTTATTTCATAAAAAAAACGTCTTACAAGTTTTTCATAAGCTACTTTCACGATACGAGCATTTAAAGCATTTTATATTATGAACGTGATTCGTGACACACAGTTTCGTCAAAACATTGTGTAACTCCGTCATGACTCATGAGTCATGACCCATGAGTGTCACGAGTTAACTTTTACCGTTCTTAATAAAACGTTTTAATACAGATTTAATAATGTGTCACATGTACAATTAACTTTGGGTAAGTTCTGAAATTTAACCCAGCGTACTGGCCAACTCTTACGTCTAGAATCAACGTCATTGATTCGAACGCTTTCATGGTCCAGTGGCTTAGAGCGTGGCTCTTGACTCGGAGGTCGTGGATTCGTTTCCTACGTTGGAAACATGTTATTTTCAAGTTTGGTTAGGACAATGCAGGCTGATCACCTGATTGTCTGACAAGTAAGATGATCCATGCGTCGGATGGGCCCTGCGCCAGATCTCTCGCCAGTCGTGTCGGTCATCCGTCCAGGACATTTAGCCGAAACTTTTTCGTTTTCGCTTCATTATAGAATCGCCGATCAAAGTGTATGGAATTGACATAAGACGAGTCGAACGTCAACGTCATATTAACGAACGCTTATGTCAATTCCATACATTTTCATCGGCGATTCTATAACGAAGCGAAAACGAAAACATTTTGGCACACTCCCCAGTATGCTGGGTTTTATTTCGGAACCTAGGCTAAATTGTGTGTTACGTATACCGTACACTGTATTAATATACCTAGTTATCAAGGGGACAATTAGTTAGTAACGGGCACTTGACGCCATAAAAAATTTAATTAATAACAATCTAGTTAATTGTATTATCGTTTTTCATGCGTGTTTGTAATTAACGAAGATTTTTTGTTCAACAATTATACAGGGTGTAACAAAACAAAGTGATAATATTTTAGGGTATGGGTCTCCAGTATAGAATTCACTGTGAAAATAGCAGCGCTGAAAGAGTACCTTTTTTAAACGCTGGGGCTCTTGCTCATAGAAATAACAAAAAAAATTGTTCTTTCAGCGCTGCCACTTTCACAGTGAACTCTATATTTAAAGGGACACATGCACATAACACTTACCTAAAGTACTATCATTTTGTTTTGTTACACTATGTATTTAATTCAAGACGTGAGTGAGAAGAATAAGGTAGGTAACATGAAAAAACTTCCCGTTTTTTTGCTTATATGGAGGGTTTAGGGCAAGAAAAAATATTTGAAATAGTAAAACTATGGATTATATGTGTAGCCAGATACATTAGCTAGGTTATGAAGTAGATAAGTTACAAGTTTTATTAAAATAATTAGGGAAAAAATTAGTTATTGTCCGAATGTTACGAAATGTTACTTGTTCGATTCTTCCACTCACGTCTTCAATTATTATTAACTAGCTTTTACTTCTAGTAGATTTTACTACTTGAAATAGTATTTATTTATTTATTTAGTGTACAAACAATTTACAGTCATTAGTCATTAGTTAATAGAATTAGAAGACTAATTCGTTTGTATTACTATGTAATGCATAGTAATACAAACGAATTAGTCTTGAGTGCCTAGACAGAAAGTAGCAACCCATAAAAGTATATGTGACATTATAATTATAATTACTACAATAAACAAAATTAAACTACATTTTAGTTCGGCCCCATATATTGTTTGCCGCATACATTTTCGTTTTCCGTATTCGGAAATCCAAATGCATGGAATCAGTAGAAACTATACTGCCGCACACGTTCGTTTTTCCCCGTGTGGAACGAATTCCGCGCGCACGTTTCAATTGCAAGGCGGTGCGTTTGCGCGTGAAAAAAATTAACGTTTGCGCTAGGCTCACTGAATTCCGAAATTCGAATACGGAAAACGTGCGTTTGTGGCCAGCCATACGCGATAATTCAATATGTTTGATAAATGAGGGCCGAATTTTGCGGCTACCCGTGTCTACGTCGTAGCCGTCTCTACATCGTAGACGCGGCGTAGCGCAGCCTCTACGGGGGATCCCGAGTTTTGCTACGAAGATTTTTACTAAAAAGTAATAATAATTAAAATCTTATAGATTATGCATTATTGCGTTATCCTATACTTAATATTATAAATGCGAAAGTTCATTTGTTTGTTAACTTTTCACGCCTAAACCGCTGAACCGACTTTGCTAAAGTTTGGTATGTCGATACTTTGAGAATAGGCGTCTTATCAAGAACTAGCTGTATAAAGTAAAATGCTTAGTAAAGGAAGTTTTTATTAAGTGTGATCATTTCTAAATTCTATGCCTAAACGTCTTTGTGTTAGCGGTTATAGGTAGTTAAATAATTATGTAGTTAGTATAATTTATTTGTTATATTATAGCTGTTTAAATATCTATGAATACAACAGTGTTTGTAAACATGTTTTCACATTGTTGGGCGTGATTCACACATTCGCATACGCCTGCTGAATAACTCATTCAATAATTTCTTTTAGGATAATGGCCTACTGCCAGGCGTTTGTTTGCATTTGAAACACCGAATCTGCTGTTCCGATATTGGTGGATGTAAATATAGCGTAGAGCTCGAGGAAAGATATGGTACGTTTTAACGCAGAAAAATTTAATAATAATAATTATTATTATTAAATATTTGCCAGAGTGAAATGTACAATATGGTCTTCATAATAAAATACAGGATCATAACACTCAACCAAATTAATAGTATGCAAATGTCATTTATAACTAGTCTAAAAGGTGGAGAAAAGGTACGGTTTCTTGTCCACAATACACATATACTCCTAGCACGTAATGGCGTCGCTGGCCATAAAATGATTTACTGTGCTCTATCATTCTTTTCCTCTTTACTAATCTGGGATTCAAACTGAATATTGACACATAGTTACGCATCAAGTTTCTTGGATTAGACCATGTAAGGGCCTGTCGACATCTCCACGTCACGACGTCGTCAACGTGGAACGGAGCGGTGGCATGGTACGTTGACGTGACGTGCAAATTTACTTAAATGTAACATGCACATCACGATATAGCAACAGTGTATGTCGCCATGCCTTGTAAAACTGCTACATTCTTCACTATATAAATGTGGTCCGCACAATACGTATTCTGTTTTTACAATTGTTAAAAACGGAGAAAAAAGACGTACATTTTTACGTTACGTTTACGTAAATTTACACGTCACGCCAAGTGTCTACGTATCGTGCCACGTTACCGCACCGTTCCACGTTGATGACGTCGTGACGTGGAAATGTGGACACGCCCTAACAAAACATGTTTAGAGTCAGACGTCAGCGGGAAAAGTGTTTCGTGACAAACGCGGGAAGTACCTGTTGCGGGCGCTCGTGACTCGGCCGGGGTGGCACGCCGCCGCCGCCGTCATACATTCCCCCTTAAATGTATTAATAAACGGAAATATTGTTCGGTGATTTGGAAATCTAAAAATGACTGTATTTTTTCGTCAAAAAGTATAAGACGACTAAATAAGTACTTTCTTGGTTTGCTTCTTTACCCAATCTCTTAGAATTTAGATTATAGTCCCCAGTAGGTACAAGGATTTTTTTTTGATATAGGTAACATACAAATGTACCACTTTGTGAGTGCAAGGCAAGGCAAGTAAACAAGGCACTCACAAAGTGGTACATTTGTATGTATCAAAAAAAAAATGTTCCATGTACTGGAGACTATTATTATGTGTGTGCGTCAACACTCAGACGAAGTCGAGGGCAACATCTAGTTCTCAATAGGATAACGCTTTCTGGCTTTGCTTCGTCTTTACCAAACTTTTTTCGTCAGCATGGTTCCGGTGAATTCTGGATAACGCGAACGTCTAGTACTTTATGAGGCGCCAAGATAGACCTTGACTTAATCTTATCTTCACCTTTCAGAGCAGCGGAGCGGTACGTGCGGGTGAAGTGGCGCGACGTGCGCGTGGGGGACCTGGTGCACCTGTCCAACAACGAGGCGGTGCCGGCGGACATGGTGCTGCTGCACTCCGCCAACCCCCTGGGCATCGCATACCTCGACACCTGCAACCTGGACGGCGAGACCAACCTCAAACAGCGCCTCGTCGCGCCCGGTTTCCGGGAGAAGGTAACACCTGGCAAAAAAGAGACGCCGAACATTGTTTTTATATTGCAATTTAAAGCATAAAGACTTTAAAGTGTAGAGATCTACGATAACATGGCGCGCCCCTCCAAAATTCAAAACGTTTGAAATGCGTTGTCTTGCGCGGTCGGCTAGTTATGATTAGTTGACCAACAAGTCTTGGTAATAAGTGGCATTAACAGAAATATTACATGTACTGTGATTGGTAAAATACTACATACAAACTCTTTCATAAGGATGTGACTGCACAGTAGGTACACACATTGAAACAGTCATTTGGAGGAGCGCGCCATGCTATCGTAGTTGATCTGTACAAACTTTAGAAACGTAAAACGAGGCATAATAATATAAAAGTTAAAAAAAAAAAAAACTTAAAAAAAACACGCTTCCTTTATTTTTGTCTTTTAATATTAGAATTATACGAATTCATTTTTTTTAAATAATTTTAACAAATTATTGCAATGTGGCTAAAACGTATGCAAAGTACATAAATAAATTTAAAAACACTTTGATGAATGCCATACAAACCACTTAGCACTGTCTCTTGTAACTCAAATATTAGTCATATTGTCTGTCATCTTTGTTAATAACTTTATCTTCTAGGAATCCCGTCTTCCTGTGCCGGACTTTTTTGATAGTTGCTTCCCACTGCTAGACACACTCAAAGTCTAATACTTTCAGAAAGTTTAACGGTGGGAAGCAATTGTCCGGCACTGGAAGACGAGATTCATCCACTTACCGCGAAGAATAAAAGCTATGAAATTAAGCTTTACTCCTTCTCGAAGGTCAGGTAGATCTTCAGAACTGGATACCTCCTAAAGTGACCGCGACCGAAACTCCAGTTGCTGGTCGTTCTTACCTCTGTAAAGGTCACAAACAGGTAAATTTTCAGCTTTACGAAACGAAGAACTTTACGAGACCTTCCGTCTGGCCCTCGTGGACTCTTGATCCATAACTTTTTTGCGAGGAGACAAAATCCGCCCTCAGCGTTTAAACAAAATCAAAGAAATTATATGTACGCACACATAAACAAAAACTGTCAAGTACTAAATTCTAGAGAGGATTATATAAAAATAATATTAAATACTTATTATTTTTTCTTATTCTTCTTAGCTCTTTCCCACTTTATATAGGGTCGACTCTCCTAGTACATTTGCGGCAAGAAATTCTATCTCGGGTTGTCGATGTGGCTCTCTGAGCTTCTGAGAAATAAAATAAAATATATTTTTATTCAAAATAGGTATCATGATACTCTTTTTGAAAGTCGAACGAAGAAGCTACTTGAGAGACTCAATATCTTCTTGACAACGTAGTTGTCTCTGCGCATAAGGGTGCGTCCACATTTGTATCATTTGCGCGATCAGATCTCCGATCAGATCTCCGTCGTGTATCATCGAAGCGTGTCAAAATGATACGCGTATCATGATACGCCCCGATCGCTATTAACCGCGTATCTGATACGTGTCGTATCAAATACACGCATGATCGGCAGTAGGCGTCCACACTATGATACGCATACTTGATACGGTGCGATGATCGCGACGGTGATCTGATCGGAGATCTGATCGCGCAAATGATACAAATGTGGACGCACCGTAACGTGCCCATAACATCTTAAGCTGATCGCACATTTGTCAGCACCGTACGCGCCGCACGCATCGCATAGCACACGAAATGCGGCGCGTACAGTGCGGACGAATGTGCGAGGTTTTACATTATTTCAAACGACGAATTCTACAATGCGGCGCGTGTGTCTGATAAATGTGCGATCACCTTTAGGCGTCAATTATGTTTTCTTGATAATTAGAGATAACAAGATAAAAGTAATTGACAATTTATTACTTTCGCTTTGCTGTTCAGGCGCGGAATAACCCTGGCTTGTGTCGGTGTGTGAATCATCACTGGACAGTCTTATCAGCGATGATAGCTCAAAATTCATTAGGAACTAAGTATTCTGCGGTTATTTTAGCAACCTTTCGACGATAAAGTTGTCTCATTTTATTTGTCACTAGATGAACCGGTGAACTTCGTATCACTTTTTCTCTTTCAATATAAGTCCCTTTTCACGAACAAGTCAAGACTAATATTAACCAAATCTCTTTCTCGAGTTTTAGCGGGACTAACAAAAAATATTTTTTATTTATATATGAATACCACAGGCATATATCAAGATAAATATCACATGTGTGTGTACTTTGCGTGCCATATAGCGTTCCCAAACGACGAGCAATGCTCGTCTTTTGAAAGTCTGTTCTTTAGTCTGATATCGGAATCGGACGTCAATAGGAATTTTAAAAATGCCTAAATGCCTAGAAGTGCCGTATTGAGCTGTAAAAATACAAATAGAAACGTTGGCCTTGATAATGGACACGTTTCTTATCATTGCTACGTCACAGTGCTAGGAAAAAAGTGACACGCTCGTTTTCATACAAATGAAGCGACATGCGGTATCTCTCTTGATCTATGTCTGTGATGAATACCGAATGCCATATTTCATGAAATTATTTGCTCAATCTATTTGTCTCACAAGTCACAACACATTACAAGACCTTGTCGACTGTTTCGTTGTCCAATATGTGTCACACAAGGCACGGCCCACGAGTCACGACTGGTTGTCCATTCACCCGTTAAAACTACATGTTTATCTTTTATCTACCGAACATTGTTTTTTTCAGCGTATGATAAGCGTTAGGGGGGTATTAGATTATCATTTATATTGGATCCAAGATTTATATTGGATAATGTAATTTAGATAAATGATTCATTTCTTCCTTGATCATAGACTTTTGACGTTTGCTGAGAGATTGGATCCAATATGGTCATAGAAATTGGTGTTGCCAGTTATTTAATATAAAAAAGAGTTTTTTCTTGTTCTTTAATATGTTACAAATAATGTAATGTAATTCTTTTTCTAATTATATACTTGAATAATCTTGCTGAAATAACATAAAACAAGCCATATTAAAAATGACGATGTCGTTTGACAAATCGAGTTCACTGATGTCAATACCTGTCAGCTCCCCATTGGCTATTGAAACCACATATGACGTAAAATAGGATTAATGATAAATGATAATGTAATATGCAGATATGATTAAATGATCATTTTTATTGGATCCTATATATGATCCTTTAAATGATCCAATATAAATGATAATGTAATACCCCCCTTAAGCATTTGAAATAGAAAGTGATATTAATATCGTTTTAAGTATTTCGGCTGTCTGATTAGATATACGTAATACGAATGGGAAAAAAATATTTTTAACACGCTTGGGCTGTATGTATGTAACGGAATCTTTTGATTTTTACCTATCTCCAGTAGTCGTATCAATTTAAAACTTTGCACACGTATTAAGAGCTAACGACAATGCAATAATTTGTTTAAATTATTGAAAAAATTTAAAAAAGGGTGTTTTTTTAGTTTTTTTAAACTATTATTTAAACACAATAAATTAATGTTGTTTTGCCATATGTTATACTATAGATAATATACGTGCTGTACAATAATACGCGTTCCTCTTAAATGACTCTTCAGTCTACGTATTACAAAAATTCAATTCAATTCAATTCAATATCTTTATTTACACAAAACATGATAAGAAAGATGTTACAAATTTGCGTAAAATAGTACATGTTTTGCCATTTTAATGGCATGCAAATATATCAATAATATAGAATCCTAAAATAACAACCAAAATAACTAAATATACATATTCTTATTACTTTAAATCTTAATATATTACAATAGAATTGAACATTAAAGTACAATACTTTATTCATTATAAAATCGCATAAAATCCATTCTCTCATTTACAAAATGAGCCGGTTTTTTATACGATATACAAATCTATAGAATACGTTTGTGCCATACGGTCCGATTCGGAGCCTAAGGGCCGGGACACAAAAACACGACACGACGTCGTGCCGTGGGAATCTAAGACGCGCGTCGTAAAAAACTACGACACGACATCGTACGATGTCGTACGACGTCGCGTCGTAGAAACTCATCTTTGAATTTCTACGTGAGTTTCTACGACGCGCGTCGTATATTCCCACAACACGACGTCGCATCGTGAAACGACGTCGCGTCATGGTACGACACGACGTGTCGTGTTTTTGTGTCCCGGCCCTAACTCATTTAACTTGCACTTCGTTTTCGATTTTATCGGAATTCCAACCTTTGAAATGTAAATGTTCACGAAATAACACGAACCTAACAAACGTTTGGACAACTTCACAATGGACGTTTTACGCCGAAGCCATTACATTGTATTTGCATCATTCAACTTGACCCCAATAGCACAAGTCACTGTTCCGCAGTTAACTTTCACTCCGTCATAAACATGACTTTTTATTTTGTGATTAGAGTCATTAAATAGACAAGAAATATTGCATTGTCATAAATTTTACTTTTAAAGCTTCTGATCATTATTATATACTAAATATATTATATCTGATGTAAACCAAACCCAAGTTATGATACCACAACTAATTAACAAAACGCGTCCGCGTTTTTATGAGGATTTACATCGATACAATAGCAGGTGCAAGATTCTAAATGATGTACTGCAACAAAACATGATTACATACAGGTAACAAACCTACGCGTCAGTGACGGAGTGTCAAGTTGCGTCAAGTTGTCAAATGTGTTTTTTGTATACAAAACACACATTTGACAACTTGACGCAACTTGACGTTCCGTCACTGACGCGTAGGTTAAGCCTCAGCTTAAGTGTGCACGTTCATCTTACTACATCCAGAGTTCATCCAGAGCCGGATCGGGTACATCGATAGAATATGTTTCAAACAATAACCACTCAATCCTGTCCTTCAGCACCTGGAGTTCGCGCCGCAGAAGTTCAAGAGCTCGGTGGAGGTGGAGCGGCCGTCGACGAAGATCTACCGCTTCAACGGCAGCATCTCCCACCCCGGCGGCCGCCGCGTGCCGCTCTCCTCCGACCACCTGCTGCTGCGCGAGTGCACCATCAAGAACACCGACTACGTGGAGGGCATCGTCGTGTACGCCGGCCACGAGACCAAGGCCATGCTCAACAACGGCGGGCCGCGGTACAAGTGCTCCAAGCTCGAGCGCAAGATGAACACCGACGTCATCTGGTGCGTGCTGGTCCTGCTGTTCCTGTGCTGCGCCGGCGCCGTCGGCTGCAAGCTGTGGCTGGACCAGTACGGCGACTACCGCACCGTGCCCTTCCTCCCGCCCAACATGGGCCGGCCCGCGTACGAGGGGCTGCTGATCTTCTGGACGTACATCATCGTGCTGCAAGTGATGATCCCGGTGTCGCTGTACGTGACGATCGAGATGACGAAGCTGCTGCAGGTGTACCACATCCACCAGGACGTGGAGATGTACGACCCCGTCACCAACACGCGGACGGAGTGCCGCGCCCTCAACATCACGGAGGAGCTGGGTCAGGTCAGAACCTGAACTTATTAACACTTTATTCAACCCAACCGAACTGATATAACGAGATTTCAGTCCGTCACAAAAATTTTGAATTATCCTAGTAATTTTTATGTTGGTTGGTTGTGAGTTTGGACTTTAAATGCAAAGTTTTATCATGCAAGATTTTGAAAGCCTTTTGTGCGTTAAGAGTCCGTATACGAAATTTTGCCGATTTCGCTCATTTAACAGACGTGATTTAACAGTTAAAATACAGTATTTCTATAAGTTTTAATGCACAACATGTAAGATCATTTCAATTATAACATAGTGTTGGAGCTAGATTTTTTTTATTTTTTTAAGTATCTTTAAATAATCCAACTCAAACCCGCGACAGTTTTGTGATTTTTGCTGTAAAAGGTTTAGAATATCACCTGTTTATAGATTGTATTGACGTCTTAACGGTATGAAAAAAATACAATGTACTGTTGAGAAAGTCGTCTATAAAGTGTTGGAATTACTTTTTACCACTTCAATATAAAAAACCCTTTAAAAACAGAAAACCTCTATCTGCCCGCTAACTTGGCGATCGTCCTTTTTCACCTGGCATATGAAATACGGGCGTGAGTGTGAAGAGAGCAGTAGAAAAGAGAGGACGGGCTCTTAACACTGAGCATTTTAATCCTACAGTTTTTCTGGTGGAATGTTTTAAAATACTATCTATTACCTACAGGTGAGCTACATGTTCAGCGACAAGACGGGCACGCTCACGGAGAACAAAATGGTGTTCCGGCGGTGCACCGTCGGAGGGGTCGACTACGATCACCCGCCCGGCCCCCCGGCCGACCCGTCGCCCGACCTGCCGCCCATCGTCACGCCCGTCACCAGCGTCTCCCCCAACAGAAGGATGCTGCAGCACTTGCTGGACGCGAACGAGATGCAGCACACGCAAAAGGTACTTTCCACCGAGCGAGTACGCCGACGCCGCGAACTGCGATAGAGCGAGATGCAACACGTCGCCGATTGACGTGTCACACAGAATGTCAGCTGACTCAGTGCAGTTCGGTACTAATAGAGTATGCTGTTCCGCGGCCGGTTCATTAGTTAGATATCGCGACCCGTGAAAAACGGATAATAGACGAAAGAGCTGAATGCAACTTTAAGTAAAGACGTTCCAGCGGAGGACTGTGGTGCCCAACATTTTTTGTATGTAATTATGTAAGCTTAACTGCACTAGGCGACAGCAAAACACACGACACGACTCGACGTACACTTGTAAAACGTGAATCTGACGTTTTGTAAACGTCAGGTCTATGAAAGTGAAGTGTCGCATCGAGTCGTGTCGCTTTTAGTGCGGTTTCGGTAGTTTTTATTATTCGTAGGGTCTCGGCTTAATGCCATTACAGTTTGACGTGGAGGACAGTTCATCTGTCAGCCGCTTCTTCGGTTCATGGCATTCCCATCAGTCTGCTAACGGCGTTAGCAATAAAAATATTTACACAGCGGAACCCATGTACAAGGTTCGTACACTTAAATGCCAGACAGACGAAGATAGACCTTGAAAGTCATTGGCTGTGAAAATAGTTTAGTTGTCGCCAGCAACTTCCGCAATTTTTTGACGCGGAAGAAGCGTACACTTTACCGCGCTGAAAACTATTCTATGTTCTTTCCTAAAAGTATCTCCATATCAAATTTAATCAAAATCGGTTTAGCGCTTCAGCCTTCAGGCGTAAAGAGGTAACAGACAAACATATTTTCGCATACTTACGGCCTAGGGGGCTAGTACTTTACATTTCTGTGTTGCTCGTGCTCCTATTTCTCGCTCTGCTTCCTCGGTATAGGTAACAACGGTGTTGACGATTTCTCACAATTTTTACTCTTTTATTTGCATTGTGTGTATACTAGGGGTGGGCCGAAATTCGTTTTACATTCGGTTTAACCGAACTTCGGCAGCTTGAACGGAACTTCGTCATTCGGCCGAATTTCGGTTAAAATGCCGAACATTCGGCACTAAATATATTTGCACTATCATAATAGAAATTAATTAAAAAATATATATCTGTAGTAACAGTGAAATAAAATAAGTCTGATACAAGAACTATACTCATTCATAGTCATTTACTTATTTGAATTAGAAAAAGTAACCATATGTGATAAACAAAAAACTTAAATTGGTCTTTTTAACGACCAGTCTCAAAAATGTGTGATTAATACTAGGGAATGCAATCTCGTTCTTGCGAGATCTCGGCCTTTTAGCGAGATTGATCTTGGACGAAAAAAAGGCGAGATCTCGCGAGTTTGACGAGATTGCACTTGAGCATGAAAACGTCTTATTCGAAGCGCGGACTGACACGGACGTAGTTGCGATCACGGAGTAAAAACAAAGAGGAGCTGGCCTAAGCAACTGTGCACTTCAACTAGGTCCTAAATTTGGACATCTCGGTGTTTTGTTTGTTATAAAAGAACTGTTTTATTACTTAAATATTTGTGTTTGATAATGTGCGCTTTTAAAATTCTGGACGTCACGTTATCGTGGACACAGGCTTCCACGATAAAACGTTGGGGCACGTTAAATGCCATTTTGATTTTACGCACCGCGGACGTTTTGTGCGGTTCAGAAGTGTAAATATCGTGATGTCCTGAACGTGATGTGAAAAAAACTAAAAATTAAACCGCGCTTCTTACTAACCAAACCAGCTTCGTGGTTTATGGAGAGAAACTATAAAGAATTGTGTATTTTTTAATAAAATAAATAAAATGGTATGCTTAAGGCGCTATATCGAAAGTTATTTTACCGCAAGGGAAATTTTATACTTAGTTTGTATGACTATAAAGTCGTGAATACGCTGCGGCCAGGAGCTATCGGCTCGCTCGGAAAACATGCGAAAAAACGTAATTATAATCATTTAAAAAATAACTAGGAGCATTTAAGCAAAATGCTTCTATACGATTTTGAGTTGCAAAGGTGTCTATCAATTAGACTAATTTCCTACAATACATCTATTTTCGTTTAAAAATAATCTTCAAATTTCGTATTTTTAAGAGATCATTTCGAAAATTAAATGTATCGAGGCAAAATACATTAATTGTGTTTTTAGTACTTCTCAAACCTAAATAAGGCTATGAAGATATGTATATCTCATTACCAGATTTGTAACATTTCTGAGGGTCCTATAGTTTTACGTCAAAACGGACAGTTTTTTCAATATAGCGCCTTAATAAAGAATTTGAATTTGAATTTGAAAATAAAAATAATACTTAATCAAAAAACAAAAATTTTGACTTTAGTTTTACTTTACAATTAATGACTAGCTGGCTAACGGCCCCGCGGGGAAGTGCGGGGTGCGGGCGGACACATCTAACAATATTTGCAGCAAGTGCGTAAATAAGTCACAACACGAAAAAGCGCGGTGAAATTGAACCGAAGTTCGGCCGAACTTCGGCCGAATTTTTCATTTTTACCGAATGTTCGGCCGAAGTTCGAATTCGGTTCAAACCACATTTGGCCCATCACTAATGTACACGCGTTTAATTTAAATACTGATGTTGTATTCAAATGAGATTTATAATTCAAATTATAACACGACCGAAAATAATAATAAAAGTCCATTTAGCGTTTTATCATATTATGTTTACGTAGTTTTTATTCGTAGTGTTTACGACTTGAAATGTGGTATACTTAGATCCCCCTTATCTGAATGGAATAAATAAGATATGTAAAATCCAACGATGTTATGAATTTCACTTAGTATGTCTATGTCTCAGGAAGCCCTTGCAATGTGCTGCACTGCTGTGTGCAGAGATTCTGTGTGTGCACTGTACAAGTGTACCTGCTACTAATAACAGAGTTGCCTTGAGTGGCTTCAGGTTCAAATGAGTTCGAAGCACCGCGGTATTCTTATATAATGGGCAATGACTATTGTATGTTGGGACAAATCACAAACTAAATTGTTCACTTATTAGTATCAGTAACGACGTTACACAATTCTTCTGGAGCCGTTAATAATTTATCCGGGACAAGAGTACATGTGCTTATTACCGAGGTTTAAGACTTAAGGGTAAAGAGAGGGACAGACAGACGCATTTTTTGTATTTGTAGTATTTCAGTAGTCGTAAACATTTCTCATATAAAATATGAGAAATGTAGCATAAGAAATATTATATTGGAATCAGAAATCACAATACAAGTGTCTTAAACGACAAAAAAGATTCAATCTGGATCAACCGATCTATTTTATATACTAGCTATACCGGTGAACTTCGTGTCACTTTAAAACCTTCCCTGGACTTCTACGAATATTTTAAGACTAAAATCAGCCCAATCCGTTCAGCTGTTTTCGAGTTTTAGCGCGACTAACACATTTAAAAATCCATTTTTATATATAAGACTAGCTGTCCCGGTGAACTTCGTGTCACTTTAAAACCTTCCCTGGACTTCTACGAATATTTTAAGACTAAAATCAACCGAATCCGTTCAGCCGTTTTCGAGTTATAGCGCGACTAACACATTTGAAAGACTAGCTGTCCCGGTGAACTTCGTGTCACTTTAAAACCTTCCCTGGACTTCTATGAATATTTTAAGACTAAAATCAACCCAATCCGTTCAGCCGTTTTCGATTTAGCGCGACTAACACATTTGAAAATCCATTTTTATATTATATAAGATATAGATAGCTAAGATAACATAATGTAATTATTGGTAGCCTTTTGAAGTATTTCAAGTATTGTAAACTTATAACAACAGATAGTCATCGTGACACAGAAAATACGCTAAGTACGATAGTAAAACGCTAGAAAAAGCACACGATTAACGATAGATTGTAATTTTAATAATGGTTTGACAATGGCCATCGATAAATGAAAATATACACCTGCAAAAATGCTTTAGCGCGTGGATTATATTTTTATGAGACGTGAATGCGAAATAGCTATCACTTAATTTGACACCTGCAAATCGTCCATATTCCATACTATTATTATAAATGCGAAAGTGTGTCCGTCTTACTGTCTGTCTGTTACCTCTTCACGCCCAAACCGCTGAACCGATTTTGATGAAATTTGATATATTATGGAGATACTTTGAGTCCCGGGAAAGGACATAGGATACATTTTATCCCGGAAAAATGTACAGTTCCCGCGCGATAAACGAATTTTAGCGCAACGGAGTTGCGCGGGTCATCTAGAACTTTCTTAATTTGGCCGCAAGCTTATCATACTTGGACGCTTTTGACAGAATGGCATGATAATGGAACAGCTGAATCTAAAATCTATCAATCTCTCAATTTTATAATATAGCGCTGTTACATTTTATTTTAGCCACGTGCATAGCCGTGCCATAGGTTGTAGGTATATTAGTAATATACAGGGTGTAACAATACTAAGTGATAATACTGGGTATTGTATATGTTCCTTAATATATGTATAGAGTTCACGGTGAAAGTAGCAGCGCTGAAAGACCAATTTTTTGTGATTTGTATGGGCAAGCGCCCCAGCGTCATGCGTTTTTTTCATACTTTTGAATGGAAAAATGCACGGGATACTCTATACACGGTGCTCATACACACCCTAAAGTATTATCACTTAGTTTTGTTACATCCTGTATACGTGTTTTGTGTCTTTCTAATAGTTTTTCTTTTTAACCTCCAAAACAGGAGGTTATATCTTATATGTACGGCCGTGGACATACTTTTCGTATGTGAAACATTATCTGAAGAAGGACAGGTCGAGCCGGATAAAAAGCGAGATCGTTGTGTGGTATTACGATACCATAAATAATTGGAATAGACTTTCACCTTCGATGTTAACGGTTAATAGACAGTAACCGTTGGGAAACAATAGAAATCGATCCATTGTTTGTAGCTTCTTACTGATAATAATTAAAGACGTGAGTGGAAGAACCACATTACCAACATTTTGTAACATAAAGACAATTATTACTAATTTTTCCCTTGTAATTTGAACCAACCCTGTAACTTACTTGATCATCTGACTAATTAATCTGGCTTTACAATAATCCACATTTTTAGAGTTCCGTAGTCAACAAGGAACCCTTATAGTTTCGGTCTGTCCGTCCGCCGTCCGTCCGTCTGTCTGTCTGTCCGCGGTTTTGCTCAGAGACTATAGGACTGCAATTTGGCATGAATACACATTACACATATTAAAGTGCCGACAAAATGGTACATAAAACTTTTAAAAAATATTTTTTATGGTACCTCCCCTACACATCAAGCGGGGTTGAATTTTTTTTTCGCGCCCACCCCATCATGTGGGATGTCGTTGGTTAGGTTTTTTTTTTTAATATTATGAGTATTCATAGATCATTTTCCGATTTAGGGATCCATTTGTGAAATATTATAATATAAGTTTTATAGTGGAAAAAATCGTTAGAGTCCAGTGTCCCCCCTTCTACCAGCTAAACGGTTGCTGAATTTAAAAGGAAAACTATCACGGCTCAAAGAAGACTTCATAAGTTATTGAGTAATAGTCGATAAACTAAAAAATGTATTCGGCGAATTATAAAGGAACTTTTCGTTCAAATTCCTTTGAAAGTAACTGATATGATTGTTATAAATGTGCATTCATTGACCATACAAATATTTTCAAAAACTAGCGGTACTATAACGGAACCCTATATTGCGCGTGGTCCGACATGCACTTGGCCGGTTTTTTATTTCAAATGAACTTTCCTGAACTTAACTCTTCCTGAATTTCTTAACTGTTACTTTGTCTATTATTTATCTACGTCTTCATTATTATTATTGTATCTAGAAGCTAGATAATTTGAATGACTTTAGAAGTCAATATGCCTAGCGATAGCGAAGACAGATTCTTCTTATGATCCCTATCCTTTACAGTGTGAATATTTGGATACATTTCAAGACTTTACAGAATGTAAGTACATTCTGTAAAGTCTTGAAACGGATCCATAAATGAATGAATGAATGAATGAAACGTTGAATATTGAATATAAGAGATAATATCTTATGCTGATAGGAATACTGAATGTAACTATGCAAACCATTAAGCAAAGGATTATTCAGTACTCCAAAAGTCCAAAACTAAATAATTAATATACATTGAGAAACACTGCCGTCCTAAGCATAAACAACGCAATCGACATTTTTTACGAAATTGAGTTATTAGTATATTCGGAATCGTTGAAACGAGATCTACCAGGATCAATCACTCGTTTTTAAATATCTTCTATAGTTTTCATTTTATTGTTAGTCATAAACAGCGTATGTGATATTTTCCAAATTAATTACTAGCAATATACATCATAAGGAAGCATGCATTTTTTATGACTATCTTACTTACAATTTCGACGTATGAAATACTAAGCATAATCAACGCATGTGTGACAGTTGCGTTGTTTATGTTTAGGAAATTGCACAATTGTGATGCTCAATATGTATAGCAAAGATAAGGGAATTACTTACATTTAAGTTGCACGTACAGTTTGACAAGGCTTTAAAATTAAATGAACGTGGCGAGAAAAGGAACTAACGCTGCTAAGTGCTATCATACAAAAACGTCATTTTTGACAGTTCTCCTTTACCAGCAGCGCCCATTGACATCATTGACATATTAATTCGAAGCCTTGTCGAACTGTACGTTCAATATGACTAGCAAAGAATGATAAGATCGGCTCACATACATTATTTTTTTTGTAACCGAACAAAAAAGAAAAGTACAACTTTAAATAGATTAACTTTAAATAGACTTTTATTACGTTAAGAATTGCCATGAAAATAATTGTGATAAACTAAGTACAAGTAATAAATAAACCTTTAATCAGGCATAGTATGATTTATCGACCATCTAGGTAATCGGAATTTTATAGTGAGCTTTGTCTTTTTTGAAATTCATAAAACCTATTTTTAATTACCAATAATTATTTGTATGTTTCGTATGAAGCTAAAAATTTTTTACTAAACAATTCATTTTGGAAAAAATAAAAAAATGGTAATTATATGCCCGTCTGGCGGTAGTATGATATGGACACTGTTTCCATTATACAAGAGATGATTTTGAAATAAAAATACAATTGTAAATTATTAGGTTTCTTTTTATAAAAAAAAAAAAACATTATTCTAATCGATGCTACGTGTGGTAATTACACGCTTACAAAATAGTAATCTTAGGTAAGTATTCAAAATTCTGAAGAATTTAAGAATTGAAATTCTTGTGAATAGTTCATCACCTCATATTTTTTTTTGGCGTTTTAACAAGTTATAAAACGCCAGAGAGCTCCTTAACAGGCATAGGGCATAAAACGACCATTTTTTAAGAAACAGTTCTTAGGTATACATTGTACAGGTAAAAATTAAGACCACACCATATTTAAAAACATTTTCAATGCTAGTGAACATGGGGCCTGATTAAGGGTTAAAAAATAATGTACCGGTTCATGGATTGCTATGCAGCTATTTAAAGTTACTTTCATTTTTGTTCGGTTACAAAAAAAATTATCCATGTGAGTTGATCTTATCATTCTTTGCTAGTCATATTGAACGTATATGCAACGTAAATGTAAGTAATAATCCCTTATTTTTGCTAAACATAAGCATCACAATTGTGCATTTACTAGACATAAGCAACGCAACTGTCACACATGCGTTGGTTATGCTTAGTAAATTAACTTTATTGCAATCCATGTTTCCTAGTCATAAATAATTTTCCGTCTTTAAAAATATTAAAAATAACTAAATATGTCAATATAGCATCGCATATGCAAAGTTAACATTTAAAGGCACCAAACAAAATAAAAATATTTGGAATATTCCTCTTAGTTTCAAAGGGACAATAGAAATAAAGTATAAAACTTTAGGCGCGAATTACTCGAAAGTTGCCGCCATGCAGATGCGTTGTTTATGATAAGGACGGCAGAACACCTACTTAGTATATTGCAGCCTGTATAATAATTATGGTAAGGGGTTAGACCTTTTTTTAACGGGCAAAAGGCCCACCACACATTCCCACCACTGCAACTCAACACGGGTTAGACCTGTGATGTTACTAGATATTACTCTGATTCAGTTGATTTACTCAGGTGATTCAGTGCTCCTGAACTAAACAATTAATATAGTTGTATACTAGTAATTACAGCCATATATTATGTGGCTAGTACTGTGATGTTACTAGATATTCTCAGCTGTATATAGGTCATACGCTAATGGACTAGGCGCTGGAGTCTATTACAGACTATTGTCCGAGTAATCTAATATTCCAACTCAATTGTAAGCTCTAACTCTGCTGGCGATACAATTTACTTGCCTACAACATCCGTTCGAGAACCGCTTCTCCTGTTTTGTACAAAATGCCTTTATGGTAATCTTACAGAATAGAAAATAACAGAAGCCATGATAGAGCGAACGGCCACGATATTATGCGTTTAAGAAAGTCCGCAAACTTAGAGTAAATTCGTTTTGCCCGAAGCGCATCGAAGCGTATTTGTCCGTCTGTCTGCTACATTCAGGCCTAACCGATAAACCGATTTAGATTTAAAAAAAAATTATGAAAATCCTCAAAGGCCCGAGAAAGAACATGAATATTTTATAATGTTGCAAAATGTGGGATTCTCACGCAATAAACGAATATTTACGAAACGACGTCGTGGGATAACTATAAACTAGTACAATACAATTTCTAAATTTATCTTGCGCTTTGTTTTTCTCCCCGGTTGAATATGAAAATATTGAAATTAGTGTGATTCTTAAGCCGCCATTCCACCGCGGCGCACGCTATGCATAATGCAAGGCCACGCGGCGCACGTTTTTATTACGTTGAAGACGTCAATTCGTGCGTAGCGTGTCCGTGGGTTGCAGACTGCAGTGGACACAGTCACATATATTTTCTTGCTAAGCGAAGTTTGACGCACGTGCGTAGTCTCTCCGTGCGCTGCAGTAGACTGGCGGCTTTATGGTGTTAGTATAAGGCTACGTTTACACCGGAGCTGCATAGCGAGAAATGCGATTTTAAGTTCTATTAGTATCGCTGCGCTTAGCGAGGTCAGGCAAATGAAGCGATTCTATCGGCTCCCATAACGCAGCTCCGGTGGAAACGCACTCTAGAGTCTAAACCATAAGGAAGGGAAGTAAGTTATCTTCATACAAAAGCACCGCGCGTGGCTTGTATGTGTGCGCCATAGTATCAATGCGTCGCCGCACGCACACTTATTAAAATCTCGGACCGTTTTCGGACCATACCAATCGGGGCTAACACTTTACGCTACACGCCCGCGTCGCGCCACGCCGCGCCGCGCCAAACAAATCAAAAATGTCCGATCATAATCGCAGTAGTAATAAATATTGCTGTGTGTTAATTGTAAATCAGATATTAATTATACACGTAAAGCAAAGTTCGAATCATAACAACAGATTTGTTTATAGTAGGTACCTATAAGAGACAGGCGTTAGTTTTTAATGTTGTTTTAAAGGGTATATTTATAATTTTATTTAGACATCGGATTATATGCACGATCCAAGTGCCGAAATATGCACGAAAATTGGCCGAAATATGGACAATCAAGAGTCACTTATATTATTAAAAGTCGGAAGACCGCGACGTTGCCGCTGTTCATGCGAAGCGCGGACAGCCGCTTGTCGCTCTCACATCACAACGCCGCCGCTCCGCCGCCCGCGCCGCCTAAAATTGACAACCCTAAGACAGTAGGTAATTAAATCGTGGATTGGGCCGGAGTTACCCTACTTCCCCTCCTTTCACTATGGCTAAACCGCACGCACTACGCTGCAGCGCGGCGGAGCGACGCGACACTTAACGTTTACATAGCACTGACGATTTGTGTCGCGTAGCATCTGCTTAGCTCAAACGATTTTATACAAAGAATACTTCGCGTCGCTTGTAGTTTCGCTTAGGGTGCATTTCCACTGAAGCGGAGCGGAGCTTAGCGGTGCCCGAATCGACGAATCGTGCTATTCCAGCGGAATAACAGCGAAGCGGAGCGAAGATTTCGAGCATGGTGATTGGTCAATAAGCACCGCTAAGCTCCGATCCGCGTCAGTGGTAACGCGGCCTTAATGTGGTCTCACCTTTATGGTTCTTGCTCGTTGGCAGTGGCAGGCAGTGGCGAATTTATATTGACGCAAAGCCTCCCCCCTCCCCTCCCCCTAGTTTGTTGCCGCCTCCCTAGGTTGTTGCCATCCCCCTAGGACGCTGCCGCCCCGAGGACGCGGCCCGTACGGCCCATTTATAAATCCAGGCCTGTTTGTTGGTCAGGTCCGGGAGTTCCTACTCATCATGGCGGTGTGCAACACGGTGGTGGTGAGCCAGCCGCACGTCGACGACATGACGCCCGCCGCCAGCGACAGCTGCCGCGACATAAAGGCGCGCTCCAACGGCACGCTACGCTCCAACGACAAGTGAGTGATTGTGACCTGTGATGAAACTGACAATTCGTAATTTTAAATGAGCCATTCTAAACTATACTTTGTTTACTGCGCAAGAGCGCAAGAAGATAGACACATTAAATCGACGACGGTCTGCGTGTTCCTAGCGGCTCTAGTCAGTGACGGCCTTACCAATTGCGAGGCCCCGGGCGCCACTTACTCTAGTAATTAAGCAATAAACGAAATATTTAATCGCGATTTCAGAGTATTAAATAAAGTAGTAATCCTTCGATCGCTATACCTCGGACCTAAATCGACAGTGGCGTCAACTGGTGAACAAAAAACGGTAGCGAGATATTCGCGAGCATTATATTTGGTAATGTTCCAGGTACGCACGTCTCACGGAGTCGCGGTCGACGACGCCGTCGCCGCCGCCGTCGACGACGTCGCCGTTGCGGCTGCGACTGCCGAAGCTGCCGTTCGCCAGCCGCGACGACAGCGCCAGCGAGCCCAGCTCCACCGACATACAGGTAGGTACTTTAGAGGTGTCAAGGGACACCCGGCTGGAACGAAGTTACTAAAAATAAACCGCCATCTATTGACGCCCAGGAATACTAACAACGACACTTTTGTGGAATTGTAATAAAATTTATTTAAACGTCCGATAGATGTCGCTGTTTATTCTCAAAAACGCCATCTAGTTGACGCACAGGAATAAGTACTATCAACGCCCTCTGGCCGTACTATGCAGGTACTAAAAAGAAAGTATCGAGATCAAGTATCGTTCCGTCTAGCCTCCTTTCGCAACGCCAAACGCGCCATGAGGAACTTCGTTCCAACTCAGCTTAGCTCTCGCTGACCATTCGCTATGAGTCCTACCACACTGTCAGTTGACAGACAACGTCCAGACAACGTACAGAGATCGTGCGATGTACTTCTAGCGAGTGCAGCGAATCGCGGCGAACCGCCTATTAAATAGTAACCATCAACCACTTCATCAAACTACCAGTGTGATGAGGCCCTTAGGAACCGCTGAGTGTGTGTTCGTTGACATGTTACATGTATACTAATTACTAATATTATAAAGCGGAAGAGTTTGTTTGTTTGTTTGAACGCGCTAATCTCAGGCGCGTTTCACGTGGTCTATTCTTTATGTGTGCCAAATTACATAAAAATTGCTACAGTAGTTTCTTAACATCTCCGTTTTTTCCACATTTTCCTCTATTTCTTCGCTTCTATTAGTTGTGGCGTAATAAAATATAGCCTATAACCTTCCTCGATAAATGGACTATCTAACACTGAAAGAATTTTTCAAATCGGACCAGTAGTTCCTGAGATTAGCGCGTTCAAACAAACAAACAAACAAACTAACTAACAAACTCTTCCGCTTTATAATATTAGTATAGATATAGATGTTCCGCGCGGCTTCGCTTGCGTAATTTAAGAATTTCACACAATCGTGCATTTTTCCGCAAACTTCATGTTTACCAAATAACATAAAAATTGCTCCAGTAGTTCTTAAAGTAATTAGCAATTTCATATAATTTCCCCCGTTTTTCCACATTTTTCTCTATTTCTTCACCCCAATTAGTTTAAGCGTGATAAAATATAGCCTAGTTATGTCTATTGTGCTATAGCCTTCCTCGATAAATGGGCTATCTAACACTGATAGAATTTTTCAAATCAGACCAGTAGTTCCTGAGATTAGCGCGTTCGAATAAGCCCTTTCATATAATTTCCCCCGTTTTTCCACATTTTTATCTATTTCTTCACCCCAATTAGTTTTAGCGTGATAAAATATAGCCTATAGCCTTCCTCGATAAATGGACTATCTAACACTGACAGAATTTTTCAAATCGGACCAGTAGTTCCTGAGATTAGCGCGTTCAAATAAGCCCTTTCATATAATTTCCCCCGTTTTTTCCACATTTTCCTCTTTCTTTGTTCCTATTAGTCTTAGTGTGATAAAATATAGTCTATAGCCTCTCTCAATCAATGGGCTATCTAACACTGAAATAATTTTTCAAATCGGACCAGTAGTTCCCGAGATAAGCGCGTTCAAATAAGCCCTTTCAATTAATTTTCCCCCGTTTTTTCCACATTTTCTTCTATTTCTTCGCTCCTATTAGTCTTAGCGTGATAAAATATAGCCTTATAGCCTTTCTCGATAAATGGGCTATCCAACAGTAAAATAATTTTTCAAATCGGACCCGTAGTTCCTGAGATTAGCGCGTTCAAACAAACAAACAAACAAACAAACAAACTCTTCCCAATTATAATATTAAGTATAGATATATGACAGCAACCTAGGTCCTAGGTCATAATGTGGCATTATGTTTGATGGTCTATCGGTGACGTCCCGGTGACGACAGCTGCGGTGAACAAAGATTATTCAAAATATCCCAAGACAGACACTTTGACGTAACAACGCTTAATTGGAAATGTAAATTGCTATAATTATAACATTCATTTATTAAAGTACCGATAGTAATTGTTACTGCTAATTATTTATTCATATGGCACACAACATAAAAATAAATGAAAATTATTTATTTTGAAAGATTTTTTGTGCCTTCCTAATTGTTTTACATGCCATTATTCTTTACAATGACTCAATATGGTGAGTTTTTAACTTTTATGTCAACAATTGGACATAGGAAGGGAGTTATATTAGTAACAATGTCGCAATTAATGTATATTGCGCTGTTTCTGTAATTTATTCCGCAATTAAAAAATAATAAAATTTTGCGCCCCTTCTCGGGATTCCAAGTATTTCCATATCAAAATTCATCAAAATCGGTTCAGCGACTTAAGGCAGGGATCAATCTCAATCCAAAACGATAAGCTTGCACACAACCAAAGACCAAGCAATAACATTCATTTTAGCTTAGCATAAAACTGCAGTTATTAGGGGCGTATCTTCTCTATTTTTCATGTTTTTTTAAATATCTTTGTTAAATATAAATATTGAGAAACAAAATTGTTCGGTTCAGAAGATTTAAATATAGATTTACTAACAATTTATTCAATTAAAATGTATAATTATCCTACTTAATACTTATATTTCGATGAATTAGATTTTTGTCGGAGGTGAGTTTGTAAATTAATTACAGCCAAAGTATTACGTTTTATAAAAATGTTTATGGTTTAAAGTATTTTAAATATTGTTCTTTATATCTCATATTTTTTACATTTCGTTATTATATTGGAACTAGGTAAACCGGGAGTCACGGAATAACAAATTGGGGTTTATGCACTCCTTAAACGTCAAAATTAAACAGACAGACGCTCCATTACGTTAATAACATTAGCTCGGATACCATGGATAGATTTTAATGGATTGTACATTCAATGCGCCACTTTCAAGACGATAACAAACATTAAAGCAATACGTTGATCGATGTAAGTCTATTGCTGGCCGATCCACTCACTGTATTAGGGTAGACGCTGGGTGGAGTTAAGTATGCAAAATATGAGGACCGCATTCCGTGAATTGGGTTGAACTTAGAAAAGCAGATTATAATTCTGAATGTTGCTGAGGGTCATATTTTTACTTTTTTTTATTGGTGATAAAAATGTACCAATACGACATCTGGCGGCGTTCATAATCCTAATCTGCAAACTTTTTTAAGTTCGACCCCATTCGTAGCATGCGGTCCTCATATTTTTAACCGACTTCACTAACCGACTTCAAAAAAGGAGGTTATCAATTCGACGCGTATCTATATCTATACTAATATTGTAATTGGGAAGAGTTTGTTTGTTTCTTTGTTTAAACGCGCTAATCTCAAGAACTACTGGTCCGATTTGAAAAATTATTTCAGTATTAGATAGCCCATTTATCGAGGCTATAGGCTATATTTTATCACGCTAATAATAATAGGAGCGAAGAAATAGAGGAAAGTGTGGAAAAAACGGGGTAAATTATTTTAAATGGCTAATTTAAACGCGCTAATCTCAAGAACTACTAGTCCGATTTGAAAAATTATTTGAGTGTTAGATAGCCCATTTATCGAGAAAGGCTATAAGCTGTAGTTTATCACGCTAATACTAATAGGAACGAAGAAATAGAAGAAAGTACGGAATAAACGGGGGAAATTATTTGAAAGGGCTTATATGAACGCGCTAATCTCAGGAACTACTGGTCCTATTTGGAAAATTCTTTCAGTGTTAGATAGCCTGTTTATTGAGGAAGGCTATAGGCTATATTATATTGCGCTGAAACTAATAGGAGCGAATAAATAGAGGAAAGTGTAGAAAAAACGGGGGAAATTATTTGAAAGGGCTTATTTGTACTGGAGCAATTTTTATGTTATTTGGCACACATGAAGAATAGACCACGTGAAAGGACATAGGTTTCTTTTTTTGCGGAAAAATTTACGGTTTCCGTGACATTCCTAAATTACGCGGGCGAAGCCGCGCGGAACATCTAGTAATATTACAAAGCGGAAGAGTTTGTTTGTTTGAACGCGTTAATCTCAGGAACTACTGGTCCAATTTAAAAAATTCTTTCAGTGTTAGATAGCCCATTTATCGAGAAAGGCTATATAGGCTATTTATCACGCTAAGACTAATAGGAGCGAAGAAATAGAGGAAAATGTGGAAAAACGGGAGGAAATTATTTAAAAGGTCTAATTTGAACGCGCTAATCTCAAGAACTACTGGCCCGTTTTAAAAATTCCTTCAGTGTTAGATAGTCCATTTATCGAGAAAGGCTATAGGCTATATTTTATCACGCTACAACTAATAGGAGCGAATAAATATATGAAAATGTGAAAAACGGGGGAAATTATTTGAAAGGGCTTATCTCACGAACTACTAGAGCAATTTTTCTGTTATTTAGAATCATATTATTTTCTGTTATTTAGGATCATAGGACAATTTGTGGACTAATTTGTTTGTGAAATATCTAATTTACGCGGGCGAAGCCGCGCGGAACGTCTAGTGTATGTAATATTTCCAGAACTGCCCAATTTTCGAATATGTTAGTCTATATCAGCGTCTAAACAAATGTGCCAAATTTCAAAAGCTTATGTATGTATGTATGTATGTTTTTACGTTTGTGTTCGCATATCTCTGGAACTACCATTCCGATTTCAGTAATTATTTTTTGTTGTAACTACTAGGTATTGTTCAACTTAAGGAATACTGCAAGTTTCATCAAAATCGGTTCAGTAGTTTTGGAGATAGGGAGTTTTAATTCTCAATTACGTACAATTTTGAAGTCGGTTTTATCTTTTTAAATAAAAAAACAGTTATTGCATAATCAACTCCACCCAGCAGTCAGCACTCAGCACCCGCTCTATATCTACACTAATATTAGTCGGACGACTACGTTACAGTGGCGAGGGGTGAATATTTTGAGAAGGGAAGCCGGAGTAAAAAATATACTTACCAATTTTGGTAATTTATAATTGAATGACATGCTTTTAATTTTCAAAACTAAGTTTGGAAAACAAAGTTTCCTTCGACAGCAAAATATAATCTGTCAGACAACAGTCTTTCTGAATTAATGCCATATTTTCCGAACTACACGATTACGTCGTACGACTCACAATTCACAAGTCACAATATAAATTAATTTAATTCACGACACTCTTCTAAGTTCTAACGCTAAAACAAAATTTAAATTCGACAAAACAAAACAAACGACATGTTGTTTACAAACACACTATCCGCCATATTAATATGTCAATCTAAAAACCAGCAAAATAAAAATGTATTACGCGCCTGTCATATTTAGTACCGCTAAAGGCATTCTTAATAAAGTCGTATTATAAAAAATACTACCAAAATAAAATGTATTACGCGCCAGCAAAAGTATAATGTCGCTACATTCATTCTTAAATTCGAATCATAACAATTTTACTTCATGACTCATCTATCTCGCTTGCACTTGTGCGTTGCTAATTAACCTTTCTCCGTAATAACTCGTCGGGCATCGAGTTATTTCCAAGTATATATCGCGCGTGCTAGAACGAGACAGAACATGACGACCAGTTCACAGGAATGAAAAGGACAGATGCTTACTATGAACTGTCGTTGTATGGAGAAATAAGCCGCTAATCCTGCGGCTTATTTGATTCTCTGCGCCCGCACATTGCATTGCCTTTTAAAATTTGTAGGCGATAGTTATTAATTCAAACTATGTATTTCAAGTGAGAGAAAAATTTATTGCATATAACATTGTGAATTCAAAGTTTTTTAAGTAGGTATGTAAAATATTTATTAGATAAATATGTCGTTGGCCCATATATTCGATTTTTCTAAGCCCTAAGGGAAGCCGATGGGAATCGGGTTATATGGACGCTTCGCCACTGCTACGTTACCTAATGTTATTCCTTGTTCTATATTTGGATTGTGAGATATATTTAGTCCCAAACATTATTTGTGGATCCATGCCCTATATTGTGTATAAGTGTCTAAACCAGGGGTCACCAATTAGTTTCGCTCGGGGTCCGTTTTAAGAAATGTAATGACCTTCGCGGTCCACACATTTTATAAAAAAATATTTTTTAAACAAATAACGAAAATTACAAAGGTATAAATCAATGAGAAAAGTGACAATTTTTGTTGCTAATTATATATGTCTGAAGATTGGAGAGAAATTGGTGCAAGCTATTGACATATTTAAACGAAGTTCATCTTCGAAAATGCTTGGTCAGTGGTCCGCACACATTGGGTCGGCGGTCCGGATGCGGACCGCGGTCCGCCATTTGGTGACCCCTGGTCTAAACACACTAGGCCGAAGTTGCGCGGCGTAAATTACGTCCGCAATGTCAAACGCATACAAAATACGGACGGAACGCGACGGAATAGTGTGTCGTCGGTAATTTAAAATACATTGCGGGCGTAATCATGCGGAATTTACGCCGCGTAACTTCGGCCTAGTGTGTTTAGACACTTACGACGTTTATAGTTGTGGCGCATAAGATAGTAACGGTTGAAGATTGTATTTGAAGTTATTTTCCAGTGAAATTGTATGCAATTTTCATCGAAGTAAATGCTACAAATTGCCCTTCGACCTCGACGTAATATCGCAGGTTATGATACTTTTATTGTGAATTGAAGTTATTTGAATCGAATTTTACTTTAGTTCTGCTGTGGGATATTGTGGAGTAGAGCGATATTCAATATTATGTAGGTCAAGGAATAGTTTTACCTTCATGTTATATTGACAAACTTTGCTTAATCTTGGTTCATAACAATAATTGTGACGTGGGCTATTTAGCTTTAGAAATACCAGTAGCTTAAAAACCAAATCACCATATTGTATAATTATGTATGTTGTGTATGTTAAAATAGGCATGATGACTATTTTTTTCTTATTGGTAATTGAAAGACCCTTAAAAAATAGAAACATCGCTGAAAGATCGACTCTGATAGCTTAAAAATACACCAAGATTTGACAATTCAAACATCTTATAAAATAGACCTGTCCGAAACGCTCCATACAAAGTGCTACGAAAGAATGACGTCAGTCTTTCGTAGTTTGTACGCATCGGGAGAGAACTTTGTTCGATAGGTATATTAAATATTTCGTTTATGAAAATGGTTTCATAACAAAAATAGCTTTTAATTGCATAAGTTATTGAATGGTATACAAATATAAAGAAATTTAATTGAAAAATATCGACTTGATTATCCAACTTTGAAGGCGCATAATAAAAAAAATACAAATGCTATTAACTGAAATTTTGGGAACACTTATTTTTTACCGTGATTTCTTTATTTTATTAACAAAATTCGCTAATCTTATACCTTGTCATGATCCCTATTATTATAACTTGACGACGCTCGCGACTCCGTTGTGCCATAAATCATAATTAGTTCTTCCGCAACCTGTTTTGCTTCATAAAATTAGTAAGGAAGTAAGAATAAACTAATAATGTCTTATATAATGTTTTATATAATATATTTACCTAATTTTCCCTGGACTCAAAATATATCCACACCAAATTTTATCGACATCGATTCAGAGTTTTAAGAAGAAGTAACAAACAGGTAGACAGCCACACTTTCGCATTTATAATACCAGGATTACTATTTGTGTTAGATTACTATTCGTGTATCACAAAACATCCCCTCCTATTTCCGTTGTCAGGTGGCGCGGTTCGAGGCGGAGAGTCCGGACGAGCTTGCGCTGGCGGAGGCGGCGCTCGCGTACGGCTACGAGCTGCGGCGGCGCGCGCCCGACGAGCTGGAGCTCGGCGTGCGCGGGGAGCTCACCCGCGTGCGCGTGCTCAGGGTCCAGCAGTTCGACTCCTACCGCAAGTGCATGTCCGTCGCGCTGCGCACGCCCGCCGGACAGGTACGCACACGCTGTAAGCATTAAGGCCAGGATTTCCCAGAGTATTAGGCATTTTTGCTATCCCAGAACGCGCGAAATATATCTCGCCCGCGCGCGTCTAAGATGAACTTCCGTGACCCCGCCGCCGCACAGTATAAAATAAACAGTAATATCAGTGGATTTTATATTTATTAAATATGAATACATATTAATAGGAGACAATAATAAAATAAGTGTTATTTTAATTAAATATTTTTTTTATTTGATCATAGATAAACAGTGCGCTGATAGGTTTTTAAAACACGATATTATTTCTTATCCTAAAGATAGATAGCTTTTATGTTATATATGTAATTGATTGTACTGTT
This sequence comes from Lysandra bellargus, assembly GCA_905333045.1. Taxonomy (NCBI): domain Eukaryota; kingdom Metazoa; phylum Arthropoda; class Insecta; order Lepidoptera; family Lycaenidae; genus Lysandra; species Lysandra bellargus. The sequence continues at coordinate 1,865,757 of HG995332.1, read as the reverse complement.
GGTTCTTGGTGGAAATTCATCTTGAACACTAATGAAACACAATTTTCCGTGCACTTTTTCCACTATATTAAGAAGTTATTATAAATTTTAACAAATTACACGACCGGTTTCGAAATAAAGATTCCTGAAGATGATTTATTTCGAAACCGGTCGTGTAATTTGTTAAAATTTATAATAACTTCTTAATATAGTGGAAAAAGTGCACGGAAAATTGTGTTTCATTAGCTTTTATGTTATGTTGGCCGCTAACCATAGAACGTTATAGTACGGGAGCCCTAGAACATTTTTTTTTATTACAGCTAATTTTTTGTGAGTAGCTTCATTTTGATAAGACGAACAACATTTTTATCTACGAAAAATCTTGAAAGTGGTAGCTAACAGAAATAGAAAGGATTTCATACTTTGATTGGCGGTCCTAAAATATGGATTTTTATTTTTTTTTATTTTTATTTATAGGAGGTTCTATTTGTAGGACAATGTTACTCTTAAATTATAATATAACTATTAACCTATCAATATACAAAAAAATCAGCTTGTTAGGGTTCTGTTTTAGGGTTCAGTAGACAGTAGTCAACCAAGTTTTGTTGATTACAGAACCTTATAACGGAACCCTGACGAGCTGATTTTTTGTATATTGATAGGTTATTAGTTATATAATTTAAGAGTAACATTGTCCTACAAATAAAACAGTCCATATTTTAGGGCCATCAATTCAAAGTATGAAATCCTTTCTATTTCTGTTAGCTACCACTTTCAAGATTTTTCGCAGATAAAAATGTTGTTCGTCTTATCAAAATGAAGCTACTCACAAAAAATTTGCTTGATAGTAATAAAAAAAAATTGTTCTAGGGCTCTATTATTGTTATATCATATAATATGTTATTCTTATACCTAAGGTCATCTTTTATAATTCTTCAAAATTTAGTTGTCGAGTTTGCAGCACTGGCTGGACATTTTGATCACCTTGCACGGGCTGGACATTGTGATCATCATCACTCAGCATCTGCTTCGAATTAGGCTGTGAATCTATGGTACTAACATTTTCTTTGTCGTTGTCGTCTTCGTCATCTTTTAAACAAATATTCCGAATTGGCATTCCTCTGGCACGTCTGCTGTCAATTATTTCGGGGAGCAAACATTTTGTATAAAATTTTACTATTCTTGATTCCATTTTGTTCCACAAGTTATCATCTTTTTCTATTTGTATAATATACATTGGTTCATTTTCAGATTCCCATATGCCAAAAATACATTTTTTACGATTTGTTATGTGCAGCTGGCCCTGTACTTGAAAGTACCAATCTGAAGTTTTATTTATTGTCACTGTTTTATCTTTTTTGCAATATTTTAGCATTTTAATTTTATTTTGCTCTATTGCCTGGGAAAGTCCGAGTTTTGCTGCAACTATTGGGCACTTTACTTCTACCACTGTATCATTTCCTACTAGCCCATCTGGTGACCCCCCAATGAAAGAATAGTTTTGGTCTATAAACAGTCCGCAGGCTGAAATGGTTATATTTTCTTGTTGCTCTAATTTTTGTAATGCTTGCTTTTCATTTTCGATTCCATGGGCAACAGAAGCAATATCTGCCAAGTTTTTTTTAAATAATATGTTTTTCACTAAAGGAGCAGTGTCTAAAGTTAAAGTTTCTTTTCTTCTGCATATTGGTCCAAAATTTGAAGCAGTTATTATTTTTTTTCTGATTTCTAACCAATCACTTGACTCTCTTTGTAATACTGTTGATCTTTCAATTGCATGGCGGTCAGCTGTAAGGGATTTTAACTGTTTCAAATATTCTTTTTTAGCTGTCTCCAGTTCCTCTGGGGGCATATCGGGTGCTGTTGTTCCATGACCATAGTCATGTTGCTTTTGATTGGCCTCATGCAATCTTCTCTGTTTTTTTACTGGGTGTTCGGAGTTAAATTTTCGTTTGAGTGTTCTTCTTCTTTCTACTTCTGCAACTTTTCCTCCTGGAGCTTTATTCAGAAAAGATTCTTGTACAGATGAAATTGGGCATTTAGTGTTAAAAGAAACAACAGCTGCTGAGCTTCTTCCTTGGTATCCACGTTTTGAAGAAAAATTTATTCGTTTTCCGCCAACGAATTTAGCTATAACACTGTTAAAACACTCGACTTTATTTGTGTCCACGTCTTCAATCAAACTACGAGCTTTCGCAGCTACGTTTGAAACTATGGCATTGATTCGAAACAGGAAAGTTGAACTTTGAATATTTTTTAATCCATCGCCGTCATTTTTTTCTTTTTGGCAATAATAGGATTCGCACATTTGGTGGTTGCCGTATGCATGTGACACTGAATTTATAATATCGTTATGTAAAACCCCAATCGCCACATTTTTAGGATTCTCCGAGGTGTTATGATATTTTATAGATTTTACTATGGCTTTTCGCATAGTCATTATTTTAACATTCGTAAGAGTTTTTCGGTGTATCAGCTTGTATTTGGTTTCAGAACAGATTCCTCTAAGCTTTTTACAAAAATTGCGGAGTACATGATTTTTGCACTCAATTTTCTCAACGGTAACATTCTGTTCTTTATATGGATCAGCGTTCAAGATTTTCGCATAAGTTGAGGCATCACCGTCTCCAATCATCCTGCCATATAACAAGCCATACATCGATATGGATGATTTGAAGCCTTCAACAAGAATTTCAGCTTCCATAGCGCATGACGAACCTTGAAAGTTTTTAAAACATAAATGTTCCTTTGGCACAAGGTTTTTGTTTTTAGCTCGAGCACATATTATGCAATATTTGTTTTTTACGCCAACATAAAGAATCTGGCCAGTTTTTCTGCCAATGATAGCTGCAACGCCTGATGAAGCCTTATAATTTGACCCATACGATCTTGCACACCAAGCAGCATCAACATAGACATCTATTACAGGATATCCACTTTTAGTTCGTCCCTCGGCAAGTGCGAAATCTTTTTCTTTTTGAGCAGCAGCTTCCATCGAAGCCACTGCAGTGTCTTCCCACTTTGCATACACTTCATTTTGAAGTTTTGTATAATATTTTGAAGAAAACACGGGAATATTAATCGCCGAAAATAATTCCTCAAACTGAGAATATCCGATTCCGATTCCAATCACACCAGTAATTGCAGCTAAATTAAGATTCAACTGATCCTCATCTTCTTTCTTTTCATTTGAAATTATGCAAATTTCTTTGCACATAGCGCATTCGAATTTAAATTGGGATATTAATCCATTCCTTTTTTCACCCACCAAAACAAAGTTACTAGAATTACAATTAAATAGATTATTGTGACGACCTTTGTCCTGCAGTTCACGAAAAATATAATTGATATCAACAATTCGCCTTCCTGTTACTAGCTGGAACTGATTGTCATCAAGTTTTTCCGCCTCTATAATTAAATTGTCGCTGTCGGATTGTTTCGTCGATCTGTAAAAAGTATAAAAATAAAATTTAATTAAAATAAATCAGTAAATTTTAGTTGCATTACAAAAAGTGTTGACTTACTCAGAATTTTCAGGCAATGTTATAACTGCAGTGTTCGTAGAATTTATAAATTCACACCCTGTAGACAGTCTAGCCTCATCTGACAACCTACAAATATAATGTTTCATGAACTTTATGTGAGCGAACTCACGGAGCGGTTTTTTTCCGCGCCCGCCGCGGTTGCGGGCCCGCACAAATGAGCGGTTTAATTTCAGAACTCATGAGAACGCTGATTTGTGCGGGCCGGCAGCCGCCGCGGTCGCGATCATCGCCCGCAAACTCTGCGGGCGATGATCACAAGATGGGCGGTTTCTACTACGATCGCCTACTACGGCTATAGTACGGAAGCCCTAGAATTTTTTTTTTATTACTATCAAGCTAATTTTTTGTGAGTAACTTCATTTTGATAAGATGAACAACATTTTTATCTGCAAAAAATCTTGAAAGTCGTAGCTAGTTTTAGGGTTCAGTAGTCAACCAAGTTTTGTTGATTACAGAACCCTATAACAGAACCCTAACCAGCTGATTTTTTGTATATTGGTATCTTAATAGTTATATAATTTAAGAGTAACATTGTCCTACAAATAAAACAGTCCATATTTTAGGACCATCAATTCAAAGTATTAAATCTTTTCTATCTCTGTTAGCTACCACTTTCAAGATTTTTCGCAAATAAAAATGTTGTTCGTCTTATCAAAATGAAGCTACTCACAAAAAATTTGCTTGATAGTAATAAATAAAAAAAATGTTCTATGGCTCCCCCCGTACTATTACTGCGATCGCCCGGTAAACTATCGCAGAGCGTGCGGGCGCAAATCGCCGAGGCTGCGGGCGACCGCCGCCCGCCGGTCCAGCGGGAGCCGCAAACTACCGCGCGAGCCGCGGACGAAAAACGCGCCGTGAGTTTTGCTTTCATTTTTTACATACAAAACTGTATTCTACGAAGGCTGCGGGACCGCAACCGCGGCGATCGCGGGAAAAAACCGCTCCGTGAGTTCTTAGCCTAAGTCTACTTCAGCTATAAAACAAAATAAGTATTCAATTTGTGACCGGTGAAATGTACCACACTAAACTTACTGGGAATTCTCAGGCATTGTTACAACTTCACCATTTGAGGTAGAAGTAAGTCCACACTCTGTAGTTTTTCTACCTTCATCTGACAACCTACAAATTAAATATTCCATTATAATTATTTCTCTCCACAAGTTGATTTATACACACGAGTCGCTCTACTGTTATAATCTGTGTCAATTTTTTGTCGTTTATTTATTTTCAATGTTTATGACTGATTTGATATATAATATGTGTACATACATATTACATAAAATAGGGTAGATTGGTAGAATAAAATAACCGACATTGAACTTACCTTGCTTTCTTTTTTATCCTTCGTATTTTTAAAGAAGAAAGTTTTTTCTTATTTTTTTTACTTCCCATTTTAAATCGCGCAAAAATAATACACGGAAACCAATATCAATGCACCTTGGCGGCGGGAGTCGGAGAGCGCACGACGCGACACAGGTCATCACAGGTCCTACCTCGACAAAGCCTCGCGGCCATCTGAGGGCCCGCGCGGCCTCGATTTCGCGTGTAGCTCGGTTTATTTTTTATGTGATTTAAACTACATTTTTTCTTGTATATTTTATGAGACTTAGCCCTCCGAAATAGTAATACCTACCTAAATGTGCATTTTTAAAATGTCTACGTAATTAAATACGCCTATAAAATTGAAAAAACAAACTCAAAACGGGTTGACTTCCCGATTTTTTATGATCGTACAAAGTAATTGAAATCGTGTTACCGAGGACACTTTGCCCTCAGATAGATCTTTATCTCTAAGATATATTTTTTTCAGTCGAAAATAATGAATATTTCAATGTTGAAAATTAAGCTAAAAAAGTGCAATAATCGGAAATCCTCGCCTTAACGCGAGCACTGCACGCACGCCCGTATTCATGCCCGTAAACAGTGTACGCGTGCACGCACACTACGCATTAACGCGCGCACTGTTATGACTTATGAGTATGTCACACAATGTACTCATTACTCTACTGAGTTATAGAGTCAGCGCCGTACATATTTTTAAGTTATTTCTAGACTTACATATCATTCGAGAAGCGCGTTGAAAATATATTATATTCAAAATCAAAGTGTTTGAGAAAATGTATTGAATTCCCCAAAACTGGCAGGTAGTGGTGTACGTGAAGGGCGCGGACAGCACGGTGCTGGGTGCGCTGGCGCCGGTGCGCGCGGGCTCGGCAGAGGCGGCGGCGGTGGAGCGCACGCGCGCGCTGCTGGCGGACTACTCGCGCGCTGGCCTGCGCACGCTCGTCATGGCGCGCCGCACCATGTCGCCCGCCCTGTGGGAGGAGTGGCTAGCGGGGCACGCGCGTGCGTCCGAGATGGGAGAAGGTGAGTGATACCGCGTTTTGAGGCCTCAATGTACCGCTGTTAGGGTGAGACCGTACTGAGCAACGCTACGCTGCAGAGGAGCGTCGCGACACTTCACTTTCCATAGTGCTTTTGTGTCGCGTAGCCTTGCTACCTCATACAACGAATATATTTTGGCCGTGACGTGTCGCGTCGCTCCGCTGCAGCGCAGTGTCGCTTAGTACGGTTTCATCTTTATACATAATACTACTCAATACCAGTCTTGGCTAATCATCAGCATCTGGGTTAATATTTCGTAACCGACTTAAACAGTTTTGCAGTTTTGAAAACTACTCATAGCACTTTGGTCGGGGGGTTTCGTCCTTATATAAAGTATTATAATCGAGACATGTTTCCAGGTCGGGAGAAGCGTATACGGGAGTCGCTAGCGCGGCTAGAGAGTGCGCTGACGCTGGTCGGCGCGTCCGGCGTCGAGGACCGCCTGCAGGTAGCGACTGTGTGCGGTCACGGACTAATTCATACATTTCGGTGTTTATCTCGAGAATAGAGAAAACCAGAAAGAATACAGGATTTTGATCGCTGATAATATTTAGTTACCGTGGGATTGACTCTACGAACACAAAAGCAGTAGAAACATATAAATGTAATTAGTACTCCTTGCAGCCTCATGATTCGATTCTCAATAATTTTGTCGGGATCAAAGCGTTGCTCAGCGATTGCAGTTTTCAATTGTTTAGAGTCTAAAGCAGATAATCGCGTCACGCGTGCAAATGCAATTTGTCGTTTTTTTTTTTCAGGAGGCGGTGCCGCGCACGGTGCGCGCGCTGCTGGACGCCGGCATCGTGCTGTGGGTGCTGACGGGCGACAAGCCGGAGACCGCCATCAACATCGCCTACTCCGCCGCGCTCTTCTCGCCCGCCGACCGCCTGCTGCATCTCATGTCGCGCGACAAGGTCTGTCCGGCTGCACGTTACAGCAGTGTTCAGGAGGCGGTGCCGCGTTGCTGGACGCTGGCATCGTGCTGTGGGTGGTGACGGGCGACTAGCCGGAGACCGCCATCAACATCGCCCCCAGGCTCCATCGCTCGATATAGATTATGAATGTTAATATTTTCGTTACAGGAGCACGCGGAGTCGACGATCAAGAGCTACCTGGAGGGCGGGGCGGCGGAAGGGGCGGGGTCGGCGCTGGTGGTGGACGGGCGCACGCTCACCTACATCCTCGACCGCCGCTCCGGCCTCGTTACGCCCTTCCTGTCGCTCGCGCGCCGCTGCTCCGCCGTGCTGTGCTGCCGCGCCACGCCGCTCCAGAAGGCTTATATTGTCAAGGTATGACATCACGACGTATTACCCTCACGTAAAATGTCGGTTAGCCGCTTCATCCACTTACGTCTTCACTATTATGTGCCTAACGCCCCCGTGATCCAGTGGTTTAGAGCGTGGCGTGACTCGGAGGTCGTGGGTTCGATTCCCGCATTGGAATTATTTCCAAGTTTGGTTAGGAGTCTTAGGACAATGCGGGCTGATCATCCGATTGTCTGACATGTGACATGACAAGTGAGATGATCCATGCGTCGGATGGGCATGTAAAAAGTCGGTCCTGCGCCTGATCTCTCGCCAGTCGTGTCGGTCGTCCACTCCACACGGTTCGATCCCACTGGATTATGCGAGTAAAGGAATAGAGAGTGCTTTCGTGTACTGGGCACACACTCGAGCACTATAAAATTACTTCTGCGTAACTGGCCCGGTTTCAATGAAACCGGCCACCATCACCGAAACCGGTGTGGGAGTTGTTATTATGTGTGTATAGTTGTTGATTGTGTTTTGTTACGTTGATCAGGCGGTGAAGGAGGAGCTGGGAGTGACGACGCTCGCGATCGGCGACGGCGCCAACGACGTGTCCATGATACAGACGGCGGACGTCGGCGTCGGTGAGTATACTTCATTATTTGAAAGATCCACTACAATAATGATGAATGCCCAAATTATATTTAACGAGTAATGCCATTACTTAGTCACTTGAAAAATAATACAAACTTAGCAATATCACTTGTAGTTCCGTGATAAATATCTTGATAATATTTTGACTACATGACTCAACTCAACGCTCAACGTCACAGGTGTTTTGTAAAACCGTTCTAAATTTAAAAACCTAATTATCTTAAAGGAGAGACTGAGGACGTTCATCATTGTAATTTGTATACGATTTTGTACTCGTTTTCTGATATGTCTGCGTGGCCTAAACGCTTATACTGCGCAGGTCTGTCGGGACAGGAGGGGCGCCAGGCGGTGATGGCGTCGGACTTCGCGCTCTCGCGGTTCAAGTTCGTGGAGCGGTTGCTGCTGGTGCACGGCCACTGGTGCTACGACCGCCTCGCGCGCATGATCCTATACTTCTTCCTTAAGAACGCGGTGAGTGATGGCGTTAGGTATACACGATCTGTTTAATCTGTTTGTTGATTTTTAAGAGTGGTTTAAATTATGTTTCACTAATAACGTCGGCAATCCTAAATTGTCTGCCATCTTGAATGGCTCCGTCTGATAGCGCGTAGCTGGGAATTACTGCATGGTGATCCAAATAAAACGCCAAAAGTCTTCCTTGTTCAATCTTATATTCAAAAGAAGTAATGTAATGGCGTCTTACATCATTGAGATAGACTAGTCTTACATAGACTACAGCTCATGTCAGTTCAAGCCAGTTCTAGCGACCTCTAGTGACATACCGCAATAGCTCATCGATAGCCGCAATACATCGATTTACTGGAACTATGATGCGGTGCCACCAGTGGCCGCTAGATGGCACTTAACTAATCTGGGGCCGCTTGTTCTAATACCGTCATTATGAAATTAAAATGTACTATCGGAGAAGTTGATTAGGCAGATGGCGGGTCTACGTAATTTGGTAGCTTTATATCAAACTCAGCTAACAGTTCATGACTAATATTGAATTGACATAATCCGTCCAAATGACGTAGGTCCGTCAACTACCTAGGAATCAATTTCCTCGGTGGTACCTAGTAATTTTGATGTGTTTTATGAGCCTTTCACTATCCAGCGTCTTTTGAATGTTTTTGCTCGAGGGAGTCGTCGGTTTAAATGTGTCCGCCATTTTGTGTAACGCCGCTTCGCTTTGTGATTGCAGACGTTCGTGTTCATGGTGTTCTGGTACCAGGTGTTCTGCGGGTACTCGTCGTCGGTGATGATCGACCAGCTGCACCTGATGGCCTACAACCTCATCTTCACCGCCGTCCCGCCCATCGTCATCGGTGAGACATATTTTTAACGATGTTAGTGGCGCCGAAAAAGAGGATCTTCCGACCGAGCGAGATAGCATGCTCGGTCAGGCCTAAGCCCACTGACGTCATTTCAGACGATGTATATTATAATATCTTGACGTCTGAAATGATGTCAGGAGGATGTCGGCAACCTGCATGTTGCGAGTGTTCATGAGCGACAGTAGTTGCTTTCCATCAGGTGACCCATTTGCTCGTTTGTTATTTTATAATAAAAAAAATGTACTGTGTATTGCAGGCGCGTACGACCGCGTGGCACCGGCGGGGCTGCTGCTGGACCGGCCGGGGCTGTACGGGGCGAGCCGGCGGGGCCGCGCCTACCGCCCCCACTCGTACTGGGCGGTGCTCGCGGAGTCTGTGTACATCAGCGCGGTGGTGTTCGGCACCGCCGCCGCCGCCTATTGGGACACCGCGCTCGACATCTGGCAGCTCGGCGTCACCACCATGACGGCGTGTCTCGTCGTCATGCTCGCCTACGTCGCGATCAAGACGAGGAGCTGGGTGAGTGTATATTTTTTTTTAATCAGGCATCTTGGCCCATATTATAAATACCTTAAAGACTAACATACATAATTATATACTTATAGATACAATGTGTAGTCCGTTCCTAGCTAGTGCTATAATATCCTGTATATTATTGTATGTAACAAAACAAAATAATAATACTTTAGGATGTGTTTGTGTTCCTTGTAGAGAGTTCGCTATGAAAATAGCAACGCTGAAAGACCAATTTATTTTCACTTTTGTATGGGCAAGCGTCCCAGCGTCACGAGTTTCCCCATACAAAAGTGAAAAAAAACTTCCTGAAAAGCGCTGCTACTTTTACAATGAACTCTATACATGGCACTCATACACACCCTAAAGTTTTATCACTTAGTTTTGTTACACCCTGTAGAACCATGGTTGGTTGTTCAGAATCGAAAACCAACCGTACGTTGGCGTCGCGCATGAAAGTTGTCGAATCCGAGTCGAATTATTATGTTGAAAGGTAGACATAAGAAATGAAAAAGATCGGCTTCGAGTTCATCTTGTATCAATCCCTCGATCGTGGAAAAACGAGACACAATAGCCTTTCTATTGTTGTCGCGAGCACCGGTGCTCGTACGGGGCTTGATGGGTGAAAAATTCTGTTTCACCTACGAATAATTAATACAATCTATAGAAGAGTAACTAAGCCAAAAATTATTCCACGAAATGCAAATAGATAACACGCATTTTGGTGTAACTTTTGTCCTTTCAATTTGTTGTCAAATTCAGATCGGTCATACAATTTTCGTTGCCTAATGGCTGGTTTACACGTATTAATACTTCAGTCGGAATTTCCAGGAATTGCTATTGTATTCTATTGTTGTCGCGATTACCGGTGCTCGCGCGGGGCCTGAAGGATTAAGTAGATAAGTAGTTAACTAAATTTAACTTAATTTAAGTTGTACACGCAAATGTAAACACAAAATTTAATAGCAAGTAGCAAGCTAAAATTTAGTAAGTACTATACTAGATTACGACATAGAATACATAATTAGTACTTTACAGTACAGAAGTTTCACTCCCGAGTTTAGGTATGATATACGCAAGCGTCCGGTCACCGGACTCAATAGGCTGGCACTCGCTCGACTTGTCGCACACGCAACGCACGCATCCGCGATACAAAAGTAATAGTACCCGACCGCCGCGCCGCCGCGCCGCTCGCTTGACAGCCCTGGCAGATTGAAGCGAGACGGCAGATAGTTATTGTACTTTAGTTTAATTTTAATTTTAAGATACTTGGAAAACTTATAGCTGTGGTTATAATACAATTATAAAACGGAATACATAATAAGGAGCGAATTAGAAGTTTTCAATGATAGTAATAGTTTACAAAATATTGACTTAAATATGTTAAGAACACCTAGTACTTCTACAACAAAATTTTAAACATTTTAATATCAGTTATTGTAAACAAGAATATCAGTTATTTATACATATATTATTATTATTATTTTTAGTTAGTGTTTGCTTATTTTTAACATTACAATACCTATTACGTACAGAAGAGCTAAACATCAACAAACAATTAATTAATTAGATCAACAAAATGCTTGCATAATGATCTCTTTAGAGTTGAAATATTACAATTGAAAATATGTAAATCCATATCAGAACAAACGTAGTTAAGTTGCTTGCTTGCAATGCAAAAGGTTGAAATTAGGTTGTTTTCCAGAATAGTAGGTAAATATCTCGGCAATTTCGCGCCGTTTGTATGGAAGTGAGACAGGCCTGATGACAATTAGAATTTAGTTACTACTTATCTACTTAATACGTGTATACCGGCCATAAGCTTCGTTTTTATGACAGTTAAGGTGAGACTGCACTACGCGACACGACGCGACACTTCACGCTCCATTGAACTGACGTTTTATAAACGTCAGTTCTATATTGGAAGTGAAATGTGGCGACGGCGTCGTGTTGTGTCGCGTAGTGCGGTCTCGCCTTAACTGGAACCATAATATTTAAGCGATCAAATGTATCAAAGCTATTGTTAAATATTGTGTTATCTTTAGATGCTGTTTCATTAACATTCACGTATTTTCATGCAGCTTTTTCATAAAAGACTCGTAAGTGATGTGTATGTGTGCCACATGTTTTGTTTGTGAAGGATAAAAAAACCTTTTTAAAATAGCACACCCGTATGTCGTATACCACGTGCGGCGGTTATGTGTTGTGTTCAGACGTATTTATAGTTGCATATCTGCAGAAAAGCACAAAATATACTGAGTACTTTGCAATCATAACCACATAAAACACATCATTATAACATTCATTGACGACCTCCGTGGCGCAGTGGTGAGCGCGTTGGTAGCTCAAGCCGGAGGTCGCGGGTTCGAGTCCCGCCGACAGAACAAAAAGTTTATAAAGTTCCTGGGTCATGGTTGCGTATTAAATATGTGTATTATATAATAAAAATCTTAAATATATGTATAGTATAAAAGTATTATATATATTTCCGTTGTCTGGTACCTGTAACACAAGTCCTTCAGGTACTTAGCACGGGGCCAGACTGACGTGGTGTAAAGCGTCCATAGATATTATTATTATTATTATTATTATTATTCTCTTTTTATTGTTGAATTCTTATGTTCCCAGGAAGAGGAAATAATAATTATATTCAACAATAGGATTTTGTTTTTTTTTTTTTTTTTTTTGTTAGTGTTATTACAAAATAATTTGTATTCAGTGAATGCACTACGGCACATATTAAAACGAGTGCACTGAATACATTGCCGGTCGTTATTTTGTATTTTTTCTATTTTTGCGGACAATATTATGCTGGATGGAAAAAAATCTATGGTATTTTAGGGTTTCGTACCCAAAGGGTAAAAACGGGACCCTAGTACTAAGACTTCGAAGTTCGATGTCTGTCCGTCAGTAACTCAAGAACGATAATAGCTAGAGAGTTGAAATATTCACCGATTATGTATTTCTGTTGCCGCTATAACAAACTAAAAACAAAATAAAATTAAATATTTAAGGAGGGCTCCCATACAACAAACGTGATTTTTTTACATTTTTTGCTCGGTATCAATGATGACAACAGGTGGCCGCCTGAAATATTTACAAAATACTCAGCTATATTTATACTTTAATAATCCATACTAATATTATAAATGCAAAAGTCTGTCTGTCTGTCTGTTACCTCTTCACGCCCAAACCGCTGAACAGATTTGGCTGAAATTTGGCATGGAGATACTTTGAGTCCCGGGAAAGGACATAGGATACTTTTAGTTCCCGAAAAATGCACGGTTCCCGCGCGATAAACGAGTTTTGGCGCAACGGAGTTGCGAGCATCATCTAGTTAATAATAAAAATTAAATTAAATAAGTAAGGTGGGGTTCCTATACAAAAAACACATTTTTTTACTATTCATCGTGCGCGATTACTTACTACCGCGTGCTACTTACCAACCGTACCACTTATTAACCCTACCACCGTACCAATTCCAGACGATAATCCACGTGCTGGCGCTGTCGGGGTCGCTGGGCTCGTTCTTCGTGCTGACGTTCATATGGCAGTCGGTGTGTATCACGTGCTTCCGGCTGCCGTCGACGTTCTACGTGATACACCACGCCTTCGTCGACCCCGTATACTGGCTCGTCGTCATACTGTCCACGGTCGCCGCCCTCGCGCCTAGGTATGTTTTTTACTTATATAAGACTTTTAAGAACGAGATGTCAATCCTTTTGTATGAAATTTCTAAAAATGTTTACCTGTTTAAAAGAGACGTTTTTTTTTTATTATCCTGTTTGTACTATCAAAGATTAAAGAAGTTCATTCATAGGCAGATAGCGGACTTACGTGATTCGGTCGTGTTATGTTAAGGATGTATATAAAGGTCAAATTCCGTAGTACATCCAATTAAATTATGAAAGTGCTAAATATGTAAAAAATTGGACACCCAGACACTTAATATTAATTATAATGATTATTTATAATCGATTTTTAAGGAATTATTCGATATTCAATCGTTATGGAAAAAAATTGAGATGTTATTTGACCACCGCAAACACAATGGTCGTCAATGGTCGTATTCGTTTCGCATGCGCGAAGTCAAAAATTAGTGTCAGTGTTAGTGTCATTTGCCAAAATCTGACAGAAATTGATTCAAATTTCTATTATTGCACATGCGCGAAAGTTGCACATGCGCATTGAAATGAAACAATATTATGTCTAATCACAGCTGTATCGCCATTACTTTTCGAAGTAAAGTTTTCATAAATTTCAATTTGAAATATTTCCGCAGAATCACCGGTGAACCCACTTTTTTTTGGGCTTAAAAATCGCAAATCTTACAAAGAAATTGATAAGCAGTTTTTTAGCCGTTTATCTTTGATACAAAGTTCTCAATCCTGACGAATTCTCAAAAATTGTAGCACTTCCGGCAAAAATTACGTATGATTCATGGAAATTTTAAAATGAATTATTTCACATAACTTGTCGGTAAGGTATTAATTTTTTGGTATCAATCGATGCAGGATGTTTTATTCTACTATATATTTCGAATTTAGGTCAGAATCTTTGAATTTATAAGTGTATATACATCCTTAAACCCACATAACGACCAACACTGAATTGACAAATGACATAGATCCATGAACTGCCTACGAATAAATTTCTGCGATGGTACATAATAACTGGATCAAAATTGGACCACCTGTCTGGATGCTACGATGCACACACACACACACACACACACACACACACACCCACACACACACACACACACAGACAGGCACGTCAAACTTATAAAATCCCTCTCGTCGTGGATGAAAACCACTGGAATGTGTCAGTGATTAAGTTTAACATTGCAGGCTGGCGTTCGAGGCGTGCCGCAACTCGGTGCGGCCGGGCGCGCTGGGGCGGGCGGTGCAAGCGCGCCGCCGCCGCCGCCCGCCCTACGCCGCACACTACCACACCACCACCGCCTCTGCACACGTATACAGGTACACACCATTTTTATTTTTATTTTATTTAGAGGAAAACTTACAGCTAGTACAAAGGTAGAATTATAAAGTAACAATCATACAAATGCCAATTAAGAGTTTTCGCGACTAGGTATTTTTTTTAAATTGTACACTAATTTGGTTGACGTCGAATTGACGCACTGGGATGAATATACATATTATATTAACATGGACCATATTCTTTCGCATTTCTACTGTGGCCATGCTAAGGCCGATAAGTAGCGATCTATTAAATTCTACGTAATAAGGTCACTATTACAGCGCCGTCTCAATGATCGTCACAAGAACGATATTTTTCGACGGTCTGATTTTTGCTCTCTAATATAAGTGAAAGCGACATGCAGCGACTCCCGAGTGTCCTTCATAACTCTTACTATGAGGGTTTTCGATGTATCATTATTCATTTGCCATCAGAGGGACGATAGGGTCTTTCGTGTCAAATGTCGTGTCAGACAGATATATGACAGGTAGCTATATTTCTTACGCCTGTTCTTCTTGCCGGGTTAGTTCCAGAACTGGTGGTAGCCTCATGTAGACGTTCTAAAAGTATTAATTTTGTTAACCTATTTATTTAGAAATAAATCTTTTGATTTTGATTTTATATCGTGACATGTGGAAGATATTTTGTCTCGCAATCGAAATGATTTTCACGGTGTTTCCAGGCCGACGGACGAGGACGGGCTGCACAAGACGAGTTCGGACGTGGCGGCCATCACGTGACGTCACAGCGCCCCGCCCCCCCCGCGCCCTGCCCCCGGGACAACCCCCAGGCTGTGATCTGTCTAGAGTAGTGTAGATTAATGTCGTGTGCTACGCGACGGGACCAAGCAGTCGCGCTGTGCCTTCGGGCCCCTTTCCTGTATTGCGTGTTGTCCGCATCTGGCCCGCATGCGAGTTGCCCGCATCCTATCGTACATGTTTTTCCTGACGTGCGGGCAACACGCTCGCGCCCAGAAGCATGTTGTGATAATACGTATGTATGACAGATAAAGGGCTCTTTAGCTTGACCAGGAAAAAGTGTGAAAATTCACAATATCATTTGTGTAATACTCGACAACTCATCCCTGTCTCTAGTGGTGTTGTACAATAATTTCCTGGTCGAGTGTGTGATTTGCGGCACTAGGAGTGCTTAGATCTGCCAACGCTATTTATATTATGATAGTATTAATTTGTTCGGCGCATTTACGAGCGATTCGGAGTAGCATCGTTGACGCAATATTATATTAATATTGCATATCGTAGCGGGTACCGCACCGCGTCGTGTTCCCTTAGTCTATATATTTTTTTCGACGTGCTGTTGAATTTTTAGTAGAACTAATCTCTCCCGTTGTCTAAGTTGATATACCAGTTCTTTATATCAGGGGCTCGGTGGTATTTCAATTGTTTTAACATTCGATACGTAAATAAAGGACTGAGTAAGTACCGCATATATGTATGTACTTAACATACATATATGCGGCGTTTTTGTTACTTTTTATTATTCGAACGACAACTCTTTGTGTGTAACGCTGACTGTACGCCAATCACTGAAAAACGCACTGAGCCCTACTATGTTATTAATTATTATATTGTAATTATAAAAGTCGTGAAATTTCCGAGGCGGTTAAAAACCGTCTCCGTGTTCATGTTAGTTGTGAAAATTGTATGAAGATGTGTATTTTTGTACGGAACAGACTTCATGCTTCCTTCGTAGCTTATAAAGCGTCCTCGCCTTACTTGAGACTGCACGCGTTCAGATTTCTAAACAGCGAACACTGACCATATACTTACTAAATTAAAGAACTGACAAAGTAGAATATACCGCTGTAAATTATACTTTTTAGATCGCGGCTTCTTAAATTAGTAGATTAATTCGTTGATCGTGTGTAGCGTTATAATTATTGGTCCCGCTTCGTTTACCGAGTCTCGTGTTTTGGACCAATCGTGTGCTTCGTAACTTTTGAGATGACTATTTAGATATTCGATAAGATCAATTCGCGTGGATTGTTACCAAATGTCACTCGGCGCCGGAGAAATACACTGAGCGATGTTCACTGTTATATTGTCTCTGACGTGACTCTTATGCCGATGATTAGGGTCAATTTAAATTCCGAGGTAATTAAGTGAACGGCCTGTAACACCGAAATTACATTCCCAGTGTTGACTACGCTTGTGCGACGCGATAGCACGTTTGTGTCGCACCATTGTAGTCTCCACAGAGTTAGGGCCACGTTGTTACGGTGCGTTGTGTATCGAAAATATATAGCCGCGTTGCACCGACGACACAACGACCATTGGTATTGAATCGGCAGATGGCGGACTCACGTAATTTGGTTGGTTATTATTTAATGGTTATTAATCTTGATATACTTGACAGCATCCCACTTTCAATCAATTTCTCTTATATTGCAATGTATGTGGAATGTCGCAACGCATAGCAGCAATGTAGCTTCTCTCTGAAGCGCTCCCTAGACGGTAATTCAGCATGACATGCGTTACGTGCTATCATGCGCGCGTGATCGTTTATTGTATTGATTGATGCGAATGACATGCAAACTACGTGTCGTACATTGATTGACAAGTTGTTTAATTTTTCGTCCTGCAATATGTGCATGACATGCACGCGTGATCGTTTCGCGATCGGCATGTCATGCAACCATTAATACTGTCACGTAAATGCATGTCATGCTGAATTACCGTCTAGGGAGCGCATAAGATATTATGCTGTTTGCTTACCGCAAAGCGTTAGAGCGAGATGCAACATACGCGTTGCCGTTTGTCGTGTGAGACAAAAGATCTATCGGCCGCTTCTTCGCTGTTCGCGGCGTTGGTATGCAAGCAGCCTTATGTAGGCGGTATTTTTTGTAGGAATTTTTTTTTTTAATTTGACACACGAAATTTCTTCCGTGTATACTGTATAGTGTAAAATTTTGTTAGTAGCTCGATCATGCCTTAGAAACTTCAATTTGTGATCAAAAATTTTAATATTGCGTCAATTTATTGTATTGGATAGAAGTGTGAAAGTGGCATTAGTAGTACTTTAATATTCAAATTATAAATTTTACAATGACTATAGGTTTTATGATATTTTCGTACAGCTGGCAAATGTATGTAATAATATGACGTATTAATTGAGTTAAAGTGAAGTCAAGTTACGATGTCATAGTCAAAATGAAATAAGGTGTCTGCAGCTGTCATTGACCTTTTTAGTCTAGGAGCTATAATAATGAAGAATGATCGCAATGTATTCAGTTAACTTGAGAAAAAAATTGAACTCTTATGAGTTTAATTTCAAGTTCAAACACAAGACACAGACTATTGTAGATTCATCGGAAAACCTCTTGGTAACTCTTATGGAGGCACTTCACATGGCTATTTGTATTTGCTATTGGCTATTTGTTGCATTTGTCAAAATTATTGACGTATACACAAACAAGCAAATACCTACTCCTCCTATTTTCTTCTAATTAATTTCGTTGCGGGTCCCAAGACAGTTTTAGCATGTCCCTCGGGCTCCCTGAGATCATATCAAAGGGTTTTCGTGGTTGAATACCGCTGTCGATCCTGGCGACACAGGAGATACAGTGGTGGGAATGTGTGGTGGGCCAAAGCCCGTTAAAAAAAAACAAGCAAATAAAGGCAAATTCGGCCTTCCACACATGGACGTCAAATACCAAACTTTTACTTGATTTTGTTTACTTGCCTATTTGACTCTTTTGATGTGCGTTAAAAACCGACAAAGGTATGGGATACGTGTATTTGGTATTGGTCATATTTGTCAAATAGGCAAATAAGGCCAATACTTTGTCAAACATACCGTCTACACATGATGATTGTTTGGCGAATACTTGAAATACGCAAATACAAATAGCCATGTGAAGTGCCTCCATTAGAATGATAATCTCCAACTTTTTATGAAATCGAAGTGATAGTCTCTTTTAAAAATAGACTAGGAAAGGAAGTCAATCGTCGAATTGAAAACGCCTGGAAGAGCTACTGGTCCATGAAGACACTAATGAAGGGAGATTTGTCAATCTCCCTGAAACGTAGACTCGTCGACATGTGCATTCTGCCCATCCTAACCTACGGTGCTCAGACCTGGTCATTGACTGAGTCGCAAAGGTCCCAGCTCGGGGTTTGCCAAAAAGCAATGGATCGCAGCATATTAGGTGTAAAACTAGCAGACCGAATAAAAAATAGCACGCTGCGATCCAAAACAGGTGTTAAAGACGTCGGCATGACAGCTGCAAAATTAAAGTGGGACTGGGCGGGTCATACCAGCCGCATGCATCCTGACCGTTGGGCAAAGGTCACCACAGAGTGGGTACCAGTGGACGGACGACGCCGCCGTGGGCGGCCTCCAAAAAGATGGCGGGATGAACTGGATGCCTATAAGCCAGGCTGGCCTGCGGTGGCGTTGGAGCGAGATAGATGGAAGACCTTGGGGGAGGCCTTTGCCCAGCAGTGGGATAGCATAGGCTCATAAAAAAAAGTGATTATTCATACTCAGTAGTCAGTTCTCATCGAAGCAAAATACGATATTGCCCTTAAACTAGAAACATCTGTCACTTAATTATTGTCAACTCCGTTTTAGACAGAAAACGATGAAATATGACAAGTTTTTTGACAGAGGGTCAATGACCGCTACAGACAGGATTCGGCAATTCGAGAATAGTCCAATGTTCTCTTTGTTTTACGAATGAAAAACTTAAGTTTAAATGTAAGGCTAGACGTAAGTAGAAAAGATCTCTCTAGCGGTGTATTTCTTGCGGCTCGGTGATTCCTAAAGAATAAACTATTTTGTAATACAGCTCTTGATGTTTACAGACATATATTTCTACATAGTTGTTATCTATATTGTACAGTAGGATATTTTTGTAAAACTAAAGCTATATTTGTGTAAATAACGTGTACCACGTAAGACTGTTGTTCATTTTAGAGTTTTAATTCGTTGTTTTAATTAGGATAATGAGGCTCGCTTGTGTCAGTCTGAGTATGGTTAATCCCTGATTAATTATCTTTATTGTTCTTAGTGTACATGAAAGAGAAGGCGTGATTTGTCTACCCAGATTGACGCAGGTGGATCGAAACGACTACTCCTTACATACTTTATAGAATATTTAAAACTTTCCTAGTAAAATCAGTGTTTCGAAGTGTGCCGTGCGCGGCCAGCCCGTACTCTAACACATGTATTTTCGAGTCATTTTGTGACTGTAAAAGCTAACTGTAATTTCTAAGTCATTTCGCTTGCCAAGTTGGGTATCTGACCGATTCGTCAAATTGTGTTTTTAATGTTATGTTTTTCGTTATTTCCATTGTGTATTTAGTTTGTTGTGAAGGCATTTTGTACGTTAAATTATCGGAAGCGGTCATTATTGTAATGTTAGTTGTTTAGAGGCGTCGTATCTCTGCATTTAATCGTTTTGGCTGTAAATTTTCGGCAGAAAATTGGTGTAAATCAAGTTGACTAAAATGTTAAATTCTTTAATTTTTTGTATCTCCAATCCTCTGTGTTATAACAAACTTGTAACTTTACTCACTATATTAATTTACACTCGTTCTTGGACGTATAAAAAAAGGCGGACGGAGTCCCACCATACACAAAACTGTGTCCTTCAGAGTCGGCCAGCTGACTGTATGTACACGGTCCGCACGCACACATTGTTACGCGCTAGTCCATAATATTTGACAGGCGTAAGAATGTGTGCGTGGCCGACTCTGAAGACACATTTCTGTGTATAATAAGACTCCGTCCGCTTTTTTTTTACGTTCATGGCACTCGTCTTGTTAATTATAAATGGCAGATAGTTACAAAGTCTAGGGCTTATGCATTTAATGTGAAACAGTGATGACTAGAAAATACATAAGCCGTGTTGTTTTATGATGTTAATAACGAAATATTTAATTTCTTTACAAAATCTTGTTTTATTTTTTTCCTTGACAAATAAAACACGTTTTAACCAGCTAAACGGAATCTCGTGTTAAACACGATTTAATCTTAGTACTTACATATTAGGGGGGGTCCACTAATTACTTGAGGTGTTCTAGGGGGGTCAAACTCAAGCTAAATCTCTCTCCAAATCTCACTTAGGGGGAGGGGGTGTCGTAGCAAATATATAAACTACTAGCTGACCCGGCAAACGTTGTTTTGCCATATAAATAATTTTTGGTATGAAAAATAGATGTTGGCCGATTCTCAGACCAACTCAATATGCTCACAAAATGTCATGAGAATCGGTCAAGCCGTTTCGGAGGAATACGGGAACGAACATTGTGAACCAAGAATTTTATATATAAGATTAATTCGTTTCTTCTTTCTTGTTTTATGTTTAATAACCTATCAAATAAAACACAAAATAATGAACAAAATATATTGACACTAAGTAACTTTAATAAAATCTCGTGTTATACACATTTTAATGCATGTTTTATTTAAATTAAATGAAAAAATAAAATATCATTTAAGCCCCTTGACCTTGTTCTGAGAGACTAAGTACTCGTTTTTTTTTTAATTAGCATTTTAAGGCGACGCGACGCATTGATAATGATTTGGCTGTAGCGATATCGATTTTTCTCAGCAATGACTAAGGCTATGAAATTAAAGTTCATTGTCAGTAATCATCATCTCTTTGTCTTTGGATTACCCATAGCATAACACGATTGGTAAATTTTTATAACACAGTATAATCAATCAAAAAGGCCTTTGTAAAAAAGGGGATTCCTATTTTGCCAACAGAGCAGAGTGATTTAAGCTTCCAAAATTTGTACATAGATTGGTTCAAGTCCAAAACTATTTTGTCGCTTACGCCCTTTCCATTTTTTGCTGTTCCATTGCTTGTTTTCTATGAGGCCGGGCCGGCCTCTCATAGAAAACAAGCAATCTAAAACATATCCAACACAGTTTTTTACTTTCACGCGGCGTCACCTTAACTAGCTTCAAATACCAGTTATTCAACTTTAAAAGTACACACAAAATGTGTTTTAGAATGCAACAAAGATAAAATTTTATACATTGCAATACTAAATGTATACAGTTCTATATAATTTTGCACAAAGTAAACATTATCGTTAAGACGTGAGAAATAATAACTATTTTTTTTTCAATTTATCCATATCTTATTTTACATTTTTGTACTGAAATAATATCAATAAATAATATAAACAGAGTGTGAAAAGTGGATGACTATTGTGACTATCACTTTACCACTGCTTTAAGAACAACCAAGGCCTTTGAAGTGCCTGCCTGGTTAATTCGTCTCTATTTTCACATGGCATTTACAAAATGTACAGCTTTTTACCATGCTACCACCGAAAACACTGCTACAATTGCTGCCGTAGCACACACATAGCTAAATTGTATAAAATATCACCATATTGTGCAAATTAACACCAAAAAATACAAACTAAAACAATCTTCAGAGGGACCACATAGATGATTAATTTACGAATATGTGCTCATCTCTAAATGTCACTTGTCTCAATAAAATATCAAAATTGGTGTTACATTCTAGACATTCACACGCACCTTTATAAAGTCAATCACCCAGGGGTGATTAGCTTGCATGTATCCTGATACATCCAAGCTATAACATATTACACGTAGAGTGTAAGGATATATATTACGTGTGTATACATCATTGCCACATCGTATATTTTGTCATCGCACAGTGCCAAAAGCCACCATTTCATATAATGATCAAATCTACAATATGGCCACACATTGTAGACAATATAATATAGTTAATATTATGTTATACAGATAGAGTTAGATTATGTGATCGATAGCACCTTTTTGACTAGCAATTTTTATTAGCACTGCCTAGTTTTTCAATGTTGTTAAAAGCGACCAATTTAATTTTCAACTTTTCAGAGGTATCTCTGGGTACTACAAAATTTTCAATGACATTACTACAGTAAATAATCAAAAAGTTGTGCTTTTACATGAAACATTGATGTTTGGTGTTTTGTTATTAAAAAATCCTTACTCTAAAATCTAAATTCAGGAAGATGTAACAATAATTCATTAACCTCGTAAAGAAAGTAACGAAACGAAAGACAAAATTAACAAACAATAGTGTAATAAATTATTTTCCTAGGATTCTCAAGTGCACTGCCTTGATATTATGCTAAGTGGTATTTGGCGATTTCATCATGACAAAACAAAGTGTACAGAGTATTTTAATCTCAGTACTGTTTATCTTGTTCAAATGCTGATAGGATACAAAGTTTTGATAATTTTTTTCGTCACTCCCATTTTTACTTCACAGCGTATTGATCACTAACGTCATGTATTCCGTTCCAAAGATATCCTAACAGCATTTAAACCGTTATGTCCACAAAATCGTATAAATTTCCTACTAAATACTGTCGCATAAACATATCAAAATTGTATTTGAGCATGTCTGTTTTAAATACATAAAGTAAAAAAATAGCACAATAAATGCCACGAGGTAGTCGCATCACAGCAGGCGTTTGAGGATGGCATTCGCGATGTCCATGGTGTGGTCATTCACTAGCACCACGTCGAATTTGTTCATATAATTCTGGAGGTTGGCGTCCGTGTTTCTGCCCAGGAAGCCTATTTTGATGATGACGTCGCAGTGGTCCATGCCCTCTGCCATGGCTGCGTCGCCGATGTTGTCGCCCATCAGTATGACGTTGTTCCTGTCTCTCACCAGCTCGTAGTACTCCGTGTTTTTGATGGCGGCCTCGTTTTTGTTGTATGTGTGTATCACATCGCCTTTGATGCCGATTATCGTGTCGCTGTCGTCCAACGCGAGGAAGTTCGACACGACCTGAAAGTGATAAACACATGGCGATAAGTAAGAGCAGTCCACACGGCGCGTTGCGTCAGCGTTGCGTCGACGCAGTGCCGTTGCGTTGTTTTACATACAAATAACTAAGGTATTCACACGGCACGCTGCGTCGTGACAGCAGCTCCCGAGACGGAGCGGTACTGCAAGACGAATTCGGATCATAGAAAATCCATAGTGTTAGTAGAAAATACAATTAAAATTTAAATTATGTTAGTATTGTTGCATTGTTGCATCGTTGCAATTTTTATAGTATAAAATTAAATTATAAGTAAACTAGCTGTCCTGGCAAACGTTGCTTTGCTATAATATAATATTTGCCATATTATTTTATTGAAGTGACTAAATAAGTATGTCACCATGGCAACATCGATTGCTATCCCGTCGCACAAACAATGGTCACCGTCAGTCTCAGGTTGTAATAATTTACTATTATTTATTCAACAAATGCACTTATCAATATATAAAATACCCAGTAGCCGATTCTCAGACCTACTGAATATGCATATAAAATTTGGTAAAAATCAGTAAAGCCGTTTCGGAGGAGTTCGTGGACTAACATTGTGACACGAGAATTTTATATACATACATATAAGATATTCGACCAGTAACCTAATAACTGTTTTTTCGTTCGTACATTAAAACATTGGTACCTCGCACGCACGCGGTATATTATATCAGCTGAATAGGTGTAAAATTTCAAAAGTGTATGTTTGTGTTCGCATAATTATCTCCGGAACTACAAGTCCGATTTAAGTGATTATTTTTTGTTGTACTAGCCACTAGGTATTGTTCAAGTTAGGGAATACTGCAAGTTTCATCAAAATCGGTTGAATAGTTTATGAGATATGGATTTTTATTTCTTGATTACGTACAATTTTGAAGTCGGTTTTATCTTTTTAATATATTATGAAGGTACCTACTATTATTATTTATACAGGGTGAAACAAAACTAAGTGATAATAGTTTAGGGTGTATACCTGTTCCTTACAGAGAGTTCACTTTGAAAGCAGCAGCGCTGTAAGACCAAAATTTTTTTCATTTTTGTTATGGGGCGTAAAGCCGGAGCGCTTGCCGATAAAATTACAAAAAAAAATTTGCTCTTTCAGCGCCGGTACTTTCACAGTGAGCTCTCTACAAGGAAGACGTACACACCCTAATCTGCCCTAAAGTATTATCACTAGGGCCTGTTTCACCACTTTCTGATAAAGTGCCGAATAGGATATTCACAACTTTTTTGACAGATTCTCCATACTTCATCCGTCAAGTTAAGTGGTGAATAGCCTATTCGGCACTTATCAGGAAGTGGTGAAACAGGTCCTTAGTTTTGTTACACGCTGTAGATACCTTGACATGAGGTAGCAGGAAGTCGGCGGAGGTGAGTGCGGCGACCACGCACTCCCCGAGCCCCGCCGAGAACACCAGCACCGGCACCTGCTGCGCCGCACACCACGATATCAGCTCTTGGACTCCGACCCTGAAATTAAAAAGAAATATATGTCACTCCCACAGATAAAACGCCCCAGAAAATTGTAGTAGCGTAGTAGTTTGTGATTGAAAAAGTAAGAAACATACACACATAGTTTCTAAATTTATTTTACTTCAATTATAAATATGCAAAAAAATCGGCCAAGTGCGAGTCGGGCTCGCGAACGATCCGCGCCGTTATATCAGCAAAAACAGGCCAAACATTGTGTTTTTTGCGTGAGAGCACCCATCAATATTTATTTTATTTTAATTATAGGTGAGACCGCACTAAGCAACGCGGTAGCGACACGACTTGAGCGTGTTTACACACGCGCCGGAGCGGCAGCGGCATCGCCACCGCGGCAGCGCCGCGGCGGTGCCGCTGCATTACTCATCCTTGTATTTCTATTTGCCCTTAGAGCCTATCCAGATGAGGCGTTTTACGCGCGTAGTCCATATGCGCGTTTAAATTTCGAGCCTGTCCAGATGAGGCGTTTTACGCGCGTTTTACTGGCGTGAAACGCTGGGAGGGATTCAGCAGCCTGTTACAATCATGGACTCGGAAAGAGCATTTGTGTTGTGGCTTTACTACACACAAATTTTCACTAGGTACCTAAAGTTTTTTCTTTTCTTCGGAATCACCTGCTTCACAAAAAATCTCGATGATTTCTTCCCAGTTTCTATGTTTTATGACTTTATTGGAATAATCTGAAGATTCCATATTCCATATGGCCTCTCTTTTTACGATTTCGTCAATAAAAAGTTCCGTATCGGAGTTATCACGCTCCATCATTTTCATCAAATACGTCAACTCGCAAGTCGCAACTGACTCGCGCGTACTTCTGGACGCTGCAATGGCACCCAAGTATCTCGACTAGCGCGTCGCGTGCACGTTTTACGGGTCCATAGAAATACAAGGATGAGTAATGGAGCGGCACCGCTGCAGTGGCGGCGCCACTGCCGCTGCGGCGCCGTGTGTAAACAGCCTGACACTTCACGTTCCATACAACTTACATTTTGTGATGCGTAGCGACGCTGGCAGCTGCCGCATAATGCGGCTTACTTCAAACGGCTTAAAAACGATCAAAATGCTGAAAATGCCGCGCAATAAGTGGAACGCGGGTTCATAATATTATGATTTCATAAAAATAATATTTGGCCGTCACATCACATGTCGCGTACAGGTCAGTTAACAAGAGCTGGCACGATCAACACATTTAAACATTGCGCTTGTGTAGTGTCTGTGAATAAGCGCGTGGCGTGGCGTCGTACTGCATACGCATCATAAAAAGTCTGCCCGTCTCTCTCGCGCGCGGTCTATCTTATGAGCGTGAAGGTTACAGTTATTGTTTTTCTTATGCTACTTATGCTACTGTTTATAAATACAGCGTGATGTTACAAGTCGGTAACGTGTGATCGACGCGCGGCCAGCGTTCAGAACCGGACGATAATTATTGTACACATACGATAATTTTGTGCATACGTACGATGTACGATAGGATAATATTATTATCGTACGCAAATTATACGATAATTTTTGTCATGATTCAAACATATTATCTTTTTAAACATATTGTATAGTGAAATTGCATAAGTGTGAGCACTGTGAACGTGCCAGCTTTAGTTAACTGATCTATAACTCCGCTGCCACATATTGTCACTTACAGGTACTCCCTCACAGTGGGCATTCACTTGTAAATTATAATGTAACAATTCGTTTTTGAGCATTACATCACGCGTGCATTACATTACAATACTACCTCCCTGACTGACGAGCATTCGCATGTAATGTAACATTCGACTTTGAGCATTCCATAGCTAGTTAATGTTACAAGTTGTATCAAGCTATTACACACTGTATCATTACAAGGAGCCGGTGAGGGAGCACCTTTATGCAGTCTCACCTTTAGTCTATGTCACATGTTACACGGTCAGATTCTCATCAATCTGATTGACGGAATATTGATGGTTATAAAAAGCTCATGTTAAAAATACAATCAATCCATCAATCCGTGGCGTACACGATCAAATTTTCGTCAATCCGTACCGGATTCATGGATCAGATTGATGAAAATTTGACCGTGTAACCGGTGACTATAAGAAAATTAAAATTCATTACATTTTGCAAGTAAAAATAAAGAAATAAAACACAGTTGTATTTACTTACCTAAAGCAATCTATCATTTTCTTGCTAATGTCAACTAATTCATTCCTAGGAAATTTCATGCCTCTGTAAAGGAAATACAATTTTATTAACATAAATGATGAAAATAATATACATTTTTGCAATTTGTGTAAAAATAAAAGAACTGGCAACTGTTTTTGCTGTTTATAATATTTTTGGCGATTGAGGAAGTAAAATAGGATATGTTATACTAAAAAAAATTGCTGATAATATAATTTATACTGTAACTTAAAAGAAACACAAATATCAAGTGTATTTATGTGTGCTATTATAATTTTTTTCACAATATTAACATACTTACTTTAGAAGGGAGTGTGCAGCAATATACCAGTCTATCATGTGTTTGATCTTCTCGTCGATGGGCATGACAGGATCCACCTCAATCGGCTTGTAGATAGCAGACAGTCGGTTGTCCTCATCCTTGTAGTGCTGTGGTACCGACGGGCATTCCCGGAACATACCTACATGAGTAATGACCACTCAGAGAAGTCTAGAGACATTTAATAGTCGGTCAACTTAATTTTATAAAGATCTTAACATAAGCTAAATACATTTTCTGTGGAACTCTTTAACACAGTTAAGTACTCATTAAAGTCTCTCTGCGGTACTCAGAGTGGAACATTAATTAAAAGTAAATAAATGTAATTAATTTAAAATTTTGACATAAGCCTCATACATTATCTGTCAAACCCTTCATTAAATTGAAGGTTAATCATTATTAAATGTCTGAGTGCATAAGAGTTCAACAATAAGTGCTGATTTATATTGATACTGCTGCAGGTGCCAGTTAATGGATTCCGAACTGGATTGAAATGTTTAGAAGTTACATGTCCAGCACCAGCAGCTGCATGTTGAGTACATAGCACAGCCCACTAGCATGTGTTCATCATTAAAACGATTGCTGGTGCTAGGTAGCTGTGATTGTTACTGTATCAATGCAAATGCATAAAAGACTTAAAATATTTTTCTCACCTCCAGACGGAAAACATCAACTTTCTTCCCGCTGCTCTTACCTATGTTGTCGTTTTCCGCCTCCGTTGATGAGAAAAATAGTATACGCACAATGGGCAGCAAATAAGAAAGCCTCAGATCACATGTTTGTTGACCTCAGCTTCGCCTCTGCCAACAATAACAAGTGATCTGAGACATTTCTTATTTTCCTGCCCTGGGTGTATAATGTACTATTATGTTCAAGTCAAAGATAATAATATTTTATTTCCATTGATTAATTTTGCATTTTTATATTTATGAATATATTGACTGATTTATTTATTCAATTACAAAACTTCATTGATATATCTCATTATATGTAGCAATAATTGATGTTCTTACCAAAGCTAGTTAGCACAACATTGCCATTGTCCAAATGATGTCTCGTTAAAGTATGGTCAAAGTCTGTTACAATTTGTAGTTTATTGTGGCCCGCTGAAATGATTCGATTTATCTTCGTTACCAAGTCTTGTTTGTCTCTAATGTGCACATTTGGTTTACTCAGCTCTGGTATATCAGTAACATCTGTTAGAAGATTCATGGCTGAAAAGGACAGAAAATGATTGGAAGTGTGAGCAGTTTAACCTTCCTACCTACACAATCAGAATAACAAAATAATCCTTACTTCTAAAATTAACTACAGGTTGCCTAGTTAATTTGGTAAGCCTCACCGTAGTCCTAGTAAGAAAAATGTTGACTATGTTCGTGATGAATATGATAACAAATACGTGCTTGTTTCCAACTCAAGATAATAGGTAAGTGCTAGCTTGGAGCAATAAAACACGACCGCTAGGAACACTCAACTTTAACAACAATATCAATGTAAATTGTAAAATTTCAACTTTTACACAGAAAACTCAGTGACATTCGTCATTCGTGACATTAGAATTAAGACATTGACAATTGACATTGGTGGGAAGAATGAAGGTGTTCTTTACTAGTTCTCGTATACTAGACATTTCCAATGAACCATTGACCTCTCCGTAGACGCTTGGTAGCCAATAAAACCTCGTCAAATCGAATAATACAATATACTGATACATTACAGGAACGCGCCCAATAAAGTATGTCACTATGATGTCACTTAACTGTCATCTGCGATTAGGCAATGAAATTTTTTTCTTAAATCATATTTTGGCCATAAGTTGGCCATGAATTTTGCCGATTAGCCATTAGGTGTTTTGTGATTTGTTTGGTTTGTGATTAGTGATTAGTTGATTACATAATAACCTTCCTCATTAAGGTGACGCCGCGTTAAAGTAAGAAACTGTGTTGGATATGTTTTAGATTGCTTGTTTTCTATGAGAGGCCGGGCCGGCCTCTCATAGAAAACAAGCAATGGAACAGCA
Source organism: Lysandra bellargus (assembly GCA_905333045.1). Classification (NCBI taxonomy): domain Eukaryota; kingdom Metazoa; phylum Arthropoda; class Insecta; order Lepidoptera; family Lycaenidae; genus Lysandra; species Lysandra bellargus. The sequence goes on along the minus strand of HG995332.1, from coordinate 1,836,311 downwards.
AAAAATGGAAAGGGCGTAAGCGACAAAATGGTTTTTGTCGCGTAATTTAAAAACCATAAATACATTTCATATAAGCTATGCACATATTAAAGTGTATGCTTCAACCAATTTATGTACAAATTTTGGAACCTTAAACTACTCTCCTCTGTTGGAAAAATAGGAATCCCTTTTTTTACAGAGGTCTTTTCGATTGATAATTCTGTGTTATAAAAGTTGTCCAATCGTGTTATGCTATGGGCAATTCAAAGACAAAGACATGATGAATACTGACAATGAACTTTAGTTTCTTAGCTTTAGTCATTGCTGAGAAAAATCGGCATCGCTACAGCCAAATTATCAAGGCGTCGCCTTAATCCGTTCGGGGTTATTTTTCCTCAAAGTTCCTATGTACACGTTCCTATAGGCTATAGTAACCTCGCTATAGGGAAAATATCTCTGAACTATCTGTACTTATTACCTATATACTTCCATAATCCATGATACTTCTGTAAAGAGTATCTGCCGCACTCAGATGACAGAGACGAACGTAATGCCTGGGTTATACGGTGCAAGCTGACATGCGAGCTGGCCTAGTCGCAGTTACTGAGGTGCAGCTACTTGCACCGTGTGAGTCGTGACCGAATCATACGAGTTACTTTCATGTGGTCAGTTGCTCGGGTGCGAGTTCCTTCGAGGTCCTTCCCTCACCACAGATACAACTCGACTAGGCGATGTCACTGGGAACGGGAAGTGGGACATTACCTATCCACTGCGACATCAGCAGCGTGCATGGTGTGACCCAGGGTGGCGAGTCGAGCTGCTCCATAGAGCAATATAATATATCGAGCTGCTCTCGTGCGACTATACAGCACAGTAGTTGTCTGCTGTCACTTCAGCTCAATTATTGAAGTTTAATCATCATTCATCATTAAGGGTGCATTTCCAGTTTCCACTGAAGCGGAGCGGAGCTTAGAGGTACCCGAATTGACCAATCGTGCTATTCCAGCGGAATGACAGCGAAGCGGAGCGAAGATTTCGAGCATGGTGATTGGTCAATTCGGCACCGCTAAGCTTCGCTCCGCTTCAGTGGAAGCGCGGCCTTATATGTCTGAGTGCTGCCGTATGTATCTCGTCTCTACTGATTTCCACTTAATGAGTATGAACCACGGAGCTAATACTAAGGTATGTACTAAGGTATATACTCATTGATAATGTTATCCAAAATATACCAATGTAATGCACGCTGTGCCCTGTGGTGAATGGTCTATTATAATGTATCATGTATATCTTTCTGTTAAAATTTATAGTACAGAGTTTGGACTTTGTAGTTTCTTTGCGAATTATAATTTTATAGATGAGCATAGTGGGCAGCACATTAAGGTCCTTTTGGACCTACAGGAAAAGGAACAAGTACTATATTGAGTGAAACAAATGTATACCTTCAATACCTTTATAAAATTTTATACACAATAATATGATACAATATATTATATTCATAATATTTTGTAACCAGTATTACAAAAAAATGTTAAAAAATTATACTAGTTACTTGGAAAAGAAACCGTGTATGAACTGCAATTTTAGCAGAATACTCAATATTATTATTATTATAGTTACATTATTTTATGATTATTATTAGATGAATTAATTTGGCTAATCTGATGAGCCGGTATTACATAAGAACTTTGTCCAACATGCAGCCAAATTATACACTTAATATGTATTTTAATTTTTGACGATAGTTGATAATTGTTCAAAAGTACTAACAATAAGGTTCAAAAGTAGTAGAACGAACCTGCTGAAAACTGGTGCCTCTTCACAATCATGCACCACTAATCTCGTCTACACAATAGCGATGGCTTGTAGTGGGCCAGCATGGACTATTGTGAAAAGGTACCTTTACACTCAGCATTCAGACTACAGCTGCTTCTTAAGTGGAAATATCTGTCACTACTTACTATACTTCTCACAGTCGATCGAATTAGTTACTACAGTTTGTCACTAGGGGCGCTGATTCGAACCCATACAAATTACAATTTACATCCTCATTCCTCGAGGTGCTAAGTAACGGTAACTCACTCTCAGTACATAACAATTCAAGACAATAATTTGATCTAAGGCACACAATATGTGCTCAAATTGCTTTTTTCTTTCTCGTTTGTTTATATCCCTAGTCATGACTCATTGACATATGCCGATCAACGCGGCACGCGACCGCGACCGACAAAATTCAAATAAATTGCCACTATGACCCAGTAGGTTTTATTTTTCTCTACGCCACTAAAAAGCAGCGCGGCGGCGGTATGGTTCGCTAGACCAATGCAATGTCGGTAGAAAACTAAAGCTATAGCCTAGCTCTAGCTAATTTTTGTCGGTCGCGGTCGCCGAAGATCGGAACGGTACCTGTACGGCCGCTTTGTGACGGCACCACGGGGAGCATCTACAAAACTAGGGCTTATATCATCTTCAAAGTTTGTCCACAAAAATGTGAGTTCAATTAATTTATAGCACCATTAGCCTTTACATTTAGTTGCCAGCAGTGCGACTTCTATGCTAAACAGGGTCTCCAGCTGTCGCGCTGCTCTTTTTAAGGCGCTATATTGAAAAAACTGTCCTTTTTAGGGTTCCGTAGCCAAAATGGCAAAAAACGGAACCCTTATAGATTTGTCATGTCTGTCTGTCTATCTGTCTGTCCGTCCGTATGTCACAGCCACTTTTCTCCGAAACTATAAAAGCTATACTATTGAAACTTGGTAAGTAGATGTAGTCTGTGAACCGCATTAAGATTTCGATACAAAAATGGAAAAATTATTAAAAATTTTAGGGGTCCCCATAGGTACAACTGAAACAAAAATTATTTTTTTTCGTCTAACCTACACGTATAGGGTATCTATAGATAGGTCTTCAAAAATCATATTGAGGTTTCTAATATCATTTTTTTCTAATCTGATTAGTTTGCGAGAGAGACTCTTCCTAAGTGGCAAAATGTGCGCCCCCCCCCCCTCTAACTTCTAAAGTAGGGGCATGATAATTCTAAAAGAAATATATGATGTACATTACTATAAAAACTACCAACGAAAATTGGTTTGAACGAGATCTATCAAGTAGTTTTTTTTATACGTCATAATTGGTAAACTTTAATTTAACTTTCATTAAATCAACTAAAACATAAAAATAAATCAAAAACCTTTTAATTTTATAGAAATAAACCTTATTGCTGCTGCGGAACCCTTCAGTGGCGAGTCCAACTCGCACTTGGCCGGTTTTGAAGTAATACTATAGGACCCTCAGAAATGTTACAAATCTGGTAATGAAATATACATATCTTCATAGCCTTATCTAGGTTCGAGAAGAACTAAAAACACGATTAATGTATTTTGCCTCGATACATTTCATTTTCGAAATGATCTCTTAAAAATACGAAATTTGAAGATTATTTTTAAACGAAAATAGATGTATTGTAGGAAATTAGTCTAATTAGTAGACACCTTTGCAACTCAAAATCGTATAGAAGCATTTTGCTTAAATGCTCCTAGTTATTTTTTTAATGATTATAATTACGTTTTTTCGCATGTTTTCCGAGCGAGCCGATAGCTTCTGGCCGCAGCATATTCACGGCTTTATAGACCTATAAATTAAGTATAAAATTGCCCTTGCGGTAAAATTACTTTCGATATAGCGCCTTAATATAGAAGTTTGCCCTGCTGCCGGCTGCAGCACTATTTGCGAATAAATGTGAAGGCTCCCTTAGGGCCTTATCATACTGGCGGTTTAGGGGCGGAGCGGTTGCGCAGCGGTCACTAAATTAAAGTGCTGCCGTCCTTACGAACAGTGATAAGTTGATTTTTTGCACGGCAGAGCGCTAGTTCAAACTTCAAAGGGGAAACCGCACATTTGTACAGTGTAAACGTTGTAACAAAACGACTTTGTAATAAGCTGCGAGCGGTTATAACGCGGCTAAAACAAGCCATTCCCGCCGTGCGAGGCACAGGTTTGATCGCTTCGAACTCGCGGCAGGCCTTGTATTGGTACATGGTGTGCTGTTGTATAACTGTTATGAGACTCAAGCAATCGGACGAGAATGCCGCGTCCTGCTCTAAAAACGTGAAATGACGTTGTTAGAGCAGGACGCAGCATTAGGCGGGTCCACACCAAGCGAGCCGCCTCGGGCGCGGCCCGCCTCGCGCAGCATGCGCCGTACCGCTCGCTTGGTGTGGACGTTGCTCGCCCGAGGCAGGCGCATGCTCACGCTCGGGCGAGCGCGCGCCCGGCCGAGCCGAGCGGTGTCGGTTTTTTTAAATGCTCAAAGGTGCCTCGGTCGTTTGCCTCTCGCAGTGTGGACGTCACATGTTTTGGTTTGGGCCGCGGTCAAAAATGAACGATCAGTGTCGACAACTAATAAGTTTATACGCCGCAAATGTATGGCTTTGGGATGCCAGGGATCCCAATCACACTAACAGGGGGATGAGGGAAGATTCTTGGAGAAAAATCAGCCGGATTTAAAAAAAATGGAGTCTTTGTAGGATCATACAGATGAGATTCTCCTATTTTTGATAGTTGTGTATAACAAAATAAAAGCATAAGCTGCCACGGCTGTGCGTACGTGCGGTGCCATCGTGTCTTTGTGAGCATGGCTCGGGCTGTTTGAGCGAAGCAACCTCGCTGTGTACGCCCGTCCGCTTCGCCCGCGGCTGCTCGCTTGCCGCCCGAGGCGGCTCGCTTGATGTTGTTAAGAAGGTCACATATGGTTTTTGAATTAAGTATTGTCTATTATTCTTTCTGTATCCTAGCAACTGTGTTAATTTTGTGATTGTCATCAGACTCGAAAATAAACTATTGTCGTAAGCAGAAATAAGTTCCTTTTTTTCTCTTGAATATCTTAAAGTGGTAGCAGAGCGAAAATAATAATGGAGCAAGCATTAAATGCGAGCAAGATTCAAATTGGAAAATTAGATTCCAAGAATTACAAAACATGGAGGTTCAAAATTTTCATTGTCCTCAAAGCAATGCCGGGAGGCTTAGATATTCTAGAAGGTAAGAAGATAAGACCATCCTTGGCGCTTACGGCAACTAGCGATGAAAAGGCTAGATATGAAAATGAACTTCAAAGTTTCGAAAATTTGAATAGCGCCATTTTAATTCTGCTAACGACGAACATGTCCGATGATATTTTGCAAAAGTTTCTGCGATTTGATGCTGCTAAAGACATGTGGGATGAACTCGAGCGCATCTATGGAGGTACGTGTGTGGACAAGACATACGACTTACGCTTGAAATTCTTCAGCTACAAAAAGGACCCAGATCATGACATAATTACACATGTGTCAATTTTAAAGAATATCTGGAGCGAACTGTGTTTAGAACTACAGAACGAGGCGAAATTACCAGAAATTCTCCTTGTATGTAAAATATTAGATACATTACCTTCTGAATATCTTGGATTTAGGGCCAGTTGGCTGTTGATTTCAAAGAAGGAACGCTCAGTCGAGAATTTGACAAGTCAGTTATGCGCACATGAGAGAGTGTTGCGTCAGACAGACACACAAGTTACTGACGACACAACGGCAGAAGCATTGTATGCGAAAACCAAGAGGGGTAATAAGAAAAAGAATAATTTCAAAGAGCTCAAATGCAACTACTGCAAGGATAAGGGTCACAGGGTAAAAACCTGCAAGCGGTGGATCCAGGATGGAAAACCTCCGAAACCTCCCAAGGAATCCAAGACCGCAGAGGCAATGACAATACAGCCAGATTTTGGTGACAGGAAGGATCTAAATTGGTACGTTGACAATGGGGCGACCAGCCACGTGACCAATCGGAGTGATTTTTTCCAGACCTTTAAATATTTCGAGAGCCGTCAAGCAGTGACTGGCGCGAATGGCCAATGTATTGAAGCCCTGGGCATCGGAAATATTCTCGCGGAGGCTGATGTAAACGGTAAACCAGTATCAATATTGCTGAAAAATGTATGGTACGTACCCGGCATTAGCAAGAATTTATTCTCAGTCCTCGCCACCCATGATATTTCGGACAAAAGCGTTTTTGAGTCTACCACACAAAAATGTACAATAAAGATTGATGGACAGACGAAACTGATTGGTACTCGCAGCAAGTTTGGAGGACTGTATAAACTAAATTTAAGATGTCTACAACCAACTCGAGTTAATCATGTGTCCACAACCTCTAATCTGTTACAGCTATATCACGAAAGATTTGGACATCAAAATAAGAGTCACGTTAAGAAAGTGATAGAGAAGGAATTGGCCATAAAAGTACCAGCAACCTAAGAACTCTGTGAAGGGTGCATCTATGGAAAGTCTCACCGTCTAAGGTTTGGGAACAGAGATAAAGCTACAAAACCTGGAGAACTGGTATATGCAGACGTATGCGGTCCCTTCCCATATTCTATCACAAACTTAAGATACTTTGTCCTCTTCAAAGATGCATATACGAAGTACAGATTTGTATATTTTATGAGACAGAAAGCTGAAGTACACGCAAAGTTGCTACTCATGCTCGCTGAAGTCAAAGCATCTGGAGTTGTTATTAAAGAACTGCTGAGCGACAATGGCGGAGAGTTTGTCAACGCGAAAGTACAAGCTACTCTCAAGAAGGAAGGAATAGTACAACGATTGACTATGCCCTATACGCCACAACAGAACCCAACTGAAAGGGACAACAGGACCGTTGTGGAAATGGCACGAAGTCTAATGTACGCACATGCTGAAATTCCTCCTGCATTATGGGCTGAAATGGTATCTGCAGCAGTGTATATATTAAACAGGACAGGTCCTACCACTGTAGATAGTAAATCACCGTATGAGCTATGGCACCAGAAGAAGCCCAGAATACACCACTTAAGAATAATTGGATCCAACTGTTATCCACATGTTCCAAAACAAAGACGAAAGAAGTTAGATAAGAAGGCACAGAAGGGAATACTTATCGGCTATGATGCTGATGATGGCTACCGTATATGGGACAGCAGCACCTTCAAATTGATTCGTTCGAGAGATGTAATTTTTGATGAGAATCCTCTAATCCGTCATCCAGAAGAATCTGACGAGCCCATAGCCACACCGAACAGTACTGCTGATAAAAGACCTGACACCACATTTGACTTCGTCATACCTCGTGAAATTGAAAGTTTTAAGCCGGCCGTCATAGATAACCAGCAGCCATCGACAAGCTACGATGAAGGTATAGCATCACCCACTCAGCAAGTTGCGCATGATGCTGAACCATCGAGTGCAGAGAATGGAGCTGCTTTTGAAGATGACATGGCTGTGGCAGAACAAACATTTCCTGAGACGGAACAATCCTTTGATGACGCACTATTCGAGGAAGAAGTTCGCGGTGACATCGAAGCGGATTATGAAGTCAGCGATGCAAGTGAGTCAAGGGCAGACACCCCACTGACTGCATCTGATGTTGAAGCTGAAGGTAGGATGACGCTAAGAGAGCGATCAAATCTTAAGCCACCGGCCAAATATAAAGACTTTGTCTGCACCGTTTGTATGAATTCGATTAACGATGAACAACTAATAGAGCCGAACACATTTAAGGAAGCAATGACATGTAAGGATTCAAATGAGTGGAAAAAGGCAATGGATAATGAGATTAACTCTCTGAATGAAAATCAGACATGGGAGATGGTAGATTTACCTAAAGGCAGAAAAGCAATCTCAAGCAAGTGGATTTTTAAAATCAAGACGAATCCAGATGGGTCGATTGATAAATATAAAGCCCGACTTGTAATTAGAGGTTACTGTTGCAAAAACAAGCACTATAAGAGCACTACTAAATGTAGCTGCACAAGAAAACCTGTCTCTATCCCAGTTCGATGTCTCAACCGCCTTTCTGTATGGCACTTTAAGCGAGGAGATTTATATGAAGCCTCCTGAGGGATACTCAAACAATGATGGTAAGGTTTGCAAGCTTAAACGGAGCCTTTATGGACTCAAACAAGCTTCGCGATGCTGGAACCACTATTACTGAACACATCCTCAAACTTGGTTTCAAACAGTCAGAGCGACCCCTGCTTGTTTAAAAGAGGAGAGGGAAAGAGAAAGCTACTGATAGCGTTGTACGTTGATGATGGATTAATAGCGTCAGCGAGTTCAGCAGAAACTGAGGTGTTTCTGAACGAAATGCGGCAAAGATTTAAGATCACGACGAGTAACGGTTCCTATTTCTTAGGTTTAGAAATAAGCCGGAAGTCAGATGGCTCAATCAAAATTGATCAGAAAAGTTACGCAAAGAAGCTTTTACAACGGTTTGGAATGCAGGATTGCAAAGCCGCAGTAACCCCGATCGTAAAAGACAGCGTGCCAGCTTCAAAAGATCCAAATGATTGTCACGACTTTCCTTATAGACAAGTGGTTGGAGCACTCTCATACTTGATGGTTGGCACTAGACCAGACATTGCCTACGCGGTTGGAACTGTGTCACGCAAGCTAGATAGCCCAACACCAGAAGACGTAGCGAGAGTAAAGCGAATCCTACGCTATGTTAAAGGCACCATAGAGTACGGTATCACGTACAAGTCTTCCACTGCGGGCCTAGAATGCTACAGTGATGCTGATCACGGTGGTGATCAATCGACTGGACGCTCCACCAGCGGCATGATTAGTCTCAACGCCAATGGTGCAATAGGATGGCAAAGTAAACGTCAGACTACTGTCGCTATATCGTCTACAGAGGCAGAAATAATAGCAGCTAGCGAAGCCGCCAGAGAAATTATTTGGCTTAGACGGATCGTCAAATTTATGCAGGCTAACACTCTGGTAGAGAGCACGCCACTGTACATAGATAACGAATCCGCCATAAGATTGGCTTACGATCCACCTTATGAAACGCACCAGCGTACAAAGCACATAAAGCTGAGACATTTTTTCATAAGGCAGTGTATCCTAGAAAAGGATATAAGAGTTGAGAAGGTTGATACAAAATATCAACTAGCAGACTTTTTGACTAAGCCGCTATTCAAGCCGAGGCTTTCCGAGCTGTGCAAGCTAGCTGGAATAAACAAATAACGAACAGTTGCTTCAGAGGAGAGGGAATGTTAAGAAGGTCACATATGGTTTTTGAATTAAGTATTGTCTATTATTCTTTCTGTATCCTAGCAACTGTGTTATTATTGTGATTGTCATCAGACTCGAAAATAAACTATTGTCGTAAGCAGAAATAAGTTCCTTTATTCTATTTAATATCTTAAAGGATGTGGACCCGCCTATTCTCGTCCGATTGTTTGAGTCTTAAAACAGTTTCGTAGTAGCCCTACAGATTCGCGACGCTCCAACTAGGGTTGCTGAGGATTCCTTCCTCATAATGAGGAAGTTCCGCAATATGTTGGGTTCCTCAACCGTTACCGCATCCTCATAAACAAAAATAAAAAAATCCTCTTCCGCTATCGCTTCCTCAAAATTTAAGAGGAATTTATGAGGAATTTCACTGCGCATGCGCTTCGCGTATCCAATCATGGCAGTGCACACGCCAGAGCGCGAGAATTGTATTATTCACTCATCTTTTTTTGTGTGCGTGTGTTATGTATGTTACTGTGTGCCTACTGTGAGTTTTTTGTTTCACATTCGATCGTGAACGCGTTTGGCGTTTACTAAGATTTTGTATGGGATTACTCACTGGGCTGGGCTCACTCCCGAGAGCAGGTGGCGCTGTACAAATACCATACAAAATCTTAGTAAACGCCAAATGCGTTCACGATTGAATGTGAACAGAAACAAAAAGTTCACACTAGGCACACAAACTCCTCCTTAACTGCTGGACCGATTTTGATGATTCTTTATCGTGTGTGTTTCGAGAATGATTAAGATTTATAGTTTGGTCCACTGGAAAATGCCCTTTTAATTTTTGTGTATTGTTATGTACAGACAGGACAAATACTTTTGGGTTGGGTCCGCTAGTATTTATAAATCCTATCATCCTATTCCTCATCCGCTTCCTCATCCGCATCCTCTAAATTTGCGCGTGACAATTCCTCTTCCTCCTCCTCTTCCTCATAATCACTTCCTCAACAACCCTAGCTCCAACCGCAACCGCCAGTGCATAAGGTCCTTACAGATAACAATGATTGGCAACAACATAAACTTTTACTATTATTGTTATTAATAGTGCGTATATAGTGCAAGCTGTTTTCTTATACTACGAACGTCAAAAATAAATTTAAATAACAAAAAAAAAATTCTTTTTTTTAATCATAATAAGATTTTCTTTTGTCTTTAATCTATGATAGTAAGAAGTAAGTACGAAAGCAATGTAACCCTACTTTTCAATCTAAACACTGCAGAGATATCATAACCAATTTAAGAGAATATTACTTTTGGATAATTGTGAACTTGTAAATGTTGTTTTAAACTTTATCCTACTAACTCAATAAGCAATGATCATGAACGTATAAAAAAAGGCGGACGGAGTCCCACCATACACACAAAAATGTGTCCTTCAGAGTTGGCCAGCTGACTGCTAGTGTGGTCCGCACGCAAGAATCGCTAGTCCATACCATTTGACAGGCGTAAGAATGTGTGCGTGGCCGACTCTGAACTCTGAAGACACAGTTCTGTGTATAATAAAACTCCGTCCGCCTTTTTTTCTACATTCATGGCAATAATATACAAAAAGTTCTTGTCAGAGAATTTGTATTATGTCATATTATACTGGTAGATCTACCAGCCTTGACAAAATCCGACCCTATTAACATAGACATAGAGCCTATATGCAATTTCGCAGATAGTACACATACATACAACACTTAAACAAGAAACGCGTAAATACAAATAACACTTTTACATAAAGTAACAAAATTTATCGTAACATACACCAAAGGATAGTATAAATTATTATAAATTATATTTTATATCGATTTTTCTGGTCAGTGGTCGTCATTCTTAAACATCTAAAATTCTACTTCTGCTAATCGTCGCTTATTCTTCTGCGTTTTTTATTTTTGGTTTTCTCCATAGCCTCCATTCGCATGTCCTCTAAATCTTCCATTATACCTGTTAACATAAATATAATATATTGTATTTAGATATCTCACATCATAATATTATTATATAAAAGGTGTAACAAAACTAAATTAAAATACTTTGGGGTGTGTATGAGTCCCGTGTATAGATAATAATAATAATTACTCCCACACCGGTTTCGGTAACATTGGCCGGTGGAAACCAGGCGCAGGAGTAATTTTATAGTGCCCAAATGTGTGCGCAGTACACGAGAGCACTCTCGATTCCTTTACTCTCATAACCCAGTGGGGTGGAAGAGTATCCTATAGTCCACGCGGAACTAGTTGGCCGCGCCTGAGGTATGTGAGAGGTGGGACGGAGAGGCAGGGGCGCTTCGCACAAGATATTGCAATAGCAAGATGAGTCCGCCGATAAAAAGACAATCTAAGGAAGTAATATTTAAAGTGGATACGTTTTTTAAAAAACGGAAAGCCGATTACAATAGTTTAGAACAGTGGTCCCCAACTTTTTTTTCATGCGGGCTACAAACATGTTTTAGTCTTGGTGTCGCGACTCGCGGGCCGCAACAAAAATTTTTTAGGATTAAAAAATAACTTTCTTCAAAATTAAAAATTTTAATATTATATTTAATAATATTATTAATGATATCATTAATAATATTATTAAATATAATATTAAACGATATTCACGATATCGCGAGATTGTTCGTCACTGTCTAATATCATGTGAATTGCGAGCAGCAAGCAACCCGCCCCCTCACCCCCGTCCCTACCTAAGGCGCGGCCAACTAGTTCCGCGCGGACTATAACCAAACTTGGAAATAACATGTTTTCAACGCGGGGTTCGAACCCACGACCTCCGAGTCAAGAGCCACGCTCTAAACCACTAGACCTGCAACGCTGAAAGAGCAATTTTTTCACAGTGAACTTTATTGGAACACATACACTGTACACACCCTAAAATCTAAAGTATATTATCACTGTGTTTTGTTACACCCTGTACAAATATGGCGAATATTCCCAGTGTACATAAACCTTTATTACTTAAATTATAAGGTTCTAATTCGTACCGTATCTAAAGTGAATCGAGGCCATTAATTTTTGTATCAAAATTATCATTTAAATCCGGTAGATGTCGCTGTTTATTAACAAAAACGCCATCTAGTTGACGCCTAGGAATACTAAGTACCACTCAACTAGATGGCGCTGCTACATTACGTGTCAAAGCGCCATCTTGTGTCGAGTGCAATAATCTTACCTATACTTCTGCTTGTGTCACATCTATATCAGTTTATATACTGTATTATCTACGGTTCACCGTATAAAATTTTTTTTTGAACATAAGCTGTAGAGAATTTTGTATTCTACATCATGGTTCTAATACAAAATATAGCAAAGAACCCATAGGAAATGAAATATTAAAAAAAAAAAGTTTTTTGTGACCTTTTGACCTTGAAATTTAATAGTTGCGCACACCCTACCATATGTAGGTTTTGAGACGACATTTAGGGTGCCAATATACAAATATTCACAGACTTACAGCTGGGTATCTCGAATTCCGAGGTGAACTTACTATACTCATTGGACTAAAACGTGTAGACAAAATTTTCTCGTTGGCGTATGCTAGATGGGCTGGTCTATTATTCATGACATTAAAATTGCTCCAGTAGTTCTTAAGATAATAAGCAATTTCAAATAATTTCCCCCTTTTTTCCACATTTTCTCTATTTCTTAGCTCCCATTAGTCTTAGCGTGATAATATATAGCCTATAGCCTTCCTCGATAAATGGGCTATCAAACACTGAAAGAATTTTTCAAATCGGACCAGTAGTTCCTGAGATTAGCGCGTTCAAACAAACAAACAAACTCTTCCCAATTATAATATTAGTATATATAGGTAGATGTTTATAAAAACTTTTCCGAGTATTACTCATTGTCCATGTTGTAAAGCGTTCTTACCGATTTTTTTACTGATATATTCCTCACGCTGCTGCCGAGCGAAACTGGACTCCATCATCGGGTCATCGTCATCATCCATGTCTCGGTACCTGAAAATTCAGTTTATCTCGTAGAATACTTCAACTTTATTGCAGAATTAGATTGACACAGTAGCAGATGTATCACTGGAATCCGAAGCCAGCGCTTAACTATAACAAAACTAGCGACCCGCCCCTGCGTCGCACGGGTATAAAATATATAGCCACTGAAAAAATGATTAAAATCGATAGCCAATGATCCTTCACGTGGTATACTTCTTATCTGTGCCAAATAACATAAAAATTGCTCAAGTAGTCCGCGAGATAAGCCCTTTAAAATAATTTCCCCCGTTTTTTCCACATTCTCCTATTAGTCTTAGCATGATAAAATATAGCCTTATAGCCTTCCTCAATAAATGGGCTATCTAACTCTGAAAGAATTTTTCAAATCGGACCAGTAGTTCCTTTAGATTAGCGCGTTCAAGTTAGCCCTTTCAAATAAATTTCCCCGTTTTTTCCACATTTTCCTCTATTTATTCGCTCCTATTAGTATTAGCGTGATAAAATATAGCCTATAGCCTTCCTCAATAAATAGATAGCCCATCTAACACTGAAAGAATCATCAAAATCCGTTGCGTAGTTTTAAAGATTAAAGGGAACAAAGGGACATGAGGAAAAAAGCGACTTTGTTTTATTATATGTATAGACGTATAGACTAGATGACGCCCGCATCTCTGTTGCGCTAAAATTCTTTTATCGCGCGGAAACCGTACATTTTTCCGGGATAAAAAGTATGTTATGTCCTTTCCCGGGACTTAAAGTATCTACATGCTAAATTTCAGCAAAATCAGTTCAGCGGTTTGGACGTGAAGAGGTAACAGACAGACACACTTTCGCATTTATAATATTAGTATGGCCATTGCTATCCGGTTACCATGGAAACGCGATTGCAAGATAATCGTGCGTGAAAGAGACAAATAGCGATGAGTCAAAGTGCGTATTTCTAAGGACGGTGCGACCATACCGTTTAGTTCTCTAGATCTTTACACTTAAAGGTTGTAATGCTTCATTAACTATATTTGCAATTACAAACCATATTTTTAGACTTACTGACATTTTTCACTTATTAATGGCATCTTTTCTTAAATAGGTTACATAATATTTCTACTGAAAACTTACATTACATTTAAAATAAATAAACAAATAGGCCATAAAAATATATACAAAGCATGTAAGACTGAACAATATTTACCAAAAGTGTTTAACAAAGCAATTGACTCACTTAGATTTGTCATAGCCAAATATTTCTTTAATATGCGTAGAGTAGTCCATATTTTCATCACCGTCGTCTATGAAGTCATCCATTTCAGAATCATATTCTGAATCTGAATGTACAACACCTGGAAGAAGATTTTTGTACAAATTCAATAAAGTTTACATACACTTTTTGATGCCAAACTTTCGCCTCTACAAAACAAGATACAACAAAACTAAGTGATATAATACTTTACGGTGTGTATGGGTATATTATAGAGTTCGCTGTGAATGTAGCAGCACAGAAATAAAAAAAATTGCTCCTTCAGCACTGCTACTTTTACAGTGAACTCTATACAAGGTACACATACACACCCTAAAGTATGTATTATCACTTATTTTTGTTACACCTTGTATAATTTTTGACATTTAACATTTTCATTAGAGTATTTTATATATTTTTTTTATGAGCCTATACTATCCCACTGCTGGGCAAAGGCCTCCCCCAAGGTCTTCCATCTGTCTCGCTCCAACGCCACCGCAGACCAGCCTGGCTTGTAGGCATCCAGTTCATCTCGCCATCTTTTTGGAGACCGTCCACGGCGGCGTCGTCCGTCCTCTGGTACCCACTCTGTGGTGACCTTTACCCAACGGTAATTAGAGTATAATAAATAATGTAAAATTATAATGCATGATACATAAGATAAAAAAATGAAGAGTACAATAATATTTTATACTAACGTTTTTGTTTTCGTCTGAGGTCATCAGGGTTGATTTTCCTCTTTGCGGGCGGAAACCTCTGTCCGCCCAGCGAGTTCACGTGTTTGTCGAAATCAAAGCTATTGGAAACCGGTTTACTGGACCCAGGCGCCGCCTTTTGATTACTCAAAGGTTTCTTTTCTTCTAGGCGTTTTTGAAGCAATCCTTTGGTAGCTTCCATTCGTTTAGGGTCTGGTCTTACCCCGTCAACTTTAGGACTACCGTCGCTAAGCTTTTGTTTCATTTGTATACTTCTCCTGTCTAAATCCTTATTACTTTGTGGCACCGTTCTACCCTGTGAGCCGTGACCATTTAACACTCTCTCGTTTTTATGTGGCTGAGACTTTGCGTCACTCACTTTGTCTATCCTGTACGTGTTTTGACTCTTGTAATCGATATTAGTTTTCGGCGCTACATCCCTGGAATTTAATTTCGATCTATCTATTATCTTATCCGTTCTACCTTTATCTGATGGCCTGCTCGATTCTAATTTAGCCTTCGTTTTATCTAATCTTTCTCTATCCTTATTTAATTTTTCCATTTCTCTATCGATTCTGTCTCTTTCAGCTTTCAGTCTATCGAGACGTTCTCTGTCTATTTTCTCTCTTTCCATTTTGAGTTTTTCCTTCTCTTTGAGCAGTCTTTCTCTTTCGCGGTCAATCAGTTTTGCCTTCTCTCTGTCGGAAGCTTTAGCGGCATCATTGTTTCTATCATTTTTATTTGCATTGTTTTTGTCACTGAGTTTTGGAATGCGTCCATTCAGCGTCGATTCTGGTCTCCTATTGTTCGGCGCCGAATGTTTTTCTTCTTTAATGCTAGGTTTTTCTTCTTTTGGCACTAAAATATATGCTCATTAGGAACTTAAAATGACTTTAATTTCAAATCTTTAGAGCAAATTTATTTAACATTTTAGAGTAAGTATAACATCATAATTTACCTTTGCGGATTCCTCCCTTTTCAGCCTCCAACCTCTCTAGCTGACGTTGGCGACGCGCCTTTTCCTCCTCGTATTCTCTCTTCTGCTTCTTCGTCATGGGCCTCTCTTGTTCTGGTTCGGCTGCGGCTTTCTTGGCTGCTATCTCTATAGGCTCACTTTTCTTCTGTTCTGCGAGTTTCAGCAGCTGATTGAAATCCATCGGCGGAGGAGCGGGTTTCCTAAATTTTGGTTTATCCGGCTTATCATCTTTCTTTTTTTCGGGTTCATATTTCTCCGGCGGACTAGATTCTCTATCTGTAAATATAATGTTTGATTTTAATTTTGTTGCCTTTCTACGTTACTTGTAACATTATATGAACAATAAATTTATTACCAGCATCTTTGCCCTTCCTTTTTCTTTTGTGTGGAACAGGATCATCAGCATGGCGAAGCGCATGTTTCACACGTTCACGAGTTCCGTTGATATCCTTAGCTGAACTATGTTCTGTAAAATTTTATAACATAATAAATATTTTGTCTAATAAGATAACAAAAAAAGGATATGGGCGAACAGCCCATAGACGGCCCCAAATTTTTTTTTCTTATACTTGAATCTTGCAATCAGCCTTCCGGCTATAAGCAGATGTGATGTAGGCCTCAGTGTAGGGTGGTATTCCCAGTGGAATACATCCCTTTATTACTTCGACTAACCAGGGACTGAAAGCGGTACCGTTATAAAGGGTATATACCGGTATAAAATTACGGTATTGCTTTGATTTAAAGGTTGAGTCAAAACGGTTGAACTTCACCATTGCGGTACCGCAAAATAACGAAATATACCTTTATTTTTACGGTACCGATATATCTCTTTATTTTATCGGTACCCCAACCGAAATCATTTCGGTACCGAAAAAATGAAAGGGCGCGAGCGCGGCGTTGTCAATTTTCGAATTGGCAACGCCGCAATTTGTCATGTCAAGACTTGGACAGTCGGGGATAAGTTGCATTCATCCCAGCCTCCTACAATATTAATATTTAATTCGCTCGCTTATTGAGTTGTAGTTTTAATATGTTCAGAACATTTTATATTTGGTGTTTTCTTAAGCAGCTACCAAAAAAGGTGAGGTTATAAGTTTGGCTGTATACATAACATATTTTTTTTATGTATACAGGTTGTTAGGTTTAACACCGTTATCCTTAAAACCATCAAAATATAAGCCCATTTGATAGTTTTAAGGACAACGGTGTTAAACCTAACACCCTGTATACTTATTATGTTCTATTATATAATATATTAAAAAAAAGTCCATGGCGTGTTGGACTACAATAATTACAATTAATAATATTGTATTTCAATTATCCTTGGTGCGAAAAACCTATATACAAAGATAGTAAAAAAAGGATATGGGCGAACAGTCCATAGACGGCCCCAAATGACATTAAAAAAATATATTTTTTATTCAACGATTACTCAGACATTTGTCAGAATTTTAAAATTCTTTTTTTTTTAACAATGATGTAATGGTTTTTACAAAAAATGGTGACATGATATTCATGAGAAATCAAAGAAACATATTAATATGTTAATTTAAACTTTTTATGAAGTAATCTAAGCAAACGCTACCAAAAAGTAAGATTTTGCACCAAGATATTGAGACCTTGGTTCCGAATGGACCGATAGACCGCTAAAGTCCTTGTAGTTGTCATGTTTGGGGATTTCAGCGTTGTTTAAATAACTACAAGTATATGCCACTACGTAAATTACATTAATCATCATCATCACCACCTTTGTTACACCATACATTATCATTCATCACGCTTTGACTCTATTATTGGTATTTCTCATGGTCTCTTCAACAATACGGATGAAGTTAAAAATATGGCCTCCATGCTGGTAAATGGGACAAACTAGGTAGGCCCTCATGAACCAATTCGGCTCAATTGTCATGGCAAATCAATTAATAGGCGCCAACGACGTTATCCTCATTGAAGATATTAACCAACTTCCTTTCATAGAGCGTGCAAGCCTCTTTAATACTTCAGTCGGAATTTCCAGGAATTGCTATTGTATTCTATTGTTGTCGCGATCACCGGTGCTCGCGCGGGGCCTGAAGGATTAAACTCCAAACCTTGTAAACAGTATTTTACCCAGGAGTTATCTTGTACGCACAGGAGCCTTAGGGATGTGGCTTGCGAGTTACGCCCTAAGCATGGTCTACAGTAACATCTATTCATCGAAGGAAGGAGTGCGGTCCCTAAAGCTAAAGAAATATAAACAGGAGGATAAATGAATATCTAAAACCGATCTAAATACCTGTATCTCGTACACACACAGGAGGAGAAAGTAGTTATAATTAGTATAAGCTATGGATCGAGAACGGGCTCTCGCGTCCTCACAATTCACGAAGCTCAGGGATTAACGAGTCCTTCAGTGATCGTACAGACCAAAACCCAAAAACTGGGAATTCATGATAGCTTGTCTTATGCAGTGGTAGCTATATCTCCGCACACTAACACCTGTGTCTATTACACTGACACTGATGGGGACGCTGTGGCCAGCTTTATAAAAAGATCCTTGGAGGTGTCAACCAATTTTATAATATAATATAACACTAAAATGGTCAGCAAGGACAGAAACCAGCAGTGTCTGCTCGGGATTTAAATACCAGCACATATAAAAAGGAGTACAACCTTGCCTCTAGGTCATTCAAGAAAGAGATTACTCGGGCAAAGCAACAGCACGGCAACAGAATTGGCAAGAGACTTGAGCGCCTCCCCACGGGAACCCGTGCATTCTGGTCTCTGGCTGGTATTGAAGGAAATTTCTGCAAGCTAACCCTACCATCCCTACACGTAGGAAATGGATCGTTGGCCCAGGACGCAAAAGACAAAGCCGATCTTCTGGGCAAGCCCTTTACGTCAAACTCGAACCTGAATAACGGGGGGCAGAAACCGCCGACCATACCGCGATGCACGAGCATCATGTCGGATATTCGGTTTCATCAGCGCTCAGTGCGAAAAGCCCTCCGTTCCCTTGATATCCAAAAGTCGAGTGGGCCTGACGGAATCCCGCCTATTGTGTTGAAAAAGTGTGCTCCAAAGTTGGCTTTGGTCTTGACGCATCTTTTTCGGCTCTCCTATTCCACTGGCATCGTCCCGGCTTCCTGGAAGACAGCCTTGGTGCATCCGATCCCCAAAAAAGGTGATCGCTCAAATCCTTCCAACTACAGACCAATCGCTATAACCTCTCTCTTCTCGAAGATAATGGAATCCATTATCAATAGCCTGCTTCTTCGATACTTGGACGGCCAGGGATTACTAAGCGACAAACAATACGGGTTCCGTAAGGGTCGCTCGGCTGGTGATCTCTTGGCGTACCTGACTCATCGTTGTGCTCAGGCAATTGAGTCGAAGGGAGAGGCATTGGCTGTTAGTTTGGACATTGCGAAGGCCTTTGATCGGGTTTGGCATAAAGCGCTGCTATCAAAGCTTCCATCATACGGGCTGCCTGAGAAATTATATAAATGGGTCACTAGTTTCTTAGCAGACAGAAGCATTAAGGTCGTAGTTGACGGCGAATGCTCGGAAACTCAGTCTGTTGATGCTGGTGTCCCTCAGGGCTGTGTGCTATCGCCTACTCTATTCATACTGCATATCAATGACATGTTACAGACCAACGGCATTCATTGCTATGCGGATGATAGTACAGGTGATGCTGTATATACCGGCTCCCCCAATATTTCTCGGCAAAATGTCACTGAGAGTCGAAACGAACTTGTGTCTAAGGTGGAGAATTCATTAGAGAAGGTCTCTGAATGGGGTAGACGTAATTTGGTCCAATTCAATCCCGCCAAGGCACAAGTCTGCGCGTTCGCCACTAAAAAGTCACCAATGGTTGGCGTCAACATATCGGGCAAAGTCCAGTTCCGATATCATCTAGAGGGTAAGGCCAAATTAGCCTCGAAGAAGCTTGGTGTTCTTAACAGAGCGAGACAGTACTTCAGTCCGGACCAACGCCTACAACTCTACAAGGCGCAGGTTCGGCCTCATATCACTAAAGTGACTAGGTACACTTTGGGCATTTATGTGACAGATGTTAAGAACGCCATTATTTTATGTATTGAAATTCTGGTGTAAGATTTCACCTAGTATGTAAATAGTACTTTCATAGTTTAGAGTTTTAGTTCATTTCAATATCTTCTAACATCTTTGAAACTCGACCCAGCTTGATTGACCCTCTCCACCAAGCCTATGCCACAACATCTAAAGGAAAAGGATAGAGCATCATACCCGAATAAACCGGAAGATGTCGCATCTACTGCCTACCATGCTGGGACCACACACGCCCCTTCAGGGTATCTATATTTCAAAATAGTGATAAATATAGTGACAAAAAAAAAATACCACCTGTAGGTGACTCAAATTATTACTTTTGATAAAAAAATACGGATGTCTTTGATTACTATTCTTTTGTCAGTTTTTATAGGATATAATTTGAACTTATTCTTACGACCAACAATGTTGAAATATCATGATATGGGATCCATGAGATATCAAAGGAACACTTACTTTATTGGGAAACATGTAGTGAAAATGGTGTTGTTTTGGGGTTGGTTTGTTGACACACACACACACACACGATTTTCGATGTTTCTTTGTCTGTCTGTCTGTCTGTCTCCAGGCTTAAACGGTACAGAACACTTGGTAAGCGAGTCCGACTCGCACTTGGCCGATTATTTTTATTTAGTAATAAATGTTATTATATTTTTTGTGCTTCCTAGTTTAACAATATTAGATTATCGTATATATATATATATATATATATATATATTATCGTATATATTTAGTAGTTTGTGTAGTTGCTTCGTCGGCGTAGGTCAAGCTCCCTATACACCATTTTTCCATGACTTCCTCTGTTTGCCTTCACTTGCCGTGTTGGGTCACAATATTGTTTGAATATATTGTCATCTCCATCTTACTCTTGAACGTCTTTTTCTCATTGTTAATTCTATTTTTCTTTGTGTATATAATACATATTCTATTGTCTTTTTGTCTGCAAATATGGCCAGTCCAATTCCATTTTATCATACGAATTCTTTATATTACATATTTTAGTCTTCTCTCCAATTTTATTATTGTATTGGGTATCTTGTGTCTTAGTTTTATCCCTAACATGAAGTATGATTTCCAGTTTTCTTTGTTCAGTTAACACTAAAAAATAGAGTAAAACACTAAAAAATATATAAATAAATAGTAAATTTACTACAAAATATTTAAATAGTAAAAAATATTTTTTTGAGTTGAAATATTTTGTAGTAAATGTAATATTTATGTATATATTTTTTAGTTTTTTACTCTATTTTTTAGTGTTTAAATATTAAGTAGTAAATTTAGTAAAAAAAATTTATACACAAAATAATTTTTTCTAATGTTTAAATATTTTGAAGTTAATTTTTGTTCAGGAACCTAGGTAATTACTATTTTAAGCTGAAAAATAACTCAAACATGTTAAATATTTTCGTATGACAAAATGATTTTGGTATTACGTATGTATGAGAATTTCGAGGGTAACCCGGGCTCTTAAGCAGACTCGCTTGTAGCGCTTGTGAAGCTTCAATTGAACATTTGTTGGAAGCTATAAGGGCAGTATCATCAGCGAAGGTGGCGGTGGTGACATTGGATGTTTCAGGTAAGTCAGATGTAAATATAAGAGGAAGGGTCCAAGTACCGATCCTTGAGGCACACCTGCTTTTATATTGTAAAACTGAGATGTAGAGTCGCCTTCTCTTACTTGAAAAATTCTGTTAGATATATAAGATCTGATAATTCCATAGAACGTGTGGGGTAGTAGGGACTTTATTTTAAATAGCAGCCCTTTATGCCATACCTTGTCAAAAGCTGCTTGTATATCAATAAATGCCGATATTCTTTGAGTTCAAATGACTTTCTGATTTTTCTACATACTCTATGGACTTGTTCTATAATTGAATGTTTATTTCGAAAGCCAAATTGGTGGTCGGGTGGTATTATTGACTTCTTATTTGTTGCAGAGATCAGTCTTTGAAGCAGGCATTTCTCAAACAGTTTCGAGAATATCGGTAGCAGGCTAATGGGTCTGTATGAGGTAACTTCGTGAGGAGGCTTTCCAGGCTTAAGGATCATTATTACCTGAGATACTTTCCACAGGTCAGGGAAGTACCCTATTCTGAGCATGGCGTTAAAAATCAATGTCAAAAACACTATAGCTTTGCGTGGTAGTTCCTCTAAAATCTTCTTGTCAATTAGGTCAAATCCAGGGGCTTTTTTATTATCCATAAACTTGATGTTTCTTTTGATTTCACGGGGCGTTACAGGGTTAAGTGGAAGGTCCATCTGGTCTTGATTAAGGACCAAATCAATATCAGATTCGTCAGCAGCAGACGATGAGTCATTTGGTTTGAATACTTGGCTTAAGTGTTTTGCAAATAGTTCCGCTTTACTTTTCGCCGATCTAGCCCATTCTCCGTCTCGCAATCGCAGTGGCGGCTTATGATGCAGGGGTCTATCAAAATTTTTGCAGGCTTTCCAGAGTGAATAGTCAGTATCCTTTGTTGCAGTCAGTCCTTCTAGGTAAGTTTCTATCGCCGTATCATTGGCTTCCTGAATTAGGATTTTTAATTCTCTAGCTGCTTTGTTAAGTGCTGCCTTATCTATAGGGTGTCTACTTATATGCCAAACGCGTCGCAGTCTGCGTTTCTCCTTAATTTTCTGTCTAATGTTTTCAGGATATACTTTACTTTTCGGTGGAGGTGCGTTACTTACTAGTGTACAGTGCCAGCAGTATTTTTGTATCATTGTGGTGATGGTTTTAGCTGCTATATCAATGTCGGCTTCTGTTTTTAGAGCTATATTTAGGTCAAGCTTGTCATGTATAAGTTCCCGAAAAAACAACCAGTCCAAAACAACCAGGGTTAGTAGGACTGGAACGTGGTTTGTGTCAGCATCCAGGCATATCTCTATGCAGTGATTTACAGAACTTATACCCTTGATGATAAAAAAGTCTATCACATCTGGTAATCTATTTGGGTCACTGGGCCAGTTTGTGGGCTCTGCTGTTGAGATCGTGGTAAGTTTGTTCTTATCCAGGCTTTTCTTTAGGACTCTTCCTCTAGTATTTGTTAATCGGGAGCCCCAGTGTAATTTTTTTGCATTCCAGTCACCCCCAACTATGAATCGCGGTCCTAGGTGATAGAGTAGTTTCTCATACTGTTCTTCAATTATTGCATGTTTGGGAGGGCAATAGACAGCAGAGACGTTAAATGTTTCATTTCGATCTTTTATTGCAACAGTAGCAGCTTGAATATGCGCTTTTTTGAATTGCAGATGTTCGCTATGTTTGATGTTAGATTTTATTATCACTGCTGCACCCACGTGTGCCGTGCCATCTGGATGGTTGGTGGCATATATTTGGTAGTTCTTTATTTTGACATTGCTGTTGGACGTGAAATGGGTCTCTGCAACAAGTAATATATCAATGTCATGTGTGTGCAGCAGGACTTCAACTTGGTCTTTATTCGGTGACAACCCGTCCAAGTTCCAGGTTACTATTTTGAGGGAGGTCATTTTGTTATTTTCGAGACTAGTGTTGTTATGAGGCTAATTAAAGTACTTGTGGCGTGTCATGCACGACAAAGAAGGAGGAGAAGACGGTCTGTCATAAGTGATAGCCGGCTTTCCCTCGTTCTTCTGGTTTTTCTCTCGCGGGACTGACAAGTGACAATCAGGGCGAAAAACTACTATCTTAGATAAAACTATTA
Organism: Lysandra bellargus; assembly: GCA_905333045.1. NCBI lineage: Eukaryota > Metazoa > Arthropoda > Insecta > Lepidoptera > Lycaenidae > Lysandra > Lysandra bellargus. Next base: position 1,812,647 of record HG995332.1, on the reverse strand, counting down.
TTCCTGTGCGTACAAATCCGTGTACGAAGTGTATATACATGTTACTGGAATATACTCTGTGTGTTTAGTTATCCAGAAGTTTTATTTGGAGTGACCTCTACCAACTCGCACCTCCGCTAATTTTCCTCCAAATTGGTGACCAACGACCGAACACGGCACCTTCCAACACAACTGTATATTACTGTATATTACGCCACGGAACAACGGCTCAATAGCACCAAATCCCTATGCATCCCGGCAACTCAACATATGCATACCTGATACCAGCCCACACACTGCCCTGGGAGGACCTAACTGCGGCTGCGCATTAACGCACGCGGTTTCACACGTCGACGCATGATTCATCCACATGAATGCACGCCACTCATTTGTTGAAGGATAAGGTCCATTTTTTCAGTTTGCTTCAGGAACATTTTTTGAATTATTGTAGGTGTTGTTGTGGGTTCACTTTCACGTTCAGCGGTTTTGTTTCCTCTCAAGACTTCATTATACTGTCGTCGATTTTTGTCATTATTGTCGTCTGTAGGGACATTTTTTTAAATGTCTCAATATTTGGGTTAGCAAATGTCTCAATATTCGGGTTAGCAGGTCTTGTGAGATTTGTTTTTCGGTTAGTGCCAGTTTTGATGGATTTTCTGGATAGTATTTCTTTATATACCTCACAACCCTTATAATTTGCTGGGTGATCACCAAGGCACAGTGCACATTGAGCTAGAGAGTTGCGATCAATTTTCGGGCGGTCTGCAGTTTTATGAGGTTGTGCACACTTCACACATCGATATGGTCTCATACAGTAATTTTTTGTATGGCCGTATTGCTGGCATCTTTGACATTGAACAACTGCCTTTTGTTTACGTGGATCTTCTGTTATTATGGATTGGTGATATATGTATTTAAAGTTTTTTACTAGCTTGTTATTCGGTCCTTGAGCTAAGTTGGCAAAGAAGGTAGAGGTCGGTTTCTTTTCAGGGCCATACTTAGCGTTTATGATTTCTCCAACAACAGTATTGCCTGTGCCTTATAGTGCATCCTCGATAATGCTAAGAGGTGTTTGGTTTCTAATTACTATCCTGTATGGCCGCTTATCTTTTCTGTTAAATGTGTGTCCTATAAGGCCCTTTTCTCTAACAGTATCTATAACTTTTTTGTATGTTTCTACGTTAGTGCAGGAAATTCGGAGTTGATTTTTGTTTACTATTTTGTAAGTAAAGTCAGTTTTGCTAATGACATTTTCTAGGACTTCTGTTAGTTTCTTAAGATCTTTTATGCCGTATAAGATTATAGGTGGAGGTTTTGGAATTTTCTTGATATCTTCCGTGACTTCTTTTTCATCGGTTGGAAGTCCACTGAAGCTGTTTGACAGGTCTATTTTTTCAGGGGATGGTGTTGAGACTTTCTTCCTTTTTAGGGTTCCGTAGCCAAAATGGCAAAAAACGGAACCCTTATAGATTCGTCATGTCTGTCTGTCTGTCCGTCCGTCCGTATGTCACAGCCACTTTTCTCCGAAACTATAAGAGCTATACCTACTATTGAAACTTGGTAAGTAGATGAAGTCTGTGAACCGCATTAAGATTTTGATACAAAAATGGAAAAATTATTAAAAATTTTAGGGGTCCCCATAGATACAACTGAAACAAAAAAATTTTTTTTCATCTGGCCTATGCGTGTGGGGTATCTATGGATAGGTCTTCAAAAATCATATTGAGGTTTCTTAAATCATTTTTTTCTAACCTGAATAGTTTGCGAGAGAGACTCTTCCAAAGTGGCAAAATGTGTGCCCCCCCCCCCCCCCCCTCTAACTTCTAAAGTAGGGGCATGATAATTCTAAAAAAATATATGATGTACATTACTATAAAAACTACCAACGAAAATTGGTTCGAACGAGATCTAGCCAGTAGTTTTTTTTTATACGTCATAAATGATAAACCTTAATTTAACTTTCATTATATCAAAAATGAAATATTAAAATAAATCAAAAACCTTATAATTTCATAGAAATAATTCTTATTGCTGCTGCGGAACCCTTCATGGGCGAGTCCAACTCGCACTTGGCCGGTTTTGTGCCTCTTATATTTGGCACTCTTTGCCATGGTGGTGGTAAATTGTCGATATTTTCTGTAGTATTTTGTGGACCATCACTGTCGCAGTCAGTTATTTCACTGCGAGGGTTGTATTCATTTCCAAGTCTAGTTGATGAGATGTTACCAAGAGAGGAAGGACCGCGGTCGAGTGAGAAGTGCTGGGTGAAATATTTGTTGCACAAGTGCTTTTTCTAGGGGTTTTGTTTGTTCATTAGTTTCATTTATCATGTTGTTCCCACGAGTAGGGTCGAAATATATAGTCGCTAGGAGGGTGACGCCCTTTCCCCCAAGAAGGCAGTTCAACCGTGTTTGCCAGGTCCACCGAGGTTGTCCGCTAGTGACTGAACCTTCCGCCAGCCATGCATCCTATTCTCGCGTAACTCACCGTAGGATTGGAGTAAATTTCGATTGAGGCTTTCTACCTCTCGGCCCGGGCGGTTAAGCCAAGGCTCCCGGTCTCGCGAAACATGACCACGAGATAACGGGTTGTGCTGGTCATTTCCTACCTACACTAACAGCCCAGCTGGTTGTGCTGGTTGATCAGGTTACTTGACCGCCGCCTGAGACTCAGCGTTGTTCTTGACAATCTTTATTTTAAAATTAATATTTTTGATAATTTAAAAATGAATATCCACTAGTATTGTACCTTTTCAAAATCACCATTAAACAGGCAACTTTTAAGTTTATTGTACAAAACGCTCACATACAAATTTTTTCACTACTGAAGGTTAAGGTTAAGTGATGAAAAATCATTCTGCGAAAATTAAAACAATAAAATAGTATATCTTAAAAAATAAATGTTTTTGATTAAAAAACAACTTATCAATAAGTAGACTAACTATTCAGGAATAATTTGACGTAAAAAAAATACTAGAAAAGGATTTTTTTCTTGGCGATATGCTAATAAATCTGTCTCAAGGTAGAGATTTATTGATTTTTTTTAATGTTGTATAACTTTAAATCCGTAACATTTTGCTGAACATAAATTGTGTTTTTTGGTAGGTAATGATCCCAGCTATCACCCCCTGCAGTATGTCGCACTATTAGTAAATAGTACATATTATAACAATAGTATATAATATAATAGTATGTCAAAATGTATAAAACTCATTTTCGGATTTTATTATATAGCACAGACTATATAGTACTTATTTATTATAGTATTTCTACTTCATCAGTTGATACAAAATCTTACCCCCTCTTTTGTGTCTAAGAGGGGCGGGGGGAATTTTTTTATACATCAGATGTTAAGTTGAAAAGCACAGTTAATAATTTGAAGTAAGTCTATTAAAGAAAAAGTTTGATACAAAATCTGACCCCCTCTATGGTCCCCTTAACATCTGGTGTATAAAAATCCCCCCGATTTTTATACACCAGATGTTAAGTTGGAAGAAGACAAATATATCTGTGAAAACCGCATTCAAATTGGATCAGTAGTTTTCGTGTGATAGTGGACCAAACATACAGACAGACAGACAAAAAAACTAACCACATTTTCGGCTTCTATAGCGATGTAGTAACAATGTAGCTTATTATTTTTTGAATATCTTTAAGAATTCTCATTTCTACAGTTCTATTATAATATGTATAGACTAGCTGTCCCGGCAAATGTTGTTTTGCCATTTAAAGTATTTCTCAGTTGATACAAAATCTTACCCCCTCTTTTGTCCCCTAAGAGGGGTGGGGGGGAAAACTTTTTGTACACTAGATACACACTCCGCACGATAAAAAACCGCATTCAAATCGGATCAGTAGTTTTCGTGTGATAGTGGAACAAACATACAGACAGACAGACAGACAAAAACTAACCACATTTTTGGCTTCTATAGCGATGTTGACACCCCCCCCGCTTATTATTTTTTGAATATCTTTAATGTACAGAATTCTCATTTCTACAGTTTTATTATATGTATAGATAGATTAAAAATGCACTCTTACTCCCTGTGGGAAACTTGGGTTCATCTGGTAATTTGCTGTACTTTTCCATCATCTTTTCGTAAATGGCCGCTGAAGATTGTGACTCATAGCCGTAATCATCCTGGTCAGGCTGCTCCGGACCCTCGAGAGTCACCGCTGTATGATCATTATTAACTGCATCAGCTAGCACCGACTTGTTGGCTGATTTAATTACCTTTAGTGTTTTTTGTATTTTCCTTAATGCCTGTAAAAGTATAATTTTCGATTGATTAAAGAAAGGCTATATTTGATGATGAATTGTATTGTGTAAAATTTAAAGGAACACTTTACTATTACAGTATAAGTGTATTCCATAGATAAAGTTGATATACCTAGCGGAATAGAGCAACAATCTCAAGCTGTCAAACAAAACCGAAATTGATTTACGTGTGTAATTTTTTTTTATGTATATGTCGCAGTCATCTGGTTCAATCTGTGATTTGATTGAATGACTAGTGTATTCATTGAATGACACCACTCAATTGAATGACTAGGCCGAACATTGATTGAACGATCTCTGTTCTAGTTAGCGATTTGTAACATAGCTCTTTGAAGATAGTGGACATAAAATCAGTCAGGTAATTGAACATATTTCACTTTTTTCCCACTGCGGTGCTACTAGTCACTAAAACAAATATGGCGTCAAACAGCTTGCACAGCTGATAGCACTGTGTTGATATTTTGTCAATTAAATTTACTTTGTAGTGCTTTATTTGTAACAACTAATAAAATAATATGACAATGTGGATTTAGCTTTAACTACCCCGTCAATGGCTACTTAAAAAAATTATAACATCCCATTTAACGACTTCACTATAATATGACTTTTAGGTCAAAACATTAAACGTCACAGTCAACGTCTTGTCCTTCAGTCATTCAATTGAATAGTGTCATTCAATAGATGCACTAGTCATTAAATCGCAAATTAAACCAGATGATTGCGACACTTACACAAGCATCTTTCTAAGAGATTAATACTTGGATCATGGGAATCGCAGACACAATAGCTTTTCAACTGTTGTGAGGTAGTCGGGTGCTGCTTGGGGCTTTATGGGTTAAACAGTCAACGTGCCGATAAGTGCCGACTGGACGTCAAACAGATGAAAAAAATTGGTTCTGCTGTCATGTATCACTCGTCTTTTTTTACCACACAGTGTTACTGATAGTGACATCTCACTTGCTCAGGCCTAACCCATATTATATATAAATATAATATGAGTTAGGCCTGAACCGCAGAATAGAGAAACAAATTCTCTATTCCGCTAGGTATATTAACTTTATGATTCCTTATTATATTATAATGCTACCTTTGGGTCTCGCATAGCAAGGAGTTCTTCCCGCTTTCGTGTTGCTTCCTCTTTCTTTTGCCTTTCCTCCTCCTCTTTCTTAGCTAGGAACTTTTGAATGTTTGCAGACAACTTGTCCCTGGCCTTCTGTTCTTTTCTTGGCGGATCGAAACGGGCTTTGTAATACATATTATCCTGAAATATTCAATAATATTATTCGAATAGTCAATGAGGAAATTGAGATATTAGAATTAAATTGCCCAATAATTTCTACTGTACGAATAATTGTTATCTTTTAAAAGTAATGTACTTTAAACAAAGATATTAGATTTTATGCAAAACATAAACTAGGTATTTGTGTCGTAAAAAGTGAACAAAACTTACAACAGATGACTTTTGTTGTTGATTTCTTTGAGCTGCTAGCAACGTGTCCCGAAACTCCATTTTAAGATTTTGCCACTATAAGATTCGTATTGCTCAAAATTCAGGCAAAATACACAAACTTTTACTCTAAAATTACGATTTTATTCTAGGTACGTGTCAGACTCAAACATACAACCCAGCCATTTTCTGGAATGATACTGACCAAAGAGAAAAGTTTTTTGACATATTGATTTTCTTTTTTTTAATTACATAGACAATGTCGATATTTTTTTATTTAAAAGAGAATGTGAAAGTACATAGACAAGACTCAAGAGTCAAGAGTGCTGGCGCCTGGAAGTTGGAAGTTTGGAACTGTGTAATGTGTATTGTGTATGTTGGAGGCACTTCACATCATGGCTATTTGTATTTGCGTATTTGATGTATTTGCCAAACAATCACCATGTGCAGACGGTATGTTTGACAAATATTGGCCTTATTTGCCTATTTGACAAATATGACCAATACCAAATACGTACCTTTGTCGGTTTCAAATACAAATGGCCATGCGAAGTGCATGAATAATAACTGATAAGTTTTGTTACATACAGCTAACAGCACAGCCCACCGTGTACCACTGGTACCGAGTACCGACTACCGCGGACCGCCACTGGCCACAACCCACAAGCCCATCAAATATTTTAAATTTTTGAGCGGCAAAAAGCAAATTTTCAGCAAGACATAAAAAAAAATTTGACAGCCGACAGGATTTGACATATTTTACAGACCGTCACTGTCAAGTTTTGTACTTTGCTTCTGTTGCTTCTTCTCTTTCTTTGAGTTTGTAATCGCAAGCTGCAAGTATGGTTAGTTTTTGTAAAAATTAAAATCTTACATTATCAAGGCAATCTTTTACAGTTTAGAATATTTGCTGTTCTTTATGTGCTAGTAAAAAGTGCCGTGAAATTTGGAATGTTATATTTTTAAAGGGTATCCTGTATACAATAACATGTTCTTCTTCCTTAGGCCACCTCAAAGAAGAGAACCAGGAAGCTGAGAGGGCACGTAAGCCACGGCCATGGACGTATTGGTAAGCATCATTTTTTTTAAAGAATATGACGACTTCGCGAATACTTAGTTGTTGCTAAAATTGTGGTTTGTGTACATTCCAGCCAAACACCGCAAGCACCCTGGTGGTCGCGGTAACGCTGGTGGAGAACACCACCACAGAATTAACATGGACAAATACCATCCAGGATACTTCGGAAAGGTAGGATAGTTTAAATTTATGAGTGGTTACATTACATAGTGACTACAAGTTACAATTATTAGTGCTCGTGTGCACCAAGTGTGGCAGAATTTGACAAAGAATAAAAACTGTCTGAAAAAGTGTAAATAAAATAAAATGTATCCATACTTAATATTATAAATGCGAAAGTGTGTTTTGTCTGTCTGTTACCTCTTCACGCCCAAACCGCTGAACCGATTTTGCTAAAATTTAGCATGGAGATGCTTTGAGTCCCAGTAGCGCTAGCACGGCGACCAGCGGAAATGCGAAAGTATGGACAAACTGAAAATAAACCTAAGGTTCCGTTCCGATATTTTTTCGTTCCGAAAAATGCTTTATGACACACTATAGTTTAAGTCATAATGTAGGATATTATTTGAATGTCATAAAGTGGCTTTTGGTTGGACTGAAGGAAACGGGGCACTATGGAAAAAAGACAAGTCAAAATTTTAACCTCTTATAACCACCTTTTTTGAATATACCAATCGATAGGGGGCGCCAAGGGGGGGCAAAAAAGCTCAGATAAACTTTTCTCAAAAATCAACCCCGGCTTAGGAATTGCACTCTAGGGATTGACAAACTACTACAAAAGAAAGTCGAAAGTCCCCCCGCTTCGGTATCCGTGGCTGAGTAGTTAAGTAAGACTGATGTTTAATTGACGTAGGTTTCTAAACCTTAGCCAAATTTTTCTAAGTACTTTCGCCATACTAACGAGGTTCGTATATTATCTAGCCGGGGGTTGATTTTTGAGAAAAGTTTATCTGAGCTTTTTTGCTTCCCTTGGCGCCCCCATCGATTGGTATAGTAAAAAGGGGTGGTCATAAGTCTTTCCTATAGTGCCCCGTTTTCTTCAGGCCAACCATAGTCTGTCATAAAGTGGCATTTTAATTGAATTTTTCGGAACGAAAAAAGATGGGAACGGCACCTTAGGTTTATTTCCACAGTTTGTCCATAGAATCATTTCCGCTGGTCGCCGTGCTAGCGCTACAGGAAAGGACATAGGATACTTTTTATCCCGGAAAAATGTACGGTTCCCGCGCGATAAATGAATTTTGGCGCAAAGGGGTTGCGGCCGTCATCTAGTCTTGTTATAAAATGATTCCTTTTAGTTGTGGTCATTATAAAGTTGAATTAATCCTTCGATCGTGGATTCTTGGAAATCTATTGTTATTTTATTGTGTCTCGCTCACCGGTGAGCTTATGGGGCTTGATAGGTTAATAATGATATCTTTTTTTTATTTTTCAGCTTGGCATGAGGAATTTCCATTTAAGAAGAAACAAGGAGTTCTGTCCTGTCTTAAATTTGGACAAACTGTGGACCCTGGTGTCAGAACAGTCCAGGCTTAAGTATGCCAACGCTACTGATGGCAAAGTGCCCGTCATCAACATTGTCAAAGCTGTAAGTTCCGTTCCATGTTTATCAACAATAAACTAAGTTATGCTTCAGTAATATAAGTTAAAAAAAGTGATGTACCTGTATTCTAAAATTCTAACTCACCTTTAGAAACGTATCGTCCATACAATAATAATATAAAATATTATGCAAAAGTGTGTCTGTTACCACTTCTCACCCAAATCGCTGAACCGCCAAATCTGAAAAGTATGGAGATATTTTGGGTCCTGGGAAAACACGTGGGATACTTTTCGTCTCAGAAAATTGTACGGTTCTCGTGCAAAAAATGCCAATGCCAAAATGGCACAACAAACTTGCAGGCCTCGACTAGTACTATTATAAATTGATTCCTTAAAATATTAGACAGAGCAGTAACTTGTATTTCTTTTTTTTAGGGTTACTACAAATTATTAGGCAAAGGCAAGCTTCCCAAGCAGCCCGTTATTGTAAAGGCCAAGTTCTTCTCCAAGACTGCTGAGAAGAAAATTAAGGATGTTGGTGGAGTGTGCGTACTATCTGCGTAAATTAAGTTACAAAATATAAAAAAATTAAAAAACTAATAATAGTTTTATTTTTAAGGCAAATCAGTAGATACAGAGCTACATTACTTTAGAGCAGGGGTCGGCAAGTAATTTTAGGTGGGGTACGGATACTGAGGGAATTTTTTTACAAGGTCCAGAAAAAAACACTTATCCTATGTAGCTTAAATATATTATAACTAGTTTTTTTTTATATTGCTTATTACCTATACCTTATCTATGGTATTAAATACATTATTTCACGGTCGGAGATTCGACCTGTTGTGGTCTGCATATGGACCGCGGCCTAGTCAAAAAAATGTATAAAATCTGTGCATGTGTAATTAACAACTGTTACTTTCGCTTTGGTCTTTTTTTGTATTTAATTGAAAGAAAATTTAATTTAAATATATTTTAATATGAACATAAATAAAAGTATATAATGTATATATCTAAATTTTAAATAAGTATTTTAAAATTTAGACATACATTTATTACATCTCAAACCACAAGTATACACATCACAAAACTAAGGATTAATAACTTTCACAGGTAATTGTAACATATTTTATGCTATGAAAGTTGAAATTTCATAATAATACATACTACCACAGACATAGATCAAGATAGATACCGCATGTGTATGTACTTCGCGTTCCATAGCCTATACCACGTTCCCAAACGACGAGCAATGCTCGTCTTTCGAAAGTCTGTTCTTTAGCCTGCTATCGGAATCGGACGTCAATCGGAATTTTAAAAATGCCTAGACGCCTAAAAGTGCCGTATTGAGCTGCAGAAATTCAAATAGAAACGTTGGCCTAGATTTGATCTATCTTGATCTATGCCGTGTACTACACCCAGCGGCATATAAGCAACATTGGTTAAACGTTCCACTATCTCTCTTGCTAATAAGAACCCAATATAATGACAATCAAATTTCAAGTGACTTCCAAGTTCCAACCTGCCAGAAGAGGCCAAACATTGTACAGCCTATCCATTTGCAAATATTTTTATTGTTGAGGGATGGTTGAGGAATATTCACATACACCCAACATACCGTATGTTGGGGGTATGATTCACATACCCCCAACGTAAACTATTAACGGTGTTAACGATTTTTGAGATTACAGAAATTGAGTAACATATATAAAACAGTATGCCTATAATTTTGTGTTGTACACATTATTGCTCTTGTCATTTGTTAAAATGCATTTCAAATTAATCAAAACTTGATAATATTAGATTCAGATGCAATTATATTAAAATTAATATTATGTCTTACAGTTAAAGCTATTACTAATACTAACTATGCAGTACATAATATATAATATTAGGATTGACTTGCAACTGCCAGCTAATGTCTAAAGCCCAGTTTTAAGGTTTTTTGTCAGGAGTTTATTGCAGCTATACTCGACTCGCGGCCTGTCCGAATGTTTCGAGTGGCCTGCGTGAAGTTAAGCCAATTTGAAATTCACTTTTACCAAAATAGTAGCCGTGAAAATTTTTCACTTTTAAATTGATAAATTTAGAAATAAATAAATATAATATTTGTACCTAAAAAATTTCGCTTGCGGCCGCAACACCATGACCAAGTTTATGGCCCGCATATAAAAAAATCGGCCAAGTGCGAGTCGGACTCGCGCACGAAGGTTTTTTTTTGTATGGGAGCCCCCCTCAATTTTTTATTTTATTTTAATATTATTATTAATTATTAAAGAACACATACAATGAAGGATTTTGTGAATATCTAATAGTTACCATTATTGAAATCGAGCAAAAAAGGCCAAATAATCACGTTTGTTGTAACTTGTATGGGACCCTTAATTACAGACATCAAAGTCTCAGTGATAGGGTACCGTTTTTACCCTTTGGGTACGACCCTAAAAAGATTGAGTACCATCGGCTTATTGGGTAATATTTTGATAGCAGAATCATCTATCAAGTGTCTTCTGACAAAAACCCTCAGATATAGTGCAATTGTTAGGGGGGTATTAGATTATCATTTATATTGGATCCTAGATCATTGAGTCATTTATATTGGATAATGTAATTTAGATAAATGATTCATTTCTTCCTTGATCATAGATTTCTGACGTTTGCTGAGAGATTGGATCCAATACGATCATAGAAATTGGTGTTGCCAGTTATTTAATATAAAAAAGAGTTTTTAATTTCTTCTTCGTTAATATGTTTCAAATAATGTAATGCAATTCTTTTTTTAATTACATACTTGAATAATCTTGCTGAAATAACATAAAACAAGCCATATTAAAAATGATGATGTCTTTTGACAAATCGAGTTCTCTAACACTGATGTCAATACCTGTCAGCGTTAGCGCTCCCCATTGGCTATTAAAAACACATATGACGTAAAATAGGATCAATGATAAATGATTAAGTAATAAGTATGCAGATATGATCAAATGATAACTTTTATTGGATCCTATATATGATCCTATAAATGATCCAATATAAACGATAATGTAATACCCCCCTTAATGAGTAAAGACATAATAGCACTAACATTTCAAGACCAAAAATGTAAACACCAATAGACTACTAATATTTATTAATGTGTATTTACGAGTTTACGCTCACATACACAAAGGACAAGATCCAACGTCCATACAATTTAAGGCTAATTTTAAAAGTGATGGCCAACGCAAATAAACTCATTATTTAAGTAAAAAATAATCTAAGGAATGATTTTTATTATTACACCAAAGTTCTAAGTCAAGTCTCTGAGTTGTTATTCAAGGTCAAACAATTTTTATAACATAATATGTAATAAAACTTATTTTATTAATTAAAAGCAATAAGTAATCAATCCCAACGTCTCTATCCGAGTCATAGAACAGATTGGAGGCCAAATACCTAGAAATGGTTTGAAAAAACTCAAAGGAAGGGGGATACTCTACATGCTTGGGGTATGCACTGCATTTGCCTAGTATTCTAAGTAAGTAATGAGTTGTGCCCTGCAAGCCCAAAGCACGTAGAGATTCCCTCTTCCTTTGAATTTTTCCAAATCATTTGTAGGTAGGCCTCTAATCTGTTCTATGACTCGGATAGGGATGTTGGGATCGATTGCTTATTGCTTTTAATTAATAAAATAAGTTTTATTAGATATGTTATAAAAAAGTTTGACCTTGAATAACAACTCGGAGACTTGACTTAGAACTTTGGTGTCTTAATAAAAATTATTCCTTAGATTATGTTCTATTTAAATAATGAGTTAATTTGCGTTGGCCGGCCCTTTTAAAATTAGCCCAATTTGGACCTTATCCTTTAAGAACCTTGTTGATAAAGGCCAGTTATGAAAAATACTAATTGTTGGGTGTATACAACTTTGGTCAATGTGTAATCTAAATGTGTAGGTATACAAGAAGCAGAAATACTTATATCTAAGTATACTACGTTATTCTGAGTGTTCATCTTTTATAGAGAATAGAATACAAGGAGTATAATCTTCATCTCAAGATAATATGGCTGACGATATTAATAAATTGTTTCCAATGTCCAAAAGTCTAAATCAATACTATATGTTATTATTCAGCCAAATATGATTGTACTCCTTGTATTCTATTCTCTATGACTTATGTATATATAGTGACAGTGTGAGTGGGTCTCATTGGCTGGTGATTGGTCCTTATAACATTAAGATCAGCCTGCATTTGCTGGTCTGGCTCGGTCTGGGTCTGTGTCTGCACAGTTTCTTGAGGTCTAATCTGCTTGGCCTTTTTCCTAGCAGCATCACTTTCCGCATAATACATGCCCAGCCTGGTTTTAATCGCTGCCAAGGCCGCTCCATTTATTTCATCATGAAAAATGTTGGTATATCTCCACTGCTTCACGAGAGGCCCTCTTTTTCTGTCCTTAGGTTTCTTTTCTTTTTTTGTTTCGACTTCCGGCAGAAGAGTCATATTGTTTTGAGTGTAAGTTATGTTACTCACAGTGATAGTTTCCTGATGGGGTTCAGGTTTGGTTTGTACTAATATAAATGCAGTTGCCGGTTGTGCAGGTCTAGCTATCGTTGATTGAACTAGTATTCCCATACCCTGGGATCCATTTTGGGAAGGATAGAAATTACTGGAATTTCCTGCTGTAGCCAAGGTCGTTTGGTATTGATTGTCAAAATAATTTTCAGAGATGTTAACTATTTGTCCCGGATAATTGATTGGGGCAAAAGTTTCCTGTGGAACTGGCTGTTGAGTTTGCTGAATGTGTTCATTTTTCATGGTGACCATGTTATCAATAATGCGTTTGGATTTTGGCATTGTTGCAGATATGTTGTCTGGATCATATGTTTTTATATAATCTTTCCACATTTTGGAGATGTTTATTTCCAGCCCTGCTATTTTATCCAGCCTTATAAAGTCTTTTAACCTGTGCGTGTGAACAATGGAGTAGATATGATTTTTTATTTGGTCGATAACACCATTGGGTAATCTTACTTCTCCCGAGCGGCGATGGCTATTTTTCCCACGATTATCACTGGGAAACATGACTCCATCGTCCATTTTTTTACAAAGAACTCTGACTTTTCTTTCTGTGATCGCATGAATGTTTTTAAATGCTGTTTGACATACTTGTGTTTCTCTCCCTTTAACTCTCACAAAGTATTCGAAAGTGCATGTACGTCGGCTGCTACATTTGACTCTTTTTCTCTTAACATCAACCTGTCTCATAAGTCCAAAGAGGTAAGCATTTTGTTCGTCGTGTGTTTTCATGGAGTAGAAACCTTGAAAAGTCTTTAGGCGAATGTCCTCTGGAACCTTTTGGAAACATTTTCTACGACAGTTGCAGTCGGGGCCCGGTTGTTTGGGAGGCACGATTTTTCCATTTGCGTTTACGTACTCCAATCCTGCTATCCTTAAGCGTTTTTGTTTTTGCTTGTGCCATTCTAAAAATAATACAATATAAAATATGATTACTTATTACTTCCATGAATGAATTATTGTACCTATTATTACACTGTAATTTACTGTAATAATATTGTATTAGCGTATGTACGTTATGCACCTAGATACTATAATATTATGTGTATATACTTATTAAATTATATTAAACTAGATGTTCCGCGCGGCTTCGCCCGCGTAATTTAGGAATGTCACGGAAACCATACATTTTTCCGCAAAAAAAGAAATCTATGTCCTTTCACGTAGTCTATTCTTCATGTGTGCCAAATAACATAAATATTGCTCCAGTACAAATAAGCCCTTTCAAATAATTTCCCCCGTTTTTTCCACACTTTCCTCTATTTATTCGCTCCTCTTAGCGCAATATAATAATATAGCCTATAGCCTTCCTCAATAAATAGGCTATCTAACACTGAAAGAATTTTCTAAATCGGACTAGTAGTTCCTGAGATTAGCGCTTTCAAATAAGCCCTTTCAATAATTTCCCCCGTTTTTTCCACACTTTTCTCTATTTCTTCGCTCCTATTAGTATTAGCGTGATAAACTATAGCTTATAGCCTTCCTTGATAAATGTGCTATCTAAAACTGAAAGAATTTTTCAAATCGGACGAGTAGTTCTTGAGATTAGCGCGTTTAAATTAGCCCTTTCAAATAATTTCCCCCGTTTTTTCCACTCTTTCCTCTATTTCTTCGCTCCTATTAGTATTAGCGTGATAAAATATAGCCTTCCTCGATAAAATTGAAATAATTTTTCAAATCGGACCAGTAGTTCCTGAAATTAGCGCGTTCAAACAAACAAACAAACTCTTCCCAATTATAATATTATGTAAAGATACCGTACCAATCCATCATCACGCAATCAAATACATATTATAAAAATTTGTAATTTGCCCAAACATTTTTTTTTCGATGTAAACAAAAGTTAACATACGTATCAAAAAAGTAGTAAGAGTCAAAAATTTAACATATTCGAAACACTTTGCAATGCAATCATTCCAGGGAAAAGTTATGTGTAGCGAAAACTGTTATCCACAATTTTTAGGTCAAGAATTTTTTCAATTACCTTCTGGATTTCGTTGTCTCCTTTTCACTACTTTCCCGTTTTTATTTAGTTTAATTTTGCGCTCATTACTTGAGACATCCGCCATTTTAATATCAAAGAATTTTCTTTTTTTTTTTAAATGTACGTTGCGCCTGCGGTACGCAATGACCTTAAAGGGGGTGACAGACACGCGAGTAAGTACGCGGACTTATGGCTCGACGATCTTAATCGCCTGTGTGTCAGCATAGAGCCGCGAGCCGTGAGCCGCGCGCCGCGAGCCTGGGAGTTACCATGCCCCCAGGCTCGCGGTTCGCGGCGCGTGTGAGCGATTCTGTTCGCGAACTTAAAAACCGCGTACTTAAAGTTCGTACGTGTGTTCAGGGCTTCAAATAACGTTATTTTTTCATAACGTTATTGCTTCAAGGGCATAGATAACGTTATGAAAATTTAACCGATACTAGAAATAACGTTATAAATGTATTTAATAACGGTAAATGTTATAACGTTATATAGGATTTATAACGGTAAATATATGTTCTTTGATAACGTTATAGTCCGTCAAGAAAGTCATGACAGGCGGGAAAATTTTCTAAACGTAATCACGCTTTTAAGATGTATTTTTTTCTTTGTATTTTCACAGAGAACGCTTATTACATTTTAAATATGAGTGAGATTTGGTGCACCGTGCACGATCGCATACCTGATACCAGAAAATAACGTTATATTTACCGTTATTATTATAACGTTATTTTTTTGTTATGCCATAACGAAAAAATAACGTTATAATAATAACGGTAAATATAACGTTATTTTACTAGATATCGTTAAAAAAATAACGTTATCTGGCTACCATTATGAAAATAACGGTACGTAACGATATTTTTTCTGTTATTCGATAACGTTATGAAGCCCTGCGTGTGTCACCCCCATAAGATTACATCTA
Source organism: Lysandra bellargus (assembly GCA_905333045.1). Taxonomy (NCBI): domain Eukaryota; kingdom Metazoa; phylum Arthropoda; class Insecta; order Lepidoptera; family Lycaenidae; genus Lysandra; species Lysandra bellargus. The sequence continues at coordinate 1,796,864 of HG995332.1, read as the reverse complement.
TACTTTATTACTAGGGTTGGCGATCTGAGATCGATTAATCGCAAAATCGATCTTTTGGAGCAAAAAAAAATCGATCTTTTTAATCGATCCTACGCATTGAATCGATCTCGTGAATCGATCTTAGACACCCTAAAATCGAGTTACGAATTAGATTTTTCTGTTTTGAAAACGGCTTAACATAACTAACTAACTTAACTAACTTAACTTTGTGTAATGACTAATGAGCACAGTCTCGCGTCAGTTGTCATTGCGTGAAGACGATTTTTGATTGTTTATTTTTCTACCCTCAGTTTTTGGTTGTGAGAGTTTTCCATAAAAATGAGTGATATGAGTGAAGAGGAACCTCCTAGTTCGGATGTGACTTATATGAGTGCTAGAGAGGTTCGTAGAACCATATTAGGCTCATCGCCAGCTATAACCCTTCAGATGTAGACGGAAGTTTTGAGGTTAGGAGTGAAGAAAATCATAGTGTGTCGAGTAACTTAAAGAGAATAAGGGATGAATCTAGTGCTGTGGAAGATAATGAAGGTTTTGTCATGGTAACAAGAAGGAAAAAACTTAATTTGAGACGTTCACCATCACACGATAACGGAAATTTATCGCAAGTAACGGAGGATGTATTTAGCTTTTACGAAGTTGCAGTGTCTTCTCAGGATTTGTTGCCAAAACAGCTGGCATTTGCTAAGATTTTAAATACAGAAAGTGTGCAAGATATTGAGAAAGTTTCCTACAAAAATCCGTATACAGTTTTAATTCGATTTAAATCCAGTATTGCTGCAGAGAAATTTATGAATTGTGAAAATAACAAAAAGAGAGGTTGGATATGCAGGAAAAAAAGTGAAGTTACTTATACATATGGAATAATCAGATATATTGATATTGATATGGAGGAAAAAGAAATAAAGGAAATTTTAGAAAGTCAAGTTGAAATATTAGCTATAAAAAGATTATTGAAAAAGAATGAAGGAGGTGAATGGGCAAAGTCCGAAACTATCAGAATCGCATTTCAAGGTGCCACTCTACCAACATATGTTAAAGCATATGGTTGCCGTATGAGAGTGGAGCCATTCATGTTCCCTGTCACTCAGTGTTCTAAATGTTTGAAGTATGGCCATGTGAAACATTTCTGTACAGCTAAATTCCAGATATGTCCAAAATGTGGTGGTGAACACATTAACTGCACTCTCAGACCAATAAAAAAAAAACTGCACTACTAAGATTTTTAAATGTGTGAACTGTAAAGGTGAACATATGTCCTTTTTTAATACTTCAGTCGGAATTTCCAGGAATTGCTATTGTATTCTATTGTTTATTATATTTTTACTTGTTGGTGGATTGTGGACAAAATTGTGATCTCAGAAGCCAGTTGTTCCCAGGAAATTTGTTTGGGGGGCAAATTAATATTATTTTGGCGTCGCCTCTTTCGCAAGAGGCCCGTACTTTAATTAGGTTTTATTTATTATCAATGAAGGGTCGCATAGTTTAAATTAATTTTTAAATGAACTTTGAATAATACTATGAGGCTGACATAGATGCCAAGTGCATTTTTAAGCCTCGTCAAAAATGTTGATTAAAAAAAAATGACTAATGAGTAATGACACAAAAAAACTTGTTAAGGTGGTTCGTTTCCCATACAAAAAACAATCTACATTAATTAGCTAATTTCATACTATTACCACATAATTATGTAATTTATATGCACATCTATTTATTTTGTTATACCATTCCCGCGAAATATATTTAAAATACTTTATTTCACACAGAAGTCACATTTTTTTTTTGATTTTTTTATAAAAAGTGACATTTGTGGCTGATACTTTGATATCCATACTAATATTATAAATGCGAAAGTGTGTCTGTCCAGACAAATATTATTTAAATGGGATAGTGTGGCTGGCTGTCTGTCTGTCTGTTACCTCTTCACGCTCAAATCACTGAACCGATTTTGCTGAAATTTGGTATGGCGATACTTTGAGTTCCGGGAAAGGACATAGGATAGTTTTATCCCGGAAAAATGTACGGTTACCGCGCGATAAACGAATTTTGGCGCAACGGAGTTGCGGGCGTCATCTAGTGGTAAATAAAATAAAATAAAAAAATTAAGGGAAAAATAATTTACGGGCGATCTGAGTTCGGGAAGGGTGTGGGGTTGGGGTTTTAAGGGTAAAAAACGATTTATCTCGATTTCCGATGAAATTAAAAGTTCTATGGAAAAAAGTTAAATAGAAAAGTTGTAGGTAATAGAAAGATCTAAAACTTTTGTAGTCACGCTTTTTCCACATAACCTTAAAATTTATGTGAAAAATTAAAAAAATCATGTATTTGGTTTTTTATTATTATCTTTCAAAAAAAAAATATCTTTCACGAAATTCGGTGAAAACTTACCTTTTTTGTACCAAATACGCTGTAATTTATTTGAGAAATATATTATATTTTTTCACCTTATTTCGAAATTATTTTATTTATTTTATTTTATTTCTTCAGAAAAACTTACAGCTATGCAATAAAGACAATTAAGCCCAATACAGTTATCTATGAGCCATTAATAAGTTTTTACTTAATATATCGAAAAAATACCCTAATTTTCAATCGGAAATTCACCCATCGAATATCAGCTGTTTTAAAAAAATTGGTATGCTTTCTATTCGTTGAAATCTCTACTTTCCAATGGTGAAAAAAAATATATATACTAAATCTTTTCAGAAAATGCAAAAAAAAATCGAAAAAAAACTCAAATTTGTAAATTCTTTATTAATTAATTTCATTTAAAAATGTGATTGCTGCAATTTGTTGTAATTTAAAAGTTGATTAATTATTTAATTATAATTACATTCCTGTCATATAAAATCTCATTAAATATAAATATAAATGAAAATCTATACTTATAAAATAATATGTCCTGATTCATCATCGCTGAGCAAAAACTGTTAAAGTTACAGCCACAAATTTGGTGAGTAGGGCTGTTTAATGTTTTATTAAGATTTAGATACCCACTAAAGAAGGAAATTTCGTAAATTTTACCCCGAAGGGTGTGAAATAGGGGTTGAAAGTTTGCATGAAAGTCAGTCATTTCTTAAGTTCGAAACAAGCAAAGTTTATTTTTCGGCTACTGATTAAAAATGAATGGATACGTATTTAAGCGTTTCTGGAAATCCTACCCCCAAGGGGGTGAACTAGGGGTTGATGGTTTAAATGAAAGTCCGTTATTTCTTAAGTTAGAAACATGAAAGTTTATTTTTGGCTGCTGATCTATACTAATATTATAATTGGGAAGAGTTTGTTTGTTTGTTTGAACGCGCTAATCCCAGGAACTTATGGTCCGATTTGAAAAATTCTTTTACTGTTGGATAGCTCATTTATCGAGGAAGGCTATAGGCTACATTTTATCACGCTAAGACTTATAGGAGCGAAGAAATAGAGGAAAATGTGGAAAAACGGGGGGAAATTATTTGAAAGGGTTTATTTGAACGCGCTAATCTTAGGAACTACTGGTCCGATTTGAAAAATTCTTTCAGTGTTAGATAGCCCATTAATTGAGAAAGGCTGTAGGCTATATTTAATTACGCTAAAACTAATAGGAGCGAAGCAATATAGGAAAATGTGGAAAAAACGGGGGAAATTATATGAAAGGGCTTATTTGAACGCGCTAATCTTAGGAACTGCTGATCCGATTTGTAAAATTCTTTCAGTGTTATATATCCCATTTACTGAGGAAGGCTATAAGCAATATCTTATTACGCTTAAACTAATAGGAGCGAAGAAATAGAGGAAAATGTGGAAAAAGCGGGGAAAATTACATGAAAGGGCTTATTAGAACGCACTAATCTCATGAACTACTGGTCCGATTTGAAAAATTCTTTCAGTGTTAGATAGCTTATTTATCGAGGAAGACTAAAAGTTATATTTTATTACGCTAAAATTAATAGGAGCGAAGAAATAGAGGAAAATGTTGAAAAAACGGAGGAAATTATATGAAATTGCTTATTATCTTAAGAACTACTGGAGCAATTTTTATTTTATTTGGAAAACATGAAGAATAGACTACGTGAAGGGATATAGGCTATTTTTCGCGGAAAAATGTACGGTTGCGTGAAATTCCTAAATTTCGCAAGCGAAGCCGCGCGGAACCTATATAATATATAATAAAATCATAGGAAAGTCAATTCTGTACATTGAATATTTTTGTAGAAAAAATAACACTTGGGATGTGATCCACTATGCTAACGCGGACGAAGTCGCGGGCAACAGCTAGTTAAAAATAATTGGATACGCATTTAAGTGCTTTTGGAAATTCTACACGCAAGGGGGTGAAATAGGGGTTCAAAGTTTCAATTAAAGTCATATATAAATATAGGTAATGAGACTTTCTATGATGACAGAAATGTAATTATAATTAAATAAATCAACTTTTTAATCACAACAAATTGCAGCAATCACATTTTTAAATAAAATTAATAATGAATTTTCAAATATGAGTTTTCTGAAAAGATTTACTAAAGTATAATATAAATATTTTTTCACCATTGGAAAGTAGAGATTTAAACGAATAGAAAGCATACCATTTTTTTAAAAAAAAGCTGATATTTTGACGGGTGAATTTTCGATTGAAAATTAGGGTATTTTTTCGATATAAATTCGAAATAAGGTGAAAAATTAATCTTTCTTATCAAATAAATTACAGCGTATTTGGTACATAAAAAGGTAAGTTTTCACCGAATTTCGTGAATAGAAGATATTAATAAAAAACCAAAAACATGTTTTTTTTTATTTTTCACATAAATTTTGAGGTTATGTGAAAAAGGCGTGACTACAAAAGTTTTAGATTTTTTCTTACCTACAACTTTACCATTTGACTTTATTTCATTGTAATATTAGTTTTGCCGGAAATCAAGATTAACCGTTTTTCCCCCTTTAGACCTTAGATCACCCGTAAATTATTTTCAATGGGTTTCATCCTACCATATTTTTGTTGTTTTAAAATTATCTGTCTTGGTCTAATGTAGTTTCATGTTGAAGGTTGTCAATACAGGGTGCAATTAAACCTTCCTGCCAACATTTTTCCAGGGCTTTGGTATCATTAGGAGAGTCCATTAAAGCAACAAAACTTGGGTGCTATTAATTCTTTTATTACATAACATTATATCCCATTTAAAATCGTTGCAGAATGGTCACTCGCGGCGCGGGGGAATGAGAGGGGCTGACGCATTTTATTTTAAACAAGGATCATTGTTTTAAAATTTGGCAGGAAGGTTTAATTGCACCCTGTATGTCGACCCTTCGCTTCTCTTATTTTCTTCATAGCACCAAAAACTTTTAAAAGTACCAATAATAGGGTCAAAACGGGACGATTCTATATGGTTCTTTAATGGTTTATAGTAGTGATTGGTGATGATATGAGGAATGTAATTTGCGTAGTAGCATATGCTTTCCGTTCTTAAAACAACGTCGAAACTCCCAACCTTGTATCTATAAAGGGTCAGAAGTTCTCTCAGCACCTTCCAAACCATAGTGTACCCGGTGCAAAATCTTACTTGTTGGTAGCATATGCTTAGAATACTGCTCACGAAACCGAAGTCATCACATGTTTCCATGTAAGTAAATTTTGAGGAGTTCCTTCGATTTCTTATGGATCTCTTAATCAGGTCACCACTTTTATGAATACGGTATCAAATTGGGATGATAACCTTTACACCAAAAGAAAAATTTTGAAAATTGGTTCACAAACGGCGGAGTAATCGTTGAACACAAAAAACCGACCAAGTGCGTGTTGGGCCACGCGCAATATAGGGTTCCGTAGTACCGCTAATTTTTGATAATTTTTATGGTCAATGAACGTACATTTAAAGCGCGTTTTACACTACTAACAACATCATCTCAGTTATTTTCAAAGGAATTTGAACGAAAAGGTCCTTTATACTTCGCCGAATACATTTTTTTTAGTTAATCGAATATTACTAAATAACTTATGAAGTCTTCTTAGCCGTGATAGTTTTCCTTTTAAATTCAGCATATTTCCTACTCCCGTGAATTTTTTGACATTTCCAGAACCAACCGTTTAGCTGGTAGAATGGGGGGGGGGGGGGACACTGGACTCTAACGATTTTTTCCACTTTAAAACTTAATATTTCACAAACGGATCCCTAAATCGGAAAATGATAATACTCGCAATACTTTTAAAAAACCTATTCAACGACACCCCACACGATGGGGTGGGCGCGAAAAAAAAAATTCATCCCCGCTTGATGTGTAGGGGAGGTACCATAAAAAAATATTTTTTTACGATTTCATGTACCATTTTGTTGCCATCACTAATATGTGTATTCATGCCAAATTACAGCTTTGTAGGTCCTATGGTCTCTGAGTAAAACCGCAGACAGACAGACAGACAGACAGACAGACAGACAGACGGACAGACGTACAGACCGAAACTATAAGGGTTCCTTGTTGACTACGGAACCCTAAAAACGAACATAACACCTCCTCCATTTTGAGAGTCGGTTAAAATTGTAGCCTAATATGTGTTACTCTGATGTATAAGCTATATTAATGTAAAGTTTCATTAAAATCCGTTCAGTAGTTTTTGCGTGAAAGAGTAACAAACATCCACACATCCAAACTTTCGCCTTTATAAGTATAGTGTATACAGCCTATGACATTTTTACCTATGACATTTTTTTATAACACCGACACTGTAAAAATCGTCTACCTAAGTACCAAAATTAGGTAGTCTATCATCAAAATTAGGTATTCTATAGGTGAGGTACTATGAGGTGGTCCATACGATACTCTCGAACACTGGGTGCGGGGCTCATACAAATAAACAGATAAACTTCTCAGAAAATCACTGGGTTTATTGTGGATAACATACACGAGCGCGCGAAAAAAACAATTGGCCTCTCGGGTGGCGGCGTCGAACTCTCGAGCATCTCGCGGGAATACTCTGGCGCGTCTGAGAGAAAGAGACAGCACTACTCGCGGTAACGAGCGGGAGGGAGACCGCGGGTCACCCGGTGTTGCAAGACCGACGGTCGGGTTACCATAGTACCTAATTTTTCGTTACTGAGTCCAAAAAATACTAAAAGAAAATTTTGCATTCATTATATTATTGAGTATATTTATTTTATTTTCATTTAAACTGGTTATACTTAAAAAGAACATAGCTTATACTTAAAATACAATACAAATAAATAATAAAATATAGAGAAAAACCTTAAATAATTCAAATGTAGTTAGTTAAACATAAATACTCAGTCAGAAGTAAATACTGAGTGTCTAAATTCATTTTTACTGAGTATTTACTCTGGTCTGAGTAAATACTCAGTAGCTTACCCATCCCTGATAATTACACTGTAAAAACTAATTTGAAAAAAAGATCGAATTTTTGGAAATCGATCTTTTACACCTCGATTTTTTTGTGGATCGATTCATTAGGTCACGATTCGAATCGATTAAAAAATCGATCTCTTTCGGCAAGAATCGTCATCACTCATCCCTATTTGTTACTTTATCTATGCTGGAGATATTTTTATGGGCACCCATGGGTGCCATTAAATAAGAAGAAGAAGAACGTGTGCTCTTTAATCATACAGCACTTGTTAAATTTCTACGGCGGAAAAAAAAAAATATTGAACACTTTTTATTTACTATTGCGTATACTACCCTGACTAATAATTATATTACTCATCTTGTACTGGTGCTACTGAATAACTTAAGTAGAACGAACTCTAACGGGTAAGTACTCACTTTATAATATCACTATTTTACGTAAAACAAGGTTTTATGTCGATGATAATATAGCTTCAATAGTATGTTCATATTTTATGTATACTGTGCACAGTAAATTATTGTAAAACTAACATGTACAACCTACGTGTACAACATTATGAAGTACTAATTAAAGTTTGGTTTCAAGTTATCATAATAATATTGTGATTACTATGAGGTCCAGAATTGTGTAAAATTTACTTATAAAGAACTAAAATCATAAAATAATGTTTTGGAATGTTCTAATATACTATCGTTTTTTCAGCACAATGTCTTTTCAATCACCAATGCCTAACAGAGAGTTTTTGTTTGAAATATTTAGAAGGTAATAGTTTACTGTTTAATTTTTATACCCACTTGTTTTTTTAAAATTATTAATGATTTGTTTATTTAAGAATACTGGTCATTCTAGGGTGGACAAAGACCGTAGCGGTTACATATCAGCAGATGAGTTACAGCAAGCTCTTTCAAATGGCACATGGAATCCTTTTAACCCTGAAACTGTGAGGCTTATGATAGGTGAGAATTTGTTAATCATACCTTCTTATGGATTGACCTGGAAAAGGGATATTTTGGTACATTATAGTTCTATGCTGCAAAAAAAATATTCACAATCAGTTGTTCTGCAAAATTATATGTGATAATAATATTATGTACTTATTAATAAAAAAAAAAAAGTTTTATTAGACATTTGCATTGAGATATTATAGACTAGGAGAGAGCCTTATATCGGTGTATAAACGTCAAAAGCGTGTAATGTTATGTCCTACTCACTAGGACATAACAAAGAAGTCGGTCTGCATATTTCATGTAATAAAAGTGTTAATAAAGGTTTTTAGCGGACATTTTATGCTAGATATTGTTGAGTTTTGTGGTTCCGCTAAATAATAAACCATAAGAATGGCCAAACAATGCCTAAAAAACGTGGATTTAACATTAAATACATAAGTTTTGAACAACGTTTTTTGGGCTTTTTAAATGGTATTTTTGTAAGCTAAAAAGAGTATTTATAAGTTTAAAGTTCGGCCGTTCAGAGAATGCGTTCCAGACACCTATCACACCTATATTGCTTACCAAGTTATTTGACACTCAGTTAGGCACAAAATTATAACATTAATTGATTATTGATATAATAATGTTGTTTTAATGCTCATCAATTGTTAAAACGGTAAACAACCAGCAAAAATATTTTTATCGTATCTGCAACGCCATTACAAAGTTACGTCGTCAGTTTAATCGCGATTCTCTGAACGGCTGAACTTTAATAATTCCTTATTTGTGCTATATAAGGCATTAGTGCTAAAAATGTCACATCAATTAATAATTTGTCTACAAAAATTGCATAGCTTTTTACGTGTATTTACGGATTCTCATTACTTGAACTATAGTTTATCGATATCATGAACTAAATGACTTTCTTTACTGTATTATAATGTACTTCGAAATGATCGACAAATAGAAATATTCAAGAAAATAAACACACACTACTTGTATGAAAATAAGCACAAAATCGCCACGCGATGACGGGCTACGATTACATCTATACTTTATTACATTATCTATGGACATTTGCACATAATATTGATCAAATGTATAAAACTGAAATCTGTTATATGTTTTTGATCAATATTAGTTTTTTGTGATATAACCAATCTAATCCCAGATTTTCATTGTTTTTGCTGCCTATAATAAATAAAACTATTTTTATATCTGCAGTAATAAAGTTATTTATGTATTTTCAGGCATGTTTGATAAGCAAAACAGAGGTGTGATATCATTTGAAGACTTTGGCGCCCTCTGGAAATATGTGAGCGACTGGCAAAACTGCTTCAGGTCTTTCGATCAAGATAATTCAGGAAATATAGATAAAGTTGAACTAAAGAATGCTCTCACTGCCTTTGGGTATAGATTGTCTGATGAAGTAGTTAATATCATGGTGCAGAAGTTTGACAGATTTGGACGAGGAACAATACTTTTTGATGATTTTATACAATGCTGCATCACATTATATGTAAGTATTTTTCTTTTTTATGTTTTTATGATTATATTAAACTGTTGTTGAACAATTTTTACTGGAACAATAATAAAATAATCAAACTTAAAACTGTGACGCTTTTTACAAGTTGTTAACCTTTTGATGCCTAAGCTTCTTTAAATTTCAGATTTCATCAAAATCAGTTAGACTGTTTTTGAAAAAATCTGGTATGGAGAATGATGATTTTTTTTATGAAAAAATGTATCGTCCCCACACTGTACAATGTAATGACATGACACATCAATGTTGTGGTTAACTTTTAGTAACACTATAAACAGTATTTTATTTAATGTATAATGAGTATATGTACTGATTTTTATAAAAAACTTTCCAGACATTGACTTCTGCATTCCGACAGTATGATACGGATCAAGATGGAGTCATTACAATACACTATGAGCAATTCCTGAAAATGGTGTTTGGACTGAAGGTATAGTTTTAACATCCCATAGTTTGTGATTGGAATGACACAAAATGAATCTACACCTTTTTATATGGATAATGTAATTTGTGATTATGATTTTTACTGCATAATTTTATATAGAGCTTAAGCTTTTATATGCGTATGTTATTACTTATTAGCGTTAGGCGGGTTACCCACTGGAATCTATTTTGTTGAGGGTTATGACAATTTGTTTTGAAGCTATGGTTGTTATTGTCAACAAAATATTTTTGAGCCTTCTCTTCCAAGTTCCAAGTCAAATATTATGATTTTTAAATTTAAAATTTATGAAAATCTTATTATAGTAGATATGTCATATAACATATTTTTTTAAGTTAATTATATATTACTAGCTATTTGACAGAGCAAATATTCGATAAAACACGAATAAAATGACATTTTCTAAAAATGATCCCTAGCTAGATCGAAATTTCATGAAAATCGTTGGAGCCGATTCCAAGATTCCAATTATATATATATGTCGCAGGGAAAAGAGGATATCAGGGATTTCACGATATCCCTAGGGATATCACGAACTCCCGGTAGATGCCGAATATTCTTGTTTGTTACGTCTTCTTACTAAAAATATCTAGTGATATGTCATTTCACTAAACTAAATCTAGTGAAACGTCAGAAAAGCGGACACCGCCGAATAAAAATCGAGCCACGCATTTCTCTCGCTTGCTCTAGTATACACACGGGTACTTTGATAGGATCATCTAACATCTGAATCTGACAAGTAAGATGTTAGATGATCCATGCGTCGGATGGGCATGTAAAAAGTCGGTCCTGCGCCTGATCTCTCGCCGGTCGTGTCAGTCTTCCGTCCCACCGGGTTATGCGAGTAAAGGAATATAGAGATTGCTCTTGTGTACTGCGCACACACTTGATATATTTATAAAATTACTCTTGGCCTGGTTTCAATGAAACCGGCCACCATCACCAGAACCAGAGTGGGAGTTATTATTATTATTATCATATGTGTAATGCAACTATAGTAGATCTGAGGGGGCATCATCATATCTCTGAATCATACAGTTGAAACCAACTGAGGGTTCTTCATCAGATACTTCAGACCTTTGATTTTTGACGTCAAATGAAGCGGCCGACCAATTTAAATATTTTATGTAAAGGTGGCATATCGATCTCTAGTTTGGTTAGGCTCTTGTACAGGCACAGGTACTACAGGTACCCCAGCTCTTCGATTATCCTAGTTTTTACGGTTCCGAACCCAAAGGGTAGTCTGTCTGTCTGTCTCCAGGCTAGACGAGCCGCGCCAGCTCGAGCGACGCATTTATTTCACTCCCACTAGTGCCCGTGTCACGTGTGGAAACTAGAGCGAGCGAGAGAAATGAGTGGCTCGATTTTTATTCGGCAGTATCCGCGTTTCTGACATTTCACTAGATTTAGTTTAGTGAAATGACATATCACTAGATATTTTTAGTAAGAAGATGTTACAAACAAGAATATTCGGCATCTACCGGGAGTTGGTGATATCCTTAGGGATATCGTGAAATCCCTGCGACATATATACAAGAATTGCTCGTTTAAAGATATAAGATATACTCGAAATACTTTATATTATTATGGCAAAGCAACGTTTGCCGGGAGAGCTAGTAATTAATATATATACAAGAATTGCTTGTTTAAAGATATTTAAAGATTAATAGCGACCCGCCCCAGTTTTGCACAGGTATAAAATATATAGCCACTGAAAAAATGATTAAAAATTAAAATCGATTCAGCAGTTTTGATTTATATTCATTATTACTACCCGTGGCTCGCATTGGTTGGTACTGCCCCAAAAGCTACGTCTCGCAATTTTTAAATATTATTATGCAATATCTTCGAAAATATTCATTTAAATCATATGCTGTAAAGGGCCATATTGATTTTTTAATTGTATATAGACTAGCTGTCCCGGCAAACATTGTTTTGCCATATAAAATATTTCGCCCATTTCATCAAAATAGATTAAATAGTTAACGGGCAAATCATAAAAGTATATTGTGCAGTAACCATACATTTTTCCGGGACAAAATCTATCCTTTGTTCTTTTCTGGGACTGTCTGGGCAATTTTTATGCCTCATGGCGAATCATAATAAACAATCGAATATCGTTATTTTTCTTCGGGAAATAAGAGATATAAAGTATGAAAAAGATGATTACTGAACACAACTCAACCGCGAGGCGCGCCGTCCCATCTCGGCTAGACATTTCAGACTAGCCATTAAGTATTTAGTAACAATTACATCTTTTTACATGGACGTATAAAAAAAGGCGGACGGAGTCCCACCATACACAAAACTGTGTCCTTCAGAGTCGGCCAGCTGACTGCATGTACACGGTGCGCAAGCACACATTCTTACGCTAGTCCATACAATTTGATTGGCGTAAGAATATGTGCGTGGCCGACTCTGAAGACACAGTTCTGTGTATAATAAGACTCCGTCCGCCTTTTTTTCTATGTTCATGCCTTTTGAGCATCAAAATATTTTAAAATATTTCTTGTAACAAATATCTGACTGTAAGCAACAGAAATAAAATTTTACCTTCATGTTTCAGTAGATAGTCTTTAAATTTTATTAGTTTGTCGCCTTTGATGAAGGATAGGTAAAGTAGTTTAATATTATATTCATACTTTGTTCAGAAGACACTGTCATTATTGTATAAGTAGTAGGTACTTACTGTATTTATATTAAAACAGGAGAAACAGTTCGCACAATAATGGTGGTGTGATTGTCATTTTTCAAAAGATTATACTGGAAGTATACAAATAATAGTGTGAAACTTGTAAATAAAAAAATTAACTATGCTTCATAAGTACTTAAATCTTACTTCATGGCGGTCCTTGTCAGGCAAGGGGCAACATAGGTTGCATAATGTGGTGTAATTTTGTTTTTATTAATTACGCCTAGTATCTAACAGATAATTTTTCTTCCGTCCAGTGCTGGCCGTAGTTGGTGCTCCTCCACTTGTCCGGTAACTGTACAAAATCCTTCACCCCTAACGATAAAACCACTACACATCCTTCAAGTATTCTTGGAGTCATATACAGGGTGTAACACAACTAAGTGATAATACTTTAGGGTGTGTATGTGTTCCTTGTAGAGAGTTCCCTGTGAAAGTAGCAGCGCTGAAAGACCAATTTTTTTTCACTTTTGTATGGGCAAGCGCCCCGGCGCGCGGCGCGGCATCATAACTCACGAGTTTCCCCATACAAAAGTGAAAAAAAGTCTTTCAGAGCTGCTACTTTCACAGTGAACTCTCTACGAGGAACACATACACACCCTACAGTATTATCACTTAGTTTTGTTACACCTTGTAGAGATGGTTACGCATGTTGTTTGGGATTATTTAAATAAGTTTTGTGTTTCATGTTTAACAAATGACATGACATTGATTTTGTATTTATGTATTGTTATTTGTAAAGTTAAAATGGCCAAACCTTGATGGCCAAATGCTTGATCTAATCCAAATGACACTAAAACGGTCTTATAGTCGGGACATTTTAATAGGCCACATTTGACAGTTCATCAAAATTGTACCAGGTAACCTTATAGCGACGTACATAAAAAATAAATATTTTCGTTTTGTTATAACTGTACAATTGATTAACATTTTTCAATTACGATTACATATTTATTGTAAACATGACCGATACGAATTATTAAACGATTTGCTTTTACTGATAAACAATTTTAAACGTAATAAACAAATTTTGATCTTAATAATTGCACGTCGTTACAATGTTACGTCAGCTGACCTTTTTTCTTTTTAAACTCTAGGGAAGTTACCCTAAAAATCGAAAGCGAATAAGTAGTATCGATGCATTGATTACTTGTAACGAAATATCCTCATAAATTAATAACCACGTTGTGAAAAGTGACACATATTTATGTAAAATGAATAATGATAATACTACATTTAACAGCTTTTATAATTCAAGCGAATAAATGCATTTTTTTTTGTAAATTATGTACTTGTCTTCTTTTGCTCCTTGAATTTGCAAACGAAAAAGTAATAATGGGACAGGAGTTTGTTTCAAACCTATAAAATTCAAATATTTTATTTCAAGTCCGTATCGATTTATTCGTTTTGGTCGATGTTTTTACGCAGCTCACCTCACTATGGACATTAATCTGACAGATGTCAAATGTGGCCTATTAAAATGCCCCGACTGTAGGCTGGAGCATATGACGACTTTAAACATAAAATGATCCTAAATTAGATCATGCTTATTATCCAAATCATGTGTAAACTGACTTTAAATGAAAGTGTATTAAAACGTCATATGGTTAGGCCCGTCACAGAACAAACTAAGCATGCTACATCTTATGAAATTGCATTTAATACTATTTTTATTCCCCTAGTAGAACATATTGTAGATAGGATTTTTATCTGGAAGTTGGAACATTCCTCATTTATTTTTCAAGTAATTAGGTATATCTGTTACTCACTGTTTAAATATTTTTATTAGTGTGGAGGTAAGCATTTTTCATTACTCAGGCTTTTCATTACCTAATAATTAGAAGTAACACTGTGAAATCTCTGTATTATTATTTTATTTAATTGTATATTCATGTTGATAAATACATCTTAATAAGTAATATTCATGTCGCGGTCTTCTTATGGCAGGTTCATCTCATAAGAAAATGAGTTGAGCCAATGGTAATATTTTTACACACTTTTGAAATGTTAAATGTACCCTTGTTGTAAACTATGCGTTATAACAATAATGAGGGTATAGCGCTATGTAGCCGTAGGGTCTATCGTGTCAAACGTCGTGTCAGACAGACATATGACAGCTACGTCGTGACATGTGGAAGCTATTTCGTGACATATGTCGCCGGTTATGGCTGGTTTACACGTATTAAGTAGATAAGTAGTTACTAAATTTTAACGTAATTTGAAGTGCCTATCCGAAATGTGTCAAGTGACAAGCCCCGCCTGCCAACTTAACAAAAAATAGACAAAATTCTAATTTCCATGTTGGTACTTAACTAAATTTTAACTTGCTACTTGCTACTACATTTTGTGTTTACATGCAATAAATAACTTAAAATTAAGTTAAAATTTAGTTAACTACTTATCTACTTAATTTTAATACGTGTAAACCAGCCCTTACACGGTCAAATTTTCATCAATGTGATCCATCAATCCGGTACGGATTGACGAAAATTTGATCGTGTACGCCACGGATTGATCGTATTTTTAAAATGTCACCGGCTACACGGTCAAATTTTCATCAATCTGATCCATCAATCCGGTACGGATTGACGAAAATTTGATCGTGTACGCCACGGATTGATGGATTGATCGTATTTTTAATATGAAATTTTTATAACCATCAATATTCCGTCAATCAGATTGATGAAAATTTGACCGTGTAACGGTGTAACCTGTGACTATGACAGCTGTTTGATACGACGATTAACACGATAGACCCTGCGGCTACATAGCGCCATACAACCCTCATTACTATGAGTCCATAAAAAAGGTAATTTTAAAGGTAGTGCGTATAAATCGCATTCGGATAGCTCAAAGTTGCATCAAGCTAGGGTTGCCAGGTTGCTAGACCGAAAAGCCGGACAAAGTTTGGCCGGACATTAGTACAAAAAAGCCGGAACATTGTTATCGAGTATCTAAACTTTTAGTATAGAAATACGTTCGGTAGCGTGTACAGATTTTCTGTTTTATTAAAACAATTTAACATCTTATAGCTCTACGATTTTACATCTCATTAGGTGTCCGTCAACCGTCTTAAATTTGTAGGACTTAGATTCTAGGCTCAACAAAAGCCGGACTCCCTTTAATTTTGGCCGGACACGCAAGCGAAAAGCCTGACTGTGTCCGGCTTTATCCGGACGCCTGGCAACCCTACGTCAAGCTATACAGTAGGGCTATTGCGCTAATAGTGCTCGAAACACTGACCTCTATAATACGTGCGTATTATAATAGAGTTCAGTGGCTCGAAAGTTTTTGCTGCTATTTTGAAATAACAGATGTATGAAAAATAACGATTGTCGGGCATTATTATCAGCAAGGTTCGCTTTTTCTGATACCGTCGCGTTCGTCAGTAATTATCATTTAAGGGCTTATTCCACCTTACTAAATTAAGACGACTAAATTGATTTAGTAACTAAATTTAGTCAAGTGAAATAGTATTCTTCGATCGCCAATTCTTGGAAATCTTTCGTTATCGCGGCCCACTTGGGCCTTACGGGGCTTGACGGGTTAAGAAAGTTAAGGCCCGTCCGCACGTTTGCCAAACCTCAACAAATCGTCACAAACGGTCACAAAAACAAACGTGTGGATAGAGTGTTTGGCTTGGTTTGTTTAGGTTTGCAAAGACTTGTAGCCGATCCGACTCAGTGTCGGTTTTTGAACACAAATCAAAGGGAATTTGCCGCAAGCGTTTGCCACCCGTCCACACGTTTGTGCGCGTTCATTCTTGTCGATGCTCTGTAAGCGAACAGACGTGCTATACGTACGTAGTATGTTTGTGTGCTTTCGAAAAATGAATGACTGGTGGTCAAATGAAAACGTATTAAATTATATTATATTAATAAAAATAATAATTATATTAAATTATATTATATTAATATAATTTAATACGTTTTTTGTTTTATTTTTTATATTATTGTTATATTATACCAAAAAAAGTCCCGTCAAAATAGCTCCAGCTGTTTCAGAGATTAGCCGGAACAAACAGACAGACAGACATACAGATAATTTTTTTTTAAATGTTGTTTTGGTGTATGTAGAGTATATAATATATTCTTTCAATATTACAAACACTCTAATTTTATTTATATGTATAGATAAATATAACTGCGAAATGTTTATAGCAGATACAGCAACTTCGAAGTCCGTCATGCTTGCCGCATTAGAACAAACTAACTCACTCGCAAGCGTGTGGTTGTGG
The DNA here is from genome assembly GCA_905333045.1 of Lysandra bellargus. NCBI lineage: Eukaryota > Metazoa > Arthropoda > Insecta > Lepidoptera > Lycaenidae > Lysandra > Lysandra bellargus. The sequence goes on along the minus strand of HG995332.1, from coordinate 1,779,694 downwards.
ATGGATTTCGAAATCAAGCCAAACGTTTGTGTCCATTTGTGGCGATTTGGAGTTTGTAGCAAACGCCAAACGTGCGGACGTAGCATTAGGATCCCAATAATATGCGTACTAAATCGGAAGAAGGATAGCTTCTGATTGGTGGAATCAGAGCTTCTAATTAGTCTTCTTTTTAGGATCCTAATTAGGACGTTTAAGTTTAGTAAGGTGTAATAAGCTCTTTAGGCAAAGTTGATCATTGGAAATCTGGAAACTATTGCAGATTAGGGGAACTGGAAACTATAGCCCATCATATATTACGTCAAAAACGTTTTTTTAACGCCTCCTGTCAATCTTTTTCTGATAATATTATAATATCACATTTGGTATGCCGTATGACCCGCCGCCTTAAGCTGTGACGTAATATGCAGGGCTTCAAATAACGTTATTTTTTCATAACGTTACTGCTTCAAGGGCATAGATAACGTTATGAAAATCTACCCGATATTAAAAATAACTTTTTTGTTTTTCGAAAGGGTCTAAGCTACTGGTCTGGTTAAGACCATGGTAGTTTAATCGTGGCTATAACTAGTCTGTTGCTAGTTGGTTTGGAGATAAACAATGAGGGGGCCTGGCCCCCTCCCCTAAAGTCACACGTGTGACATTCTAATCGGGCAATATTGGGGAGAGCTACGAAAATAAGCTGTTTTCATCTGACGTGGGGTAAAAATAACGTTAAAAATTGATATTAATAACGGTTAATGTTATATATACGGTTAATATATGATATTTGTTCGTTTAAACTTAACGAAAAAATATCGTTATAATAATAACGGTAAATATAACGTTATTTTACTAAATATCGTTATAAAAATAACGTTATCTGGCTGCCATTATGAAAATAACGGTACGTAACGATATTTTTTCTGTTATTCGATAACGTTATGAAGCCCTGGTAATATGTGGAGGGAACTTTTTACAGTTGTATGATGCTTAGAAATTGTGTGGTTTTAGTTTTTCTCTAATATCTAAAAACCTCTTACTAACAAAAATATTAAAAATGTTTACATAACGCATAATTATTTAAGGTCCGCTGTTGTTGTCAGTGATGTATGTGACTTTACCCATCCGCCAAAGATAAGCAGGCCTCCTATATTATTCTCTTTAATGTTTTTATTAATAAGAGGTGTGTACTTGAGCATGCATATGTAATTACAATATTTGTGTACTAAAATTGTCTTGTTTAAGCATGTTACATGTAAAAAATCTACAAAACTATGATCTGATGATTTCGTTAATAGATGTCAAGTAGGAAAGCCAAATTTTTGTAGCTTTTAATGAATTTTTATATAAGGCTCAAAATATCTGTAAAATAGTCCACATGTATGAGTAACTGAGATAGTATTTTCATCAAATGAAAATAAAGATAATCATATTTTATATCTTTACCTGTAAGTTTACAAATATCTGAATGTTATATTTTACTTCAATAAAATTGTTATAAAATAAAATCTTGGTTTCAATTTAAACTTATTTTGGTCACTTGAAATTATTGCTCAGAAAATTGTCGATGTTGGTTTGTTTATAGGTTTAAAAAACCATTTGATCATTTGCAAATCACATTTACATAATATAATATATTAATAAGCTTAAGATATAAAATTGTGCTATTCAATTTTCTTGATCTTCCATGCACCTATGGTATATCTCAGCCAAATGAGCCCCAAGTCGATTCCCATTTGGATCCACGAGATTACAGGAGTCACCTTAGATCCTTCTATTTCAGTCCATCTCACCGGAATTTCAACTATTGGAATGTTTAATTTTTGTGCAATATACAGTAGTTCTACATCAAACGCCCTGAAAAATAAATACAATAAATTTTTAGGGCTTCATTTTTAGGCGTTTCACGGCGCTCACTAGATGCACGGGCGTCGCGCAATAATATATTTTTTAATCTAGAAAAAAAAAAAAACTTCATCGTAGAAGGATAATGCAAATATGAATATGTCACGAAATTGTTGTATGTAAGTTCATAAATTTATTACGAAGCGACATCAATGTATTTCATGGTAAAAATATAGACAAATTAAAATACAAGCTCTAGATATAGATCTAGTGCTGGGAAAAGTTTGGTTTAAAATAAAAACACTTACCACCTATTTACATGAAGACTCTGGAACAGCTGATTGGCAGTTTTTCTTGTAAACATTTTAAAACCACACTGGGTATCTTTAATTCCCTTAACAGTAAATATCCAAACCAAGAAATGGAAACCGTACATAAGGATGTTCCTGAAAAACCCACACTAATTTTAATATAGACACTTCACACAGTGTGATAAAAACCTCGATTTTGTTTTACCGCGTTTTTCTTTCAAAATACTATAGTTGATAGCTATATAAACATTAGAGTAAAACTCCGATATCGATATTCTTAGTAGTTATTTTTGTAAAGAGTGTCATATTTGGCGTTTTTGCGGGTCAAAAATTTGCATAAAAATTCATAAAAAAAACTAATCAACTAACATTATACCGGTATAAAATTACGGTATTGCTTTGATTTAAATATTGAGTCAAAACGGTTGAATTTCACCATTGCGGTACCGCAAAATAACGAAATATACCTTTATTTTTACGGTAAATCATTTCGGTACCGAAAATTTTCGAATTGGAAACGCCGCAATTTGTCATGTCAAGACTTGGACAGTCGGAGATAAGTTGCATTCATCCCAGCCTCCTACAAATTAATATATATATATATATTTAATTCGCTCGCTTATTGAGTTGTAGTTTTAATATGTTCAGAATATTTTATATTTGTTGTTTTCTTAAGCAGCTTCCAAAAAAGGTGAGGTTATACGTTTGGCTGTATACATAACATATTTTTTTATGTATACAGGTTGTTAGGTTTAACACCGTTATCCTTAAAACCATCAAAATATAAGCCCATTTGATAGTTTTAAGGATAACGGTGTTAAACCTAACACCCTGTAGGTATACTTATTATATTATATTATGTAATATATTTAAAAAAAAGTTCATGGCGTGATTGACTACAATAATTACAATTAATAATATTGTATTTAAATTATCCTTGGTGCGAAACACCTATATACAAAGATAGTAAAAAAAGGATATGGGCGAACAGCCCATAGACGGCCCCAAATTACATTAAAAAAATACATTTTTTATTCAACGATTACTCAGACATTTGTCCGAATTTTAAAATTCTTTTTCTTTTTTAACAACGATGTAATGGTTTTTACAAAAAATGGTGACATGATATTCATGAGAAATCAAAGAAACGTATTAATATTATGTTGATTTAAACTTTTTATGAAATAATCTAAGCAAACTGATCTAAAAAAACTGTATAAAATTTGCACGCCACCTAAAGGCAAAATAAGAGAGCTTGTTCACATAACTTAACATCATATTGTACCTTATTTCAGCAAATAAACGATTTCTATTCTATTTCTAACACTACCAAAAAGTAAGATTTTGCACCAAGATATTGAGACCTTGGTTCCGAATGGACCGATAGACCGCTAAAGTCCTTGTAGTTGTCATGTTTGGGGATTTCAGCGTTGTTTAAATAACTACAAGTATATGCCACTACGTAAATTACATTAATCATCATCACCACCTTTGTTACACCATACATTATCATTCATCACGCTTTGACTCTATTATTGGTATTTCTCATGGTCTTTTCAACAATACGGATGAATTTAAAAATATGGCCTCCATGCTGGTAAATGGGTAGGCCCTCATGAACCAATTCGGCTCAATTGTCATGGCAAATCAATTAATAGGCGCCAACGACGTTATCCTCATTGAAGATATTAACCAACTTCCTTTCATAGAGCGCGCAAGCCTCTTTAAACTCCAAACCTTGTAAACAGTATTACCCAGGAGTTATCTTGTACACACAGGAGCCTTAGGGATGTGGCTTACGCGCTACGCCCTAAGCATGGTCTACAGTAACATCTATTCATCGAAGGAAGTAGTGCGGTCCCTAAAGCTAAAGAAATATAAACAGGAGGATAAATGAATATCTAAAACCGATCTAAATACCTGTATCTCGTACACACACAGGAGGAGAAAGTAGTTATAATTAGTATAGGCTATGGATCGAGAACGGGCTCTCGCGTCCTCACAATTCACGAAGCTCAGGGATTAACGAGTCCTTCAGTGATCATCGTACAGACCAAAACCCAAAAACTGGGAATTCATGATAGCTTGTCTTATGTAGTGGTAGCTATATCTCCGCACACTAACACCTGTGTCTATTACACTGACACTGATGGGGATGCTGTGACCAGCTTTATAAAAAGATTCTTGGAGGTGTCAACCAATTTTATAATACAATATAACACCAAAATGGCCAGCAAGGACAGAAACCAGCAGTGTCTGCTCGGGATTTAAATACCAGCACATATAAAAAGGAGTACAACCTTGCCTCTAGGTCCTTCAAGAAAGAGATTACTCGGGCAAAGCAACAGCACGTCAACAGAATTGGCAAGAGACTTGAGCGCCTCCCCTCGGGAACCCGTGCATTCTGGTCTCTGGCCAAAGCTATTGAAGGAAATTTCTGCAAGCCAACCCTACCATCCCTACACGTAGGAAATGGATCGTTGGCCCAGGACGCAAAAGACAAAGCCGATCTTCTGGGCAAGCTCTTTGCGTCAAACTCGACCCTGGATGACGGGGGGCAGAAACCGCCGACCATACCGCGACGCACGAGCATCATGTCGGATATTCGATTTCATCAGCGCTCAGTGCGAAAAGCCCTCCGTTCCCTAGATATCCAAAAGTCGAGTGGGCCTGACGGAATCCCGCCTATTGTGTTGAAAAAGTGTGCTCCAGAGTTGGCTCCGGTCTTGACGCATCTTTTTCGGCTCTCCTATTCCACTAGCATCGTCCCGGCTTCCTGGAAGACAGCCTTGGTGCACCCGATCCCCAAAACAGGAGAATCCTTCCAACTACAGACCAATCGCTATAACCTCTCTCTTCTCGAGGATGATGGAATCCATTATCAATAGCCAGCTTCCTCGATACTTGGACGTCCAGGGATTACTAAGCGACAAACAATACGGATTCCGTAAGGGTCGCTCGGCTGGTGATCTCTTGGCGTACCTGACTTATCGTTGGGCTCAAGCAATTGAGTCGAAGGGAGAGGCATTGGCTGTTAGTTTGGACATTGCGAAGGCCTTTGATCGGGTTTGGCATAAAGCGCTGCTATCAAAGCTTCCATCATACGGGCTGCCCGAGAAATTATGTAAGTGGGTCACTGGTTTCTTAGCAGACAGAAGCATAAAGGTCGTAGTTGACGGCGAATGTTCGGAAACTTAGTCTGTTAATGCTGGTGTCCCTCAGGGCTGTGTGCTATCGCCTACTCTATTCATACTGCATATCAATGACATGTTGCAGACCAGCGGCATTCATTGCTATGCGGATGATAGTACAGGTGATGCTGTATATACCGGCTCCCCGAATATTTCTCGGCAAAATGTCACTGAGAGTCGAAACGAACTTGTGTCTATAAAAAATCCGAATTTTTATTAAAAAATATATTTAATTGGATATAACTTCTGACACAGAGGTTATTCGAGTGTGATTTTTAATAACATTGATAAAGGATTACTCACACTATCGTTTCATGCTTAAAACTTTTTCTAATTCGATCTAATCGCGAAATTAAAAATGAAAAACTAAAATTATTAAATAAATAGACAAATTATTAAGGAAATAGGCAGAGGCGCGGCGAGGCGCGGCGAGGCCGGCAGAGGCGGCTCGCTCGGCGCCGCTGCCGGCCGCTGCCATTCCGGTGTGAATTGGCCCTAATGTTTATATAGCTATCAACTATAGTATTTTGAAAGAAAAACGCGGTGAAACAAAATCGAGGTTTTTATCACAGTGTGCCTCATAATGATTGAACTGCTGAATAGATGATGGTTATGAAGGTACGAAGATTTTTTGAGTTAGAACAAAGGACATAGGATTTATGTTAGAAAAAGGATAGTTTTATACGACGAGCCCACCAACTGAGCCACAGAGACGGACTCTGTGGCTGTGGGCGAGTTGGTAGCTCAAGCCGGGGGTCGCGGGTTCGAATCCCGCCGACGGAACAAAAAATGATTCCCTGGGTCATGGATGTGTATTAAATATATTCCCGTTGTCTGGTACCCGTAACACAAGTCCCTCAGGTACTTAGCACGGGGCCAGACTGACGTGGTGTGAAGCGTCCATAGATATTATTATTATATAATGATACACAATATTCCATATAAAAAAAGTAGTAGGCAGCATCTAGTAAGTGCATAATGAATGAACCTGAATATGCTCCTAGTTGCCAACGAATCCTTTTCAAGATGTGCTCTGGATCCTATCACAATTGCTGACTTTGTACTGACAGACGATGGACTCGTTGTCGGGTCCACGTTCAACAGTTCCGCTAATGCTAGTTCAAGTTTCTTTATATCTTCAAATTTCGAGGCACCATCGGCATCAGCAAACAAAATAGTCGCTCCTCGAGCATTCAGAACTCCCTAGAATTTGGAAAGAAATAATTAAATACAAGGTAGGTAGTCATGTAAAATAGTCAATGAAATGTTAATAATATGAAATATGTAAGGTTTTAAATTAAATTTCCATTAAAAAAGACAATGTGCATTATCAGATTCAAAATATGCTATATTTAGGATTATGCCTCGAGTGTGGAGCAGCATGAGCCAATAGTCACCTTCACTATGGTGAATGTAAACTTTTCCTAATTCAACTCCAGAAGGTTGCATCCTAACAGCATTTTGATCTAATAATATTAATGCTTCAAGCCCCAAGCGGTTACCGGCGACCACAATAACAATAGAAAGCTATTGTGTCTCGTTTTTCCACAATCGAGGGATTAATATTACTTTTCCTAATTCAACTCCAGAAGGTTGCATCCTAACAGCATTTTGATCTAATAATATTAATGCTTCAAGCCCCAAGCGGTTACCAGCGACCACGATAACAATAGAAAGCTATTGTGTCTCGTTTTTCCACGATTGAGGGATTAATATTATCTAAATGGTGATTAGACAAAAAATGTGACAAAATCACTTTACAAGTTTACAAAGAGCACAATTTCATTGAAAACTAGAAGACGCAACGCTCTGTTGCGACAAAACTCGTTTATCGTGCGGGAACCATACTTTTTGGATAAAAAGTATCCTACTTTCCTGGGACACAAAGTATCTTCATACCAAATTTCAGCTAAATCGGTTCAGTGGTTTGGGTGTGAAGAGTTCACAGACAGACACACTTTTGCATTCATAATATTAGTATGGATACTCACCAATCTAACAGCACCACCTTTCCCCCTGTTCTTCTCCAGTTCCAAGCACCTTATTTTATCAGTTCCATACTTTTGTACATAGGACTCTGCTACTTGAACTGTTTTGTCGTTGCTCCCATCACTTACTACTATTATCTCATATTTATAGTTGGGTATCTCTTTTATCCTGTTTTCTAAAAATTCAAATGCTTCATCCAGCATAGAAGGCACTAAAAATCAAAATTAAATATAGCTAATACTACTTTCCTCAAAATATATGGAATAACATTTTACTTTCTTGAATTTTAAATGTGCCTAATAGTCAATAAACGAACACATTATACTATATATATATAATTGAAAGTATGTTTTCTTTTATAATATAGAATACAGAAACTTACATCTATCCTGTTCATTATAAGCAGGAACAACCACACTTAAATTTACGCTGGAGTCATCCTGGAGCCTTGGGAACATTATTCTGCTTTTAGTTTTTGGATCATAGAAACTTTCTTCCTTATTAAAACGTTCTATGATAGGATATGGTTGTGTTGTTGCATAAACAACTCCAGATAACTGTGAAGCGAAACAAAAAGTCAAATCACAAGTTGTGAGAGCCATATTGTCATCAGGAAATCATTGGGAAATACTTACAATTATTAGAAGGATCAGTCCCGATAGAAAACAATACGAAAATACAGATAAAAGTAGTGATATTGCATCCATTGTGTAAATGTAAATTTGGTTCTCTAGTAAGGACTAATATAGCACGACAGTATTATAAAGACGTATGACGTGTTATGTATCTGTTCCTATTCAATAAATTGCCTGTATTATTCATTTAAATACTATTATTATTGTTTTCCACGTATGCGGCATTTTTACTTTATTTTGACATTTCTTCAGCCAGATGACAATTGACATCAGTGTTGCCAGTGCAGCATGTTTGAAAGTTACATATTGTCATGCGAAAAGTAACATTTTTGGGTGGATCCAGAATGCACCAACACCAAGAATTGGGTTTCGTACCCAAAGGGTAAAACAGGAGCCTATTGCTAATACTTCGATTAATATCATCATTGTATCTCCACGCTGTATCGTAAGAACCGCTATAGAGCCTAGACTTCAAAATTTGACATGAAATTTTCACACTAGTATTTCTGTTCCATAAAATAATACTTAAAGGGGGCTCCCATACAACAGACTTGAATTTTTTGGCATTTTTTGCTGGATATCAATAATGGTAACAGGTAGGCACTTGAAATGGGGGCTCTTATACAAAAAAAAAAACACTTTTTTTGGCCTATTTTTGCTCTATAACCGCACGGAACCCTTTGCCGATTATATTTTATTTTTACGAAGGCATTTTATTTTGTTTAGCTCCAAGTCTACCAACATAATGGTCATTTAACAAAACTAAAACTCAATAAAACAGTGCGTTTTGTTTTCGCATTTTTGGTTTCAAACATCATTTCTTTCAATTACCAAAAGTAACGTAAAAGTAACATCTGTAGTCATATCACATTAATGTAACATGCAAGGGTCAAAAGTAACGTAAAATGTTACAAAAGTAACATTCTGGCAACGCTGATTGACATGCTGATCAGCTGACTTGCTCTTTTTGGCGCCTTTTTTGAACAACAATTTGGAAAAATCGTATTTAATAGTTTTTATACATTAAAAGTACTTTTTAAGTAGATAATATGCAGGACGAGACCGACGGAGATGATTCGAACTATAAATCTTCGTCATCGAAGAAAAGGAAAATAGATGAAATCTCAGGCGATAAGTACAAACCCTTTACTAAGCCTTCGTATTCTAGAAAATATCCTGACAATAATTGCAGCGGAGAATTTATTGTCTGCGTCGAACATTGTAATAAGGATAAAAAAATAGGAAACATGAACCCCCTTAGCCTTTCGAAAATTTTCAAAAACGCAAAAGGAGTTTATGAAAGAGCTAGAATAAGCGCCCGCAAAATAAAAATAACTTTCAAACAAGCGGCATTAGCTAATGATTTCCTCAATGCATCATTTATTCAAGAAAACAATCTAAGAGCATATATCCCAGCAGCCTCTGTGGAAAGGGTTAGGGTAGTTAGGTACATTCCTAAGGAAATTAGTAATACGGATTTATTTGAAAAAATAAGTAGCGATATTGACATAATTGGTATACGTAGATTTATGACAAAATAAAATAATACATTTGTTCCGTTAAATACTATTACTGTTACTTTTTCTGGACTGTATTACCACAATGCATTTTCTTAGATGGATGGAGATATAAGGTTCATAATTATATACATCCAGTTCTACAATGTTTTAGAAGCTTACTTTTCAATCACTCTGCAAAATATTGTTTTAATGAACAAGCATGTTCTAAATGTGCAGAGAATCATTCCTATAAAGAATGTACATCAGAAGTTTTAAAATGTAAAAACTGTGGAGGTAATTACCTAGCTATTTCTAAGGAGTGCCCAATTAAGGCTTCTAAAATTAAGAAAAACATATCTTTGAGAAATAATAATTCTACTTATGCAGACATAACAAATAATTTAACATCTTTCCCACCTCTGATAAAAACTAAACCTCAAAATGTTAAAATTGTTCCATAAAAGATATCAGGCCATTATTAATAATCAAAAAATTTTAGAAGCCATAATAAGCAGTATTGTAAGTATAGGAAATTCTAATGAGATTAAGACTACAACACATATTAAAGAAACATTCATTAAAAACTTTAATAAGTAATGGATAGTATTAATATTGTACAGCATAACATCCAGAGTTTAAATAATAAAAACCTTTACTTCAATCACTCTTAATAGATAAAGAAATAGATATAGCTTTATTAAATGAAACATGGCTGAAAACTTCAAGTCCTCGGATTCATTTCCCTGGGTATAATTTCATTTTTAAAAATGCTTCAAATGAACACGGAGGAGTGGCAATAATTATTAGGAATTCTATAAAGTATGTGCAGCATCCGACTCCAAATTATCAAGATATACAGACTATTGCTATAACCATAGAAACAGGTATAGGTTCCATTACAATCCTTTGCATTTACAGTCCACCTAGAAACAAAATTAATATAACAAAATTAAAAAGAATAATTAACAATCTTCCTAAACCTATTATCATATCGGGTGATTGTAACGCCCATCACATAGCTTTTGGTTGTACAATAAATAAGACAAGAGGACGAGACTTGTATGAAGTTATAGATGAATATAATTTATGTATTTTAAATACAGGTTGTGCTACTACAGTAGGCAGACCAAACAATAACACTTCTGCAATTGATGTTACACTAGTGAGCCCAGAGCTGGCTCCCTATTGTGAATGGTATGTCGGTGAGGATCCGTTGGGAAGTTATCACTTTCCAACTTTTACAAAACTTAATACTTCTCCTATGCAATATGACATAAATAAAAATGTAAATAAGTATTTATTCAAAAAAGCTAACTGGGATAAGTTCTTTAATATGTCAAATGATTTATTTCAAGATTTTGAATATAATTTACAAAATCCTTTAGAAAGTTATAATCATTTCTGTGATCTACTTTAAGAGATGAATGTGTTCCAAAAATTATAATAACTAATTCATCTAAAAAATTTAAAAAAAGGGTACCTGCTCCGTGGTGGAATGATATTTGTGATAGGGCTGTAAAGGATTGTAGAGAAGCTTTGGAAAAATATAGAAATAATTTGAGTATCGAAAATTATATAAATTATAAGAGATTAGATGCACTCAAAAAAAGGATTATAAAAGAGGAAAAGAGAAAAAGTTGGCAAAATTTATGCTCTACATTTAATAGATACACCCCAGCCACAAATATTTGGAATTTTATCAAAAAATATAAGCATGTAGATTCTAGCATAAATAGTAAATGTGATAGTTTTGTACCAGAATTTTTAGACAAATTTACAAATGATGAAGTATGTGACAGTTCATTAGAAGATATATTTAAAAGTAATAATGATAGTGAATATTTCAACTTTTTCATGAAAAATTTTAGCTGGGATGAATTTTATAGTTCCTTTATGTCAAGAAGAGATTCTACTCCTGGTCTGGATAATTTTCCATATTTAATGATTAAAAATTTACACAAAAACGCACAAGCAGTTCTTCTTAATATCTACAATCACTTATGGTCCAAACAAGTTGTTCCCGACGAGTGGAAAACTCAGTGTGTTTTGCCCATTCTGAAAAAAGATAAGCCAATCCATGATCATAATTCTTACCGTCCAATATCACTCACTTCATGCATAGGAAAAGTTTTTGAAAATATGATAAAAGTTAGGTTAGACTACTTTACAGAAACTAATTCAATATAACCAGATTTTCAGTTAGGTTTCCGTAAAGGAAAAAGTACAGTTGACGGCTTTGATTCATTTCTTAATCCTTCAGGCCCCGCGCGAGCACCGGTGATCGCGACAACAATAGAATACAATAGCAATTCCTGGAAATTCCGACTGAAGTATTAAGGATATTAAGAATTCTTTAATGGCTCTTTCTTGACCTTGCAAAAGCTTTTGATACAATATCTTCAGAAATCCTTTTACACAAACTCGAATCCTTAGGAATAAGGGGCACACAATTAAAACTATTTAAAAGCTACCTAGAGAACCGCACTCAATGTGTTAAAGTTGACAATGTATATAGCTCATTTCAAAATAATACAAAATATGGTGTCCCACAGGGAAGTATTTTAGGGCCAACACTGTTTTTAATATACATCAATGACCTGTGTCAACTAAAACTAGACCGCGGCATAATCATTTCATATGCCGATGACACAGCACTTGTTTTTTCTGCTAACACACATCGCGAAGTTTTCGAGCATGCACAGCAAGGTTTTAATATCGTAAATATTTGGCTATCGACTCATTTATTAACATTGAATGCCGAAAAAACTAAATACATAAAGTTTTCGATGCGTAAACCAACCCCAGCAATTACTAACCAAAAACTATATGCACATCTTTGCACAACACTATCTAACATAGCATACACATGTCCTAGTATTAATGGGATCGAGAACATAAAATATCTAGGTATAATAGTAGATGAAAATCTATCCTTTAGGCCTCATGTAGATAAACTATGTGAAAAAATACGTAAATTGATGTTTATTTTCAAGAAGCTTCGTCATGTACTAGACCAAGATTTAATCAAGCAGGTGTATTTTGCTTTATGTCAATCGATGCTAACTTATTGTATTACATCTTGGGGAAAACGCTGTTATTAACTGTTGAAAGAGCACAAAGGGCAATAATCAAAATATGTAGCTTTCGACCTTTTCTTTTCCCTACTAACCAGCTTTATAAGTCTTTTCAAGTACTAACAGCTCGTCAGCTATTCATATTAAACGTAGTACTGAAGCAACACATAACTCTACCCTTCTATCCGGATTCCATAAACAAAAGGCGGAAAGATATCGTTTGTCCACTGGAAATAAGTACAAAACATGCTTTTGCTGATAAATTCTATATATTCTTGGGTCCTCTTCTTTATAAAAGAATAAATGCCGTGCTAAATATATATGCTGCTAATTACTTTATTTGTAAAAAAAACATTAAAAATTACCTTCAAAGTATGAGTTATGAGGAAACAGAGAAACTTTTAGTGGTTTTGCAATAAAATAACATTACTAAAATAAGATTAAGTATAATATTGTGTAATAATAACATGTTAATATAGGTCATTAAAATCATTATTATAGTTAGTATAATATCTAAGTTAATCTTTAACTTTAAGGCGTAGTATAGTTTGTATTCTAATATTTGTTTTAGAATTAAGCCTTAGTTTTCGCCTGAAACACAGGAAATCCTAGTTCAGGCAACACTTTAATCATTTGTATTTAGTTTTTAAGTAACGCTAACGATTTGTAACTCACCATTATGAATACTAAATAAATATATTATTATTATTATTATTCAAATGCAATTTGTGTATTTTTAGATGTGCAATGAGCATACGATAATGTTAATTTGTCTGTACTTATTAAGGTTTTAAGTGAATTGGGCATTCCTGGTAGATTTTTAAATTGGATATATAGATTCTTGAATCACCGTCTTGTCTATGTGAAATTTAATGATATACTACATGGTCCAAAATTTGCACACAAAGGCTTAATGCAAGGAGCGATATTGTCTCCAATCCTGTATAATTTATATACATCACAAATTTGTAAATATGTAAAAGTATTAGGTGTTAATGTTCTACAATATGCTGATGATATTGTTATATATTGTATTAATCGTCTACTACGCTCGGCCAATTGTAATATTAATTTAGCTCTTAAGCAACTGTTAAATTATTACAATAACAAACTAAAACTAAATATTAATTCTTCAAAAAGTTCAATTATGACTTTTGGTAAAAGTCAATGTAATGTTGAAGTTAAATGTAATAATGAAATAATCTCAATAGTAAATGAACATAAATTTCTAGGTATAGTTTTAGATAACAAACTCAAATTTAATAAACATACAGATTATATATGTAATAAAGCTTACCAGCGACTCAACATATTGAGATGTTTAGCAGGAGTTTTTTGGGGTGCTGATCCAAAAATTCTCTCAATGTTGTATAAAAGTTTAGTTAGGAGCCACTTTGACTATAGTTGCTTAGCATATATGTGACGTTATCTGGGAAAAGGGACCTTATGGAGGGTTTTAGTTTCCGAGATAATCGCATTTAAAGTAAAGTGTCGAAAAAAATCATTTTTTCTTTTTTTGCTCCATATTAATAAACGGACTCTAAATTTTGATATGACAAAGACACAGGTTTTAAAAACGATTTTTTATAGGTTAAAATAAATCTTAAAGTTTAGTAAAAAAGGGACCTTATTGTCGGTGCTGCAGTCGAGAGTCGATTGCGGCTTTCTTTCGGACTGGTATCTACTGTTATACTACTAGTAATTTGCACCAAGCTGAAAATCGGTAACATTGATTAGAATATCTGGGGGCACGGTAGTGCCCCCACCAAGTAGAGCGCGAAGCAAACACTGCAGTACCATCATTTACAGGAATCATTTCACCGCATTTTATGCCCCTATTTGAGAATCTCTAGAGGTCATTAAGTTCCGAAGTTAAGCTAAAGCAAAGTTTCTCATTTATGACACTCACTCACTCACTCAAGATCATCAAAATAGAACTAGTACTTCCCATAAACTCAGAGAGCTAAAATTTAGCACAGAGCTTAGGGTTTAATGGCCATTTATATATATATATTAACAATGTTGTTTAATATCGAAAACGTCTCTATTTAGTAAAAACTGATCCGTTTTATATTATTATTTAATAAAATCCAATAGAAAACATACTATAAGTGAAATATTTAGTAAAAACTATCTTGGGCAATTTCATTACATCATGCATTTTGGCGTGGTAAACAACAGGAATAGAGTTATAAAATTATATAATTGAAGTTAAATTCTAAAAGACCATATAACGTACTTCTCAAAAAACATGATATCTATGTAACTTCCTACAATAACATACTTTTTTAGGATGTCGAAGTTTGAATGCGATTTTCTCAATATCACCTTTTACGACTTTCGAGTTTAAACATTTTTTTAAAAAATATTATCCGGATCTACACGCATGTTATTTACATGGTTCGATAGCCTATTAAATGTAGATTATGGAGATACTAATAACTCAATACCGACAATAAGGTCCCTTCACGCTGATAACGTCACATATTAATGCTAGCGCTAGTCTTCTAAAAAAGTTAAGATATAATTCAAAATCAAGCGCTGCGCATTATAACTGGTGCGATGAAATCCACCCCGATAAACTCAATAGAAGTTGAAACCTGTATACCTCCTTTATTCTTGAGACGACTCATGTTAGCTAAGAAATACTTTGTTAAGATGATTGCAATTAAGTCCTCATTTCCTGTAAGAAAACTGAAAGTATCTGAGGAAATAGCTAGTCTATTAGATTCTTCTGTAATTACATCACAAATTATTTCTACAAGAATTTTGCCTCAGACGCCGACTTTGTTGCAGTTGGTTTTAAATATGACAAATGACATTTATTCTTTGATGCTTGGTCTTAGTTTATTCTAGTGATCTATGGCCAATTTATGACAACTTTGAAGGTTCTATAGAGAAAAAATATTTGGTAACAACCGGAGACATCTATGGTGAGACTGATTTTCTTAGTTTTTTAGAAAAGAAAACGGACTTTTATAAAATTTATACAGATGGGTCGAAAACTATAGATAAGATTAAATCAGCTTGTTATGATGAATTTCTGGATGTTACTAAATGTTTTATGATCAGTAATATGTGCTCTATTTATACAGCCGAATGCTATGCCATTTATATGGCATTACAGCATATTAAAACTTTGACCTATGTAAATAAGTTTCTTATAATATCAGATAGTAAAAGTGTCTTAGTAGCTATAGAGAATAGTAATTTATGTTTCAAATGCAATTATATTATTTTTAAGATCAAAAACATATTACATGAATTAGTCAGTAATAACGTTAATATAGAGTTTCTATGGGTTCCCTCCCACAGAGGGATTGCTGGAAATGAAAGAGCAGACACAGCTTCTAGAGGACCACCAGACGAAGACCATAAGAACATTTTAAAAGTCCCATTTACAGACCTCTTTTTGACGATCAAAGATGAAACCTTCGAGCTATGGAAAAGAATTTGGAATATAGTAAAGGTTAATAAGGGCAAATGGTACAGTGACATAAAGAAAGATCTCTCAATACCATGGTATAACACTGTACATTTTGAATCAAGAAAATTCACATCAGTAATAACAAGAATGAGATTTGGCCACTGCTTGATCCCCTCCCACCTTTATAAATAAAGAACATTAGAAGATGCGAAATGCCACAAATGCCTAGAAAATTATGTTGACCTCAAACATATTATCTTTGATTGCAAAGAACTAGGTCTAGACAGAATATTACTCTGCTCTGAAATAGATAACATATGTAAAGATAGAGACATAAGTGTACCCCGCCGCCCAGAAGATTTATTATCCAATTACGATTTCTTCAAATGTTTATACCGATTCATATGTTCAACGATGGAAAAACTGTAAAAATTATTGTAAATAGTGTTTTTTTTAATGTGTTTTGTAAATAGTGCTCAGTAAGAAGAAAGAAGAAGGGCATTAATTTTTTTTTAATTTAATTTGACGTTTATTAATGTATTTTTTCTGGAGCAAGGACTTGTTTCCAGCTCCCAATAAATAAATAAAAAAATGCTGATCAGTTGATGACAGTTAACGACGTCAATGTCAACTTGACATTGTTTTTTTTTCTTCTCATATTATGTCGCTACGGTAAATAAACTACTGCCAGTGTCGAGTAAATAAGTAGGAAAAGAAATGTATTTGGCGAAGTATACAGGAACTTTTCGTTCAAATTACTTTGAAAGTAACTAAGATGATGACGTTGTTAGTAGTATAAAACACGTTATAAATGTGCATTCATTGACTATACAAAAATTAAAAGAAAACTAGCGGTACTACGGAACCCTATATTGCACGTGGCCCGACACGCACTTGGCCGGTTTTTTTCCACATTCTCCTACTAGTCTTAGCGTGATAAAATATAGGGCCCTATAACCTTTCTCAATAAATCGCCAATGGGCTATCTAACACTGAAATATTTTTTTAAGCCGGACCAGTAGTTCCTGAGAATTAGCGCGTTCAAGTTAGCCCTTTCAAATATTTCCCCCGTTTTTTCCACATTTTCCTCTATTTTTTCGCTCCTATTAGTCTTTAGCGTGATAAAATATAGTATAACCTTCCTCGATAAATGGGTTATCTAACACAGAAAGAATCATCAAAATCCGTTGCGTAGTTTTAAAGATTAAAGGGAACAAATGGACATGAGGGAAAAAAGCGACTTTGTTTTATAATAATTATGTTACATAGATATAGATATTCCACTCTGAGTGCGGCAATCAGAGACATTTTAATGATAATTAAACTTCAACTTAATGGAGAGTTTGGTCTGTATTATAAATCATCCACAACGGATTTAGAGGCCTAGTATGTGTTCTACCTTTATACACCCCCCCCCCCCCCCACACTTTACATCATTTACCTACATATCGTGTTGTACCGTTTAGGTACTCATTTTTATCTCCTCAAATAATGAATAAACGATTCTGTCAACAATCGTTTCTGAGATCATCAGAATAAGGTGCGTGCTCACTGGTGAGACAAGTAATATTTTTAAAATCCATACTAATATTATAAATGCGAAAGTGTGTCTGTCTGTCTGTCTGTTAAGTACATCTTCACGCTAAAACCCCTAAACCGATTTTACTGAAATTTGGCATGGAGATACCTTGAGTCCCGAGAAAGGACATAGGATAGTTTTTATCCCGGAATAATGTAGGGTTCCCGCGCGATAAACAAATTTTGGTGCAACGGAGTTGCGGGCGTCATCTAGTTAAAAATATACATTAAATGTTGGGGAAAAAGTTTGTTCGCATTTTATATAAAAATTCAAAAGGTATATTTTTCATAAAGTTTATTCACATTTAATGAAAGTATGTAGGTGCTATTTTGTTGGATAACTTTTTGCCATTTTGTAGGTACGACGCGACGTGATGCCATCGCTATGAAAATTTTGAGACTTCTGATAAAAAAACTGGGACTTGTGGTTTTGGCAGTCCTGTCGTGAATCATGATTTTTTTAAAATTAAATAACGAGGCAAACGAGCAAACGGGTCACCTGATGGTAAGCAACTACCGTCGCCCATGGACACTCGCAACATCAGAAGAGCTGCAGGTGCGTTGCCGGCCTTTTAAGAGGGAATACGCTCTTTTCTTGAAGGTTTGCAGGTCGTATAGGTCCGGAAATACTGCTGGTGACAGTTCGTTCCAGAGTTTTACAGTGCGCGGCAGAAAGTTACGCGAAAAACGCACTGTGGAAGACTGCCACTCATCAAGGTGATGAGGATCAAGGTGATGAGGATGTAATGTTGAAGTTAAATGTAATAATGAAATAATCTCAATAGTAAATGAACATAAATTTCTAGGTATAGTTTTAGATAACAAACTCAAATTTAATAAACATACAGATTATATATGTAATAAAGCTTACCAGCGACTCAACATATTGAGATGTTTAGCAGGAGTTTTTTGGGGTGCTGATCCAAAAATTCTCTCAATGTTGTATAAAAGTTTAGTTAGGAGCCACTTTGACTATAGTTGCTTAGCATATATGTGACGTTATCTGGGAAAAGGGACCTTATGGAGGGTTTTAGTTTCCGAGATAATCGCATTTAAAGTAAAGTGTCGAAAAAAATCATTTTTTCTTTTTTTGCTCCATATTAATAAACGGACTCTAAATTTTGATATGACAAAGACACAGGTTTTAAAAACGATTTTTTATAGGTTAAAATAAATCTTAAAGTTTAGTAAAAAAGGGACCTTATTGTCGGTGCTGCAGTCGAGAGTCGATTGCGGCTTTCTTTCGGACTGGTATCTACTGTTATACTACTAGTAATTTGCACCAAGCTGAAAATCGGTAACATTGATTAGAATATCTGGGGGCACGGTAGTGCCCCCACCAAGTAGAGCGCGAAGCAAACACTGCAGTACCATCATTTACAGGAATCATTTCACCGCATTTTATGCCCCTATTTGAGAATCTCTAGAGGTCATTAAGTTCCGAAGTTAAGCTAAAGCAAAGTTTCTCATTTATGACACTCACTCACTCACTCAAGATCATCAAAATAGAACTAGTACTTCCCATAAACTCAGAGAGCTAAAATTTAGCACAGAGCTTAGGGTTTAATGGCCATTTATAGGGAAAAGCCGAAAAACCATAAAAATTAGCCAAGTGCGAGTCGGACTCGAAATTAGGTTTTTTGTATGGGAGCCCCCCTTAAATTTTAATTTCAATTTAATCCTGATTAAAGGTGATCAACCTGCATTGTCCTAACCAAACTTGGAAATAATACGTTTCCAACGCGGGAATCGGACTCACGACAAGAGCCACGCACTAAACCATTAGACCACGGAGGCGTATGTAACACGTGTGATGCTGATGGTGACGTTTACACGAGCGCGCAATCCTACACGAGCGATATGATGAAACCCACTACTTACGGCTCAGCTTATAAAATCAATATGCCCATGTTTCTATTTGTTTCTATATGTTTCTATAAAAAGAAGTGAAATCCCACCAAAAACATTCTGTAAAAAAACTCGCAAAGTCTCGAATCCCGATGGAGCTGCTTGTTTATCTCTAATAAGGGTTCCTTGTTGACTACGGAACCCTAAAAAATAATGAAATCTAGACAAAGTCATACCAAGTCTGAGGTTCCTTTATTTTTATAAAGAAATCTCAGAAATATAATTAAATAATGAAAAATATAATTAAATAAGTATTTAAACAAAATAAAAAATAAAATAAAAATAAAAAAATATGTTACACCTACGAAATTAACAGTATTTTTATATCTTCTTTTAACTTAATGACCGACATTAAGGTCCCTTTTAATATTTATGAATACTTCTATGGTAACTATGAGAAGTTACATGTTTTTGGTACACGTCTTGTTACTAAAGGATAATTAAAGTTATTTAGAAAATAAGAACTTCAATGTAAATAAAAATGTATATTTATTTTTATGTGATATTACTAAGCTTTTGATCACCGACAGTAAGGTCCCTTTTGAAAAGTGTTAAGTGTTTGTACCAGCTTTTTACTAAACTTGACTTTGAATTTTAAGACAGAAAAAAGTTACTTTTTAAATAGAAGTTTATATATTTGATTTCATTTGACTATGTTTAAGTGTAGTAAATATATATTTTTGTTGATTTTGACTGATTAATAAGATTAGTAGAAGCACAATGTTTATTTGTTCAAAATTTTTTTTAATACAATAAACAATGTTGTTTAATATCGAAAACGTCTCTATTTAGTAAAAACTGATCCGTTTTATATTATTATTTAATAAAATCCAATAGAAAACATACTATAAGTGAAATATTTAGTAAAAACTATCTTGGGCAATTTCATTACATCATGCATTTTGGCGTGGTAAACAACAGGAATAGAGTTATAAAATTATATAATTGAAGTTAAATTCTAAAAGACCATATAACGTACTTCTCAAAAAACATGATATCTATGTAACTTCCTACAATAACATACTTTTTTAGGATGTCGAAGTTTGAATGCGATTTTCTCAATATCACCTTTTACGACTTTCGAGTTTAAACATTTTTTTAAAAAATATTATCCGGATCTACACGCATGTTATTTACATGGTTCGATAGCCTATTAAATGTAGATTATGGAGATACTAATAACTCAATACCGACAATAAGGTCCCTTCACGCTGATAACGTCACATATTAATGCTAGCGCTAGTCTTCTAAAAAAGTTAAGATATAATTCAAAATCAAGCGCTGCGCATTATAACTGGTGCGATGAAATCCACCCCGATAAACTCAATAGAAGTTGAAACCTGTATACCTCCTTTATTCTTGAGACGACTCATGTTAGCTAAGAAATACTTTGTTAAGATGATTGCAATTAAGTCCTCAGTTCCTGTAAGAAAACTGAAAGTATCTGAGGAAATAGCTAGTCTATTAGATTCTTCTGTAATTACATCACAAATTATTTCTACAAGAATTTTGCCTCAGACGCCGACTTTGTTGCAGTTGGTTTTAAATATGACAAATGACATTTATTCTTTGCAGTGTTGCCAACTGCTAGCCTTGCCGAGTAGCTAGATTATTGTTCAAAAGTTGCTAGATTGCCAGTTTTTGTTCCCCCAATAAGTTGCTAGAAGTAGCTAAATGTAACGGACACTGTTTTGCCAACTGCTACCTCTACCAAGTGGCTAGATTGCTCCTAAAAAGTTAAAAAAATAACCGGCCAAGTGCGAGTTGGACTCGCGCACGAAGGTTTCCGTACCGCTATAGAGCGAAAGTAGGCAAAAATTGTGTTTTTTGTATGGGAGCCCCCTTAAAGTTTTTTTTTTTTATTATTATGAAAGTACAAATAAAATTAAGGATTTTGTGCAAAGTTCAAGTGCCTACCTGGTGCCTTTATTGACTACAAGCAAAAAAGGCCAAAAAAATTTGGTCTGTTGTGTGGGAAATTAAATATTAACTTTATTTTATTTTTAGTATTGGTTGATAAAGCAGCAACAGAAATACACAATCTGTGAAAATTTCAGAAGTCTAGCTATAGCGGTTTTTGAGATACAACCTGAAGATCGACAAACAGACGGACAGACATCGAAGTCTCCGTAATAGGGTCCCGTTTTTACCCTAAAAAAGATATATTTTTACATTCTTTCCGTCGATTCTCGGTAAATACTTTACGAATCTTGAAAGATGAAAAGTAGCTAGAAAAAGTAGCTAAAAAATCTAGCTACAACTTTTTTAAAATTGTAGCTGCCTGATACCGAAAAATAGCTAGATCTAGCTACAAAGTAGCTAAGTTGGCAACACTGATTCTTTGATGCTTGGTCTTAGTTTATTCTAGTGATCTATGGCCAATTTATGACAACTTTGAAGGTTCTATAGAGAAAAAATATTTGGTAACAACCGGAGACATCTATGGTGAGACTGATTTTCTTAGTTTTTTAGAAAAGAAAACGGACTTTTATAAAATTTATACAGATGGGTCGAAAACTATAGATAAAATTAAATCAGCTTGTTATGATGAATTTCTGGATGTTACTAAATGTTTTATGATCAGTAATATGTGCTCTATTTATACAGCCGAATGCTATGCCATTTATATGGCATTACAGCATATTAAAACTTTGACCTATGTAAATAAGTTTCTTATAATATCAGATAGTAAAAGTGTCTTAGTAGCTATAGAGAATAGTAATTTATGTTTCAAATGCAATTATATTATTTTTAAGATCAAAAACATATTACATGAATTAGTCAGTAATAACGTTAATATAGAGTTTCTATGGGTTCCCTCCCACAGAGGGATTGCTGGAAATGAAAGAGCAGACACAGCTTCTAGAGGACCACCAGACGAAGACCATAAGAACATTTTAAAAGTCCCATTTACAGACCTCTTTTTGACGATCAAAGATGAAACCTTCGAGCTATGGAAAAGAATTTGGAATATAGTAAAGGTTAATAAGGGCAAATGGTACAGTGACATAAAGAAAGATCTCTCAATACCATGGTATAACACTGTACATTTTGAATCAAGAAAATTCACATCAGTAATAACAAGAATGAGATTTGGCCACTGCTTGATCCCCTCCCACCTTTATAAATAAAGAACATTAGAAGATGCGAAATGCCACAAATGCCTAGAAAATTATGTTGACCTCAAACATATTATCTTTGATTGCAAAGAACTAGGTCTAGACAGAATATTACTCTGCTCTGAAATAGATAACATATGTAAAGATAGAGACATAAGTGTACCCCGCCGCCCAGAAGATTTATTATCCAATTACGATTTCTTCAAATGTTTATACCGATTCATATGTTCAACGATGGAAAAACTGTAAAAATTATTGTAAATAGTGTTTTTTTTAATGTGTTTTGTAAATAGTGCTCAGTAAGAAGAAAGAAGAAGGGCATTAATTTTTTTTTAATTTAATTTGACGTTTATTAATGTATTTTTTCTGGAGCAAGGACTTGTTTCCAGCTCCCAATAAATAAATAAAAAAATGCTGATCAGTTGATGACAGTTAACGACGTCAATGTCAACTTGACATTGTTTTTTTTTCTTCTCATATTATGTCGCTACGGTAAATAAACTACTGCCAGTGTCGAGTAAATAAGTAGGAAAAGAAATGTATTTGGCGAAGTATACAGGAACTTTTCGTTCAAATTACTTTGAAAGTAACTAAGATGATGACGTTGTTAGTAGTGATGAGTTTGAGCAAATTAAATCACTATTTAACAGTAATTTACTTTATTAATTATACAAAAACTTGTACAAAATATGGCCGTCACTATGATATCGCAGAATAGAAGAACATAGACAAGGAAGAATGTTGCATTATGGATTTGACCACAGAATACATAATATTAAGATTTGACAGTGTTGTAAGGCGCAAAATTCAATATTCAATATTAACTATATATAACAAATTAATTTCAACACTCTTCCCGAATTTAAGCCTTACAGTAATAAGCAAACATTTGGATATACTTAACTTAAAATAAACTTGAGCAAAATTATGTAACAATCTATAAGAATTACAAAGAAACTGACTTAAATGAACACATTCCAAGTTTGGTTCTCAAAAACTTAAATTTATCTTTTGACAATGCCTTAGTGAAAATATCTGCATATTGATTGTCACTACTAACATATTTCAAATCAATAATATTTTGATAATATTTTTCTTTAATAAAATGATATTTTATTTCAATATGCTTACACCTCTTATGAAAATTTATGTTTTTAATGACACTAATGGCACTTTGATTATCCAGATGAAGACACATTACACTCTGTTTGTACTGATCAATATTACTTAAGAATTGCTTGATCCACATAGTCTCTTTTGTAGCAGCACAGGCAGCCATGAATTCTGCTTCTGTTGTTGATAAAGCAACTGTTTGTTGTCTTTGACTGCACCATGTTACAGCCGCTCCATTCTTGATAAAAACATATCCAGTAATAGATCTACGTGTATCCAAATCATTTGCATAATCTGCATCACTGTAACCAGTGACATCTGCTAATTGTGGGCTTTGTGAGTAACACAACCCATAATCTTTTGTTTCTTTCAAATATTTAAAAATTTTCTTAACTGCACTCCAATGGGTATGGTTGTAACAATTGAGAAAACGACTCACCAGACTGACCGCAAACATTATATCAGGTCGACTCACGATGGCCAGGTGCATCAGAGAGCCGACTGCTTCTCTATAGGGAATGTCTTTATCCGGTCCTCCTTCCTTGTGCAACCTCATGTGAGGATCTACAGGAATGCTGTTTGGATTAGCATCATTCATGTTAAATTTGATTAACAGTTGTTCTATATATTTTGTCTGATGTATAAATATGCAATTATTGAATTGTTCTATTTGCATTCCTACAAAATTTCTAGGTTTACTTAATATTTTCATTTCAAATATGGATTTCAAATCATCAGTTATTTCTTTTATTGCTAAGTCATCTGTTGAAAATAATAACCCATCGTCTACATATAAGCATAAATAGCATTTCTTTTTATTAACTAGGCCAATATATACACATTGGTCAGATTTACTGTTGATAAAGCCAAACTTTTTAAGTACAGAGTCAAACTTACTATTCCAACACCTTGAAGCCTGTTTCAGTCCATACAGTGACTTATTCAATTTACAGACTACATTCTCGTCATGGACCAGTCCTTCCGGAGGTGTCATAAATATGGTCTTCTCTAGTTCACCATACAGAAATGCTGTTTTTATATCTAGCTGGATAATTTTGAGATTATTTTGTACAGCTACTGAAAGTAATAATCGTATAGAGTCATACCTGACAGTCGGTGCAAATGTTTCATCGTAGTCGATGCCCTTAGTTTGAGCATATCCTTTTGCACACAGGCGTGATTTATATCTTAGGCCAGTTGGTTCTTCTTTTATTCGGAATACCCATTTACATTGTATTACTTTAGCATTTACAGGTTTTTCAACCAATGTCCAGGTATTATTTTTCTTATGAGCATCTAACTCTTCATTAATGGACTTTTTCCATTTATCTTGTTCAATTGAGTTCATTGCTTCTTTATAAGTCATCGGAACACATTTTAGAGAAATGTCTTCCTGTTGACACATGTAGCTATTTTCTTCCGATTCATCCTGTTGAAATTCTTTAACTCTGTTTCTTCGTGGTCTCAGTGTTATATTTTTAACTGATGGAGAATCAATACTGATGTCTGGTTCATACTCGCTGACTGAAGAGTTTTTTTCACATACAGTATCATATGAACTAGTGCTGTTATCTATATCTTCAGTTTCAGTGTTTTGATCATTATCTGTACTTGCAGAATTTTTATCTGACAGATCTACCAGGACATAATCCCTTTTAACAGTAGATTCTAAAAATGTAGCATCTCTGCTTTTAACTACTTTTCTAGTTTCTGGTATCATGAATCTATATCCTTTAGTGTGATCGCAGTATCCAATAAAGATCATTTTCTGCGCTTTAGGGTCCCATTTTCTGCGCTTCTCATGAGGTAAGTGAACCATCGCTTCACAACCAAAAACACGCAAGTGTTTCACCTTTGGTTTTTGTCCAGACCAAATTTCTTCAGGTGTTTTGTATGATAGGGACTGTGTAGGTGAGCGATTTATAACATAAGCAGCGGTGTGTACTGCATCAGCCCAAAATTGTTTCGGCAGATTGGCATTAAGAAGCATACATTTAGCTCTTTCAATAAGACTTCGGTTCATGCGTTCTGCAGTGCCGTTCTGCTCGGGAGAGTACGGCGTCGTTGTTTGGTGTATGATCCCCGCAGCTTTCAAATAGTCAGAGAAATTCCTGTTGACATATTCCAAGCCATTATCAGTTCGGAGAATTTTAATATGAATACCAAGTTGATTTTCTACTTCATGTTTAAATTCTTTGAATTTTTCTAATGCATCTGACTTATTCCGGAGAAAATACACATAAATTTTCTTTGAAAAGTCATCAAGAAATGTGATAAAATATTTGGCACCTCCTATTGTTTGTGTTTCCATAGGGCCACATATATCTGAATGAATTAATTCAAGCAGACCCTTTGCTTTATTCCCATCACTTCTAAAAGGTAATCTTGTTTGCTTACCTTCTTTACAGGTGACACATGTCAGATTTTCTGATTTTACTGAGAAAGTTACATGGTCAGTATTTTCTTGCATTTTCCTTAGACTGTTGAAATTGAGATGTCCCATTCGTTGGTGCCACAGGAAGATATCTTGATTGTCAACATCGGACATGCATGCATAGCCTCCACCAGGCATATTTAGCCGGTACATGTTGTTGATAATACTAGCCGTTGCTACTATCTGACTTTTGTTGTTCATAATAGTATAGCCAGTCCTGTCAAATCTTACTCGGCCTCCACTGCGAATAATCTGACTAACGGAAAGCAGGTTAGTCGCTAATTCTGGAACATATAACACATTTGTGAACAGTACCTTGTTTTCTTGCCCTTTATCATTGTAAGTACTTAAGCTTACTTGCCCTGAGCATTGCACTGATAATACTTTATTGTCTGCTACTCTTATATTCTTGATGGCAGTAGTAGTCACATTCTGAAGCAAACTTTTGTCTTTAACCATGTGTGATGACGCACCTGAGTCCACATACCATGCTTCACACTGTGTCGATGTAGCTATGAACACGGCAGCATATGAAGAAGATGATTTTTGTTGCATGTCTTTTGATTTTGATTTGCATTCTGGGCTTTTGTGTCCATACTTGTTGCAAGTATAGCACCGTGGTCCTTTAGACAACTTCTTATTACCATTTTTCTGAAATTTTTTGTTGACTACAAATGCTTTTGGATCATTTTCCAATGGTCTGACATCTTGTAAGAGTTTTGCTTTGACCGAATCTGAAGTAATTTTCATGCCTGAGCTTTCAATAGCAATAATCATAGGTTGATAAGAATCAGGCAGACCTGAGAGTAGTAGTGTGCCAAGCCACTCATCGTCCACCTTGAAACCTATGTTTCTGAGCTTATGAGCTGTGCCCATTATTTTGCTTACATATTCTTCTATATTTTGACATCCTGTTAGCGACGTATTGCACAGATCACGCAGTAGACCAACGCGGCGTGTCAGCCCAGAGTCGTCGAACGTTGACGACAGCCTATTCCATACTTCTTTGGCTGTACTGGCTTCTTGTATGTGCACATAATTTGTTGGATCAACAGACAGTATAATTTTTGTTTTTGCCTTTGTATCTCGTTTCGGATCAACTTCGGACGTTTCGGATTCTATGCAGTCCCACAACTCTTCATGTTGTAGATATGTTTGCATTGCAAACCGCCAAGTAACATAATTTTCACGTCCAGATAACTTTTCAATGAATGCCATTTGGTTAGTTGTCCCCATTGTTGAAAAAATTTGTTGAGGTTAAACACATGAAAATTTTTCGATGTAATACTTGGTATTGCATTTAGCACTGTTCGATTTTCTGAGCTTACTGGGCCCATAACCTGATGAGTTTGAGCAAATTAAATCACTATTTAACAGTAATTTACTTTATTAATTATACAAAAACTTGTACAAAATATGGCCGTCACTATGATATCGCAGAATAGAAGAACATAGACAAGGAAGAATGTTGCATTATGGATTTGACCACAGAATACATAATATTAAGATTTGACAGTGTTGTAAGGCGCAAAATTCAATATTCAATATTAACTATATATAACAAATTAATTTCAACAAGTAGTATAAAACACGTTATAAATGTGCATTCATTGACTATACAAAAATTAAAAGAAAACTAGCGGTACTACGGAACCCTATATTGCACGTGGCCCGACACGCACTTGGCCGGTTTTTTTCCACATTCTCCTACTAGTCTTAGCGTGATAAAATATAGGGCCCTATAACCTTTCTCAATAAATCGCCAATGGGCTATCTAACACTGAAATATTTTTTTAAGCCGGACCAGTAGTTCCTGAGAATTAGCGCGTTCAAGTTAGCCCTTTCAAATATTTCCCCCGTTTTTTCCACATTTTCCTCTATTTTTTCGCTCCTATTAGTCTTTAGCGTGATAAAATATAGTATAACCTTCCTCGATAAATGGGTTATCTAACACAGAAAGAATCATCAAAATCCGTTGCGTAGTTTTAAAGATTAAAGGGAACAAATGGACATGAGGGAAAAAAGCGACTTTGTTTTATAATAATTATGTTACATAGATATAGATATTCCACTCTGAGTGCGGCAATCAGAGACATTTTAATGATAATTAAACTTCAACTTAATGGAGAGTTTGGTCTGTATTATAAATCATCCACAACGGATTTAGAGGCCTAGTATGTGTTCTACCTTTATACACCCCCCCCCCCCACACTTTACATCATTTACCTACATATCGTGTTGTACCGTTTAGGTACTCATTTTTATCTCCTCAAATAATGAATAAACGATTCTGTCAACAATCGTTTCTGAGATCATCAGAATAAGGTGCGTGCTCACTGGTGAGACAAGTAATATTTTTAAAATCCATACTAATATTATAAATGCGAAAGTGTGTCTGTCTGTCTGTCTGTTAAGTACATCTTCACGCTAAAACCCCTAAACCGATTTTACTGAAATTTGGCATGGAGATACCTTGAGTCCCGAGAAAGGACATAGGATAGTTTTTATCCCGGAATAATGTAGGGTTCCCGCGCGATAAACAAATTTTGGTGCAACGGAGTTGCGGGCGTCATCTAGTTAAAAATATACATTAAATGTTGGGGAAAAAGTTTGTTCGCATTTTATATAAAAATTCAAAAGGTATATTTTTCATAAAGTTTATTCACATTTAATGAAAGTATGTAGGTGCTATTTTGTTGGATAACTTTTTGCCATTTTGTAGGTACGACGCGACGTGATGCCATCGCTATGAAAATTTTGAGACTTCTGATAAAAAAACTGGGACTTGTGGTTTTGGCAGTCCTGTCGTGAATCATGATTTTTTTAAAATTAAATAACGAGGCAAACGAGCAAACGGGTCACCTGATGGTAAGCAACTACCGTCGCCCATGGACACTCGCAACATCAGAAGAGCTGCAGGTGCGTTGCCGGCCTTTTAAGAGGGAATACGCTCTTTTCTTGAAGGTTTGCAGGTCGTATAGGTCCGGAAATACTGCTGGTGACAGTTCGTTCCAGAGTTTTACAGTGCGCGGCAGAAAGTTACGCGAAAAACGCACTGTGGAAGACTGCCACTCATCAAGGTGATGAGGATGGTATGTTTTTCGCGTGGAACGATGGCGAAAAGTTGCAGGTGGTATGATTCCGAACAATTCTTCAGAGCACTCCCCGTGATACAACCGATAGAGAATGCAGAGCGAAGCTACATCTCGGCGCAATTCCAAGGGGTCCAAGCTGTTTAAAACACTATGGCAGTCAACAATTCGAGCGGCCCTTCGTTGGATACGATCCAGAGGGAGCAGTTGGTATTTTGGCGCCCCTGCCCAGAGATGAGAACAATGATATTCCATATGAGGCCGAACCTGCGCCTTGTAGAGTTGTAGGCGTTGGTCCGGACTGAAGTACTGTCTCGCTCTGTTAAGAACACCAAGCTTCTTCGAGGCTAATTTGGCCTTACCCTCTAGATGATATCGGAACTGGACTTCGCTCGATATGTTGACGCCAAGTATCTCAATGCTAAGGAATTCTGCAGAGATCGAAACAGGTGCAAATCTGATGAACTATACGGCGGATGCATTAACACTTAACACCTTCCCAACAAAATATCGTAATTTTTGTTGAGTGGCTAAATATGTGTGAGTCTAGCGTTATTATGGCGATAAACTACGTCATCCCATCTGTTTATTCATTCTGGCCGCTTTCTTTCAACTTTTTGCTTTAATCTCATGGTCCTGCCTCGCGGTAACAGCTCATAACCATACACACAGCATCACCTTGTTGCGAGTTATCCGGGTTTCACCACAGTCTGTGAAGCCTGACCGGCCTTTGACTACCATCTTTTTCGTACCTTCTTGTCGTACGTAATAAAGATGCGTTTCTCTCTGGTCGCCGGACTAAAAGTTTAGTAATTACTAGAGATGCGCCGAATAGTGATTTGGCCGAATAACCGAATACCGAATATTATTCGGTTTAGCCTTTACCGAACCGAATATTCGGCCGAATTATTCGGTTTACCATTATTTTATTTTGCCGCGTAATCAGGTTCTATCGTGTACCCTACGTGCCGCTGCTGGCTAGCTCGGAGCGAGTCGTCTGGGCTTTCACGTATCTCGCGAGCGCAATGCAATCGCAATTATTGCGCAATAATTGCTCCAAAATCGCAGTTTCGTATCACACAACAGCCAAAACAATACGATAGCAATCGAGCGACAGTACTTACTCCCTCTGCCGAACAATCAAGGAACTATAATTGCATTTAAATCGCTAAATCTCCATACTGTTGCATTTGTTTCGTATCACCTAAGGCTTTTACAGCAATGCGATGGCAATCGGCGAACAATTTGAACTGTCAAATAGCGTTCACAACAAAAGTGATTTTTTCCGATTGCTTGTTTATCGCTGAGTGGTTAGTGGTGTTTTGAGTAAAATTTTAAACTATAAAACATATTTTTATCACATTAGTGCATACAGTGCTCGTATTAGAAGCCATTCCTGTAGAAGAAACAAGAGATGCAGCCAGAAATACAGCTAAATAAGACCTCGCAATCGCGACCGAGCCCAGGCACTGAAACTGTCTGACTCTGAGTTTAAAACCCATTACAAGGGTTGAATAAGAAGCTGTTTGTAGATATCTGTGACGAGTTTAACACATTGACAAGAAAAACAACAATTAACACCCTGTGCAGTGTTGCGAAACATTTGCAACAACCATCGCCTGCCAGTTATAGTTTCTTTTAAAAAGTGAGATCCAGGTTTTAGTGAGTGGCAGACCGCAAAGAACTTGCAGAGGTTGTGATCTTTATGAAGTGAAAAATAAAGCAGTAAAACAGTGTTATTTGTTTCATTTGCATGTAGATTACTATTTATTATGTTTTGTTTGACTTTTAATATAAAAAACTTCCATATGAAGCTGTCTTTTAATTCTACTCCATTTCATATACAAAGCCAAGAAAAATATCATACTTCATACTAATATTATAAAGAGGAAAGATTTGTTTGTGATGGATAAACTCTAAAACTACTGGACTGATTTTAAAAATTCTTTTACTATTACACAAGTATGTTATCCCTGAGTGACATAGGCTATGTATGTCCCACGGGCGAAGCCGGGGCGGGTCTAGTTTTTAATATTTTGAAAAACAAACCGAAACCTATATTCGGTAACTGAGCCGAATAATTCGGCCGAATACAAATAGTGGAAATGATGCTGAATACGCCGAATACCGAATACCAAACGAATATTCGGCGCATCTCTAGTAATTACTGGACAACTGGGTATTGACCACAAAACGGTTTTGAAAAAAGCCGGTTACACAAAAAAACTTGATATCAGGGTGACTCATGAGCTCACTGAAAGAAACCTAATGAACCGTGCACTCAATTAATTATAGGACGTTATGATACTGAATCATTTTTAAAGAAGCTGATAACTAGTGATAGTGAAGTGCTCAATTAATACCATTAATACTAATTATTTATAATTAACTAGCTGTCCGGGCAAACGTTGCTTTGCAATAATATAAATTATTTCTCCCATATTATTTTATTAAAGTGTTAAGTGACTAAATAAGTATGTCGCGGTCGCCATGGCAACGTCGACGAAACATTGGTCGCCGTCAGTCTCAGGTTGTAATAATTTACTATTATTTATTCAACAAATGCACGTATCAATATATAAAGTACCCAGTAGCCGATTCTCAGACCTACTGAATATGCATATAAAATTTGGTAAAAATCAGTAAAGCCGTTTCGGAGGAGTTCGTGGACTAACATTGTGACACGAGAATTTTATATATAAGATAAATATACCACAAGGGTCGGGGAAGGATATAGTCTACTTTTTGCGGAAAATGCACGGTTTCCGTGTCCATCGAGGAATTGATTCCTAGGCAGTTGACCAACGTCGACAAAACGTCGACGAAACGAAATTTATAATACTGGCTGTAGTATAATATAATATTTGGGACGATTTTGTATCGTACAGTGAGTTTTCCCCCTTAGGAGATGTTGACATGAATGCGCGGGGGGCGTCGAACCGCCTCTCAAAATCTCGGTTAAGGGTATACGTTCATTTTATGCGACACAACGTGATTTGATTTGAATAAAAGGTTCGTGCCCGCAGTGTATGGTAATACGCGTGTTAATGTATCAAAGGGAAATCTCTACTTTGTTTCGCTCGTTAAGGCGTTGCTAAAGATTCATTTACTTCTGTGTTTTGCTGTCTTGGTGATTATATACCTACAAGGATGATTGTTCGCGCTAATGATTATAATGTCAATGATATATTAAAACAACCCCTGATTCAAAACGCTTATAATAAGTGTCAAGCATATTGAACTGATGAAATCCCAGTGACTTACGAGTTACAACAATTCATGAAATAGATAAACTCAAATCTTGCAGCAGTTCCAGTCCTCAAGAACGTTTCATTTCGGTTTTGTTCGGAACGGAACGCTATTTGGAACATTTTTTGAGAACGTAATGATTTTTTCGTTTTTGATCCTTAAAACGGTTTTAAACGGTTTTTCCCGTTTCCTCGATCAAAAGTTAAATATATGACAAAAACTATTATTTTTCGGGCATTCGTTTGCGGTATCACGGCGAGGCAATAATCGGCCAAGTGCGAGTCGGACTCGCTCATGGAGGGTTCCGTACCGTTACAGAGCAAAATAAGGTCAATCATTGTGTTTTTCGTATGGGATTAATTTTATTTTTTTTTATCAGTTTTATGAATTATTAAAGAACTCATATAGTCAAGGAGTCTATGAAAATGTCAAGAGCCTACCTATTATCGTTATTGATATCGAGCAAAAAAGGCCAAAAAATTATGGTTGTTGTATTGCAGCCCCCCTTAAATATGAAATATATCTTGTTTTTTAGTATTTGTTGTTATAGCGGCAACAGATATATACACAATCAAATCAAGTCCAGCTATATTAGCGGTCGCACAGACAGACAGCCTTCGAAGTCTCAGTAATAGGGTCCCAATTTTACCCTTTGGGTACGGAACCCTAAAAATCAGGTACAGCATAGATTTAAATAAAAATTTGGGATCGACTACGTTTTACCGTTTAATTTAAAATTATCATACTACGTAATTAATTTTTGTGAGTAGCTTCATTTTGATAAGACGAACAACATTTTTATTTGCGAAAAATCTTGATAATTGTAGCTAACAGAGATAGAAAGGACTTCATACTTTAATTTGATGGTCCTAAGACCTAAATTATGGATTGTTCTATTTGTAGGACAATGTTACTCTTAAATTCACTTTAAAATATTAACTTCCGTTTATTTTCTCAATTTTAAAAAGACACATACATGACGTGTATTTACTATATTTTACTAAGGACTAGATGACGCCCGTATATTTTTTCGGGATAAAAAAATCGGTTGTCTGTAAAGTCGGTTTACTGACGATAGTTGAACGTGACAACGTCATAGCCTTAACCCCCCAGTTCCGGGAAAAATCTATGCAAAAAGTTGGCAGGTCAATGTGCAAAAAAAAATGGCGCCCGGTCTACCCTCTTTTTAAAATTAACGTAATATCCTTACTTATCCATATTTTATGTTTGTGTGAACTACATTATAACGTATGTTAAATTTTATATCTATCAAGCCATCATAATAATAGTATTTAGTCCGATGTGATCAATTATAAACTTTCGAAACTAAATTAGTGACTTGTTCAGAAGAAATAAACGAATAAATTACTCATCTATACTAATATTATAAATGCAAAAGTATCTCTGTCTGTCTGTCTGTCTGTCTGTCTGTCTGTCTGTCTTGCTTTCACGCCAAAACTACTGAACCGATTGTAATGAAATTTTGTACACAGATAGTCTAAAGCCTGAGAAAGGACATAGGCTACTTTTTAACTGGAAAAAGGGATTGTAAGGGGGTGAAAATGCGTAAATTTTTTAAAAATAAGTTAGTTCCAAAAATTCATAACAGATGGCGCTAAGAGTCGCCTACATTGCGCTATCGCTTGCTCATAAGTCTTTCTATAAGAGGTGGTACCATGATGGTCCGGGTTTTGCGATTCTTTCGATTGTTATACACGTTATTAAATAATTCACTATTCAGTACTTTATCTATGTAGATTGTAGTGACGTAACCTTCCAAGTTCAAATGATAAATAGTTTATGGGTAAAGCTAAAGTTGTGTAGTGGGGGGCTAAATAAGCTTTAAATTTGGTATAAATAAAGTTTAATTTAAAAAAATGAAATATTATGTGCACACTGCACAGTTGTTTTTGGGTATTTTGATTTAAGGGGTACCAGTTTTTTAAAAAGCTTTTAAACTTAGAGTATCAATAACTTACCTTAAGTAAGTTATTCATACTCTAAGCTTTTAAATTTGACACCAATTTTGTTGACACCGCGCGCCATAAACTGAAGTCCACGCGGACGAAGTCGCGGGCAACAGCTAGTTATAAATAAAATATTTATAATGAGTAAAATAAACTATTCGCAATACAAAACGCTACATACATTCGTGAAATCCAGTAAAATCTTCGAACAAAGCACAAGTCATACCTTGACACGTAGGAAATATAATAATAGCTCACAGATCGTTTATTTATTTTTCATTCAGAGTGTGGGTCAATGTATCAACGGTCATAACTAACCAAACTTCTTCATACAAAAGTATTCTCTAAGTCATCGAAATACGTAATATAATCGAAACAAAGAGCGCGGCCCAGGTGGGCCTTACGGTTGTTGAGAGACTTGAGCGAGCGATCAGCGAGGTAACGCCGCATGAACTGTCATGTTTTTTCGTGCGCGCACCCCATATCGAATTATAAGACGTTATCACGTCAAAAAGTATCCTAATATTATGTTCTTTCCCAAGCCTCAAAAGTATCTTCATACTCAGTAAACCAGTTGAGTTGTTTGGGTGTGAAGAGGTAAGAGATAGACAAAAACACCTTCGCATTTATAATGTTATATTAGAAAACGTATTGACACGTTTTGCTACAATATTTGCACCCCATCGTTTTATCACAATGGCTCTGATAATTTTTAAGTTATCGGGTTCATTTAAAAAGCATTTCAAAGGTTATTTCAAGTGCCAGATTGTTTTAAAAAATATTTTTAAAACCCTTACTTTATATTAAGAAACAAAATTGTTCGGTTAAGAATATTTTAATATAGATTTACTAACAATTTATTCAAATAAAATGTATAATTATTATCCTAGTTAATACTTATATTTCGATGACTTAGATTTTTGTCGGAGGTGAGTTTGTAAATTAATTAAGTACAGCCAAAGTATTACGTTTTATAAAAATGCTTATGGTTTAAAGTCTTTTCGATATTGTGCTTTATATCTCATATTTTTTCACATTTCGTTATTATATTGGAACTAGGTAAACCGGGAGTCACGTAATAACAAATTGGGGTTTATGCCCGCCTTAAGACAATAAGTATTTTTCTCACGCAAAATCTTTGATCTTTAATTACCTATAGGCTATAACTCATTTAATTATTGAATTATCAAAAAAATTGTACATAAAAAATTATTTTTGTGTATCTATTGATTTCTGGGGCTTTTTTATTTAAAAAATTCACCCCCGAGACGGGGTTGCATTCACCCCCAGGGTAAAAGCGCAAGTAGCGCAAGTATGCCACTTTTATTTCTTAAGTTATCCCCTTATACTCACCAAAGAAAATCGATTGAGGTTCAACAAAATTGGCGGTGAAAACCTTTACTGACTGCCCTATGTCCCGCTGTTTGGATTTAACCGTTTTATTTCGGTTTTCAAAACGTTCTCAAATACGTTTTTGTTCCCAAAAACGTTATTGCAATGAACCGTTCCGAACGAATCAAAACCGTTATTTAAAATAACGTTTTCGAGCCGGTTCCAGCACCGATCAGGCTGATGATGGTAAACTGTTGCTAAGAACACTCTCGATTGTGGCATACAAATTAAGAAAAATATAGTTCTACCGTGTGGATGCTGCTATGCCACGGGCCGACGCGCGACGCAGACAGACGCGTTAAATTTAAAATACCCCTCTTTTTGGTCAGAGGGTCAAAAAATTAAGTTTAGTTAAACCCGACAAACTACACATTAGTGTTGACGTAGGTATACGCGTGTGCGGCGTGTGTTGCAACTTGCACCGCCTAAGGGCTCTGCCAAATATCAAGTTATTTTCATCTAAAAATAACGGATCTTTAATTTATTTCTGTTTGATGTGCCGGTACTAAAAATAGTTTTGGAAATTACCACATAATAACCGCGAGTATGGTAACTGCTTATAATAATATAACTATACATAATGTAAAACGAATATTATTGCTCTTTTGCTCTTAACTTTTATACCCTGCACTTTTGGTAGTAGTTTTATGTCTTACTTTAAATAATATTGATTTTTCGCTTTGTGTGTGGGTGGACACTCGTAACATCAGAAAAGTTGCAAGTGCGATGGTGGACTTTTAAGAGGAAATAAGCTCTCTTCTTGAAGGTTGCATTGGTCCAGAAATACTGCTGGCGATAGTTCATTCCAGAGTTTTACAGTACGTGGTAGAAAGTTACGCTAAAAACGCACGGTAGAAGACTGCCAAGTCTTCAAAGACTCATCAAGGGGATGTACCATTTTTCGGGCGGAACGATGGCGAAATGTTGCAGTGGGTAACATAGCTGTACCATACCTGTGAAGTAGCAATCGACTGACGCGCGGCGCCTGCAGTTGTAGGGATCACCAATAACCCACAAAAAGTAAATAAATCATTGAACATACCAAAAATATATCTCCAGCCATACAGCTCCTTTCTGAAAGTCGGTTAAACACAACATATTTTTCTTCTCAATTTATAAAAAATATCGTATGTTTGTATGATCTATGTTAGGTAGGTACTTATATTGTGAAGATTTTACACAAAAAGAAAAATATAAAAAAAAAATGGAACAAGCGTTTGTATGCGAAAGGCGAGAATGCTCTCTTTGAAATGAAAAGAAAACACTTTGTTCCACGAGTATTTGTAGCCACTTGGTGAAATTGAAAAGTCCACTCGGGCTCCTGTGACTGGGGAGACAATCGAAAATTGTTCTTTCTTTTTTCGGGTAGGTGCAAATAAAGTCGTCACAAGTTTCTGCTTATTATATTTATGAAATTAATAGTTTAACGCCTTAATTTAACTGTAAAAGTACTGATCTTATATTAATATATATAGTGCTTTGGAGATCTTAAGTAAGCAGCACTTTTTATGGGTCACTAACTGAAAATATAGCATCTTACCTGCCAGCTGATTTACGGTATCTACATTTGCACTCACATAATAATTTATCACAAAAATATTCATCAAGATGTCGCAAATGTCTGATATATTAAAGGCACAACAGAGTTTAGAAGATCTTGTCACAAAGAAAATGGAGGAGCTTCAGTTGCAGCTGCAATGTGGAGCCACTGCAAAGGACACAGTGGCAAAAGTTGCTGAAGAATTCCGCACATTCAGAGAGCTCACTTTCTCCATGCTCAGGT
This sequence comes from Lysandra bellargus, assembly GCA_905333045.1. Lineage (NCBI taxonomy): Eukaryota > Metazoa > Arthropoda > Insecta > Lepidoptera > Lycaenidae > Lysandra > Lysandra bellargus. The sequence goes on along the minus strand of HG995332.1, from coordinate 1,742,109 downwards.
TACTGCGGACGCAGATCTCTGAGTGTTCCAGAGCTATTGATGTGATGGAAACAAGGTCCCGCAAGAAATCTCTAATCATCTCTGGTGTTCCGGAACAAAGTGGGGAGAACTGTGCAGCTTTACTCCTGAACATTCTTCAACAGAAACTGCATCTGAAGGATATCTCAGCCAACTCCATCAAGGTATGTCATCGATTAGGCAATATAATATCTGATACTGACACCCAACGACATCGGCCTATATTGGTGAAATTTATTTCAAGTGACCTTAAGGCTGCCATTTGGAGAGCAAAAGCCAAGCTCAAAGGGACACCGTACGCATTGAAAGAGTTTTTAACTAGATCAAGGCAGGTTGTGTTCTCAAGGGCCAGATTGCACTTTGGTATGAGGTCATGTTGGACTCAGGACGGGATCATTGTCATAAAGAGCACTGATGGCAAACGACACAAATTAATATCTCTAGATGAGCTCCAGCCCCTTCTGCTTAAATACCCAAAGGCATTATCTGCCACATCCAGCTCCAGCAACAATAAACCTTAATGCAACATTTATATTTTGGTTAGGTTGTTTTAATTTTCTTCAACAATTATTTTATTTGTTGTTGCCTTAGGTTACATTTTTGTTGCTATTTATATTGCGTATGTATTATATTTCTTGATTGTTTAAGGCAATATCTATTATTATAATTATTTATATTGTTAATGTTTATTGTTAAGAATAGGGTAAACTTTAATTGTGTTTGCAAACTGCAGGTCAACAATAATTTTGTTTTCAAACTTTTAATTTCTACTGTCAAGTGTCAATTGTCATGCTGACAACTGCCACGTTTGACATAACTTTTTTTTTTTTGTATATACATTGTGTCCTAGTTTAATTAAATTTTTCGTTTGTCGATCTAATGTTGCAGTATTATTTAATAGTTATCTGAGTTAAGTTTGGTCTTAATTGTATTACCGTACTCTATACTTACTTTTTATTATGTTTAAGCTGTACCCGAAGTCGGCTGGCGGGTGGTGCTGAATTAATACTAAAATATTCCATCTTAATTATAAAATTTTTAGGTATATAATTGTACTATATTCAATTATTTTTCTTAGGTATATTTATATATTTTATATAATATATTATTTTATTTGTATAATGTCATTGTCACATAATGATTCCTTTGTTTCTGTGGAAAGTTCAAATAGTTCAACTAGCAATGATAGCTTCCATTCAATTGATAATACTCTGGGTGAACTCTTGCAACAAAACTTTAACACTGGTAACACTAATAATCTCAACATAGTTCATATCAATGCCCAAAGTGTTCCCAGTCACTTTGACGACATGTTAGAAACATTTACAGGCTGTAACATTCATGCCATACTTATATCGGAATCTTGGTTGAAACCTCACCTCCCCTCCACAACATACAGTTTGCCCGGTTTCATCTTGATACGTTGTGATCGTGCCGACAGACGTGGCGGTGGTGTTGCCATCTACTTACGCAGTGACCTTCCTTATAAAATAATCGCATCTTCACCTCCTCAATATATGGCTAATGCTGAATATCTTTTCTTAGAGGTTTGCGTTAAGGGGTCGAAGCTGGCTTTGGGAGTCGTATATTGTCCCCCTACAGTTGACTACTTTACTCAACTAGATACGATTTTAGAGTCCCTATGCACAGATTATTTACATCACATAGTCATGGGGGATTTCAATACTAATATCTTAGACATCTCATCTCCGCGCTCTCAAAAGCTTTTGCACATAATAGAGTCTTGCAGCTTACATTACCTACCTCTCCAAGCAACACACCATAATGTCAACGGTGAGGATACGTTGTTAGATCTAATTTTGACCTCTGATCGTTCATTGGTTTTTGCTCACGGTCAGTTTCATGCGCCTTGTTTTTCTCTTCACGACCTGATTTTTGTGCGGTATAACCTGAAACCTGCTAAATTTAAACCCAAGTCAATATATCGTCGGTGTTTTTCGCGTATGGACACTAATAAATTGAAGCTCGACGCGGCGGACATTGATTGGGAACCACTTAAGTTAGAGACCTCTTTAGACAATAAAGTGCAGGTTTTTAATAATAAAATTAATGATCTGTTCGACACTCACGCGCCTTTTAAAAGGATTAAACTAAAGCATCAACCAGCACCGTGGATGTCGGAAGAAATTAAACTGGTTATGAGACGCAGGGACCGGGCATTCCACAAATATAGGTCTAATAGGTCCGAAGACAACTGGACCTGCTTTAAGGCTGCGAGGAATCGGTGTAACCAGATGATTCGCAATGCAAAACGCCGACACATCCTAAATAGCTTAACATCTTACTCTTCTTCATCTGCTAGCATTTGGAAGTACCTTGGCACCATGGGAATTGGCAAATCACGTCATGATAATTTGGAAGGTTCTATTAATTTGAATGACATAAATATCCATTTTTCCTCGTACACTGCATTGGACACACTTACGAAATGTCAAACCATTATGTACATAAATAATTTACCATTTGCTAGCAATGAACGGTTCCATTTTTCACCAGTTACTTCGGGTGAGATTAAAGCCATAATCAAGTCTATCGACTCCAAAGCCATAGGCTGTGACAACATCAGTCGGCAGATGTTACTACCTATTATCGATGAAGTCTTGCCAGCCATTACCCACATTATCAACTGTTCTCTAGAATCCTCTTCATTTCCCAAACTGTGGGGTAAAGCTTACATTCGTCCTTTACCTAAAATTCCTAATCCATTACAACCATCCCATTTTCGTCCTATTTCCATTCTTCCCTTTTTATCCAAGGTTCTAGAGGCATGTGTTCAAAAGCAGTTCTCCGGGTTTGTACTCCAAAACAAAATCCTCTCACCACTCCAATCAGGATTCAGACCTGGACACAGTACCACCTCTGCTTTGCTAAAAATAACTTCTGACGTAAGGGCTGGCATGGAGGATTCAAAGATCACTGTCTTAGTTTTAATAGATTTTTCCAACGCATTTAATAATGTTGATCATGACATCCTTTTAACAATTCTTTCTCGTATACTCTCACCCGAAGTTTTGAATTGGTTTCGTTCCTATCTTCGAGGACGCCAGCAGAGTGTTAAGGTTGATGATTCCTCTTCTACTTGGGTAGATCTGGAAGCTGGTGTACCTCAAGGCGGTATTCTCTCTCCACTTTTGTTCTCATTATTTATTAATTTTATATCCCTAGTAATACTATTTTGTGCGTATCACCTTTATGCCGACGACTTGCAGCTTTACATCCAAGAGAGGGTCGAAAATTTACCCACCGCTATCAGGAACATGAACCGGGATTTAGAAGCGATATGCATGTGGTCTGCCAATTTTGGTCTACATGTAAACCCCAATAAATGCCAAGCCATTTTGATTGGCAGTCCACGTTTGTTAAGCCGAGTAGACGTTGGAGCCCTACCACCTATTGTTTTTGCTGGCAATGTTATCCCATTTAGCTCTAGCGTTAAAGACCTCGGGCTACATATAGATGGTAATCTTGACTGGCGCACCCACGTTACCAACGTCTGTCGTAATGTTACCGGCTCCCTGCGTTCTCTTTACCGTCTGAAAAATTTTTTACCTCACAATATAAAGGTGTTGCTGGTTCAGACTCTCATAGTGCCACTGCTCGATTATGGTGATGTATGCTGTTATGAACTCCGGGAGGAACTGCTTAATAAACTTGATCGTATGTTAAACAATTGCATTAGGTTCATATTCAATCTTCGAAAGTTTGATCACGTTTCTTATTACCGATCTAAATTGAACTGGCTGCCCATTCGTCAACGTCGTTCACTGCGTGCACTCTGTATGTTGTACTCTCTCCTTCACTCTCCCAGCGCTCCTCTATATTTAACTTCTCACTTAAAATTCTTCACTAACACCCACAGTCTGGAACTTCGATCATCTAAAAAATTGCGACTCCTCTATCCTCCTCATAATTCCAGTATTGTTCACTCCTCATTCTATGTACAGTCCATTCGCCTTTGGAACGCCCTCCCCTTAGAAATCAGGATGTCCCCTAATAAAAATATTTTTAAACGAAGAGTGCGACAATTATATTTAAAATCAATTGAATGAATATAATAAAGTGTAATATTATTAATTAGTATAATAAGTTAACACTTGGAATTAATATTTGACAATATAATATATATAATTTATGTCTATGGTACATTAGCTCTGCAATGACATACTTTATGTAGGTATATTTATAGTTTATGAATATTATATATTTATTTATATTAATATTATAATATTTATAATAATATTATATATTATTTAATATATTATGTATTTTATTGTTTATGTAAATCTATTGTAATTAAATTTATAAATAATAGCTTCAATGATTATTTATATCTTAGTTATAGATCCATTTATTTTACCGTTGATCCTTTGTGTCTCATTACCATGAATGCGCCTGTATTATACATTCTCAGTATCACCCTAAGGTTGGTTGGTAGAGAATGCCATAAGGCATTAAGCCCGCCTATGTAATTTGCATAAAGTGTGAATAAAATAAAATAAAATAAAAATTGTGTATCTTACTATCTCATGCTGATAGAATTCAGCAAAATATTATATCCTGAAGAATTTGGATACAGATCAGCTGTACCATATGCATAACTGTGTAGAATTATTGTACGCGATCATCGCATTTAGAGTAACCATAAACGGTTATCACTTTTTTTACGGGCAAAACACAAAAGTATCAAGACGTCTTCCGGCTGTGTCACCTGGCAACACAGAAGCACTGGCAATACCGGATATGTCTTCACTTCACAGACGACTTCACTTTACATCCGATCCCTGGCCAGGGAACGCATCATAGTATCCCTAAGTAGTCTGTGGAACGCATCATCCATTCTTCTACAAACGTAATAATTTTATCTTATTTTTATAGTTACATCTAACAGTCCACAACTTTAAAGTAAATAACACAAACAATTATACTGGCGGTGTACTGGACTCAGCATGAAGCCCGCGATGGGACACCAATTAGTGCTACATTTCTGCATCGCGCTATCGAAGTTAGAAAACTTCGATAGCGCGATGCAGGAAAAAGTTCGGTGGCAATTTAAATATTATAATGCGCAGAAAGAGTTCTTTTAACTATTATTTATGGCATAGGCATATATTTATTTTTTGACGCAGACTTCGGGTTGGGTCTTTTCACAAAGAACCATAAAAGTCACAAATAACTATCAGAAGTCAGAACTGCTACTTTCACAGTGAACTACACAGGGTGTGATAAAACAAAGTGAATTCTTTAAGGTCTGTATAGAGTTTTCTGTGAAAGAAGCAGCGCTGAAAGAGTAACTTTTTAAAACTTTTGTATGGAAAAATTCATGACGCTTGGTTGCTTGCACATACAAATAAAAAAAAGCTCTTGCGCGCTACTACTTTTACAGTGAACTCTACAAATTCTACTATACTTTATACCCACTCTAAATTATTATCACTTAGTTTTGTTACACCTTGTATTTAAGGCACACATTCACAGCCTAATGTACTGTCAGTCTGTCACTAATTTATGTTAGCTGGCCTTCCGTCAGCCATTCTACAAGTGTGCTCCACGGAGATCTGGGGGTTCCTTTGGTCTCCACGAGGGATACATGAATCCTTTTAAAAAATGCCATCATGAAGCCACTTTCCAAAGCAATGGCGACCAATGATTTTTAGTACAAAATCCCTGATGAATATGCACTTGTTGCTACAGTAGCTTAGAATTTTTGGAACGAAGTTCCTTATCGCGCGTTAAAAAAGGGGGCTAGACGGAAAAAGTTGTAACGACATGACACAAAAGTGGTATATTACAACAAGAGCAAAAATGCTATAGATGTAAGCCGTGCGGTAGCGCGTGTTTCTCTCTCTGTCTCTCTCACTCTTTTTTTTTGTTTTTTTTTATAACTTCATTCCACCCGGGTGTCCATTGACGTGTACGTGTTTTTTTTTATGAACTAAGGGGGCAAACGAGCAAACGGGTCACCTGATGGAAAGCAATTTCTGTCGCCCATGGACACTCGCAGCATCAGAAGAGCTGCAGGTGCGTTGTCGGCCTTTTAAGAGGGAATAGGGTAAAAGGGGAGGGTAGGGATGGGAAGGGAATAGGGGAGGGTAGGGAAGGGAATGGGGTAGGGGATTGGGCCTCCGGTAAACTCACTCACTCGGCGAAACACAGCGCAAGCGCTGTTTCACGCCGGTTTTCTGTGAGAACGTGGTATTTCTCCGGTCGAGCCGGCCCATTCGTGCCGAAGCATGGCTCTCCCACGTATAAATTAATATAGTGTCTAATATTTTTTTTTAATTTTGGGATTCCATCAAAAATGTTGCTCCTCAAAAGGGCTCCACTACCAAAAATGTTTGAGAACCGCTGCCCTACGTTATCATTGTGAATTACACTCGTATATTTAATTATGAATATCCCACGTATTCATATGTAACGAAATTATTTTATCCGCGCACTAATGAAATATGCATGAGGCCACTCCAAACTTCTGCAAAGGAGCTCGAATCACTCACAACTTTGTGTTCTGTTCGACTGTAACGGTTCTCTAATTAAAATTCAAAGACAATGACAATGAAAACACCTATTGGAAGTATAGGTATTTATTATTATGAAAGATTAAATTTGTTGTTTTAAATAGTGAATTACTAAACATTTTAGGTCTAATCATGTCTTTTACAAACATTCAGAAAAGGGTTTATTATAATTTACTAGATGTTTCGCGCGGCTTCGCCCGCGTAAATTCGATATTTCACAGACAAATTAGTCCACGAAAATAGCCTATGATCCTTCACGTGGTCTACTTCCTATGTGTGCCAAATAACAGAAAAATTGCTCCGGTAGTTCGTGAGATAAGCTATTTCGAATAATTTCCCCCGTTTTTTCCACATTTTCCTCTACTTCTTTGCTCCTATTAGTCTTAGCACGATAAAATATAGCCTATAGCCTTCCTCGATAAATGGGCTATCTAACACTGAAAGAATTTTTCAAATCGGATTAGTAGTTTCTGAGATTAGCGTGTTCAAACAAACTACAAATTATAGATAAGAGCCTACAAGTTACACTTACAACATTCTATACGAAATGCTATGTTGAGTGACTGGGCACAAAATTTTTTACTGGCGCGGCCGTCTATATTATAATTATAAATAAAAAATATTTTTAAATTTTGTTACTCTCGCTAAAACTCGAGAACGGCTAAACCGATTAGGCAAATTTTAGTCTTGAAATATTCGTGGAATTCCAGGGAAGGTTTGTATAGTAATCAAATATGTTAGGACTCAGGAGGGAAGTGACACGAAGTTCACGGGGTCTATCTAGTCTTATATATTTAAAAATTCTCGTGTCACAATGTTAGTTACCGTACTCCTCCGAAACGGCTTTACTGATTTTTACCAAATTTTATATGCATATTCAGTGAAAGTTATGAAAATAGGCTACTGGCTAATTTTTGTATTAATAAGTACATATTTTGTTGAATAAATAATAGCAAATTATTACAACCTGAGACTGACGGCGACCATTGTTTGTGCAACGGGATAGCGATCGACGTTGCCATGGCGACATACTTATTCAGTCACTTCAATAAAATAATATGGGCGAAATACTTTATATGGCAAAATAACGTTTGCCGGGACAGCTAGTTGTATAATAATATGTAAAGTTTTGTGCTTCCACTCGCCGCTTAAGTACCCCGCAAACGATCAAATTGTTTGTCAAATTTTACGTGTTTGTCAAACAGATTGATAGTGTGCAGCTTTGTTTGAAGCGTTTGTCAAACAAACTACGTGTTTGACCTGTTTGAAGAAAATTTGATTTGCGTAGCGTTTGACAAACGTGTTTGAACGTGTTCCGCTGTATTTGTCAAACAAGATCTCATAATCTCAAACCGATTCTAGCTAATTGTTTGACAAACTTGTTTGATGCACATTTGATCGTCTGCGCTGCTGTTTCATGAAAACGTAAATTACATCAAACATGTTTGTCAAACAAATTTGATCGTTAGCGGGGTACTTTAGATTTTAGCTCAATCCATTGTTTGAAGCTTCACTGACAAAATTGTCGTAAGCAAGTTGTCAGTACCCTGTCTGTAGCGGACAACTGTTTATAAGCCCATGTATATTTAAATCCCAAGCTAAAGTAGTGTTAATCTTTAATTAATTAGCCACTATTCCCATCTCGCAGGGACCGTAAACCCAAACCCTGGGAGCTTAGAGCGAGGTAACAACTCGCTGTCAAAGGATTTTCAGCTCCAGCCTGGGATTAAATAATTACATAACACGCCTAGCCTTAACACTTAGGTCAAGGATCCTGTGCTCTTGACTCTTGTTATAACAAAGACTAAACAGTAACGACTTATGGCTGGTTTTTTAGCAGTAGTGTATCTTTTCTAACGTGTTGTCGATTGGTTGCTAGGCCATCAAATGCGATGATGATTAATGAAAAAAATATTATATTTCTAATGCGTTGCTAACTTCCAAGTTCCATAGTTCTGCCGATTCTCCAAGAATAATTTAAAGCAACACTGTTACTCGGCATTAAGAATTAAAAGATGTAAAGGTATTTCCAATTCTTTCAACCTTCCATTAGACTTGGTATTAAATAGGCGGAAACGAGGTAAAAATCCTTTCGGATAAAATATGAAAATATTTCAATACAAGTAATATTGCTATTGGGATGAAATTATTGGTAATCCTTGAAAACCCAATAAGTGTCACCGCTGTTGATGGAGTATCATATTATATTTCTCACCCCATTTCAGCCGACATATTACGACAGGGCTTAAATTGTTCAATAGTGGACCCGCCGTTTGCACGTCATTATTTCGTCGTCAGTTCAAACTGTACCGATTCTAATATTTAAATCCAACGTTAATAGTTTAAACCAGTTCGAATCCGGATTAAAGAGCAGTAAATAGTACTCTAAAAATATATAGGATGTAATAATAATGACAATACTTAAGGCGCTATATTGAAAGTAATTTTACCGCAAGGGCAATTTTATACTTAATTTCTATGACTATAAAGTCGTGAATACGCTGCGGCCAGAAGCTATCGGCGCGCTCGGAAAACATGCGAAAAACGTAATTTTAATTATTTAAAAAAAAACTAGGAGCATTTAAGCAAAATGCTTCTATACGATTTTGAGTTGCAAAGGTGTCTATCAATTAGACTAATTTCCTACAATACATCTATTTTCGTTTAAAAATAATCTTTCGTATTTTTAGAGGTCATTTCGATCGAGAAATAGGGTCCTATAGTATTACGTCAAAAAGGACAGTTTTTTTCAATATAGCGCCTTCAAGTGGTAAAACTTTTGACTTCAATGTTTCTATGAGAAATGCCCCACCTCATGAATTTGCCCATACAATAGTTCAGCCTCTCCGCGTTAGGCTTTGATTGCCAAACAGACGAACATACGTGTAGAAAGGCTCGCAATATGCATGTAGACACTGACACAATCATGGCTTTTCATCTGGATGCAGAAACGCGAAGAAAGCCCTTTAGTACATTTAACGATGTAATCGAACAACGAACAAGATATCGAGTTCGAAATTTCGAATGTTAAGATAAGAAGCCGCTGGCAAGTTAAATTAAAACAAAAAGAGATAGAAGATAAGACAGGAAAGGGAAGTCATAGAGGAAGTGGAATCGTTAGGTCGGAGAACATGAACCATTGATGGCCGACAAGAGCTACTCATTATAGATACAGATGGACTTCGCTCACGCTATGTTCGTTGCTTTATTAGGGTTCCGTAGTTTAAGGAATTAAAAACCATATAATTTTTGCTCTGTCTGTCTGTTCGTTACGGAACTTTCCAGTAAGCTCTACGTTGAGTTATTTTCTCTATTTCGATACCTACCTACATTCGATGTAAATGAGATACTGCATTAATTAGGGCACCTCAAAGGTTTAATTAATGTAGTATCAAAGAAATCGGTTTGCAGGCAGATGGCGCACGTGTGTATGTTGATCGGTTATGTCAAAATCGTGGTCCTGAGTCAGGACTCCTGACTGGATTTGACATAATCCGACCAAAAAACGTAGGTCCATCATCTGTGTATAAACCTAAAAATCTCTGATATATACCAACTAGCGATCCGCCCCGGCGTCGCACGTGTATAATATTTTATATCATTGATTTTAATCATTTTTTCAGTGGCTATATATTTATAGCCACTGAAAAAATGATTAAAATCGATAGCCTGTGATCCTTCATGTGGTCTACTTCTTATCTGTGCCAAATAACATAAAAATTGCTCCAGTAGTTCGCAAGATAAGCCCTTTCAAAAATTTTCCCCGTTTTTTCCACATTCTCCTATTAGTCTTAGCGTGATAAAATATAATAGCCTTCCTCAATAAATGGGCTATATAACACTGAAAGTATTTTTCAAATCGGACCAGTAGTTCCTGAGATTAGCGCGTTCAAGTTAGTCCTTTCAAATAATTTTCCCCGTTTTTTCCACATTTTCCTCTATTTCTTCGCTCTTATGGGTCTTAGCGTGATAAAATATAGCATATTATAGCCTTCCTCGATAAATGGGCTATCTAACACTGAAATAATCATCAAAAGCCGTTGCGTAGTTTTAAATATTAAAGGGAACAAAGGGACATGAGGGGAAAAAAGCGACTTTGTCACCTTGCACATATTTAATAAGGTTTTGTTTTCAAATCACATATTTTTTATGTGATTTGTACATTTGTACACTTGACTTGAAATGTTATCATGGAAGTTGTGCACACGTGATAAGTGCTATTATTACTGCCTAGGATGGGCTAGACATCTCGTTTTCATGTTCCTTAGCTAAAGAAAAACTTATGTAAGTATCTATATAGATTTATCTCGCCTTCAGTATTATAATTATCACGCGTGATAAAATATAATATGTTTGAAACATACTAGAAGGTAGTGAAAAAATATTTTTTTTTACACAAAATAATATTTATTATGGTTTTTGTTTTTATATAATATATTTCTAAGTGTTCCACTGATATTGAATATAATTACATACAAATAACGATTCTTATTTTTCGTTTAAGCACTTTTCATACTGCGCCTGAAGAAAAAAAGAAAGCAATAAAATAACATGTTAGCCATTGATTTTGAATATAAAAATTACATAATATCTTGGATACCCATAATACAACGAAAAAATGGTATATGTCTCGTTTCTGTCGGGTCTGGGTCATAAATGACCCGTCGCCTTTGGGATTACTTTGTGGTTGTGCACCTAACTTAATCATAATGTATAATATATTTTCTTATTTATTAGATAATAGTTATTAAAGTTCTCAAATGACACTCTGTTTGTGTTGTGTTTGATCTCCACTGTTGGGATGTAGCTCAGTTTGGGAGTTTCCGTTCATCGACCGTTAGAATGATGAGCCTTTAACATATGCTCTGAAATTTGCAATTCACCATTATCAGAAAAAGACGAAGAAAGACGACAAGAAGATTCTAGTTCTATTTTGCCGCCGCGTTTGTTAATGGCAGGCGAGAAGAATCTGATCTGATAATTTTCCTAAAGAAGGCTGGCATTTCAGCTGAAATTTTAAGTCTTTTCCATTATAAATGCTTGTGGCTTTATTGTGATCAAATACTTTTTTGTGTGGTCGGCCGACCAAAGTTTCTTCGGAGAAGACTGCTTCAAGACTCTGCGTGCTTACTGCATCTTCTGCAACTTTAAAGGAGCCCTTCTGCCTACGTAACAGCTCAGTGGTCATACAATCGCTTTCTTAGAGTTAATTTGAGGTCCTAAACAATAGATTCACGGAAGGTTCCGGGATTTTAAAATCTTTCTTAAGACCCCGCAAGGTAAAAGGCTATTATCTACACGTTTTTGCCCATCCACTTTAAGAAACGGGAAATTACATAAGAAATTTTGGTGCAACGGAGTTGCGGGCGTTACTAGTTTGTAATATTATAAAGGTTGTGCTTACCACTTGAGGGTATTAGTTGGTACAACTAATATATATTCTGTGGTATTAGTCGGTAAGCTACTTCTATGGAGAAGGTTCGTTTTGATTCCCCAAACTCGTTAGTCGCATACAACCGTCAAACTTATCGAGTTCCCAAAATGGGAATGTGGTTTCCTGCAAGACTTGTTTTCCATTATTCGTCAAAATTTCGCCCTTGTATGTGATGTTCCATTTATGTCCATAGGACGTGGAATCTGAAAAAAATAGCATTTTAATGGAGCTTTCGAATTCAAAATCATAAATTAGGTATTAAATAATCAAAATCTAATTGATTTTTTTTTCAATACATTCTAAAAAATATATTTTATCCTTGGGCTTGAAATGATTGCTTCTAATACGTTTTGTACGTTTCTACACATATTTTTTTCTTGTTACCCAACTGAACAATGATCGTCATCGTATTTATTACCTGGTGTACACGCTAGCAGCGTTTTTTGAGCGTCTGCAGGATATAACACACAGTATATGGGCGCTTGGGGTGCCGTAGGGTGTCGTATTATATATGTACAAGGGGACTGTTGCTGTCCCTCGCTGTTTGCTGCCCAACACTGCAGGGTTCCGTAGTCCGTTTCCGACGTTGGGGTATACGTCAGTACAGATCTGCCTTGCTCCTTTACCTCGGTGAACTTTTCCTGTAAACAAAACTAAAATATAGCAGGCTTATATTATTCTAATCCAGTGATCGAATCCAGCGCTGGATTACTAATGGAGTAATGTAAATGGGCACTGGGATGCAATTCAGTGCTTTCCAGTGCCCGTTTACTTTAGTCCACTAATCATTGTGATTTGTGAACACCCAGATGTTAGAAGCAACTTCAATGCAGCTTCGTTCCTTGTTCTAGTTCGTTTTCTATTATTTATTAATATACATTTTCTATACGCTCATTTTGGGTAACTTTGAATTGCGGTTTAACTTTGAACAATACAATATTATTGATATTATTGTATTGTTCAAAGTTAAACCGCAATTCAAAGTTACCCAAAATGATGTACTTAAAAAGTAATTTATTCGTTACTTTAAAAGTAAAAATTCTGTGCTACAGATTTTGTGTCTATATCTTTTCTATGTGAACAAACAAACACACTTTTCCAAGTTATTAGAATCACAATTCTTTCAATTTCTTCAAATGCTAATTGATAATTTCTAAAAATCCAAGTTGTGGCCGTACACTTCAAATATCATCGTCGTAAAAGGCTGTCTCTACAACGGGCCATGTTGGCCCACTACAAGTCATCGCCATTGTGTAGAACGGGGTGATGGTGCATGATGGCGGACGATGGCCAGTGGATTGCAATGCAGTATTGAGCCATACGTCATTGTATTTAACACCAAATGATCGCGGTCTATAGTACTTAGTAGTACTACTACTAAGTACTATAGACCACGAGAAGGCTAGTGCCTACCATTGCCGATCGTGGGCCATTATGGCTACTTGAAACGTTTAATTTGAAGTATATCTTTTCACTTACTCTATCAATTTGTTCGACACGTCCGGAGCTATATTTGAAGGTCCACCGGAAGGCGTCAAGCGAAGGGAATGCTTCCACTTCGCAATCTATTTTGACCGGTTCTAGAAGCTTTGCTGCTATCATCTTTGGCTCGTTGTATTTGCACAGCGGTTTGTCTGCAGTAGAATAAGAGTATTTGTCACAAATTCAAAAGTAAACATAGTAATCCATACTAATATTATAAATGCGAAATTGTATCTGTCTGTCTGTCCGTCTGTCTGTTTGTCTGTCTCTCTGTCTGTCTGTCTGTCTGTCTGTCTGTTACCTCTTCACGCCCAAGCCACTGAACCGATTTTGCTGAAATTTGGTACAGAGATACTTTGAGTCCCGGGAAAGGACATAGGATACTTTTTATCCCGGAAAAATGTACGGTTCCCGTGCGATAATCGAATTTTGGAGCAACGGAGTTGCGGGCGTCATCTAGTTCTGAATATATCTATAACTCACAACATCTAATGGCAAGAAAATATTCATATTTTATGTACAGACTACATGTGGCTGAAGTATAACAGGGTACTTAGTCAAATGGTATTCAAATTGTCGGAGTACGTAGGTCCACCATTTGCCTTTAAGTTAATTTTTTCATATTACTTAAGTTTCGCTTGAAATACTTACGTCGAATCCGCAGATTATAGGGTCGCGACACACCGGTACCCTCGTCGTTGGTCGCCTTGCATGTGTACCGACCATTGAAACTCGGAGACAGCTTCTGAATAACTAGAGAATCGGCGCTGACCAGAAAATTGTTAACTTTATCTTTTATCTTCACGCCCTGCAAGACGTTCGAAAACATTATTGAATGATTGGCAAAGTAGAAATTAAAGCAGCTTTCAGAGAACGCTATAATACAGTGTAACAAAACTGAGTGATAATACTTTAGGGTGTGTATTGGCCCATAAAGACTCCGCTGTGAAAGTAGCAGCGCTGAATAAGTAGCTTTTTATTATCTTTGTATGGAAAAACTCAGGACGTGGGGTCGCTTTCCTATACAAATCACAAAAAATTGCTCTTTCAGCGCTGCTACTTTCACAGTGGACTCTATACAAGGGACACATACACTCCATCAAGTATTATCACTTATTTTTGTTACATGTTGTATAATATGTTATCCGCAACGTCGCAAGCGCTATGATACTGAATACTACTAATCAAATCTCATACATTTTTGTCATCAAACTTCGCTATGTAACTGTCGAATACATTTTGACTAAGGACTCTGACCTCGCTCAGCACTGCTATTCCATTGGTTCCTGAAAAGCACATTAACACATCTCTGGAGGGATTGCACCCTTAGTCAGATTTAGATCAAAATTCGGAGGAAGTGCTTGCTTATTTGAGCAACTTGACTAAATAAAGGTTCTGCTGCTGTAAGAGATTTCTTTTAGAAATAAGCAGTTCCTCTGTGTCGTCTTTCCATGTTAATAATTGCATCTTTATGTTTTTTCTTGTGTGCAATAAAGAGTTAAATAAAATAAAAAATAAATAAAGGATATTATACAATGGTGCTGCGCTTTCATATTAACTAGCTAGCGCGATTTTTGAATGCAGCCGGCAGACAGATGGACAAACAGCGAAGTATTGGTAATAGGGTCCCGTTTTACTATTTGGGTACGGAACCCTAAAAAGGTCACTTACATTATGCTCCCAGGTGATATTGCGGGCTGGCGGGTTGGCTTTCACCGAGCAAGTGAAGTATATGTCGTTGTCTTCGACCAGGGCCTCCTCATCTATATATTTACCGAGTACCAACGTCGCACTTGGTCTGTCTTTAAAATTGAAGAAGGTGAAAGAAGCGGTAAGTAACAGTAAAAAATGCCGTTTTTTTTTGTAAATGGAGGCTTTAGGGCCGGAATTATGATTTGAAGTCCTAAAACTGTGGATTTTTTGCTTGGCCAGATGATGAAGTAGGTAAGTTACAAAATTTGGCGTCAAAGAATTTAGGGATAGTCTGTGTTAACAGAAATCCTTGCTTTTTTATGAAATAAGGGGACAAACGAGCAAACGGGTCACCTGATGGAAAGCAACTTCCGTCGCCCATGGACACTCGCAGCATCAGAAGAGCTGCAGGTGCGTTGCCGGCCTTTTAAGAGGGAATAGGGTAATAGGTGAGGTTAGGGATGGGAAGGGAAGGGAAGGGAATAGGGGAGGATAGGGAAGGGAATAGGGTAGGGGATTGGGCCTCCGGTAAACTCACTCGGCGAAATACAGCGCAAGCGCTGTTTCACGTCGGTTTTCTGTGAGAACGTGGTATTTCTCCGGTCGAGCTGGCCCATTCGTGCCGAAGCATGGCTCTCCCACGTACAAATTGCTTATTTAATCTAGAAAAAAGAACGTTCCTGCACCTAAGTTTCACTTTTCGCTAGTTTATAACTATAGATAAATACTTACAGCGAACGTCCATATTTAATTCGGTTTCCACAGTTTCGTTCGTTTCTTCATTTTCGGCTCTGCATCTGAGAGGGAATGTGTTGTGTCTTCTAGACGGTGCGAGTTGTAGCTGCGACACAGTTACATTCTTCGCTGGATCCTAGAAACAACATAATCCATACTAATATTATAAATGTTAGTTTAGTGGTGGGTCGTCGATGCTTTTTCGATTAACGAAACGAGACTGTTTGTCGTTCATCGTAAACTAGTTGAAAAAACAGTTTTTAGGGTTCCGTAACCAAAATGGCAAAAAACGGAACCCTTATAGATTCGTCATGTCTGTCTGTCTGTCCGTCCGTATGTCACAGCCACTTTTCTCCGAAACTATAAGAGCTATAGTATTGAAACTTGATAAGTAGATGTAGTATGCGAACCGCATTAAGATTTTGATACAAAAATGGAAAAAATATTAAAAATTTTAGGGGTCCCCATAGGTACAACTGAAACAAAAAAAAATTTTTTTCGTCTAACCTACGCGTGTAGGGTATCTATAGATAGGTCTTCAAAAATCATATTGAGGTTTCTAATATCATTTTTTTCTAATCTGAATAGTTTGCGAAGAATCTTCTAAAGTGGTAAAATGCGTGTCCCCCCCCCCCCCCTCTAACTTCTAAAGTAGGGACATGATAATTCTAAAAAAAATATATTATGTACATTACTATAAAAACTACCAACCAAAATTGGTTTGAATGAGATCTATCGAGTAGTTTTTTTTATACGTCATAAATGTTAACTTTCATTAAATCAACTAAAACATAAAAATAAATCAAAAACCTTTTTTTATAGAAATGAACCTTATTGCTGCTGCGGAACCCTACAGTGGCGAGTCCAACTCGCACTTGGCCGGTTTTTATCGACTAGTTTACGTCTTCGAATACTGTACTGAGCGATAAATATATAACAAAGTAGTTTTTTTGACTAAACTACTTTCAGCATTAACTGTTTTGACAAACTTGTCGTTTGCTGATCGACGCGACGAGACGGTTTAATTATCTGTGAGCGGTGGAAATAAGCTTCCCTTCATACTTTTTCCAGGCTTAGGACTGGCAGGCAGGCAGGCAGGTTCTATACTGAAATTTTATATTTACTTAATTGACTTAATTAATTTAAAATTATATGATATTCATATAATCCGCCCGCCCGTCGATCGCGTCGTCGCGTCGCGTCGCTACGAACGGTCTCTGTCGCACGCACCGTTCCGGCATCCAGTTGGCGTGGCAACCGTTTACGCATAAACCAGTAGGCGCTAACTAGTTTACCTGCTTATGACTAATAAACAGTTTAATAAAACGGTTCGTTCATTCAGCGCCCATCCCTAAATGAAATGCGAAAGTGTGTCTGTCTATCTGCCACATCTTCACGCTCAAACCGCTGAAAGGATTATGCTAAAATTTGGTATGGAGATACTTTGAGTACCGAGATAGGATAGTTTTTATCCCAGAGAAGTATACGGTTCTCGCGCGACAAATGAATTTTGGCGCAACGGAGTGCGTGTCTGTCTGTTACCTCTTCACGCTTCAACCACTGAACCGATTTTACTGAAAGGTATGGGGATACTACACCTTCTCCTCGACTGTCCTGCTCTACTACAGAGCAGGAACAGGCACCTTGGTCGCCACGAATACTCATCCACCGAGGAAATTCGTGGCACCAACCCCAACCATATCGTTCAATTTATGAGCAGTATTGGGTTGGGGATGATTCTCTAGTGCGAAGGGGTCACAATAGATCCTCATGGGTCGCAGTGACGTCAGGGCTATAGCGACCTGCCATCTTTAATAAAAAAATGGGATTGGGGATAATTTGAGTCGCGGGAAAGGACATAGGATACCTTTTATTCCCGCGCGAAAAACGAATTTTGAGGCAACGCAGTTGCGGGCGTCATCTAATATATCATAATTCGTTTGTATAATATAATTAGATGACTCCGTGAGTGAACTCCGTATCACTCCCCTCCTAATATTAACCTTCCTTGGACTTCCACGAATATTTCAAAACTAAAATTAGCCAAATCGGTTCAGGCGTTCTGGAGTTTTATCGAGATTAACAATATTTTGAATTTATTTTTAGTTATACAGATAGATCGAATATAGAAAATATCCTTGTGCCGTTTTATCTCAAAAAGCTATAATTGCAATCTTCCGATTCTGAACAGCAAACTTAAAAACTAGGTGTAGTAAAACTTAGGCCCGTATTTTTGGTCAGTACTCAAGATGCATCTCGGTCTCAAGACGCGGTTCAGGCTCTGTGATTGGATGGCTGTCAAAATTTGGACCAATCACAGAGCCGAACTGCGTCTTGAGACCGGGTCGCATCTTGAGTACTGACCAAAAATACGGGCCTTATTAATGCTTATATCATGACCATATGGACCACTGGAGGATGTAGCGCTTTAGCCAGCAAGGAATATACACACCGTCACGACAATTTAGCCAAACAAATACACCAACTACTAGCAATGAAGTACAATCTTATAGAGACACATACACCATATTATAAATATAAACCCAGTAATGTTCTTGAAAACAGCTCTGTTAAACTTTACTGGGATCGCGACATTATCACAGACCGAACCATCCTCAGCAATAGACCGGATATAACTCTCACTATAAAATCTGAAAAGACTACTTACCTCATAGATATCGCCGTCCCCAATACCAATAACCTAAAACAAAAATATAACGAAAAAATACAAAAATACATTCCCCTTGCAGACGAAATTAAGCAAATGTGGCGCCAGAATACTGTTAAAATTTTGCCTATTATCATATCCTCAACCGGTGTCATCCCTAAAACTCAACATTCTGCCTTAAAAACAATAGAATTACATAAAAATACATACATACAAATGCAAAAATCAATCATCATTGATACCTGTTCTATAGTCCGTCGTTTCCTTAACCCATCTTCATCTTTCACCTCACATGAATCATAACTCTTAACGTGTATCAGGTTACTAGCCCGTACCTGGATCATTTATCCGGCAAATAGCCGAGACTCAAATTCATTTTAACATAATAATAATAATAATAATAATAATAATAATAATAATAATAATAATAATAATAATAATAATAATAATAATAATAATAATAATAATAATAATAATAATAATAATAATAATAATAATAATAATAATAATAATAATAATAATAATAATAATAATAATAATAATAATAATAATAATAATAATAATAATAATAATAATAATAATAATAATAATAATAATAATAATAATAATAATAATAATAATAATAATAATAATAATAATAATAATAATAATAATAATAATAATAATAATAATAATAATAATAATAATAATAATAATAATAATAATAATAATAATAATAATAATAATAATAATAATAATAATAATAATAATAATAATAATAATAATAATAATAATAATAATAATAATAATAATAATAATAATAATAATAATAATAATAATAATAATAATAATAATAATAATAATAATAATAATAATAATAATAATAATAATAATAATAATAATAATAATAATAATAATAATAATAATAATAATAATAATAATAATAATAATAATAATAATAATAATAATAATAATAATAATAATAATAATAATAATAATAATAATAATAATAATAATAATAATAATAATAATAATAATAATAATAATAATAATAATAATAATAATAATAATAATAATAATAATAATAATAATAATAATAATAATAATAATAATAATAATAATAATAATAATAATAATAATAATAATAATAATAATAATAATAATAATAATAATAATAATAATAATAATAATAATAATAATAATAATAATAATAATAATAATAATAATAATAATAATAATAATAATAATAATAATAATAATAATAATAATAATAATAATAATAATAATAATAATAATAATAATAATAATAATAATAATAATAATAATAATAATAATAATAATAATAATAATAATAATAATAATAATAATAATAATAATAATAATAATAATAATAATAATAATAATAATAATAATAATAATAATAATAATAATAATAATAATAATAATAATAATAATAATAATAATAATAATAATAATAATAATAATAATAATAATAATAATAATAATAATAATAATAATAATAATAATAATAATAATAATAATAATAATAATAATAATAATAATAATAATAATAATAATAATAATAATAATAATAATAATAATAATAATAATAATAATAATAATAATAATAATAATAATAATAATAATAATAATAATAATAATAATAATAATAATAATAATAATAATAATAATAATAATAATAATAATAATAATAATAATAATAATAATAATAATAATAATAATAATAATAATAATAATAATAATAATAATAATAATAATAATAATAATAATAATAATAATAATAATAATAATAATAATAATAATAATAATAATAATAATAATAATAATAATAATAATAATAATAATAATAATAATAATAATAATAATAATAATAATAATAATAATAATAATAATAATAATAATAATAATAATAATAATAATAATAATAATAATAATAATAATAATAATAATAATAATAATAATAATAATAATAATAATAATAATAATAATAATAATAATAATAATAATAATAATAATAATAATAATAATAATAATAATAATAATAATAATAATAATAATAATAATAATAATAATAATAATAATAATAATAATAATAATAATAATAATAATAATAATAATAATAATAATAATAATAATAATAATAATAATAATAATAATAATAATAATAATAATAATAATAATAATAATAATAATAATAATAATAATAATAATAATAATAATAATAATAATAATAATAATAATAATAATAATAATAATAATAATAATAATAATAATAATAATAATAATAATAATAATAATAATAATAATAATAATAATAATAATAATAATAATAATAATAATAATAATAATAATAATAATAATAATAATAATAATAATAATAATAATAATAATAATAATAATAATAATAATAATAATAATAATAATAATAATAATAATAATAATAATAATAATAATAATAATAATAATAATAATAATACATTTATTCAGTATCCATAATGGTGAGTTACAAATCGTTAGCGCTACTTAAAAACTAAATACAAATGATTAAAGTGTTGCCTGAACTAGGATTTCCTGTGTTTCAGGCGAAAACTAAGGCTTAATTCTAAAACAAATATTAGAATACAAACTATACTATGCCTTAAAGTTAAGGATTAACTTAGATATTATACTAACTATAATAATGATTTTAATGACCTATATTAACATGTTATTATTACACAGTAAACTTAATCTTATTTTAGTAATGTTATTTTATTGCAAAACCACTAAAAGTTTCTCTGTTTCCTCATAACTCATACTTTGAAGCTAATTTTTAAGGTTTCTTTTACAAATAAAGTAATTAGCAGCATATATATTTAGCACGGCATTTATTCTTTTGTAAAGAAGAGGACCTAAGAATATATAGAATTTATCAGCAAAAGCATGTTTTGTACTTATTTCCAGTGGACAAACGATATCTTTCCGCCTTTTGTTTATGGAATCCGGGTAGAAGGGTAGAGTTATGTGTTGCTTCAGTACTACGTTTAGTATGAATATCTGACGAATTGTTAGTACTTGAAAAGACTTATAAAGCTGGTTAGTAGAGAAAAGAAAAGGTCGAAAGCTACATATTTTGATTATTGCCCTTTGTGCTCTTTCAACAGTTTTTACAGCGTTTTACCTACTCCTCCCCAAGATGTAATACAATAAGTTAGCATCGATTGACATAAAGCAAAATACACCTGCTTGATTAAATCTTGGTCTAGTACATGACGAAGCTTCTTGAAAATAAACACCAATTTACGTATTTTTTCACATAGTTTATCTACATGAGGCCTAAAGGATAGATTTTCATCTACTATTATACCTAGATATTTTATATTCTCGATCCCATTAATACTAGGACATGTGCATGCTATGCTAGATAGTGTTGTGCAAAGATGTGCATATAGTTTTGATTAGTAATTGCTGGGGTTGGTTTACGCATCGAAAAATTTTATGTATTTAGTTTTTTCGGCATTCAATGTTAATAAATGAGTCGATAGCCAATTATTTACGATATTAAAACCTTGCTGTGCATACTCGAAAACTTCTCGATGTGTGTTAGCAGAAAAAACAAGTGCTGTGTCATCGGCGTATGAAATGATTATGCCGCGGTCTAGTTTTAGTTGACACAGGTCATTGATGTATATTAAAAACAGTGTTGGCCCTAAAATACTTCCCTGTGGGATACCATATTTTGTATTATTTTGAAATGAACTATATACATTGTCAACTTTAACACATTGAGTGCGGTTCTCTAGGTAGCTTTTAAATAGTTTTAGTTGTGTGCCCCTTATTCCTAAGGATTCGAGTTTGTGTAAAAGAATTTCTGAAGATATTGTATCAAAAGCTTTTGCAAGGTCAAGAAAGATTCTAATTACGTGATTACCTTTATCCATTTCTCGGGCTATATGATTTGTCAAATTATGAACGGCGTCAGCTGTTGAGAGTTTTGATCTAAATCCAAATTGATTATTTGATAATGCTGATATATGTTCTAAGTGATTGACCAGTCTGTTATTATTTTTTCTAATACTTTTGACAAGGATGGCAAGATTGAGATAGGGCGGTAATTTGAGACTTCCTATTTGTCACCGGATTTGTAAATCGGTACCACGACTGCTTTTTTCAAACATTTAGGAAAATGTCCTTTAGATAAGCATTTTTGAAAGATATGGGTTAAGTGTGGAACCAGAATATGTCTAAATTTTTTGAAAATAGTACACGAGATGTTATTCCATCCAACTGCGCAGTCGTCCCGTAGGCTTCCGATAATCCTATCTACCTCGGATTCATCGGTGTCTATTAATGAGAAAGACAATGCGTTAAATCTGTTAGTTAAAGCGGCATACGGTCGCCCATGCAATTGAATTTGTGACTTATGTGCTAAGTGTGCCCCAATATTTACAAAATAATTATTTACAAAGTTTAAGGATGGCAATTCTGAAGATTGGTTATTCAGCAAAACTGAGGACGATTCGTGCTGCTTTTTGGTGTATGTTATATCCTTGATATGTTTCCAAAATTTTCTGCTGTTATTTTTAGCGCGTTCCAGAATGTTTTTATCGTAGTTATTTTTTACTCGTCTTAGCAAGTCATTGCAAAAGTTAAGATACCTTTTGTATGTTGTTTGCAATGTGGTATTGTGTGGATTTTCTCTAGTTTTAGTATGTAATTTATCCCCTATGTCTTATGCAATGCAGAAGGCCGGGAGTAATCCATGGCTTGAGATTAAATTTTTTACTGCTAGTGCGATAGAGCAATGTATTTTTCTGGATTGCATATTGTATATTTTGTATTATGTATTCCATGCAAAAATCAGTGTCAGCATGATTGTAAATTGGTGCGAAGTCGATTTTGCATAAATCTTCCTCGAGTTTATTTATGTTCAATTTAGACTTTAATTGACAATTTTGTTTATGCCTACGCATGCGACAATTTAATGTTAGTAGGACAGTGTTATGATCTGTTATTGTTGAAGTTAGAATTAGTGTTAGCGATTGGTAATTTGATTTAAGCATTACGTGATCTAAGCAGGATCCACTTCGATGAGTGGGGAGCGTATGAGCAGGGAGTAGGCCGTGATAAGCACAAAAGTTGAGGTAGTCCTGAGCACTGCTGTCATTGCTTCCTGGAATAATGTTAATATTAATATCTCCAATCAAAATTATATTCTTGAAATGTGATAGGTTTGTGAGGTTATCATTAAATTTATTCATAAAATTAGATATATCTCTAAAAGAAGGTGATCTATAAGTCCCTAGAACTGCATATTCAGTTCCTATTTTCAGTACAGTACAGTTCAATAGTGTACTGCAGTCCTGGTAAGCTAACTCCTCTACGGTAGCATTAAGCTGATTATTAACGTACATTACAACTCCATCATTTTGATTGTAGTTATTTTGAGTCATATACATATTATAATCCGCCAATATTGGTATATTATATTGCTTAGCTAGCCAACATTATGTAAGAACAACTACATCATAATGTATGTCTAGTCCGTGGAGAAAAAGATTAAATTCATCGAAATTCTTGTAGATACTGTGAATATTTTGTGTTAAAATATTAAGTGGATTTGTCATGTCGGAAAGATAACGTTTGCAATTTTCTACTTCTCATATTTTTGATTCAGCAACATACATAGTATCTATTTCTTGTATAATATTATTCATTATTATAAAAATTTAAATATAAACTTAACACTAATACTAAATTGATAGGAAAAAGGATAACTTGTAAGGTCGATGAAAACCTGTAATGTGGCGCTCTTAGGTGCCTTCATAATCCACCGAGTTTATGTACCTTTTTTCGGCTATTGTTTTGGCAGGGCATTCGGCAGAACCTGTAGCATGATTGCTAGGTTTCTTAAAGTGCATACATGTTGCGCACCTTCCATCTAGTTCTTTCTTGGGACAGTCTTTTATGGTGTGGCCTTGCTCGCCACAGTGGCTGCATGTGCAGTTGGTTTCCCGGCAGGTCTTCGCAGCATGGCCATACTGCTGGCACTTGAAGCATCTTGTTACCATCGTAAAATCCTTTACAGGGCAAGACGACCAGTTCACAAAAATGCGACCGTTTGAGATGAGGACTCTGCGAATAGCTGCTGGTACTTCGAAGATAAAGTTGCAGGTTTCTGCGTCTTTTTTACCAGATTTGTGGCTTAATTTACTGGAATTCAGGAAAGATTGCATGTCCAGGTCCTTCAATTTTTCGGCAAGATTTTGGTTATATATGCACATCAGTACTTCTCTTTCCGTCATAGACGAGGGAACTCCGATGACCACAATTCGGGGCTTGCGCTTGTGCGGCTCATCAATAGTCAGGCCTGCATCACTGATGTATGGAGATTGCTTAATTTTTTCTATATCCTCCTTGGATTCAGTGCTTATTACGACACCACCGTTCCTTGTCTTTCGTAGGGCACGCACGTGTAGCTTAAGTTCTTCTGGCTGAATAATTTGCTGCACAAGGTATTTCGTATCGTCGCTAGTTTTATGTTTGTCGGTAGGGTATATGGCTACAGAGCTTAAGTTAGAGGGCTGGATATAATTATTTCCTCTTTTAACCATATCCGCAAAGGAATGTCCTGTGGTTGCTTTAGGCGATTCTTTCAGGATACTTTTAACGTCGGCCTTTATTTCCTGCAGGTCTCGTTCCAGATTTTTCTGGTCATGAAGAACTCTATTAGTTACTTGGGCTTGGATAGCCTTTTGCTTGACCGATTGATAAAGTACAGCCATCTGTGCAGCGCCATGGTTTACTTTTCTGCACAATGAGTTGACACGAAGCTTTTGGTCCGAGTTCAATTTACCTTCGGAGGCAATAATGCATATGTCACTTAGGGCTTGTGCTATGCCGTCTAACCATTGCTGAACATCTGGCGTGCTGATGATGTCGGTCGTCTCCATCCCTGCACTGCGAGGTGGAATTGTAGGTCCGGGTGTCGGTGGTGGAGTTCTTGCCGTTCTTCTACTTCGATCAAAAGGACTCTCCGCCATTTTATTTGGGTTTTACCTATTCACTATTTAATCTACTCAGATATTATTTCAAATAATGTATGTCACAAGTACTATCGAGGTCACTTATCAGCACATTATAGTTTGTATATTTTTGTAAATTGTTTTAATTAAAATCACGACACGTCCGTTCTCAATCGACACAAATATATATATATATATATATATATATATATATATATATATATATATATATATATATCAATATTATATTCCATATGAGGCTGAACCTGCGCCTTGTAGTGTTGTAGGCGTCGCGTTGGTCCGGACTGAAATACTGTCTCGTACCATAGCAAAATCGCATTCAAAAGCAATAGTTTTTGATTTAAAAAAAAATTAGAAATTGGGTATTACCTTGAAAATGGTGGCCGGTAGCATGTCTTGATCCCACCACCAGGTGACGTTGGTGTGCGGCCCAGCGCCTGTCACCCTACACTTCAACTCAGATGGCTTATTCTCTGATAACGGACCACTGCTCAAAATTGCCACCTTCATGGAAGAGACTGAAAAAATACTTGCATTAAAACGGTTAAGACCACTAAATGAATCTTTAACTAAGACTGGAATAGACGGACCGCAAGTTGCAGTCGGGACCGACTGCTTTAGAGCGGTCGCGTTGAACAAATGCTCCGACCGCCAAGAACTGCTCGAGCGGTCCGTGTATTGCGGATATGAATTTAGTATGTAAACTGCAGATCGCCGTGCAGCAACCGCATCTTGCAGAAGGTGTCGACAGAAAAATGCGGTCTATGGCCGGCCTTACAGACGTAGGGCACCTATCGATTGATTAAGCGTTTTTCTACTAGCCGGCTGTTATGCTGCAACCTATACCCAGCACACAGACGCACACGGCTATAATTCATACACAACACTTTTCACACAGCAGATTTGCCAGTCTGGCAAATCCGGTCTATAATACATAAATACCTACTATATTTAATAACGGTAATATTTAAATGGATTGAGACTCTTGAAGATAATGCTTTTTAAGCTATTCTTTCACACTGATGGTAGAGCTATCAAAGATCACGAACAGTGTGGAGAAGCGAGTTCCACTATCTGACCGCGTGAACGGTGAAGGAGTAGGGGTAAAAGTTGGAACGATTCAGTGTGAAAGATTCATTCTAATAATGGACCTGAATGTGGTATGGAGTGGCCGGGAAAAATTGAAACATTCAACAAGGTAGGAGGGAGAAAGGGGGTTATACAGGATATTCATATCCATAGACAAAGGATATGGGATTTGCGACGGAGACGGATAGGAAGCCATTCTATGCGGATGGCGGAAGTTATTTTGTCGTGTGATGTCAATGGTACGTGTCGTGATTTGTCGGTTTGGTTTGACATAACGCCACCAATTTAAGCGTCTCCCAGACAGACGCGGCATGCGGTGGCGGTCAGTTGGATGGACTTGAGAGTTCTAGGAACGATACAGACACACACGGCCACGCGGCCAAGCCATTCAACTGACCGCCACCGCCACCGCCACCGCAGGCCGCGTCTGTCTGGGAGACGCTTTACGGTCCGCCATCTGCTTATGAATCAACTTCTCTGAAAGTAAACTTTAAGTTAAAGGTATCCCTGGGATAAGTATTCTACCTGACTAGTTGAATGTAATAAGCGAGAGTTACTAAACAGTAAATACACATAATGGTTAAAAAAATTCGCTCGAGACACCAGACAATGATATTTTCTCATTGCACATAAAATAAAATTATAACTTCCTCAATATGAAAGCGAATTTGTTCTCAAAGTAACTGCTCCCGTTTAATTTGTCCCGTTAAAAGTAATGTAGGAAAACTGTGATTACATGGAACCGTTGTATTAAATAGTTGCCGGATATTGGAACTCATCCAAGACACATTAGGGATAAGGGACCATCCATAAAGTACTTCACACGATTTTCATAATTTTTAGACCCCTCTCCCCCTTGTCACAGATGGTTGCATCGTGAGCCCCCCCCCCCCCCTAGTGTAACGTTACTGCAATTTTACATAATACAAAAATTAAAACCACCTCAACAATTCACACTTCGTTGACCCCTCCCCCGTCTTTAAGTGTGATATTACTATATGGATGGTCCCTAAGTTGTGTTTCTTTTCAGTTTGAACGCACGAGTGCTAGAGTGTGTGCCAGCTTGTCTACCCGGCAGCTCTGTCTTTGCTCGTTCTACTTTTTACCCGACTGTGTGATTAAACTTTATTTTATTTTAATTGTATTATTAATTATTATTATTAAAGTATAAACATTAAAAAAATAAGGATTTTGTGAAAATTTCAAGTGTTAACATTATTGATTTCGAGCAACAAAGGCCAAAAAAACACGTTTATTGTATGGAAGTCCCCCTTAAATATTAACTTAATTTTGTTTTCAGTATTGTTGTTATAGCGGAAACAGATATACACAATCTGTGAAAGTTTCAGAAGTAGCCATAGCGGTTCTTGAGATACAGCCGGAGACAGACGGAGAGACAGACAGTAATAGGGTCTCCGTTTTTACCCTTTGGATACGGAACCCTAAAAAAGATATTTCGAGGACAAGATTTGGAGGAGGCTTATGCTGCCAAAGACGGCCCTTGAGATTATTTTTTTTACACAAAATTAATAAAAAGTACTAAATAATATAGTCTATAGCAGGGGTCATCAATTAGTTTCGCTCAGGGTCCGTTTTAAGAAATAAAATGATCTTCGCGGTCCGCACAGAAAAAAATTCAACAAAAATGTAATTACGGAAATTACAAATAAAAGGTATTTGTATCAATGAGAAAAGTGACAGTTTTTGTTGACTACATGTTCAATGTTGATCAGTATGTCGGGACCGACAACATTTTTTCATTTTCGAACATGCTTGGTCCGCACACAATGGTTCGGCGGTCCGGATGCGGACCGCGGTCCGCCATTTGGTGACCCCTGGTCTATAGAATATAAACTAACAATATTCAATATTATAATACGTTTATATACCTATAAAATTAAATATCGTATTCCAAAAATTCAATTTTCTTTTGTTTTGTTAAATCTGTCTTGGCCGGTGGAAATTGACATTAAATTCGCAAAGCATGATGTAGTGCTGCATTTTTGGTATGTTGTTTGGATCAGTTAGGGTGATGTAAATCCTAATTTGCAACTTCGAAAAAGTACCACGTGATAAACTGCGTAAATTTTCGACTTTTTTCACTTTTTGCTCTAAAAGTCATAAACTATGCGTTTCCGACAAGTAACATTCACTACATAAATGAAGCTAATTAAGCCTAACCGTAGCTCTCTAAACCTTATAACAACTAAGCTGTGGCCCTTCAATAATGGTCCGTTTTTTCCGAAAATTTGAAATTTTTAGTTTTGCTCCCGTTTGAAGCAAAATATAGGCAAAACTGCTCGTTCTATGAGAAGGTTGTAGTACATTTAATTTTCTTTTATTAGAGCACAACACAATCACTCACAATCTGCATATATCAAAACATAAGCTGGGAGTACCTCCACGCGGTGAAGGCGGTAACAGTGTAAACTGGCTAAAGCTCCCATTAACTAAAAAATGCCTTCGGGCTTATGTTTTGGTTTAATTTTCGCACAACATAGTACTTGGAAGTACCCTACCCGGTAACGCAGGGGAGCAGCCAACAAAACTATTATCTTATTAACGCGAACGAAGTCAGGCTAAACAGTCATAAAAATGTCGGTTCCACCGGGAGTCTGCTTTATGTGTCGGCTGGCACTCAAGGAAGGTGACAGTACAGTGGTAATTGTAATAAAACGTGGCATCCAAACTCTAATACTTCAGTCGGAATTTCTAGGAATTGCTATTGTATTCTATTGTTGTCGCGATCAGCGGTGCTCGCGCGGGGCCTGAAGGATTAACTCGAGTGTGGAGCGTGGCCTCAAAGATGATGAACTTTTTTTGAAAAAGCTAGACGAAGTCAGTGTTCACGATGCTTGCAGAAAGAGATTCACCGCTCGGCATAATATTGAAGCATGTAGGCGTCGTGGAGGCGATCCAATTCCACAACCTCACCCATCAACCTCTAGAACATCGGGCCCTATGAATCTTCGGAGCATTTGTTTCGTTTGTGCGGAGGAAATCTCTGAGGAGATTCTCCAGCTTCAAAACAAACTTCCCAAGTCACGCAGAAATGAGGTGTACAAAGTAGAATCAATGACAGTTAGGGAATCAATGCTCGATGCAGCCAGTCGTCGAGGTGATACATGGCGACGGCAAGTCACTGATCGTCTTACAGCTACTTTTGACCTCGTTGCATCTGATGCCAGGTATCATAAGTTATGCCAAAAGAAGTTTTACAGTCTTCCATCCAGCGTCGGCTTTATGCTTAAATTGCTCAGGAAAGTCATGCGATAACGTCGCCCTGATTTTGATAGATGAAGATGATAATGATCCCGAGGAAGCTGAGGAAGAAGGAAAGTGAAGAGCTTAACGCCTGAGGAGGAAGGAGAAATTGAACCTCAATCAAAAGAAAAACGCCGAGTGACTGCAGCTTCTTAAACATTCAATTTGCGTATAAACTTTTATTTTACTTTCCCAAATTTTGTACTTTTGTAGATTTACCTAGCCTGCAAATGAAAAAGTATTATCCTTTTTATGATTTTATCTGCCTTCTGTTTCAATTCTTTAAAAATCTATCTCTACCCTCTTTTTGTTTTTCAGATATCCTAAGTGAACTATTTGTCTCAGAGACTTTAATCTGTGCTCTAATGAAAGAAAATTTAAAGATACTACAACTGTATTTTACGACCTTCTCATAGAACGAGCGGTTTTGCCAATATTTTGCTTCAAACGGGAGCAAAACTAAAAATTTCAAATTTTCGGAAAAAACGGACCATCTTTAAAGGGCCACAGCTTAATTGTTATAAGGTTTAGAGAGCTGCGGTTAGGATTAAATTATTGCCAATTTAATTAGCTTCATTTATGTAGTTAATGTTACTTGTCGAAAACGCATAGTTTATGACTTTTAGAGCAAAAAGTGAAAAAAGTCGAAAATTTTCGCAGTTTATCACGTGGTGCGCAGCGAGCACAACTTTTTCGAAGTTGCGAACTGGGATTTACATCACCCTAACTGATCCAAACAACATACCAAAAATGCAGCACTACATCATGCTTTGCGAATTTAGGGTTTTTTAGTGTCGATTTCTACCGGCCTAAAGGTAATAATTAGCTAATTGGAAACAAACATTAAGATTGTGTTACAGATCGGCTGATAAGATAAATATTTGTTCGTAATTCCCAGAAGTTGTCAGCGCCAGCTCCTCAAATCTCAATAGAGAGGTATTTGAAAATATCGGGCGATAAATTGAAAAGGCGACTCCAGCACACGTCATTTTGTTCGGTAAACGTAGGTTGCATGTGAAAAATTGCGAATTTCGTCTTGGCGAAGTAAACTCTTTGAAAAATATTAAGCTTATATATGAAGAAAGGATGTAGTGGCCCTGATAGTCTTTTATACTTTTTTGTAGTGAATCATGATTGTATAAAGCTACGAGTTTATACGAGTAAGGATGGCAATAATTAAGATCACAGGGTTCCATTTGAGGTCACATAACACAAGTGTTATGTGTTTGGTATAGTTTCATAATCAGTTTCATCTCGGATCTCGTATATGTCAAATGAAATATCATCGCCATATGAAATGTCTATAGACGTAAATAAAAAGTGTGTTTGTCTGCCCGTTACCTCTTCACGCCTAAACCTCAAAACCGATTTTGCTGACATTTTGTATGAAGATACTTTGAGTCCCGGGAAAGGACATCTATGGATACTTTCTATTCCGGAAAAATGAACGATTCCCGCACGATAAACGAATTTTGGCACAACGGAGCTACGGGGGTCGTCTAGTAAGTAAATTATATACAACATGACTGGTGAGACATGTTCAATACTCCACGATGTCATATTTGGCTATTTTATTAGATGAAAAAAAAAATCAATTGATTACTGAGTAAATGTAACTTAAAGTTAAATAAAATTATTAACCCAAAGCATAGACGGTATGTAGCGGAGCGGTGTTTCTTTGATGGCGCACGCCGCCGCGCCGCCCTGGCCACATAGTATGCCTATTGCCTACTTGCCTAGCCACGTAATTCACTTAGGATCCGTGGTTCATTTAGTCAAAGGGGTTAAAACATTAAGTACCTAATTTTATTACATAATAATAATTATAAGATATATACAGAATATTTCTTAAACTAGTTACATAGCAAAAATGCGTTTTGTATAGCCAACAACATTAGTCACTTATTTATAATATATTATTTATCTATACTCATTATAAAACAAAGTCGCTTTTTTTCCCTTATGTCCCTTTGTTCCCTTTAATCTTTAAAACTACGCAAGGGATTTTGATGATTCTTTCAGTATTAGATAGCCCATTTATCGAGGAAGGTTATAGGCTATATTTTATCACGCTAAGACTAATAGGAGCGAAGAAATAGAGGAAAATGAGGAAAAAACGGGGAAAATTATTTGAAAGGGCTAACTTGAACGCGCTAATCTCAGGAACTACTGGTCCGATTTGAAAAATTATTTCAGTGTTAGATAGCCCATTTATTGAGGAAGTCTATAGGCAATATTTTATCACGCTAAGGGCCTGTTTCACCGCTTCCTGATAAGGTGCCCGATAGGCTTATTTGACAGATTCTCCATACTCTATGTGTCAAGTTAAGTGGTGGATAGCCTGATCAGGAAGCGGTGAAACAGGCCCTAAGACTAATAGGAAAATGTGAAAAAAACGGGGGAAATTATTTGAAAGGGTCTCGCGTACTACTGGAGCAATTTTTATGTTATTTGGCACAGATAAGAAGTAGACCACGTGAAGGATTCCATTTTAATCATTTTTTCAGTGGCTATATATTTTATACCCGTGCGACGCCGGGGCGGGTCGCTAGTATATTATATATGCCTTCGCCCTTCCCCCAATTTGTAAAAATTACCTGTTTGACACACGGTCTGACCATAACATGGAACAGCGACGAAGAGCAATAGATACAGAACGCAATGTAGCCTCGGAAACGACATATTTATCTGTAACAAATATTATAATTTTATTCATAGTTTAAGAGGGCGAATAGCATCAAACATCGCCCTTCTCTCTTAACACTGACGCCCGTCTTTCATAAAGCTAGGTAAAAAAATAAATTTATAAAAAATAAAAAAACCCGACTGCAAAAATGTTAACTAAAAAGAACGAAACAAGACCTAATTCTGCCGGAGGCATCGAATCTATGTTTTAATTGATACGACTCTTGCTTACGAGTTTCATGCCAGGATAAATAGAAGGTGACATAGAAAAATGTAGAAGAAGAAAGTGGATAATAAAATGCAGTCGGAGGCATAATATTTTATTATTTATGAATTAATGTTAAACTTGGTGCGACATGCCTCCGAGTGCATTTTATTATCCACTTTCTTCTTCTACATTTTTCTATGTAACCTTGTATTTATCCTGGCATGAAACTCGTAAGCAAGAGTCGTATAAATTAAAACATGGATTCGATGCCTCCGGCAGAATTAGGTCTTGTTTCGTTCTTTTTAGTTAACATTTTTGCAGTCGGGTTTGTTCATTTTTAATTAATTTATTTTATTTGCGACTTTTTAGTTGTAGTCATCTAACCATTTCGACAATCAATCTAATAAAAAATTGAAAAAGTACCGTGCAGATATAACTATATATCGTAGGCTAAGTGTACCTACAATACGTTATAATAGGTACATAGGTTTGGTACTGTTTCAATGTATGTTTCTAGTTTTAAGTACCTACCAAATCATTGTTTTTTTTTATACTTTGTCATTGAATTTTCATCTTGTTTCAGTTAATTTTTAATTAATATTGGATTTATCCATGCAGGCGGATTTTGGTTTTTTCTTATTTTATTACTAGCGGTCGGCCGCGCCTCCGCCCGCTTGGATGTCGGTGAGCTCTGCAAAAAGCATACCCTGGAAAGACTCGGTCAGCAAAATGATTCCCAGGTCAATTCACAGACTCCGACACTAACATCGACGACGCAGTCATTATACGCAGGCTGCACAGGATTGTCTTCCTCCCGCACGCGCACCCGCCTTGGTGACGCCAATTACTATCGTATTACATATTTAATTTCGCCATAATTTCTAAACCAAATGTCCAATTTTATTCATTCACAGACCAAATATTATCTGCATAAACTGTACTTAGTAATGGAATAATTTATTTTGATAAGGGTTAAAAGAATGAGTAAAATAAACGCGTTTAAATGTAGTCCAAAAAAATTTCAAGATTTTTAAATTAAAAAATGTTTATTGTGCCTTACTTGACATAGATAGGTATAGATTATAGTGTGTCGCGGACTTTTTTGTAGATATTTGTAAGTTCTACAATTACTTAGAATTTTATGGTTCTATCTTTTATAGTTTAGGCAGCATACGTAAAATAAGTAACTTTTCTGGTTGATTTTTTACACCTTGCGTCCGAAGAACCCAAATATCTTTCGGTACCCTATTTTATTCCAAAATAAAATTCAGCCTATGTTCAGAAAAAATAATGTAGAATTCCAATGGTAAAATAATTTTTCAAATCGGGCCAGTAGTTTCCGAGCCCAACAAACAAAAAATCAAATTTTTCCTCTTTGTACTATTAGTGTAAATTTATCGTTCGATTTAATATTAAAACTGCAAGTTATATACATATTTAGAATCAGTGTTTAAAATCCTTTATTTTGATACCCCACTCGATATGCTTGGTAAATTTTTATTTTTGTTTACCTCACGATATTATGGCGTCAAACATCCGCCATTTTGGTTTTTTCTTAATGTCACCTTTCCAAGAACACTCGGGCTATTAAGACAAATCCGTTTAGCCGTTCTGAAGATACGAGGTAATAAAGAGTATTACATACATAGAAGATACGCGCTAAACACAACCCTCCTGGGTCTATTTCTGCTGTCTATTTCGCACAGAAATGTAGTGTGTTTCACACAATTGATATTGTTGTTCCTTTCTAGCATAAGTATAGCGTGTCTCACTCTAATGTTATTGTTGTCTCTTTCGTTTTATACATTTATTTACGTTTTTATTGTTAATTAGTCTTATAAGAATGCCTGTTTACTGTTATATTAGCTTA
The DNA here is from genome assembly GCA_905333045.1 of Lysandra bellargus. Taxonomy (NCBI): domain Eukaryota; kingdom Metazoa; phylum Arthropoda; class Insecta; order Lepidoptera; family Lycaenidae; genus Lysandra; species Lysandra bellargus. The sequence continues at coordinate 1,707,403 of HG995332.1, read as the reverse complement.
TATAAGAATGTCATTTGTACTTTTTGAATAAACGGACTGCGTATACCCGACAACAACTGATAGAATCCTACTAATTCTAACAGAACAAAATTTGCATATAAACACGCACTTTCCCGGTGCAAAGACACTCGCAACACGAACACCACAGAAGCAAGTCGAATCCCTGCTGCACTAACACTCAACCGTGACTGCAGTACCAAATTCACCTGGTGTTTTACTTCTTTGACCCGCATCTACTTCTCAGGACTAAACCTCCACAAGATATACAGTCCACTCCAGCCTACTCCAAGTTGACGAATACGGCCCTGCTGAGTTGTCGTGTCGTCAATACTTATCGTGTTTCTGCTAGATCATCGGAAATATAATGAAGTATCTATGTTTAAAAAATGAAACAATTCGGGGCTTATTTTCAAGTATAAAAATTAATTATAAAATCGACAATTTTGCTTTCATCGCCTTCTTAAGAACTTACGAGACCATCCGTGATCACGGCTGCTGAAAAGCAGCCGAAACGTAGAGAATAAGAAAAGTGCTCCGCGACAAATCAGTAGGAGCTATGAAACTAAAAGGGACTTTCCGCCGCGCGGAGTTTATTCGCGAAAATTTATTCATAAATTTACCGCGAAATTTTTACCGCAATTGTGTTACAGAAGTGCGAAAAAATCCGCGCGATTAAAATTCGCAGTGCGGCTATTCTTAAATATGTTAGGTGTTCTCTAACAAGTTGTATATTTACTTATTAAAATAAAAAAAAAATATATATCTATATTCTTCTTATATATTACATAATATAATAATTGAGAATTAGTTTTTTATTCGTTAAGGCTGGCCGCGTACACACGTTTTCCGAATTCGATTTCCGAATTCTTTTCCGTATTCGGATATCTGAATGCTCGGAATCATTAAAAAATACATTAACTGGCGCACACGTTGGCTTTTTTTGGAACGGAACCAATTCCGCACGTACCTTTCAAGTGCAAGCCGGCGTGTTCGGGGGAAATAAGTACGTTTGCGTTAGTCTCACGTAATTCTATATCGTAATTCCACATTAGGAAATCGATTATGGAAAACGTGTGTATATGCCAGCCTAAATATGTCAGAAAAAATAATATAAGTAACATAAAAATATACTATTGCCCGGATGGATTGTTTATCTTATTTACTATAAAACTTACCTTCTGTTCGGACTAATTGACACAAATTAATTAAGAGAACTGATCATTGTGATCGTACGCTGAGAACTGATGTCAGCCGTCACTTATCGTTATCTGGTATCATAAGGTCAATTAAATAACTCTGTTTATACTCTATAATAATATGGTATATTCCTTTCTGTAAAATATTTATAAATTTTACCATTATTTTAATTATGTAAAATACTTATATTATTGGAAAAATATTTTGTACTTTGGTTGATCACTTCATTTTCCATTACAATTCTTTTTTTAATAGTCGTACAAAATATTATGCACACCTACGTTGGTTGTCAAGCTCCACCCACCCATTTTTCGACTTAGGGATCCATTTGTGAAATATGAAGTTTCAAAGCGGAACAAATCGTAAGAGTCCAGTGTCCCCCCTTTCTACTAGCTAAAAGGTTACTTCTGTAAATATGAAAAAATTTATGGGAGTAGGAAATTTGCTGAATTTTAAAGAAAAATTATCACGGCTAAGAAGACTTCATAAATCATAAGTTATTGAGTAAAATAGACGATCAACTAAAAAGAATATTCGGCGAAATATAAATGAACTTTTTGTTCAAATTCCCTTGAAAGTAATTGAGATGATGATTAGTAGTGTAAAACACGTTATAAATGCACATTCATTGACCATACAAAAATTATCAAAAACTAGCGGTACTACAGAACTCTATATTGCGCGTGGCCCGACACGCACTTGACCGGTTTTAATTAGGTTTTTTCATCATTGGAATAATGTTTTTGAGCGCAGCCGAAGTCGAATTATCACCGGCATCTACATGCAAAACACACTTATTCGTAACTTTAAGGGTACGTTTAGCTCTCTATAGTAAGTAAATAATAATTAATCTATTGCAATTATTGATATTTCTAAAGGTATATTGTACCGTTCAAAAGTTTTTGCCCACCCTATATTTGGCGTGATACATAAAAAATAAAGCAATATGATCGAGTTTGATAAATATATTTTAAAGAACATATTATTTGGATTAAAATATAGTAATAAGTAAATTAGTCCGCAATGGTTCCACATTAAATTTTTTAATTTATTCGTGTTAGAAACAAGAAAATTCTTGGAAATTGTTTAAAGAAACACTTCGTACAAAATAATAAATTTATTCTGTACAATTATGCAGGGATCGATACGCAGATTACAAAGATTTTGGTGGATTACGAAAATGGAACGATGTTAGGCTACGGGCGATTGTAGGGCGAATAAAGGACGGCTTCTAGATAGGTCGGTCCTCAGTCCTCGATGACGTAGCTGGTGACGTCAGGTAAGGCTCGTCGATCCTTTATTCGAGCGCCTGTCCGAATTAAATGGCAATTGCTCGCTGCTGGAGAACCAGCAGGAAGGTAATACGAATTGTTGAAGCCTTGCTTCAACATGCTTAGAAAAGCATGTTGAAGCAAGGCTTCAACAATTCGTATTACCTTCCTTTGCTTTTGTTACTTCTTTGCATAATCTTGGCATTCTTAGTAACATTCCGACAAATAATTGATTTCTATTTGGTCCCATTCAATTTTTCCGGATATATTAAAGGTGTGTTGTCATAATAGGAGTGTCCTATTTTCTTCTTTCTGACATCCCTGTCCCATTTATCCCACAACAATTCAATCGGATTGAGGTTGGGCGGCCGTAGTGACCAAATCATTACGTTTAGTACATTCTTTCTTTCCAATTCTTCTAAATGCTGTTTGTACAGCTGGAAATAAAATTTCTACCGATCACACTTTGACCAGACCGTGCTACATTTTTCTTTAATATTTTTAATTCTTCTTTCTTTCTTTAAAATCCCTTCAACTTTCGCCAAGTCTCTAGTCACCCGGCCTCCAAAAAATCCTCAAATGATCATCGAGCCTCCACTGTGTTTCACATTCTGGATTACACATTAATTTAGCATCCGTTCTCCCTTTGACCTGCGCACGAAGATTCTTCTCTTAAACCCAAAAATCTCAAACTTTGGCTCATCACTCCATAAAACTCTCTTCCACTGATTCATGCGTCCAATTTTTACGTCCCTAACCCCCACTGCAATCTCTTCACGTTATTTTGACGCCTTAAAGAGGTTTCTTCACTCCCACTCTTCCAAAAAGGCCAGCTTCTCTTAATCTCCTTTTCACTGTTTTTCATTGTAAAAGTACTCGAAGGAAAATCTCTAGTTTCTTTGATCTAAGCTGCAATCTCTAGGCCCGTGAGTCGTCGATCACGTTTACTGGTCAATACACTTTGCTTACGTTCAACTGTTGTGACTTTGCGAGGCCGTTCTGCCTTTGGTATCGCTAAAACTCCTGGTGGATGCATATTTTTTCACGATGTAATCCACGATTTTTCGACGTATTTTTAATTTGACGGCAATGTTAGGGTTCCTTTTGTTTGAGTTATGTAGACTACCGATAAATGCACAAGTTTAAACCGATAGTTCCTTGGTTGTACCTGTTTTAAAGCTTATGTGTCTGAATTTTCGAAAACGAAAACAATTAGTATTATAACTTCACAAAAGAGTGTCTTGATGCTTAAAGTATAAATAAAAACTTGATTCCTGCGACTCACAGAGCTTAATGGAACTAAACTCCAATCATAAACATGGAAGGAATAATTCAAAGTTAAAGAATATTAAACAAATCAGCAATACTTGCAAATTTTAATTTCTCGCACCCACCTACGAAATGTAAACATGCGCTCGTATAAAAGTATACAAATAATGGACACAATTATTTTTGGTTTTAAAAACATCGTTTTAACCTTCGTTTGACAATACATAAGGACAATTTGCTAATTCGTATATTTTTTTAAATAAAATAAATGAATTATGTTGTGGGCAAAAACTTTTGACCGGTAGTGTATAAGTTATGCAGCATGACTCGTGAGACATGTTTAATCTTATATCTTTAAACGAGCAATTCTTGTATATGTTACAGTCAAAACTCTTAACCAGTCAAAAGTAGTATTGACCAGCAAAAACAGTCAAAACTACTTTTGACCGTATGCTTTAGTCAATAATGCTTGTGACTAAAATAACAGTTAAAAGTACTTTTTGCCCAACGAAACTGGTTAAAAGTACTTTTGACTAAGTGATTCAGTCAAAGCAGTTTTGACTGGTTCTATCAGTTAAAACTTTTAAAAAGTGGAAAAAGCGAAGAGCGGATTCGATTTTAGTCGGAAAACGTGGCACTTGTTTTACTAAGGAAAGTAATTTTGGAGTCCTGTGCCCAAAGGGTAAAAACGGGGCCCTATTACTAAGACTTCCATGTCTGTCTGTCCGTCTGAATGTCTCCAGGCTGTATATTCTAAAGAACCATCATAGATAGATTTCTGAAGTTTTTACAATTTTTGTATATCTATTGTCGCCATAACAAAACAAACATAACATACAAAACGCCATAACAAAATAAATGAAGTATTTAAGGGTGGCTCTCATACAAAAAATGTATTATTTTTTTGCTATTTTTCGAGGCGCTGAAGTCTCTCATCAATAATTCTATTGACGTTCTGTTTCTTTTCCTGAGTAAATTTGAGTAGGCGTAGCAACCAGTTATGTCAGGTCGTTCGCAAGGGCAAAATCGCAGACAGGTCTCCCCACATGATCAGTTTTATTGGAATTGAGACAGTTGGCATTTTGGGCGTTATAGTCGCCGAGTAGTATGAACTCTGCGGATGGGATCTGTTGCTGCACTATAGAAGCAGCTTACGGGTGATCAAAGAGTTGGTCCGTCTCAGGGTCACCACTATAGGACCTATAGAGGCACGCACAGACGCGAGGGTTCAGGATTGCTGAAGTGGCGAGAGCTGATATCATCTCTGATGTAGTGGAGTGTGTGTGTATACACACCAGCTTCGGACAAAAAGAAGTGCTTGATATCTGCGTCTCGGTTATAAAGAGCTAAGCCGGCTTTGCCGTCTCAGGGTGGTAATGGACGGGATAAAGGTAGGACTGTAATCCTCTGAAATTACAGAAGTCCATATTTACGCAGTTGGAAACCAAATTATTCTTTTTTCCTGGGGCCACAAATTGGTTTTCAACTGTGGCATTTCTAGGGTTTAGGCGATTGGGCCTCCGGTAAATTCACTCACTCGGCGAAACATGGCGCAAGCGCTGTTTCAAGCCGGTTTTCTGTAAGTCCGTGGCATTTCTCCGATTGCGCCGGACCATTCGTGCCAAAGCATGGCTCTTCCACGGAACAATTTCGGATTACGACGGTCGTTCATATTTTTTTAACCGACTTCCAAAAAACGAGGAGGTTATATGTTCGGCTGTGGATATTATTTTTTTTTTTTGTATGTTCAACGATTACTCCGCCGTTTGTGAACCGATTTTCGAAATTTTTGTTTTGTTGTATTAGGTTTTACTCCAATTTGGTAACATGTTCACAAAAGTGGTGACCTGATGATGGGATCCAGGAGTAATCGAGGGAACTCCTCGAAATTTATATGGAAACATATGGTGATTTTGGTTTTATGTGAAGTGTACTAAGAATATGCTACCAAAAAGTCAAATATTGGGTCAAGGTATACCATGGTTTCTAAGATGCTGAGAGAACTCCTGACTCCTTATAGATACACGTTTGGGAGTTTCGGCGTTGTTTTAAGAACAGAAAGCATATGCTACCATGCAATTCAAATTCATCATCATCATCATCGTCATCATCATCATTACCACGTCGTGTTAAGGTCACCAATGTCTCATGGCACAAAATAGATAATAGTACAAGACATAGGTATGGATACAATAATAATAATTATGTACATAACAACACCAATTATTATAGGCTGTTTAATATACACGGCGGTCGGCGCCGCAGAGGCAACGGCGTCGCCGCGCGGCGCGCGGCGGCGCGCGGCGACGCGTACGTAAACATCGTATTCAAGTTCTAACTGGAATGTCAGGGCATGCGGCATGCCGCCAGAGTAGACAGAATGATAGAGTATGCCGACTTAGAACTGATGTAATTTTTTTAAGTTTGACGTATTATGACAAAAGTCGTCGCTAGGGTCGTAACCTACAAATTTAGTTGTTTATATTTTGGCACATGCAAAGAAAACTGTCAGAATTCAATTTCAAAATCTTATTTTTAAAATTAAATTATACCAGCCAGCGCGCCAGCCTTTAACTTATCCTGGCGAAACACGAAAGAAACGACAGATATTAATACTCGTCAGTCTCATAGCAGTCGAAGTACTGGTAGTTATGTCTATTGTGATGCCGCGCTGCGAGCATTTTGCAGCACGTGTTCACTTAGATCTTTTTAAATGTATTGTTTAAATTTATCTATCTACCTGATATTTGGGCCTTGGGGTATGCCGTATGACTCATATCAGTCTTAACAAATTGTAATAAGATACGTAGAATATACGCAGTACCACCGACGACCACTTATAAATTCGCGGACTATGATCCGTCATCCGGGTCAACTTAAGGTGAACGCAGATTTGGCCGCACCGCACGCACCGCAGTCGCCGCATTCGGAATTCTTTATATGAAGTTATAGGCAAGCTCGCATACCTACCTACCCGCGCCGCAGTCTTCGCAACTTCATAATAATATGAAGAATTGCGAATGCGGTGACTGCGGTGCGTGCGGTGCGGCCAAATCTGCGTTCACCTTTAATAACAATTATACGAGATCAATTACCACACAATATTATGATTTATGTTGTCAATTCAATGCTCACTGCTCACACCAAGCTCACTGTTGAGTTGTCAGACGTCAGTTGCTTACAAACTTTCAACAACACAACGAAAGTCTGTTACAAGTTACAACTACCTATATAAAACTTCTACGTACAAGCGATAGCGCGACACAGGAGCGCCTCAGTGACATCTAGTGAAGATAATATGAAACTATTTTTTATACAATTTGAATTGGCACTAACAGTTTACCTACTAGGTAACTAAAAAGAGTGAAATTATTATTTTTAACAAAAAATTAAAACCGACTTCCAAGGTAAAAACAATATTAATAGCATCCTTTTAATATGAACTAAAAAGTATTAAATAATTTTTCCTATCTAATATGTAGTGCCTTTTCCCGAATTCGGCTAAACTTCAACTATTTCTGTACTCAATCTTCATAATTTTGAAGTCGGTGCCAGTTCCAAAAGTTTCAAATTTTCTGTCAAAGAAATAAAGATTCAGCCTTATCTGGTACCGACTTCAAAATGATGAAGATTGAGTACAGAAATAGTTGAAGTTTAGCCGAATTCGGGAAAAGGCACTACATATTAGATAGGAAAAATTATTTAATACTTTTTAGTTCATATTAAAAGGATGCTATTAATATTGTTTTTACCTTGGAAGTCGGTTTTAATTTTTTGTTAAAAATAATCTAACGAAGCAATTTACAAAAAACGTAAGAATGGTGTATCTTAATTTATACGCTTGTAAGCCACACAGAAATATGCTAGGCCCAGAACTTTTCAAACAGGCTTCGTATTGAATGAAATGACAAAAAGTACACTAATGTTACAAATAGTGCTTTTGACTAATGCTTTATTGCACTGATTTATTGACTAAGAACGTCAGTCAAAACTACTTTTAAACGCAAGTTTTCAATTAGAAGTAATAATAACCAATAATTTTCAGTCAAAATCACTTTTGACCAACCTGTTTCAGTCAAAAGTAGTTTTGACTATATATATATATATATATATATATATATATATATATATATATATATATATATATATATATATATATTGACTACTTAGTGTCACTTAGCGTAGAAGTCCATGGAAGGTTCCTTGGACTTCTACGAATATTTTAAGACTAAAATCGGCCCAATCCGTTCAGCCGTTTTCGAGTTTTAGCGCGACTAACACATTTGAAAATCAATTTTTATATATAAGAAGATATAATTATTATCTATTAACGAGAAACTTAAATACTGAAACAAAGAATAAGATAGAAGATATAATTGGAATCTCGAAATCGGCTCCAACGATTTTCATAAAATTTGGTATATAGGGAGTTTCGGGGGCGATAAATCGATCTAGCTAGGAATCATTTTTAGAAAATGTCATTTTATTCGTGTTTTCGAATATCGAGCAAAGCTCGGTCAAACAGCTAGTAATTACTTATACTCGGTACTCGGTACTTATAATTATGTAATAAAATTAGGTACTTAATTTTTAACTAAATTTCCCTTTAAATAAATGAATCATGGTAGTAGGCATACTATGCGGCCGGCGGCGCGGCGCGGCGGCGTGTTCCCGCGCGCGGTGTCCATGCTTTGGGTATAGTACATTACGCACCTAGGGCAGGAAAATAAGAAATGTCTCAGATGTCAAATGTCAACAAACATGTGATCTGAGGCTTTCTTATTTACGGCCCATGGTGCGTATACTATTTTCTCATCGACGGAGGCGGAAAACGGCAACATCGGTAAGCGCAGCGGGAAGAAAGTTGACGTTTTCCGCCCGGAGGTGAGAAAAGCAATTAACATTAACTCAGGGATCAATTGATATTATTTTTTTATAATATATAATATTTTTTCATCTAATATAATAACCAAATATCACATCCTCAAGTATTGAACATGTGTCACCAGTCATGCTGTATATTATTATGTGTGTGTTAGATTTAGACCAGAAAATCTATCTTCTTCGAATAAAACATGCTGGGGTGTTGATAATGACGTAGGATTCGTCACCATTCATTATTATTATATACTTCGATAACGAAGTCATGTGTTAATGCAAATATTGTGAGGATTCAGTGACACGGAACAATGCGCTGCCGCCGCGAATTCACAGATGAGCGAACTACGTACATATAGATATTAATACCAGAGTAGACAGTACAGGAGTAGGTACCTTGACTTCAAACACACGGGCGAATATACGCGAGTTGGGCGCAAATGTCACTTTCAACATGTTTCACAATGCTTAGGTAACGCATTAGTACTGCGCGCGCCGGCCGATATGGCATACTACGTCAAACATCTCTTCTGAGTCGGCCTGCTCGTTATAGATCTGTTTACTCTGATAATACAGTATTTACCAGTAGTGCAGTCGCCAGAGGTTTTAATCTCCGAAAATTGTAATAGTGGAGGGATTTTTGTTTTTGAGGTGTCATTGAGTGTTTTTTTACACTATAACTTGCAAAGTTTACCAAAATTTTTTTGTACTTTTAATTTTTTAGTTACTTAATTAAAAATTAAAATTTCACCATATATAACCAGTCAAGAAACATTTTTTTTTCTAGTTTCTGTTATTTAATGACTCTTATCCGATTGTTTACATTGTCAATTAACCAAAAACACAATTTTTAAAAAAGAAACTAGAAAGTTAGCTTTGCTAAGCTAAATAAAACTATAAGATTTTTGCAAAGTTTTTAGAGATTAACGTTCGTCGTAACCAAGATAAAAGGGTTTGGGAGGATTTCAGGGTTGTTAAGAAAAGTGCGTTGCACGTACTTATTGTGTGTATTTAATTTTTAGAGAAATGATGAGTTTTAAGTACTTTAAAACGTTTTAATATCTCCAAAAACGTGTAAAATAGACCAAATTGCTTTTTCTACATTTGTTGAGAATTTATTTCAGTAAGAGCTAAAACGTTAAATGCATCGATAAATTAAAGGCTTTTCCTAGCTTTTGAAATATATTTAAACTTCCTAATTAAAGCCAGTAAAAAAATTGGGTGCTACAAATCTCACGTACATACTAAAGACGCATGCTGCGACCTATGTTTGGAAAATGCTTACCTGAATACAAAAAATATCAGTTCTTAATCTAATTTGTATTTTTTTCCTTTAAGTATGTTTTAGCAAATGTAATAAATGAAGAAAAATTAATAAAAAATAAATTTTATTCTGTTAAAACCTAACCAAAAGAAATAAAATACATTTTCTTCGAAATATACGTGAAAAGTTTGTGCCACATTTTCGGAAAAGTTAATAAAGTAAGAGCTAAAAAGTTTACACATTAAGAAATAGAAGGTTTTGTTAAGCCTAAAAAATAATTTTAAACTTCCTATTTAAAACCAAAGAAAAATAGGAACGCCATTTACCTGGCGAGGCACACAACAAGCACATTTGGAGCTCATCTACATACAAAGATATTAATTTTAAATCTAAATTATATATTTTTTCAAATTATTTTCTATCTTTGGAATATAAGCAACGATACGAATCAAAGAAATAATAATATATTTTATTATTTTGCTATATAATTAAAAGAAAGAAATATGCAAATTTTCTTCAAAATTTTACAGTTTACGAGTTTACTTGAAGTGGAAGAGAATAATTTAAAAATCAAAAGCACAACTTTTCAATAGGTAAACTTTATTATTCATGTTATCAGCTACACATTCCTTTTTTTCTTTTCAATTTTCATCCACTATTGCAAAAATCGGAGGTTTGCACGATTTTTACGCTCTGGGAACTCCACTACAGAAGAAATTATTTATTCATAGGCAGTTGACAGACCTACGTCATTTAATCACGGAAGGGATCACGGAAGATCAGGGCCGCTGTCATAACCTGAGTGACCTTTTCCTCATTTTTTTAACCGACTTCAAAAAAGGAGGCTATCAATTCGACGCGTATGTATGTAATATTTCCAGAACTGCTCAATTTCCGTATATGTTAGTCTATATCAGCGTCTGAACAAATGTGCCAAATTTCAAAAGTGTATGTATGTATGTTTTTATGTTTGTGCTCGCATATCTCTGGAACTACTTTTCCGATTTGAGTAAATTCTTTTTTTGTTGTACTAGGTATTGATCAACTTAGGGAATAGTGCAAGTTTTATCAAAAACGTTTCAGTAGTTTTGGAGATAGAGATTTTAAATTCTCAATTACGTACAATTTTGAAGTCGGTTATGTTTTTTTAACATACAGTTATTGGCATAGCACTGCCATAAACTGAAAAATATAATTTGTTTAGTTTTAAGTTTCTTTTGTTAATGTTCTTTTTTATTTTTCTTTATATAATGTTTTTTTAGTTTTCTACAGAGTTGTTCTTGTTATTACTTTATGTTTGTTTTATATGGTTGTGTTATGTTTTTTGAAAATGGGAATAAAGTTTTATTTATTTATTTATTTAATGTAAATTGTGATAATTCGGCTGGGTTTGATATAACGCGACTAAATTACCAGAGTAAACAGAAGTATAGTGATCTCAGCCTATCTAAACCGTAGCGTTTATTAACCCTACCGCTACCATGTTTTAGAAAACCTTGACGTAATTTATCGTTCTCTATACAAATCACGACAGAAAACGAAGCGATAGAAGTTTCATAATTAGTGCAGCGTCCAGAGGTTTTAACCTCCAAAAATTGTAATAGTGAATGGGTTTTTGTTTTTGAGGTGTTATTTTCTTCTTTACACTATAACTTGCAAAGTTTACCAACATTTTTTTTTGCTTTTAATTTTTTAGTTATTTAATTAAAAAATAATAGTTCACCATATAAAACCAGTCAAGATTTTTTTTCTTTTCCTGTTATTTAATGACTCTTATCCGATTGCTTACATTAAAAATTAACTAAAAGCACAATTTAAAAAAAAGAAAGTTTGCTTTGCTAAGCTAAATAAAACTTTAAGATTTTTGCAACATTTTTAGAGATTAACGCTCGTCATAACAAGATAAAAGGCTTTGGGTGGATGTCAGGGTTGTAACGAAAAACTGTACTGTACTTAGCTTAGCACCCATTCCCTATCTCTTTTATATTTTTTCTTTGAGGCTTCGTTAGTTCTATAGGTGGACAACGTAACGTAAATACTTCTGAGTTATGAGTCGATTATTATATTCATATTATATAAATGACTCTTAAGCTAATACTTGAATGTGGTCATTTTTATCTTTGCCGTTGAATACATAGCAGCACTGGCCACTGTTGTTAGCGTCTCGACGTTCCTCGCAAGAAAGGAGCACACCTTATTTCATGTGATAACTTAAAACTCCCCTAATAACTTTTTCGAGCAAGTAAGATTTTCCCAAATTATGTATCTCAGTACTGATTACTGGTTACATTTATATTTAAATGGAATTCAGTTATTGTTTCATTATTAACGTTGTTAATATTATTTTTTATTTAATTAACACAATTTCATTAAGTTCATAACTAACTTAAAGCCTTTTGTACGTCAAAAAAATATTATGCAGTCGAAAACTCATAACTGTTCTTACAAAATTACAAGCATAAAAATCTTTTATTTTATATAATAAAATTTTTAAATTTTTAAATTACCTATTAAGTATATTATTTTTCAATTTCAGTTTTTAGGTTTCCCTGCCCAAAGGCTGAAAACGGGGCCCTATTAATAATAAGTCTTCGCTTTCTGTCCGTCGTACATCCGTATGTCCGTACCACTCACCAGGCTGGATCTCGAGAACCGCAATAGCTAGATAGTTGCGATTTGCACAAATTATGTATTTCTGGTGTCGTTATAAAAATTAATAGTCCAATCAAAATAAAATAAATTATTAAAGGGGGGGGGGCTCATACAACAAACACGATTTTTTCCCATTTTTTGCTCTATATCCATAATGGTAACACTAAGGTTTTTGAAAATTTCAGAAAACGCTCATTTGTATGTTAACTTTAATAATTAATAATAAAAATTAAATAAACTTATTATTTTAGGGGGGCTCCCATACAAATTTACGGTACGGAACCCTATGTACGCCAGTCCGACTCGCACTTGGCCGGTTTCATAATTTTTCCTTTCATTGTGAATAAAGACCTATCCGTGTACCAAATTTCAAAGTTCTAAGTATGTTAGAAGTACCTTAGAATTTTGATGATCTATATGTCAGTGAGTGACAAAATGTAGTAAATTTGACCATCCGTAACTCCTAAACTATTTATTGAAATTTCATGTAATTTGGAGGTTAAGCTAGTTTTAACACTTGCTCCTACTGACCGAAATTTTAAATCCCTAGCTTTATTGACATCGAAGATAAAGGGGGTGTGAAATAGCCGCGAACCGCTTCGAGAAAAGTATGGTACGGCCGTACCTTTGCTAAAAAGCTTGGCTGGGGCACTGCCGTGCCCCAAGATAGTCATTAAAGGGGGTCGACCTCGGAAAATCGACATACCTAGTATATTACCACCTCAATTACCACGTAAAACTTGTATTTTGGCATCCTACACCAGTTCTCAAAATTCGCATGGTTGCAAGTTTCAAAATCAGGTCACAAAAATCGTTTTTTTCCCATTTTTTGCAAATATTCCGTTTTCTACGGGTTTTACACTTTAACGTTGTTAGTGGCGGCCGAAAGGAAGATCTTCCGACCGAGAGAGATAGCATGCTCGGTCAGGCCGAAGCCCACTGACGTCATTTCAGACGTTGTATATATCTTGCCGTTCTCCGAAACTTCGATAGCGCGATGCAGGATGCTCTACAACTTTTCTATTTCCATTTTTTATACCTTGTTTACGAGACGGTATGGAATCCAACATATCAGACACATTGTAATCGCATCGAGCGGATACACGTCACGTAGATCTTTAATTTATCCATGTCCTCATAAATATTAACAATAATAGAATTAACATAACATATTATACGAAAACTGGGTAGTACCTACTGGAAATATTACTTATACAAGGTGTAACAAAACTAAGTGACAATACTTTAGAGTGTGCCATGTGTATGTGTTCCTTGTAGAGAGTTCACTGTGAAAGTAGCAGCGCTGAAAGACCAATTTTTTCACTTTTGTATGGGGAAACTCGTGATGTTGGGGCGCTTGCCCATACAAAAGTGAAAAAAAAAATTTGGTACCTCTTATTAGTGTCAGGAGTAGAATGCAAAATATTCAACTTATCACTGGAAGTTTCAACCTTTTAATGAAATAGATGAACCCACATTTTGTAACACTGTGCGAGCTATAATGATGATAAACTTTTGCAAGAGCACTCTCGATAATGTCAGCTTTACAAAAAAAATTCAATATTGGCCCTCCCGTTTGGATACTACGATGTCTCGAACAGACACACAGATAGACACGTCAAATAACATCCCTCTTTTTTCATCGGGGGTTAAAAACTGATGCTAGTTGCTACGTTTGGCTTAAGAAGTCTACGTTTATGGTTGAATCGACACGATTTGGTATTCATGTCGGAATTAAATTATGATTTTCAGATTTATGTGTTCGTATTTGCGGGCCCCCGTATAAACGAAATGTTATTTTACATTTGAGGGTGATCTTTATGCACTTAACAATAAGGCTTTTGCAGAGGTAAATAATCTCTGAACGTATACTGATAAATTAAGCGTGACGAGAAGGCTTTTCATAATAAATATTATCCACGTTTGCAGCAAACGATCGAGGCGTTGATCTTCATTATTCCACAGTCTATATATGTCGCAGTCATCTGGTTTAATCTGCGATTCGATCGAATGACTAGCGCATTCATTGAATGACTAGAGGAAAACTCGTCAAGACGTCGACAGCAACGTTTAAACGTCTTGACTAAAAATCATGTAGCGAAGTCATTAAATGGGATGCTATTTTTTTTCTCAAGTAGCCGTTGACGGGGTAGTTACAGGTGAATCCACGCTTTCATATTATTTTATAAGTTATTACAAATAATGTAAATGTAATCGATAAAATATCAACACAGTGCTATCAGCTGTGCGAGCTGTTTGACGTCATATTCGTTTTAGTGACTAGTAGCGCCGCAGTAGGAATAAAATGAAATACGTTCAATTACCTGACTGATTTCATGTCCGCTATCTTCAAAACGCTATGCTACAAATCGCTAACTAGTTTAACGTTGAGGGACGATCGTACAATCGTCGTTCGGCCGAGTCATTCAATTGAATAGTGTCATTCAATGAATGCGCTAGTCATTCAATCGAATCGCAGATTAAACCATATGACTGCGACATATACATATAGAGTTCGCTGTGAAAGTAACAGCGCTGAAACAGTAACTTGTTTTTTGCCCATACAAATCACAAAACATTGCTTTTTCAGCGCTGCGACTTTCACAGTGATCTCTATATAAGGGACACATACACACCCTAAAGTATTATCACTCAGTTTTGTTACACCCTATAGAATGAAGCCAACTTGCACGCGGTCCGGTGCATCTCCGCGCGCGGACACTATCTTTCAATTTTCAACTTTCATGTGACGCGTAGCCAGATAAGATGTTGTTTTATAAATTATCGAGCTTTTGCCCGTAGCTTTGCTCGCGTTAAGAAGTATTATTATATACAAACTTTCATCACCTATTTTAACCCTTTGGGGTTGAAATTTATCAAAATCCTTTCTTAGCGGATGCCTACGTCATAACATCTACCTGCATGCCAAATTTCAGCCCGACCCGTCCAGTGGTTTGGGCTGTGCGTTGATAGATCACCATGTCAGTCAGTCACCTTTGAGTTTTATATATTTAGATTTCGGCCACTAAAAAAATGAGATTTTTCTGTTTCATAAAAACTGATACCTTTATCACCATTCCATCTAATTATGTTTTCACCATTATGTTTTCTGCAGTATCACATTATGGCGAACCATAAAGTGTGATAACGCACGGGCGCGTTAACTACAAATTGTTTTGTCCGGTCGCCGGAGTAGATGTAATTTGTCCAGGAGCGGTTCATATTTCTCCGACTCCATTACAGCTGGCAACATTAACATAATGTTTCATTACTCCAACGTGGGTAGGGTTACCATCCTCAATTTCTTCCTATTTTGGACCGAAGGTGTATTGTTTCAGACTATCTAAACTTTTTTTTAAATAATTAATCTCCCACATAGGCATCTGTGACCAAAGTCCGTTTTTTCAGGGCTTTAAAAGCGAAAATATAGCCTAAATAGTACAGGTTCCCTATAACATTTTTAGCTTGAGCTATCTAGATAATTATTCGTGAGTAGCTTCATTTTGACAAGACGAACAACAATTTCCTCTGCGAAACTTCTCGAAAGTGGTAGCTAACAGAGATAGAAAGGATTAAATATTTCGATTTGATGGTCCTATAATATGGATGTCCTAAAATAGGACTGTTAAATTATAGTTGGTTAGGGTTCCGTTTTAGGGTTCTGTAATCAACAAGTCCTCATTGACTGTACCTGTACTAAAAGGTACAGTTCCTATCAACGCGGCAAGCGACCGCGACCGACAAAAGTTCAAATAAAATGCCACTTTTGGACATGGGTGCTTTAATTTTGCTCTACGCCACAACAAAGCAGCGCGAGCGGCGGCATGGGTCGCTAGACTACTGTCTCTTACTAGATGATGCCCGTAACTCCGTTGAAAATTTTGACGACCTCCGTGGCGCAGTGGTGAGCGCGTTGAGCTCAAGCCGGAGGTCGCGGGTTCGAGTCCCGCCGACGGAACAAAAAGTTTATGAAGTTCCTGGGTCATGGATGTGTATTAAATATGTGTATCAAATAATAAAAATCTTAAATATATGTATAGTATAAAAGTATTAAATGTATTTCCGTTGTCTGGTACCCGTAACACAAGTCCTTCGGGTACTTAGCACGGGGCCAGACTGACGTGGTGTGAAGCGTCCATAGATGTATAAAAAAAATAATAAAAAAAACCGTCCAAAATTAGTTTATCGCGCAGAAACCGTACATCTTTTCGGGATAAAAAGTATCTTATTTCTCGGGACTCTAAGTATCTCCATAGCTTCCAGCGAAATCGGTTCGGGCGTGAAGAGGTAACAAACAAACAGGCATACTTTCGCATTGAAAATATTATTAGTATGGATTTGTATATTTTTGTTTTTCGGAATTTTGCCACTTAGCATGGTAACCCTAGCACTGGACACTCTGAGCTCTTTACAGGCTGAACCCTGACGCAATTTACATTTTGCGGTGTTGCCATGTTTATTGTTAAGTATATACGAATATGGTCACACTCATACATATTTATTCGTTGTTTGAATAGATAAAGTCTAGCTTGACTGAAATATGTCCGGAGTTTCATTAAGTTTTGTGTTCTGAAATTTTCTGTATCTACTCACGTCTCACATGCCCAATTTTGTGTCTACGGACTGCGAAATTTGGCTTCCTGGAACAATTAATGTTAGTTTTTAAAATATTTCTTCTAATGTTTGTAACTGCAACTGATTTTGAATAAGTTTAGTATTAAGATGCTGACAACTGCCAATGACCTTGATCTCGCATCACTCTCGCACCTGTATCGATTTTCATGCCAGAGAGACAGGATGTGAAGTGTTCACTCGGTAGCGTGGATACATTTTTCGTTTGTTAGAGGAAAAAATAAATATTATGGGAAATCTAGATGTCAGAACCGAAAATTAAATCCGGCAATCTTTGGATTTTTGTAAAAGGTATCATATAAACAAATTTTTAAAGCATAGATTGTATTATTACTTTAGTTAGAACTGTTTAAAGTTCCTGAAAGATGTGACTTTGGTATTTTTTTTCATCCAGTAGGAGCACATTATTTTATTATTTAAATTCGACAAGCTTTTCCAAATATAATCAAAAATCACATATATTTTTTTGTGCCAATCAATGAAATACATACGTCTAGAAAACTGCACAAAGATGTCGAATTGGCAGCTGTCTTCCCCTTAATAGGTACTTTGAGCTCGAGAAAGTTAAATGGCATATGATATTCCGCATATCACATGATCTCAGTAAGGCTTTAAGTCCCAGTAGAAGACGTCTAGTAAGACGTCTTCTACTGGGACTTATAACCTTTAAACTTTAAACTTTGTTAACGAGTGCTACTGCACACACGTGGTCTCGTTAGCAAAGTTTTCGATAGCTGTTCAAAGCACGAATCCAAACAAAATCACACCAAAGTGACCCCCAAGTGACCCAATATAACGGCCGATATTGCAACAAAGGACTCCGTCGTTATAGGTGCTCTCTTAATAAAGCTTATGTGACATAATAAGGTTACTTCCAGTAGGGTTATACTTTAATGGGATTAATTATTAATCATACATTTTGAGAACCGATACAGGCCTTACGTCAGTAAAATCGATCTTTAGTCGAGTCGAATTCGACAATTTAGATTTTAGAAGAGAGAATATAAGATAGAAGGAAGAATATATGACATTAAGGGGCTATAATATAATGACATATCTGACAGAGTATTCTTTTTCTGTCAGATGAATTGTGAATAGCCTATCCGGCACTCATGAGCGTTGAAACAGGCCTTATAAGCCTCGAAGTGACACTGATTGTAATACCTTGTGTCAAATCCCATAAAATTTTTATATCTAATTTCGATGAGAAATTGTCGAACGCAGCTTGACTAAAAGATCAGCAGATTATTGTCCGTAGTTATCCCAGACTAGTTAGTAAGATTTGGTAGAGTTACCCCACGTGATGGCGGACTTTCACATACGTGTGGTTCTTAAATAAAACATACAAATTAAAAAATATATATTTTAGATTTTATCTCCTACTTCGCTTGGTCGAAATTTCGTCACGCGGAAATCGTATATTTTTTTGAATCAAATTGTAGCTCATAGTCGGTTCAGAATTAGGCGTAAAGTTATAAATATACTTTCAAATATAGGCAGTATTCACAATTTCCTATACGTGGGAGAGCCATGCTTCAGCACGAATGGGCCGGCTCGACCGGAGAAATACCACGTTCTCACAGAAAACCGGCGTGAAACAGCGCTTGCGCTGTGTTTCGCCGAGTGAGTGAGTTTACCGGAGATTCCCTCTTAAAACGCCTGCAACGCACCTGCAGCTCTTCTGATGCTGTGAGTGTCCATGGGCGACGGAAGTTGCTTTCCATCAGGTGACCCGTTTGCTCGTTTGCCCCCATATTTCATAAAAAAAAAACTCAAAATATAGGAATTGTACAGAAAAAACCTTTATGTCGACATCAGATAGAAACAATTAAGAGGGTATTGCTCGAAGGTCAGGCTCAATTTTGCGGGACGATGGTCACCAGCTGCCGCGGGTTACGGAAATATTCCCACAAATATCTCACATTTTTATACAAGTAATATCCTACTTATATAAAACAACTAGATGACGCCCGCAACTTCGTTGCACCAAAATTCGTTTATCGCGCGGTAACCGTACATTTCTCCGGGATAAAAACTATCCTACGTCCTTTCTCGGGACTCAAAGTATCTCCATACTAAATTTCAGCGAAATCGGTTCAGTGGTTTGGGCGTGAAGAGGTAACAGACAGACAGACAGATAGACAGACAGACGGACAGATAGATAGACACACTTTCTCGTTTATAATATTAAGTAAGTATGGATTACATACAAAACATTTCTCAACAATTTGAAGAAGGTGGCGCATGGATGAGCGCTGCTTGAGATCGGAAAAGCCGGTGCCTGGCACTGCTTCGGGGAGGCGAATAGACGGCGAAAGACCGATGATGAATATGATAAAACATTTACATCAAAACCTTTGATGTTTTGGTCGTTTCGGAACAAATGCTTTTCCACGTGACTAGATCACAACCTGTTCTTTTAAGTCCTCGTTTGAAATATAAAGATGATCGTTTAAAAAACCATACAAGGATGATTTCACACAAGCTGAAATTGTAAATCTTGTAAACTTTTACACGAGAAAGGTATGCAGCCGAATTAAGAATTATGTTCGTGGTTACATTTGGTTGACAGTTATTTCATGCACGTTTTGAAGGATTACCTTTGGTGTATTATATTACAAAAATTAATCGTTAAAAGTATTGCAGTATACCAACGCAAATATTGAATTAAAAATACTAAGATGGATGCTTCAGACTAACACAATTTTCAGAATCTTTAGTTATTGCTGGACACGTGCACTGATGAATATCGGCAAACTTGTGTCTATAATAGACAAGATAACAGAAGGCAAACAAAGACACAATGGAGGTGGGAAATTATATGTGACAGTGGCGGTCCTCGGGGAGTATCCCGGGATCGATTACGCCAGGAGTCGATACGTGAGGAAAAATTCCCGCTACCTTCACTCTCGATAGTGACACTTTATTGATATGTTCTGTTCTGTTCTGTTTTGTTTTTACTCGACTGTGATGCTAAAAGGAAAAGTAACGATTTTGTATGTATGATGTTTTTTAAACCGACTTCAAAAAAGGAGGTTATCATTTCGACGCGTATGTATGTAATATTTCCAGAACTGCTCAGTTTTTGTATAATATGTTAATCTATGACAGTTTCTGAACAAATGTGCCAAATTTCAAGTGTATGTATGTATGTATGCATGTATATTGTATATGTATGTATGTATGTATGTATGTATGTATGTATGTTATTATGTTTGTGCACGCATATCTCCGGCACCACAAGTCCGATTTTAGTGATTCTTTTTTTATTGTACTAGGTATGGTTCAACTTAGGGAATACTGCAAGTTTCATCAAAATCGGTTCAGTAGTTTTTGAGATAGGGAAATTTAATTCTTAATTACGTACAAAAATTTTAAGTCGGTTTTATTAACCGACTTCCAAAAAACGAGGAGGTTCTATGTTCGGCTGTGGATACATTTTCTTTATTTTTTATTTTTGTATGTTAAACGATTACTCCGCCGTTTGTGAACCGATTTTCGGAATTTTTATTTTGTTGTATTAGGTTTTACTCCAATTTGGTACCATGTTCACAAAAGTGGTGACCTGATGATGGGATCCATGAGTAATCGAGGGAACTCCTCGAAATTTATATGAAAACGTATGGTGATTTTGGTTTTATGAGAAGCATCCTAAGCATATGCTACCAAAACGCAAGATTTTGCACCGAGGTATACTATGGTTCCGAAGATACTAAGAGAACTCCGGATTATTTATAGATACAAGTTTGGGAGTTTAGGCGCTGTTTTAAGAACTGAAAGCATATGCAACTATGCAAATTACATTCATCATCATCATCATCATCATCATTACCACGTCAGGGTCACCCATAGATATAGAATATACTGACGTATAGATCACCTGACAAACCGAAAAAGCGTGACGATTTTTGATCTGTCAATGTGTGCGTGTGCTAGTGATGTATCTTTTACTATCGATAGTATAGTTCGTTCGAGTTATTCTACCTGCGTTTTTATGAGAAATAAATAATATGCAACTTTGACAGATTTTGTAATTCAAATTAGGTAGACTCCGCGCACGATAACTTTGCGCGCATCTGAACGAAACTTTTCGTTGGGCCGCCATAATTACATAATAATCGATACGTCTATTCCTATACATAATTTAAATTAGTATTTATAAGGATATTAAAGTAAAACTACCAATAAAATATCATTGGGATTACCCATTTTTTTTAATGAATCCCTACGCTGTCGCGCGCAGAGTTATCGCGCGCGCACTCTATCATATATTTTATTTGACAGAAAAAAAGTGACGTTTGAAAAGTAGATATACACATAGTTAATAGAATCAGGCGTTACTTTGCGGAAATCCATAGCTTAAAATTTAGTTTGTTATTATTTTTAGCAATATTCCGCGAAAAAAAAAAAAAAACTTCCACCTTTAAGTAAATGAGTGAGTGCACGCATAGGCATGCGTACAGCACCTCCCTCCTCCCACACTGCCTATGCGTACACTCGCATGCAAGAACTTGCAAACACCACCACCACACAAGCAATAATGTTGGCAAATCCGTGCAAGGCCCCTCACCACCATGCAGGTTGAAAACCTCGACGCGCGTTTCGCTCCAACACCGGAGCATCCTCAGGATGTGGACTCTACGAACAACGTCCGTCAAGTACTTGAGTGGGAGGAGGGAGGTGCTGTACGCATGCCTATGCGTGCACTCACTCATTTACTTAAAGGAACTGGCACCGACTTCAAAATGATGAAGATTGAGTACAGAAATAGTTGAGTTTTAGCCGAATTCGGAAAAAGGCACTATTAGATAGGAATTATTATTTAATACTTTTTAACCGACTTCCAAAAAACGAGGAGGTTATATGTTCGGCTGTGGATTTTTTTTTTTTTTTTTTTTTTTTTTTTTTTTTTTTTTATTTTTGTATGTTCAACGATTACTCCGCCGTTTGTGAACCGATTTTCGAAATTTTTGTTTTGTTGTATTAGGTTTCACTCCAATTTGGTACCATGTTCACCAAAGTGGTGACCTGATGATGGGATCCATGAGTAATCGAGGGAACTCCTCAAAATTTATATGGAAACATATGGTGATTTTGGTTTTATGTGAAGCGTACTAAGAATATGCTACCAAAAAGTCAAATATTGGGTCAAGGTATACCATGGTTTCGAAGATGCTGAGAGAACTCCTGACTCCTTATAGATACACGTTTGGGAGTTTCGGCGTTGTTTTAAGAACAGAAGGCATATGCTACTATGCAATTTATATTCATCATCATAATCATCATCATCATCATCGTCATCATCATCATTACCACGTCGTGTTAAGGTCACCAATGTCTCATGGCACAGACTAGATAATAGTACAAGGCATAGGTATGGATATACTAATAATAATAATTATGTACTTACTGTATAACAACACCTGTTTATTTAATACATGACGGCGGTCGGCGCCGTAGAGGCGACGGCGTCGCCGCCGCGCGGCGCATGGCGGCAGACGACAGATCGAATCCTTTACTAACTACTTTATATACAGATCGAATACTTTATTAACTACTTTATAAAATTTAAATAGACAAATAGAATTGAAATAAAGTTATTTTAAAAAGAGCATTTAAACAAAACAAAGTCATTAAGTCTTTTTAATTAGTTATACTTATTAATCGATAGATGGCGCACTAAGTATCGATTTGAATTCTTTATTACAAGAACAGCTGTCAATAATTATGATAATATTAAATATTATGAGTAGCTACGCTAAATTGTTAAATTACGTGCTACGCTTGTTAAATTACTTAGCACAATATGTTCACTTCACTGATAATATATTATTTTGTGAGTGTGAGTTGTGACTCTTAACAAATTGTAATAAGATACTTAGGTAAAATATACGCGAAGGTTTATCTACTAGTGTAACTAAAAAGAGTGAAATTATTATTATTTTTAACAAAAATTAAAACCGACTTCCAAGGTAAAAACAATAATAACATTAATATGAACTAAAAAGTATTAAATAATTTCTACTATCTAATAGTGCCTTTTTCCGAATTCGGCTAAACCTCAACTATTTCTGTACTCAATCTTCATAATTTTGAAGTCGGTACCAGATAGCTGAAACTTCAGTCCTCTGACAGAATATTTGAAACTTTTGGAACTGGCACCGACTTCAAAATTATGAAGATTGAGTACAGAAATAGTTGAGGTTTAGCCGAATTCGGAAAAAGGCACTATTAGATAGTAGAAATTATTTAATACTTTTTAGTTCATATTAATGTTATTATTGTTTTTACCTTGGAAGTCGGTTTTAATTTTTGTTAAAAATAATAATTAGTTCATATTATAAGGATGTTATTATTGTTTTACCTTGGAAGTCGGTTTTAATTTTTTGTTAAAAATAATAATCTTTTTAAAATACTATTATGTTTGACTTCGGCGTAACGATTCGCAGTTTATGTATAGCGGCTAAACTACTGATCCGATTTTAACTAATGATGTGTAGGTAAGTTAGTAATGTAGCCATGGCCGATATAGGCTATTTTTTATTTCGTATTTTTACGTAGTCGATCGTAGTTACATCTTGGTTGGTTTCAAAGAAATCACATTATTATCATTTAAGGATTTTAATAAAAAAAATGTAATGAAACTTTTATTTCACTTATTTTTTCTTTTGGATTAGACGTCATGACATCCTTTATCAGTCAGCTTTTAGACGTTATTTTAGCGTAAGAAAAAATGTGTGAATTGCTTATTATTGTAAATATTTTGCGGAGATTTTTCAACCATATAAGTTATAACGTATAAAGTTTTCAAAGCAGAAAGCACCTATGTACTTCCTATGATTGAAAACTTCGAAGTAAATATTTAAAGGAAAATAAAATCGGTACAGTTTTATATCAATTTGAAATTGATAGCTCATCCATCTTACTTTAACGTCTGCTCTAAGTGCACGCGCTCGTTTGCGGCTTTGTTGCGCGTCGCTCCATAAACATCGATATCGACGTATCGATACTTCCTTTTAATATCGAATATCCATAAATAGACACTGCATTTTATATTCAATATCACACATTGATGCACTTTGATATCTACTTAATATGAAACACTATAATATAATAAAACGCTGAACAAACATTTTTGATTTAGAATTTTACGAATAATTAAGGTTCGGCCAAACTTGCGCGACATTACCGCGGGCGGCGGAACGTGGGACGAGAACATCTGTAACGCGAAACTGGCGCGAAAATAGACTGCACACCTGCGCGACTACAGTGCGAACCGTAGATTATTCCCGCTTTGCCGACGCGAACGTCTCGCGTTGCAAACGCTCCCGCTTCGCAGTCGCTATGGTCGCGTAGGTTTGGCCGAAGCCTTATTGTGCATATAGAGAGAATCAGAGAGAAAGAGCGACTACTAAAATGATGCTTAAAAGTTAATATAAAAATCATTATTAAAGTAGAGTAACGACGGAGTATTAAATTAGTATTAAAATTTCAACATATTTGTATACAAGGTCAAATTCCGTAGTACTTAAATCTAATTAAATTATAAAAGTTCTAAATATGTAAAAAAATTTACAGCCAGATTATTAAATTATTAAAATGTTTTTTTAAAAGAGATTTTTAAGAAATTATTCGATATTTAATCCGTCGATCACCAATTCCTGGAAATCTTTTGTTATCGCGGCCCATATGGGCCTTACGAGGCTTGATGGGTTAATAATAATTATTATTGAAAAAAATTTACACGACTGTAGTTAGACAGTCTTGTTTCACATAGACAAGTCAGTCTTACGACACAATTAAAACAGTTGTGTCTATCATGTGGCGCACACCAAGTCAAAACTGTCTTGACTACGATGACGCAACGCATACAATTGTATAATATTAAACAGTAGAGGTCGCCCGGACAGAGTGGACAGAATTATTATAGAGTATGCCGACTTAGAAGTTAGAAATTTTTAAATTTGACTTATATGACGAAAATCACTTAACTTGTCACTGCGAACTTAAAACTATGACATATTACAGGCATTAGGGTTTCCTATTACTGTTTTTCTCTGGGATGTTAAACATGTTAAACACTTTAAAAACGGGTTGTAAAATATGTACAATTTGAAATAATTTATATTTTAAACAACTTAGGGATTTCAAATAACAAGTTGTTTATTAATAAAATTAAAACCGAGCTATTGCGAGCAGTTCTGAAAGATTTTATAGATATAGATAGAAAAGTTCTCATTCGGATAAAAATAACTTCAAAAATAAACGGGAAAGACTCGACGGGAAAGATAGTACTTGGATCGCTGGACGTGTTTCTCTTTTTGGTCGTATTATTGTTTATGTTTTGGCACATGTGATCAAAATTGTCAGAATCTAATTTTGAAATCTATAAGTATTTAAAATTAAATTATATCAGCCAGCGCGAGGCACATTCCATTCATAATCTTAGTGAATCCCGACGAATTTGACATAATATATTGAAACCTGTCCGTCTCTTTGCAGTCGAAGTCCAGAGCTCGGAACAGGTACTTTTTAACCAGGTTAAAACACTCTATAACCAGGTTTTCGGATAAGTGCTCGTTCAGAGCGAAATAGAGATGCGAGCGGTATTGCTTCTGAAATTAACCTGGTTAATTTCTCGCGGAAAGTAACTCTCGGAACCGGTATTTTTTTAACCAGGTTAAAACGCTCTATAACCAGGTTTTTGGATAAGTGTTCGTTCGGAGTGAAATAGAGATGTGAGCGGTATTGCTTTTGAAATTACCTGGTTAATTTCTCGCGGAAAGTAACTAGTGGAGTGATATCTTCTAACCCTTTCTAGTGCACCATCTAATAGCCAATAGGCCATAACTTGTTTATGTGTGGACAATGGGTGATGGTCGTGGTGTGTGTGAGTGGGCGGGGCGAACATAGCCTTGAACGGTTCTAACTGGTATTTTGAGCAGTGAGCAATTTAATTTTGCTCTTAGAACAAAACCAGAAATAATTTCGGTCCGTTCAGAGCGGATTCGAAATGAAAACGCTCTTTTGGAAATGTATGGCGTTTCTAACGAACAGGATCGCGAAGATTAACCAGGTTTCAGAGCCCTGAGTCGAACTACTGGTAGTTATGTCTGTTGTGGCTAGACAGTTTTGTCGTAGATGTGCGCGCTCGCATACACTTCAAAGGGAAGCCGACTGTCGTTAGACTTGTCGCGGGGCGCATTAGACAACTTTGTCTAATAGACGTTTTGTCTCAAATGTGCGCATCTAGTGCATTTTATTATGCGATAGTCTGTCTTAAGACAGTCGTGTCTCAGGTGTGCGGTAGCTCTAATTTGATTACGTCCGCGGCTACGACACACAATCTAACAGTAATTGTATCGCCATTATACCCTTCGAAGAATAGTTTTCATCAATTTAAATTTGAAATATTTCCACAGAATTACGACGACCGCTGTGGCTCAATTGGTGGGCCGTTGGTAGCTCAAGCCGGGGGTCGCGGGTTCGAATCCCGCCGACGGAACAAATACTTTTCATAGTTCCTGGGTCATGAATGTGTATTAAATATGTGTATCATATTATAAAAATCTTAAATATATTTATAGACTATAGTATAAAAGTATTAAATATATTTCCGTTGTTTGGTATCTACCCATAACACATGTCCTTCAGGTACTTAGTACGGGGCCAGACTGACGTGGTGTGAAGTGTCCATAGATATTATTATAGAATTACCGGTGAACTCATTTCTTTTGGGCTTAAATTAATACAGTTATATGTGTCAACACGTTATGTTTTTGGTTTTATGTGGACATTTTATGAGTTATGACAAATGAGATAATATTCTATTAAATACATAATATAATAAAACCGTAGAGGTAAAATTTTTGTACATTGAAAATAAACTTAAAAAAACCTCTCAAGCGTCGGGCTCTCAAAATGTCAAAAGCCGTCTAGTGTCGTATTACATGGGAAATTCGCGAAAGCTGTTCGCGCGGTTTTCCCGCGCTTGGGTTTTTCAAGATTATAAAAATGAATTGTTATTTTATCCCCTGTATTTATCATATATGTTTACAATCTAGAAATCTAGTCCTATATGATGACGTAACTGTAATATAACCTATAATACTAATAATCTTGTAATAATCTTGGTGCAAACACAAAACATGAGATTTTTCACACACTGCAGGCGACGCTTTGACTATTTATGGAAAAAACTTAATACATACGCAAGAAACTTACTGTTTATTAAAAAAAAACGAGTCAGGGGCATGTTAGAAGTGTAATATAAATTTTCCATAGAACTTGGTACCCATTTAAATCTCCATTCTATTTACGGCGTAGTCCATAGACAAGCATAATGTTTGTATTGAACTTGGCTCTTTTTTACATTTATGTTTTTGGTGGGACACACAATTATTATTGGCAACAGTTTCCAACAACAACAACAATTTCCAATATTAAAGCTTTGTGCTTTGAATGGGGAGGGGAATTAGAATCTATACTAATATTATAAAGCGGAAGAGTTTGTTTGTTTGTTTGTTTGAACGCGCTAATCTCAGGAACTACAGGCCCGATTTGAAATTTTTTTTAGTGTTAGATAGTCCATTTATCGAGGAAGGCTATATTTTATTACTAGGCGAATCTACTAGGAGTGAAAGAGGAAAATGTGGAAAAAACGGCGAAAATTATTTGAAAGGGCTTATTTGAACGCACTAATCTCAGGAACTACTGGTCCGATTTAAAAAAAAAAACAGTGTTAGATAGCCCATTTATCGAGAAAGGCTATAAGGCTATATTTTATCACGCTAAGACTACTAAAAGCGAAGAAATAGAGGAAAATGTGGAAAAAACGGGTGAAATTATTTGAAAGGGCTTATTTGAACGTGCTAATCTCAGGAACTACTGGTACGATTTGAAAAAAAAAAATCAGTTTTAGATAGCCCATTTATTGAGAAAGGGTATAAGCCATATTTGATCACGCTAAAACTAAGGGGAGCGAATAAATAGAGGAAAATGTGGAAAAAACATGGGAAATTATTTGAAAGGGCTTATCTCACGAACTACTAGAGACATTTTTCTGTCATTTGGGTCAGATAGGAAGTAGAGCACTTGAAGGATCATATGCTATTTTTTGTGGACTAATTTGTCTGTGAAATATCTAATTTAGCCGCGAAGCGACTAAATGGCGAAGCCGCGCGGAACGTCTAGTTCTTCATATTTCTATTTCCTTCTGATTAATTTCGTTGCGGGTCCCAAACCAGTTTAAGCATGTCCTTGGGGAGCTCCCTGAGATCATATTATCAAAGGCTTTTCGTGGTTGGATATCGCTGTCAATCCTGGCGACATAGGAGATACAGTGGTGGGAATCTGTAGGCCAACGTCCGTACAGAATAAAATATTTATAATGTAGTTTTAAGTAGCGCATATTATGTCGAGTTGATGAGTTTCAGATGTAGGGTAATCCTGGATCCAATAAACAGAACTCCTGCATTCCTGGGTCTTAGATGTAAATAAAAAATTTCGTGTGTAATATAATAATTATTAATCCTTATCCAAATTAAATAGTTGTTGATTCAATTTCTTAAATCTCGATTAAAATAAAATACATTCACGCGGACGAAGCTGCGGGCAACAGCTAGCTGTAAAATAAACGAAAAAATATTTTTCACTCATAATTATTAGGTATGATATCATACTATATTTTATAATTATTTATTGTATCAAGTTTGATTAATTTTAAACTTTGATTTAATTTATAATCTAATTTAATTGCCTGAAACCATGTAAACTCAGCAACTATGCCTTCAGTGGTTGGGATAGGGACCGGTGGCTTTAACACAGGCTATACAGGCTAGGTGGTAGGCATCATGTAGACTTTCAGAAAATATTTGCAAAAATTTATTCTGAATAAAAAAAATTGAGTTTGAGTTTGAGTTTATACTGTAACCTAGCTAAGCCACCGGTTGTAAATCTTAACATAACAAGAGTCAGAATTTGAGAAAAACTCTATCTATTAGTAACTAAGACCTAGATATTGTACTGGTTGTATGTATGTTTTTGCTGTTGTGTTGATTTTTACTAGTTTTACTGATTTGGAATAAATAAAGTTATTATTAAATTATTATTATTATTAAAATTATTTTTTTACACGGCGTTAGCAGGAACGTGTTTCATTTTAGGATTTAAAATGAAACGCGTGTCTAAAACTACTTACGTATTATTCAGGCATGTATCAAAATTATTTTTACACTAGATGATGCCCGCAACTCCGTTGTGCCAAAATTCGTTTATTGCGCGGGAGCCGTACATTTTTCCGGGATAAAATGTGTCCTATATTCTTTCCCGGGACTCAAAGGATGGAGGTAGGAGGTATGGAGATACATACCAAATTTCAGCAAAATTGGTTTAGCGGTTTGGGCGTGAAGAGGTAACAGACAGACAGACACACTTTCGCATTTATAATATTAGTATGGATAAGATTTGCGTCGGCGGCTAATATTGCACGACTAATCCACCACACATGTGCGAAAATTCTGTATGAAAAGTTAAGAAATTCGGTGTTTTATGAGGTAATCTTGTACTCGCGTACGTCGGCGAAATTTTTCGACTCGTTTTTATTAAAGCGCGAGAAAATAATTATGAGATTCGGAGTAAGCTTCGCGAAGTCGGTAATTTTGTCACGTACGTACAGTTATTCGTCAGGAGCAGACGAGAGAAGTATAAATAACAAATGATGAGACGGATGAAAATTTTTCTTTACCGGATGAGATTTTCTCGTAACTTGAGCTGTCGTTAACATTTTGTTTTTATTAATACTTTTTTAATGGTCTCCGTGGTTCAGTTGTGTAGAGCGTGGCTCTTGCCCCGTAGTCGCTAGTTCGATTCCCGCGTTGGGAAGAGACAATGCAGGCTGATCACCTGATTATCTGGCAAGTAAGGTGATCTATAAGGCGGATGGCCATGTAAAAAGTCGGCCCTGCGCCTGATCTCTAGCCAGTCACGTCGGTCGTCCGTCCCAAAGGGGAACGCGATTAAAGGAAGAGAAAGTGCTCTTGTGTACTGCGCACACACTTGTGCACTCTAAAATCGGCAATACCATATATTGATTTTTCAAACTGAAGACAAGTACATTTTTTTTAAGATTTCGAAGACATTTTATAAAAAAAGATTGAAAAATGGATAGCACAATTAAATTATTGCTCCTCCGAAATTCTTAACGAAGGACAAATAATTAGGATGTTGTCTTTTGGGACGCCTTTGTAAATAGATTTTCGTTCAGCAAATTACGAGTTAGAGAATACCCGGGGACTATCTCTGAGGTAAGAATGTGGGCTCTTAATTGATAAGAAAGGTTTCATTCACTTAATATTAATCATAATTAGTTTTTCCAGTCCATACTGTTTACATAAAAAGAAATAGTATGGACTGTTTCTTACCGTCATCGAAACCGGTTTCGGTGACGGTGGCCGGTTTGATTGAAACCAAGTCAGTTACGCAGGAGCAATTTTTATAGTGCCCAAGTGTGTGCGCAGTACATAAGAGGATTCTCTATTCCTTTACTCTCGTAACCCAGTGGGACGGAAAATCGACACGACTGGCGAGAGATCAGGCGCGACCGACTTTTTTACATGCCGATCCGACGCATGGCTCATCTTACTTAACAGACAATCAGGTGATCAGCCTGTATTGTTCTAACACTCCTAACCAAACTTAGAAATAACACGTTTCCAACGCGGGAATCAAACCCACGACCTCGGAGTCAAGAGCCACACCCTAAGCCACTGGACCACGGAGGCTTTTCTTTTTATGGATATTAATCGGCTTATCTCAATTTATATTTTCTGTACCCTGCGCGACCATACCTACTGTAACTCGTGGGTATCGGTCGGGTAATGGCATCTTTCATCGTATTTATATTTCATCTTATTTTTAATGCATAGTTTTTTAATTTTCACTCGCGGGTAACATCTATGTTTTGATCATTAAATTGAATAAAAAAGTTGCTGGTAAGAGAAAAATTAAAGTAGTACACAAAGTGGACGCGTTCCTTTTATACATATTTAGCTACTTTAGCTTAGTTTTATGCAACACAGTTTTACGCTACAAGCCGCTACAATCATTATTATTACTGTGATATTTATGCTTTGTCCGGGCTACGGCCATGCTACGCGTGCTACACCCATGCCACGTGTGCTACGGCCATGCCACGTGTGCTACGCCCATGCTACGGGTGCTACATCTACGCTACGAAACTCTAACTTTGTTTCTGAGAAAACAAATAGATTAAAGTTTATGTTGGTTCTTTTAGTCTATTACTAATATCATAATTCTGCAGAGTTTGTTTGTTTGTTTGAACGCGCTAATCTCAGGAACTACAGGTCCGATTTGAAAAATTCTTTCAGTATTAGATAGCCCATTTATCTAGAAAGGCTATAAGTTAGAAAATGTGGAAAAAACGGGGGAAATTATATGTAAGGGCTTATTTGAACGCGCTAATCTCAGGAACTACAGGTCCAATTTGAAAAATTCTTTAAGTGTTAGATAGCCTATTTATCGAGAAAAGCTATGAGCTATATTTTATCACACTAAGACTAATAACAGCGAAGAAATAGAGGAAAATGTGGAAAAAACGGGGGAAATGATATGAAAGGGCTTATTTGAACGCACTAATCTCAGGAACTACTGGTCCGATTAAAAAAAAAAAAAAAGTATTAGATAGCCCATTTATCGAGGAAGGCTATAGGCTATATTTTATCACGCTAAGAGTACTAAAAGCGAAGAAATAGAGGAAAATGTGGAAAAAACGGGGGAAATGATATGAAAGGGCTTATTTGAACGCGCTAATCTCAGAAACTACTGGTATGATTTGAAAAATTCTTTCAGTGTTAGATAGCCCATTTATCGAGAAAGACTATAAGCTATATTTTATCACGCAAATACTAATAGGAGCAAAGAAATAGAGGAAAATGTGGAAAAAACTGGAGAAATTATATGAAATTGCTTATTATCTTAAGAACTACTGGAGCAACTTTTATGTTATTTGGCAAACATGAAGAATAGACGACGTGAAGGGACATAGGTTTTTTTTGCGGAAAAATATACGGTTGCGTGAAATTCCTAAATTACGCAAGCGAAGCGAAACATCTTTAAATTATAATAAAAATCGTAGGAAAGTCAATTAAATTCTGTACATTGTATATTTTTGTACAATTAATAATACCTGGGATGTGATCTACTATGCTAACGCGGACGAAGTCGCGGGCAACAGCTAGTGATAGATAAAAAAGGACAGTTTGACTTAGTAAAACCTATTAACGGTTGCCTGCTTACCAGGGGAAGCTAACGCCACAACATCAGAACTTGACGATCGACATCAAGGACACTCGATATTTATAATTCTCCCGCGAACACCGCGTGGGAGCCGCCTATAATGTAAGTAATGGTTGCTTTGCTTCTGTCAATCGCCAATATGATTAGGTCCTTATAAATAAAAGGTAAGATCATCGCTGTTACGGCGTTAGTATTCAACGAAGAAGTACCTAATAATTTGGAAAACCTAATTCCTAAGGCTCTGTAAATAAATTCAATTATCATTGACAGTATTGACAGTTCCGTCACGACCGCATTTGGAATTCGTCGAACGTGCAAAGTTAAGCACCTCACCGTCGCTACACGATCTCTGCTCAAACTACGTTTAGCGAAAATATTCTTGAACCTTTTTCACCAGCGTATTTTAAACTACAATCAGTGGACAAAGCCACGGAATATTGAATGTGGAAACATAATATAAAAACCCAAAACTCCAATTAGGATAAAGCACCCAATTATTATTGGCACTTTAAGAGTTCATACTCCAGTTAATCTTTTGATTGGAATTTACGGTAGCGAAACGACTAAAACAACACAACTGTCGAGAGATCAGACTGAATCAAATTTTTACATGCCCATCCGAAAAATGGAGACAATTTATTTCTGATTCTTAAATGAAAATATTTATTATGTTATTTTTTATTGAATAATCAGAAATATACATATTATACATCAAATGAAGTTACTCTAAAAAATAATCAAGAAACAAGCGTATTTAAAATTTATTGTATCTTCTCTCCTTTATTTATGCGAAGCAATTATATTATGACAACGTCGGCTTTTAAATGGAATGGTTAAATAAAAGGAATTTCAGGTCGGAAATTAGTATGATTTTACGTAATTTGTAACTTTACGTCTTCCCAACTGCTGAAATGTCTGAACGGACTGGGGTACAAAAGGGAATCGCTCTGTGAGTTGTGACATTTTACCACATTTTACCTCAAAATTAGCCATTATGGTCCTTCGTGGTAAAACATCCTAGTAATAATATCTAGATTAAGGGCTTATTCGATACAAACAAACAATAACGTCTTCATTTTAAAACTATTGTTGTGAAGTTACAACTTACAGACAAATGAAGGCTATTTTTAACCGACTTCAAAAAAAGGAGGTTATCGATTCTACGCGTATGTATGTAATATTTCCAGAACTACCCAGTTTTTTTATATGTTAGTCTATATCAACGTCTGAACAAATGCGCCAAATTTAAAAAGTGTATGTATGTATGTATTTCAGTTATTCTTTTTTTGTTGTACTAAGTATTATTCAACTTAGGGAATAGTGCAAGTTTCATCAAAATCGGTTCAGTAGTTTTGGAGATAGGGAGTTTTAATTACGTAATTTACGTACAATTTTGAAGTCGGTTTTTATGTTTTTAAAATACAGCTGTTATTGTGATTCATTTTAATTTATGAATTACAAACAAATTACAACAAAAGTAAGTCAATTACTATTGATATTGGTACATTTTGTAATATAGTAAGTAGTAATAAATAATATGGTAATTTAATTAATTTGCTGTTTAATAAATGATGAACACTCAATTTATAATGGAGTAATCCCCTCATGCAAATAGATCATTAAGGACAATCAAGCCATCACACAATTTTTCTGCTATATTACTTTACTATTGCGTCATCGTTCTCGTCGGCTACGACGTTTTGGCTAAATCGCAGGAGACAATGCGAAATGCGAGGCGAAATCACAGGAGACATTTTTTTGCTTGGTATCAATGATGACAACAGGTAGCCACCTGAAATATTCATAAAATACTCAGTTTTATTTATACTGTAATAGTTAGTAATAAAATTCAAATAAAATTGATAATTAAGGGGGAGCCCCCTTAAAATGTAAAAAATCACGTTTGTTGTATGGAAGCCCCTTTTCAATATAAAATATTATTTTTTTTGGTATTTGTGCTTATAGCGGCAACAGAAATACATAATCTGTGAAAATTTCAATTCTCTAGCTATTGCCATTCTTGAGTTACAGTCTGAAGACAGACGGACAGACATCGAAGTCTCAGGAACAGAAAACCCTAAAAACCCTAAAAACGAAACGAAACGAAACCCTAAAAAAATCGACCAAGTGCGAGTCGGACTCACGCACGAAGGGTTCTGTACCGTTATAGAGCGAAAAAATAGTATTTTTTTGTATCAGAGCCCCCTTAATTATTTATTTTATTTTAATTTATTTACTTACTATTAAATAACGAATATAATTAAGGATAATCTGAATATTTCAAGTGCCCACCTGTTGCCATTGTGGATTACGAGCAAAAAAGCCAGCCAGCTTGTTTGTTGTATGGGAGCCCCCCTTAAATATTAACTTTAATTTAATTTTAGTATTCGCTGATATAGCGGCACCAGATATACACAATCTGTTAAAATTTCAACTCTCTAGCTATTACCGTTCTTGAGTTACAGCCTGGAGATAGACGCGCAGCTGTCGCCTCGCCCGTCAAGGTCTTATGCTGTTCAAAACCGCCTGACATAGAACATATTCATTCTAAAACGTTTACTTAAAATCATATAAAAATTTCAAGTATACAGGACAAAGTTTATTTTACTTACCTCATTAACTGTGCTTTTTTTAATTGACCTGTCATATACTTCTGCTCATTGTAATCGCCTGGCATTTTATATTTAAGGTGTACAATAAATAAACTTTATTCTATTAAATTTTTAAACTTACAGAAACAAGTTTAGAAACTCACTTTTTTAACAGTTTAAAAACTAAAGGAGCTGATGATGTGTAGGGTTGAGGCCTGCCAGGTCATGGCCATTGCTCTTAGCATGACATAAATCGTAAGTATACAAATTTCTAGCCTTACAGAGCGACCGTTACTCAAAAGGTTCACTAGCTCTCCATCTGTTGCGATGACGCGAGCAATGTGGCCTCGCATTTATTAGTAAGTCTTAGCTACATTCTGTCTTTTCCCTGACCTTTTCTTTTCTAAGCATAATTCTGATTATGCTTAGAAAAGAAAAATTAAATTCCCATCTTTAGAGTATTTAAACTAGTATACGAGTATCATCGAGTTTTAAATTCTTATTTCTCCATGACGCTTTTTTGCGTATTTCACATTCAGAGTAAATAAAAACCGGTCAGAATTTTATTCTAAATCCTGTCTGCTGCCACATATATGCAGGATCATGAAACACGGTGGCGTTAAAAGTTTGCAAATACAAATATGAAAATTGACCGGTCACAAATGTGGGGTCGTCGTTGTTGGACAAACGCGCGGCCCCGCCGGCGTCGGCTGGATTACCTACCGGCGACAGGCCGACTGAAACGAAAACCTACGCAACACGATATAAGAGGCCGCGTTTCCACTGACGCGGAGCGGAGCGGAGCTTAGCGGTGCCGAATTGACCAATCACCATGCTCGAAATCTTCGCTCCGCTTCGCTGTCATTCCGCTGGAATAGCACCGTTAAGCTCCGCTCCGTGGAATTCACAGAGTTCATGATATATTAACTACTAGATGATACTCCAAAATTTGGTCATCGCGCGGGAACTGTACATTTTTCCGGGATAAAAAGTATCCTATGTCCTTTCCCGGGACTTAAAGTATCTCCATGTCAAATTTCGGCAAAATTAGTTCAGCGGCTTAGGCGTGAAGAGGTAACAGACAGACAGACAGACAGATAGACGGACAGACAGACATATAGACATACTTTCGTATTTATAATATTAGTATGGATGATTCAATGAAGATTTTGACAAACTCCTTTGATTTTTCTATCAATTTCTTCATTAAGTGAAACTTAAGTAGTCATCAAATATCTCTGAGTGCGGCTGTAAGATAAGTTTTACGCGTACTGCTGTGATCTGAAATTACGATCATTGCACGCGCCGGATTCTAGCGGTATAGTTTAAAGGTAGACTACTGTATTTTACAGCGTGCTACCTGTCCCGAATATTGAAACGTGATTTACAAAAAGCCTGCACCTAACGGGGCTCAGGGCTGGATTAGGCCTTTTTATTTTACAAACCTGAATCCAATTTGCAAGATGGATTTTACGGACGACTAGCATGATGCGCGTAACCTCGTTCGCTCGGGAACTTTTATTTGCACAAGGGTTCATTTTTCCATGTTCAAAATTATCATTTTCTGGTAGATTTTCTGGGACTGAAATTAGCTTGAAATGAAATTTAATCAAAATTGGTATTGCGATTTTAGAGCGAAGGGGTAGTCGTTAAATTTTTAGGAGAATGCTGAAAAAGCCACTACTTAAAACATAACAATTCTTTTTTTCCATATTTTATTTAAGGTTGCTTAAAACAACGAGGCTGTCAGCGACCACAAGAACAATTATTACTACTTTTTTCTAAGTTGGAAGTCGGTTCACAATTTTTTGTTTAAAAATATATTTTTTTCTTTTTAGTTAAGTACATGTACTGTAACCATTACTATTAACTACTTAGTATTTAAGCGGGTTTAAAAAAAAATGCACATTATGTGGATCTTTTAAACGACCCTTCCACAGTTTATTTATATTCAGCATATACTATGTCTTATATTCAGCTAACACCGCGTTATTTTATTATGATTGCTTTAAAGGCAACAATTATTCGTCCTTAAATAATATACATATTATATATCTGTGAACATAATAACGAATAGACTGTGATGATAATAATGATAACTAAAATATTTTATAATTAACTGTTATTTTTTTAAATTTATTTATTTATAAGTAATCGATAATATTTTATTATAACTTAGTATCATATCTTAAAGATAGTAGTGATAATGATGCTTACTAATTAATAGTAAGGTATATGCTTTACAGTTATTTAACAAAGGCCGAAATTTTCCAATACCTATCTTAAAAGACTAGTCACTAGGGAGTTCTGTTCAGTGACTTCAGATTCATGAAATACCTCAAAAAACTAATAAACTCAAATAGTCGTATATGCTTGAAATTATTAAAGCAATGTTGTAGTGATTATGATGATTATTGTACTTTACATAACAGTTCTTTAAACAACGCTGAAATCCCCAAACATGTATTTTAAGGACTTCAGAATTCTATCGGTACCTTCAGAACCAGGACAGACTTTGGTCCAAAATCTTACATTTTGGTAGAATTTGCTTGGATTACTTCTTAAAAAGTCAAAATCAACATTTTTTCACATACATTTCGAAGAGTTCCCTTGATTTCTCATGGGGATCCATCATGTCACCACTTTTGTGAACACGGTACCAAATTCGAGTTATACTCTAAACCAGGGTTTCTCAAACTTTTGGCTCCACGAACCCCTGTTAAAATTTCCAAGTGACAGCGAACCCTTTACTAACTAATGAAACACATAAAGTGCCAAAAGGATGCCGCGCGTGCCTTCCAGTTATCAAGGCACCATTACATAAATCTTGTCGCGAACCCCCTGCCCTCGAATGGCGAACCCCTAGGGGTTCGCGTACCCCACTTTGGGGAACCCTGCTCTAAACAATAAAAAATATTTTGAAAATCGAACCACAAACGGCTGAGTAATCGTTGAACATACAAAACAAAAATTGTATGCAGCGGAACGTATAACCTCCTCCTTTTTGGAAGTCGATTAAAATTTTTCTTATCTTTTAAGCAGTTATTTAGTATCCTTAAGCCATAATGTGCCGAATGAAGAACAAAAGAAAAAAAAAGAGAAA
Organism: Lysandra bellargus; assembly: GCA_905333045.1. Classification (NCBI taxonomy): domain Eukaryota; kingdom Metazoa; phylum Arthropoda; class Insecta; order Lepidoptera; family Lycaenidae; genus Lysandra; species Lysandra bellargus. Next base: position 1,669,231 of record HG995332.1, on the reverse strand, counting down.
TGGTAATAAGTAATATAATGGTAGTAATATTACTAGCTGAAATCTGAACCGACAGACGTTGTGATGAAGCCACAGAGGTCGTCAAATAATATGATGTGACGATAAGCGATATTATTGTAAAATATAGTAGCCACATTGAAATGCAATTTGTTTTCCCTGCTCATTGGAGCAGGCAGACCATGGCTTGCTGTAACACTAAATGATCCGCTTTAAAATAATTGCACAATTAAGAAGAAAATCTAAGTTTATTTTTTGCCGAGGAAAATTAAACTTTCGATTTAGAAATAATACGCATAGAGCTGAAAATTTCAGAAAGTGGGTGTTGCAACCTCAATTACACTATTAAAATTAAGGTATTTTTCATAATATTCACTGGTTTATTTGGAGCCATATTTGAAAAGACTGGCAGATTTGATCGGTTCGAATGGAATAAATAAAACTTCAAAATATAATAATCCCACCAAAACATGAAATGTAAAAGGAGCCAAGCAAAATATTGCATAGCTGTAGCTTGTAATACTTCTGTCGTAAAAAGTTTTCAGATCACATTCAAGCCAAGCTTAAACACCTTCAAATAAAACTGCATATTTGAAGGTGTTCATACTTACACAGACGGCAAGCATAAAGTGTTTTAGTATGTAACGACGCACGTGGCCGATGGTACCCAATATATTATATTATTTCTCTAATGCTCATTGCCAAGCCACTATAATAATTATAAAATAAAGAAATCTATTGATACATTTACTAAATGTTGATTTAAATTACAAAATAACTTGAAGGCTTGGCTTGAATGTGATCTGAAAACTTTTTACGACAGAAGTATTACAGGCTACAGCTATGCAATATTTTGCTTGGCTCCTTTTACATTTCATGTTTTGGTGGGATTTCATTTCTTTTTTAAGGTTTTTGTTTCTTTTCTTTTCAGGTCACGTTATAACTTTTCTGGACTTAGTTTGGTTCTCATTCTCTATTTTCTTTATATTATTTTTTGAGGCTTCGTTAGTTCTGAGTCGATTATTAATATTCATATATTTTGAACACTTACAGATTTTGTCGCGGAGCACTTTTATTAATCCCGACGTTTCGGCTGCTTTGCAGCGGCCGTGGTCATGGGTGGTCTTCGGGTAGTTGAAGAACTTCAAGAAATTGTACAACTGTCACCTCAGTCCACCCGTGACCACGGCTGCTGTAAAGCAGCCGAAACTTCGGGATTAATAAAAGTGCTCCGCGACAAAATCCGTAAGTATTTAAACTTATAATATCATGAGTAATATTCGCGAAAACTTAAGAAATCATTATTGATATATTTTAATTGACTTTTAAGCTTTAATACTTGAAGGTGGTAATTTTTAGCATAGCGTTGAATACATAGCAGCACTGATGTAAGCGTCAACGTTCCTCGCAGGAAAGGTCGAGCACACCATTTTTTATTTAATCAATACCATTTCATTATAACAAATATGCAATCGAAACTCATACTGTTCTTGCAAAGTTACAAACATAAAAATGTTTTCTTTTATTTAATAAACTATATATTATTATTATGTATATTATTTTTCAGTTTTTTGGTTTCCCTGCCCAAAGGATGAAAACGGGACCCTATTATCAATAAATAATAAGTCTTCGCTGTCTGTCCGTCGTCCATCCTTATGTCACCAGGCTGGATCTCGAGAACCACCATAGCTAGGTAGTTGCAATTTTCACAAATTATGTATTTCTGGTATCGTTATAAAAGCTAATAGTCCAATTCAAATAAAATAAATTATTAATAGGGGGCCTCATCTCTCCCCTATTTTGCTCTATATCCATAATAGTAACAGTAAGGTTTTTGAAAATTTCAGAAAATACTCAGCTGTATATTAACTTTAATAATTAATAATAAAAATTAAATATACTTATTACTTAACGGGGGCTCCCATACAAATTTACGGTACGGAACCCTATGTACGCCAGTCCGACTCGAACTTGGCCGGTTTCATAATTTTTCCTTTCATTGTAAATAAAGACCTATCCGGGTACCAAATTTCAAGGTTCTAAGTCTGCTAGAAGTACCTTAGAATTTTGATGATCTATATGTCAGTGAGTGACAAAATGTAGTAACTTTGACCATCCGTAACTATTCAACTATTTATCAAAATTTCATATAATTTGGAGGTTAAGCTAGTTTTAATATTTGCTCCTAGTGACCGAAATTCTGAATCCCTAGCTTTGTTAACATCGAAAATAAAGGGGGTGTGAAATAGCCGCGAACCGCTTCGAGAAAAGTATGGTACGGCCGTGCCTTTGCTTAAAAGCTTGGCTGGGGCACTACCGTGCCCCCAGATACCCGACTTTTTGTTACATTTTGTACTATGTATTTATTTATTTATTTGTTTATTTATTTATTTATTTATTTATTTACTAGGCATATCAACAATATGAATACAAACTTACATTAATAATCAACAATTAGGTCCTTTTACAGCATTCATATCAATTAGAGACATGCACAACATTAATATTAAAACACAATGCAACATTTAAGACTTAACAATTAGTAAAGTTAATAAAAATCAATTATTCAATGTCAGTAATAAAAATTATTCAATGTCAATAATAAAAATTACAAGAAATTTTGGATAATGTCAGAAAGAATAAATTACTTATAAAATTACAAAATAATAATAATGTCCAGTATAGTATTATAATTAGCATTAACGTAAATTTTCAATTACTAATACAATAGAATAAAAGAAAAAATACAATATTATTTAATTAATTAATTAATTACTTCTACAAAAATGACAAATTATTACAAAACAATCTAATATGATATTAAATAATAGTTTATTTTACAATAATAATTTATGAGCTTAATATTTTTTTCTTAAAGGATGTGGAGCGATCGTGAAAAATGTCTAAATCATATGTTTTATGCCAGATATTATAGGAATTAATCATTCTTATTATAGGAGCATTCTTGCCGACATTAGTTTTATGCCTGGGAATATTAAAGAAAGGTTTCTGCCTTATCCTGGTATTGGGTCTAGGTACTATTAATCCTATAGTTTCTAACAGTTCCTGGCAAGGGGTGGAACCTGTGACAAGATCTTTCAGGAATACCAGATCAAGCATTCGTCTGCGATTCGTCTATATACGGGAACAAAAAACATTATGAACAACCATTTGAACAACAATGATATTATATAAAAAAAAAAAAAAAACTCAAAGCAGATATGTTATTATGTTAGTGAATGTTTTTTGGCATTTCGTATCTTTTGATTCACTTATCTGTCAAAGACCAATTTTGAATTTGAAAATTGTTCGGAAGAGTTTTAAGCCTGAAAATAGTATGAACGTAACAGATCTGTATAAGTAGAATATCATTGATAAACAAGTATTAAACTCTATATTTTCTTTGTTTTATTGGATACCTGTAAAATTGCTGTTATTTAAACTATGTGAGGTCTTTAAATAAGTTAGGTTTGACTTGGCCAGTTTTTGTTAGAAAATAAAATGTTGTATAATTTTATAAAATGACTGTAATAAAAACTGGTCAAATCAAATCTAACTTACTTTATCATTGAATTGACAATTCTACAGTTTTATTGTAAGTATAGACGAAGATTATAGACTCGGGCTGAATTTTGAACTATGACATTCAAAGTGTAAAAATAAAGGTAAGTAATTGTAATATTTTATTTAACTCTTTCCTAACCTTTTGAAAAATGGAACACTCAGCGAAATACCTTAAAACTTTACAGCTAAAGCACTATACGGCGCGTCTTTTGAAAAATTCAAAAAAGTGCTTTTAAGTGAAAGGCCTTTGAGCCAGCACAAGTCAGCCAGGCGGAGAGCAGATTACCATTAGTAATTAAAAACACGAGTGCAAACGTTGAATGATATAACTACGGCCAACGACTGTTGCCTGCGATTAAGCGCCGACTATTAGGTGCAGATGTATTTATTTATATACTAGCAGTTGTGCCCCGCGGTGTTTCAGTAAAAGTAAATGAAGTCAAAGATGACAGCTAACTTCATGCCATATCGAAATCGTTTTAGCCGTTTAAGCGTGAAGAAATAACATACAAACTTTCGCCTTTATAATACTAGTATGATAATAGTATTATGGAGACATGGAGAAATCAAAACGCACGGAAGTGCGCAGGCCTAGTTCCAGCAGGCCGCGCGCATGTCGTGCACTATTTATACGAACCGTTTCGACGCACTTTTGACCCCCCTATAGCTCAGTGCCTATTGCAAGTGCAAAGATAAAATTACACCTACGTAATTATATACTAATACTTACACAGTATACCAAATTTCATAGATATAGCTTCGGTAGATCCTGAAATATCTCTGTAAAAATAGCTAATTTTGGCACTTACTCACTCACTCACTCACTGACTGGTAATCAAAACCTCTAGGCCACTTCCGAATGTCCTAGCGTTATGAAATTTGGCACACAGGTCGGGTGTTACATGTAGATTAACAAAAAAATTAGAAATTTTAGAAATCGGTCAAGCGTGAGTCGGCACATCTACGAACTTTAGAGGCTACTTCCAAATATCCTAGCGTTATGAAATTTGGCACACAGGTCGTGTGTTATGATAGGTATGTAGATTAACAAAAAAATAAGAAATTTTAGAAATCGGTCAAGCGTGAGTCGGCTCATCTACGAACTTTAGAGGCTACTTCCAAATATCCCTAGCTTAATGTAATTTGGAACACAGGTCGTGTGTTTTACATACGTATATTAACACAAATTATTTACATTTAAGAAATCGGTCAAGCGTGACGGCTCATCTACGAACTTGAGATAAAAATTCTTATGTACTAGTGACACAATGAGAATACGATGAGGAGGGTGGGAGGAGGAGAGTGGGGGCTATAAAATATTGTCATGTATAATGCACACTGTATAGCTTAATAAATAAATACTGTTTACTTAAAAATTTGGCTTCTATTGACTTTTGGCTTGGCTTGGCTTTTAACAAATACCACTAGCGGCATCTATCGAAAGTATTGTTTATATCGGGCGTGGCACAAAAAGAAAACAATAAACATAGGTATGATTTCTTGAAAAAGTATTGAAATCCCACCAAAAACATACCTATTAAAATAGGGCCTAGTTCCTGTAGGCTGATTTTTGGCCTAAAAAAGAGTTGAAATCTAATCCAATGCCAAGTTCAGATGCACTTCACCGATCATAATCATCTTCATCAACAGCCTGATCCATAATACTTCTAAATTTGAACTTGGCAGGTTTTTGTGCTATACGTAACACTTGATAATTATATAATTAGATAATATTTATAGAATTTAAGTAATTGATGGTTATAAAAAGGTCATGAATATTAAAAATACGATCAAACCATCAATCCGAGTCGTACACGATCAAATTTTCGTCGATCAGTACCGGATTGATGGATCAGATTCATGAAAAATAGACCGTGTAGCCGCTGACTTACACCTGATTGTCTGATAAGTAAGATGATCCATGCGTCGGATGGGCATGCAAAAAGTCGGTCCGTCGCCGAAACCGGTGTGGGAGTTATTATTATTGTACAAAGACTCAGTAGCTAATCAGAAGGTAGATATTTTGCTTCAAATAATACGGTTTACGGTTTAGATGACGCCCGCAACTCCTCTGCGTCAAAATTTTTCTATCCCGATTTATTATGTAACCTTTTATTTTTCTGGACTGAAAATTATTATATTTTGTCCTTTCCCGGGACCACCATACCAAATGTCAACAAATTCTGAAGATGTAATAGACAAACACACTTTCGCATTTATAATATTAGTATGGATATAATAATTGCAGGTAACACTGTTTCTTACGCTTTGCTTTAAAAGCATGTTGATTTTTATCGATGAAACCTTTTCGGTATCTCGATCCAGATTCCAAACCCCCCGCAACAAGCGTCTACGCTCTACTGTTTTAAGTTTAGATAACAACGTGGTGAATAAAACTTAAATAATAGTTTTATATTATAACGTTTATATTATTTATTTTCAATATTCATATACGCAAAGTGAAAATAAATTGGTATTTCTACGAATTGTGAGTTCCCGTGAATGCCGGCAGATGGAAAATTTATCGGTGGAATCTACGAGTAATAAAAACTAGGTGGAATATTCGGCGAAAGCTAATATAATAAAAACAAAAAGTTTATATAAATACAGCACCAACGCACACAATTTCACATAACTCCGCACTCACAATGCGTCCAGGCAGGTCCAGGCACACGTTGATTTGATATTGACTTTTTTCTTTTCTAGAGGCAATAGAATCTGTATACAAAGTTTACAACTAAAATTTGTACGAATTATTATTGTCGTTTAATTAAATTATGTACTTCAAAGATATTATATTGTAACTTATAATAGCCTGAAGGAAAAAACTTATAGAGAGTTTAATTTATAATATTTTGAGAACTGTTTCAGAATAAAATATTGCTTAAAACCGACCATTTTCCGAGAAAAACTATAAACAAAAAGTTGAGTGTATTTCCGTGTAATGCTGCCAGAAAATATTAATATATCTTTCTTTAATGAAATGGATACGGAAGCGAGTGAATAAAACGCTTGAAAGTACCTCAGCCGGGCTAGCACGGCCACCAGTAGAAATGCGAAAGTATAGACAAACTATGGAGATAAACTTAAGGTGAAGTTCCGATCTTTTTTCGTTCCAAAAAATTCAATTGAAATATCACTTTATAACAGACTATAGTCCTAAAAATTAAAAAAATATTCTACTTTATGACATATATTATAGTCTGTCATAAAGTGGCATTTTAATTAAATTTTTGTCGGTCGCGATTAGCCGCGGTAAAGATCGGAACGGACCTTAAGTTTATGTCCACAGTTTGTCCATACTTTCGCATTTCTACTGGTGGCCGTGCTAGCCCGGCAGGTAGTACCTGCCGGGCTAGCACGGCTATCTAACCGATATAGGAAACCCCGAATAATAATAGTAACTCCCAAACCGTTTTCGGTGACGGTGGCCGGTTTCATTGAAACCAGGCCAGTTACGCCGGAGTAATTTTATAGTGCCTAAGTGTGTGCAGAACACAAGAGCACTCTTTCTTCACTAACTCTCATAACCCAGTGGGACGGATGACCGACACGACTGGCAAGGGTGGGATAAGGTAATCGAACCCACGGCCTTCGAGTCAAGAGTCACGCCCTAAACCATTGGACCACGGGGGCGCTACCCTAATACCTAATACCATAATATACAATAATACTTATTATGCAACAATAAAATATTATGCAACTACCAAATTACGCTTAACGATACGAAACGATATTGTAGCGTATTTTAACACTGTTTCTTTATATTATCATGAAATTATATCATGAGATTATCGTCCTGGGATCGAAACGTCGAAGCTTGACAATCGGGCGCCTGGTCTGCAGCTAAATATCCAATTAAGAATCAAGTAACGAACAAGAATAAGTACCTAGTTTTGGGCGCCAATGTCACATAAAAAAATGTAAGAAAAGTATTTAAAATTAACTGGTGACATATTAGAAGAGTCTAGTTTTATGAGAGATAAATGAAATCTTATATCTTTAAACGAGCAATTCTTGTATATATATAAATATATAATTGGAATCTCGGAATCGGCTCCAACGATTTTCATGAAATTTAGTATAGTATAATAGGTTTTGGCTCTCTCTAGCTAGGAATCATTTTTATAAAATGTCATTTTATGTGTGTTTTTTGATTTTTTTTAATACCGAGCGAAGCTCGGTCATATAGCTAGTATTGATAAACTAATAACAATTTTATTGGATACCTAGACTCCATCTCAAAGGACAACATTTAAATACCAAACTAACTTATAATAATCAATAATCTATTGATATTATATAAAATGAAATGAATTGAGATAGATACTACTCAATCATAACGATCATCGATCTCATAGCCGATCACCTTTTTCTTCATTCGGAATGTTCTTAATGGATTACCATTGAGTAGACATAATATGGTACTCCCACACCGCAGTTAGAAAATGTTTGTAAACATTTTCTAACATAAAAACATTTACTAACAAATGTTGTCGATTGTTAAATTTTGTCAGGAACTGTTACATGTTATAAGTGCTCCTACACTGAGAAAATGTTTACTCATGTCTACTAACATTTTATAACAATTAAATCTGGTATTGTGTCACCACATACCCCGTCGTCCTTTATAAAAGGTTTACAAACAAAAGGTAACACAATATGTTTTATTTTGTTATAAGTTGTTGACTTACGTTTACTAAACATATTCTAACATGAAAACATTTTTAACATTTTTTAACATTTGTGACTAAATGTTTGCTAACAAATGTTTACTAACGCTACTAATAACGTTACTAAACATTATCTGACTGCGGTGTGGGAGCACCAATATAAATAAAGTTTAGCTCTAAACTCTATTTTCAAAGCCACGCGCTCGCAGAAACAAAAAAAATCTTGTTAAATATATTGTTCCCCTATTCTAGTCGTAATCGCCATAGTAATAGGGTTTACTCTTGCTTGCGCGTGTAAAATACGTGATGAATTCCCAAAATCCTATCTATCTACATAGTTAACAATTGGCCGAGCCTGTTCTATCAGTTTCTATGATAGTTATTTGGTCCCGGATCCAATCCGTTTTGCTATTCAATTCTTTTGACGACTAAATTTGTTTTATTCGAAGATATCCCGGCTACCGTTTGAAGGGACGGAGTGGAGATTTTTCTTTTGTTTTCGAATTGTATGTTTGTAACTGTCTCAGATTATTTTTGGTGTTCGTAATCTTATTACTTATTAAAATACTAGCGACCCGCCCCGGCGTCGCACGGGTATAAAATATTAAGCCACTGAAAAAATGATCAAAATTGATAGCCTATGATCCTTCACGTGGTCTACTTCTTATCTGTGCCAAATAACATAAAAATTTCTCCAGTAGTTCGCGAGATAAGCCCTTTCAAATAATTTCCCCCGTTTTTTCCACATTGTCCTATTAGTCTTAGCGTGATAAAATATAGCCTATACCCTTCTTCAATAAATGGGCTATCCAACACTGAAATAATTTTTCAAATCGGACCAGTAGTTCTTGAGATTAGCGCGTTCAAGTTAGCCCTTTCACATAATTTTCCCCGTTTTTTCCACATTTTTCTCTATTTCTTCGCTCCTATTAGTCTTAGCGTGATAAAATATAGCCTATAGCCTTCCTCGATAAATGGGCTATCTAACACTGAAACAATTATCAAAATCCATTGCATAGTTTTAAAGATTAAAGGGAACAAAGGGACATGAGGGAAAAAAAAGCGACTTTGTTTTATAAATAATATTACTACTATTATATTATAAATTTAAATAATATAATAATGTAATATAGGTTCACAAATCATAACGGTTCCGAGCCGGTTTAATTGAAAGAAATGATTTTATAGTGCCCAAGTGTTCTGTTCCGTTGTTTTATTTATGGCGAGAATATGTACGTATGTTATGGACATACACGTATTTAACGTTTTAAACAACTTCCAAAAAGGAGGAGGTTATACGTTCGTCTGTGGATATTTTATTTTATTTTTTTTGTACGTTCAACGATTACTCCGCCGTTTGTAAACCGATTTTCAATTGTTTTTTGTTGTATAGTTGATGACAGCGATCAAAATAGAAAGTTGGTTAGTATTCAAACAAAAATTAATTTGAAATATAGACCATGACGGAAAACGATGATTGGCACAATCAATCTCTCCTGCTGTTTGTTAGCAAGAGTAACCAATATTTAGCAGGAGTAATTTTTGCAGCGTGGTATAAGCAGAGGGAGAAATGACTTTTACCCTCCGACTTCCGAAGTGATCAAGTCGCTAGGTCTAGCGCAAATTTTAAATTTTTAACCGTTGTAAAAAAATACACTACGCTTTTTTCCGCCTTAGAAAACTATTTTTTTTTATGAAATAAGGGAGCAAACGGGTCACCTGATGGAAAGCAACCACCGTCGCCCATGGACACTCGCAACATCAGAAGAGCTGCAGGTGCGTTGCCGGGCTTTCAAGAGAGAATGCGCTCTTTTCTTGAAGGTTTTAGGCTGCATTTTCAAATCCAATAGAATTGCTGTGCTTCGGTCTAGTAAATATATCTACATTTCGAACACTCAACCTCAAATACACATTCCACGCAACGCAGCTCCGCACGCAGCACAGGGTCGGATCTACCACATTGCTCAGGGCTTAAGAGGCTTAAAAGGGCCCCGTGAAGTAAGGGCTAAGCTAAGTCAAAGTAAAAAAGACGACTTTTTAACCTCAAACCACTGACCTCCATTATACAAGTACGCTCGATTTATGATTCCCTGATACCCAACCGTTTTTTGTGCCTATTTGAAGTGGAATCAGCGCACCCAATTTTTTTTTGAAATAAGGGGACAAACGAGCAAACGGGTCACCTGATGGAAATCAACTTCCGTCGCCCATGGACACTCGCAGCATCAGAAGAGCTGCAGGTGCGTTGCCGGCCTTTTAAGAGGGAATAATAGGGTAATAGGGGAGGATAGGGATGGGAAGGGAAGGGAATTGGGCCTCCGGTAAACTCGGCGAAACACAGCTCAAGCGCTGTTTCACGCCGGTTTTCTGTGAGAACGTGGTATTTCTCCGGTCGAGCCGGCCCATTCGTGCTTAAGCATGGCTCTCAAACGTATAAAATTCCCCAATGCGGGGAAGAGAATTAAATTTGACGTAACTTGCAAATGGCTTCTTAAGGCCGGGCTTCCCTCGAAATTCTCATACCTACGTAATATCAAAATCATTTTCTCATACGAAAATATTTAACATGTTTGAGTTATTTTTCAGCTAAAAATAGTAATTACCTAGGCTCCTGTACAAAAATTAACTTCAAAATATTTAAACACTAAAAAAAATTTTTTGTGTATAATTTTTTTTTACTAAATTTACTACTAAATATTTAAACACTAAAAATAGAGTAAAACACTAAAAAATATATAAATAAATAGTAAATTTACTACAAAATTATTTACTATACCAGGCCAGTTACACAGGAGTTATATTAAAACCAGAGTGCTCTTGTGTATTGCGCACACACTTGGGCACTATAAAATTACTCCTGCGTAACTAGCCTGGTTTCATTGAAACCAGAGTGCTCTTGTGTAATTGCGCACACACTTGGGCACTATAAAATAACTCCTGCGTAACTGGCCTGGTTTCATTGAAACCAGAGTGCTCTTGTGTATTGCGCACACACTCGGGCGTTATAAAATTACTCCTGCGTAACTGGCCTGGTTTCAGAACGCGTCGTGGCCGTTTTTATTAGGGCCACAACACGAATTCACGACGTGGTTGTTTTTAAATGCTCAGGACACGTCATGGCTTTTGTCGATTACCAGAACGCGTCGTCATTAAGGCCACGACGCGAATTTCGCGTCGCGGCCGTTTCACTATGACCACAACGCGTTGTGAACCGTTTTTTCGCTCACTGAGCGTTTTTGGTCTTTGAGCGTAACATATATAACAAATTATAGCCCTAACCAGTAACCCGGGGCCCCTAAACTCCCGGTCCGGCCCTGCTCTCACATGTCACAAACGACCTGTATTTTGCCCCTTAACAGCGGGAGGGACACCCCCTTGTCCCTAGGGCGTCCATTGACATACGATCGAAACTCATATTTCACGAAACAATATCGAAAATGAGTTCTCCATGGTTTAAATGCTTTTTGTCAATTTAGTAAATCAGCCATCGAATGTATTTTCCATCGCGCAATGTAATGTTGCTGTCGATTCCGTAATTGGAGTTGGGACAGTTTACTCGAACTTTGTTGCTTGACACTAATTATTGTTCTTGAATTATGCTGGCTTCTCACAGCGCGTAATATCACGAGCCGCGCCAAGAAAAGGCAGCCTGCTAAGTACTGACATACGGTTTTGCTCGATAGTTTTACTCCAAATCGAGCAATAACCACCTTGTGGACCGCAAAACTGACAGCTCGAAGGCTCGCTTCGAGCCGGGCTCGATAGAATTAAACATGTCAAATATGTCATTTCCTTCGATTTGGAGTAAAACTATCGAGCAAAACCGTAAGTGAGTGCTTAGCATAAAGAATGCCAAATATTGAATTCGATAAATCAAAACACTGGAAGTTACCCAAAGCCTTTCAACAACCCCAAGCTTATCAGTTAGCGAGCTGATGATGAAGAAATAGTTCTTCAACACGATTACAGTAACTAACTATAGTAGTTAAGAATATTCTCGATCATATCAGCTTTCAAAGAAAAAAGCTTTTAAAAAAATGTTTGCTAAAATGAGTCCGCCCGTTTATATGCTTCGATTAAGGGCGTTTTTACACTATCCGATCCGATATCGGTGTCGGACATCGATCCGATATCGGGAGTAAGTAAAATGTATGAAATATGTACCTGTCTTTCATATTGTCCGGCCCGATGTCGGATATCGGTTCATACATTTTACTTACCGCGATAACGGTTCGGTGACCGACACCGATATCGGATCGGATAATGTGGAAACGCCCTAAGGGCTAGACACATAATTATAGACATCACAGAAACGTTAAATTTGAAACATCTCTTGCGGGGTTAAAAATTTATTAACATAGCACAATACGCAGTAATTATTGCGACAATTTCAAAGTTTTGTATAATTTTAGGTCACACTTACCCCATAGATGATAGGGGTCGCACACACACATTTTATGGGGTCCTTAATTAATTTGCGGGTGCGTAATTTAGCGTTTACATACCTGACGTTGCGTCACAGTACTTAAGGGTTCGCACAGACGGGCGACCGACCCTAATATGAGGGTAGCCTTAAATTTTTCAATATAAAGCCCGTCACAGACTTAGCTATAATATATATTAATATATTTATAGCAAGGCATATTATTCTATACTAAATCCACATGTCACAGAAATATATATTATAGCTGAGTGTGTGGTCACGTGAAAATTAGTATAGAAAATATATATTAATATGCCTAGCTATAAACATATTAATATATATTATAGCTAGGTCTGTGACGGGCTTTATGAAATTAAAATTAATTTTGTTTTGACCAAAAATTAAGATTGTTGGTCAATGCAAGGAGCTATTTTAGTGCCCTTATAATCAAATGCACTAAGGCACATTTTTCAGTTTTCACCGCTTACTGCTTTTAAAATATTAAAGTCATTTTGGAAAAACATGAACGAGTAAGCATCGAACACTTATTTTATTGACATATTGGAAGAAATTGCATGATTTTATTATTTTAAATTGCGTTTGCTGTGGTTCATTTGCTAAAATATATTATTTACAATGTTGCAACTTTATTGCCACGTGTAAACAGTACATTTATATATATGAATCCAAATTTGCATCCAGATTTTCAGATAAAAATCAATATTTGAACTTATGAAACTATCAAGAAAATTATTATATAGAGATGTAATAAAATTATACGAGTAAAATTATACGAATATGTTCAAATGTTTGTAATTTTACAAAGACTCCATTTGAAGTCGACAATCCTTCTCTTCTATGTTTTACGTCTTAACAAACACGCAAACTCGAGTATTTTCAATGGGAAAACTTAAGGAATTATCATCAGATGTAATAGTGCTCCCGGGGATGGAAACTTACGATGTTAATTTCAATATGTCTGCCAAGTTATTAAAGTTTAATGGTGCGGATCGGGGTCAACCAAAATGGCAACCGCAGGAATTACAATCAATTGATTTGTAGACGGATAGCCTTTGTTATATAATATCTAGCATGTTCGCTATATATAAATATATACTTTAAACCGTCTTGTTACGGTTATGTACAAAGTTTTTTGCGTCGTCTCATGGTTTTAAACGCTATGATAGTAAATAGCTACATACATTTGAGTCAAAGATGTATTGTAGTTATGTCAACGCGAGGATATTTTTACCCGTGGCCGAAATTAGAATTAAATGCCTCCATTTTATAAAGCGTTATTTGAGTGTTTAATACCAACGTCCAGTCATCCAAGTAAATATAATTCCGCATTTAGAAAAAAACATGGGAGGAGTTATTTTTAGTTACAACAGCTATTTTGCATCTCTTCGTGTAACTCTTTAGAACTTCCGTAGGTCCTTGCAACCCCGGATTTATAAATAGGCTGTTATATGCCACGGACTAGGGGCATCGAAAAGAAGCAATAATAGCCTCAATGGATGGTGGTGATGGTGGTAATGGATGGTGTAATTATGGTGTTGATAATGATTATTAATATAATTGACATTGTAGAACAATATTATGCTTGCAGTATATTAAACAATGCTGAAACCTCCCCACATAATATAACATATCTATCTACAAGGACTTAAGAGATCTGTTCATCACCTTCGGAAAAATCATTTATTTTGATTATACAGATTACTTTGCAAGCAAGTTACCTATCCCTGGTATTCTATTAGTTCACATCACAAACGCAATGAGGTAATATATTAGGATAGAACCTACGAATAATAAATAGCTATTATTATTCGTAGGATTGAACGTTATCCTTATTCGACTTGAGACAGATATATTAACGGGATGGTGAAATGAACAGAGAGACATCCCAGTGCGAGGTCAGCTTAGGTCACCCTAAGCAATTACTGATATTACTGAATTAGCATTGAGGTCATATTGTTGACCTTTCTTACTCACACGGCGACTTTGGCCATGTCAATATCAGGTTGAAATGACATTAGTATTTTATAATTTCCTGTTTCGCCACTGACGTGGCGTGGGTTATAACAATAAATAATAATTATTTAAAAGAGCAACCCTTTGCTTTTAGATCTACAATACTAGTCTATGCAAATATTTTAATAGGAGAGGTTTGCTTGCAGGAAAAAGGCCCTGAAACTGCAGAATCGATTTTGATGAGCGCGTGCATCAATATTGCATGCATCACGAGGGAGAGAATATCCTGCTTTTTATATAAAATGTGCGGTCCCTGTGGGATTACGCTGGCGTTACTACGCTGAAGTTGTGCCGGGCGCCTGTGAAACTCAATTCGCGACCCACGATTTTATACTACAGTAAACTTTAATACTTTTCATCGTAGCTTTTCATATTCGAATTCATGAAAAGAATGACATTGCAGAACCGTGGAAAACTTAGAAATGATGATAAAGCATAAAGTTGGCACTTGCCGAACAATATCTCACAGCGGGGGTGTGCAAACAAAACCCCAATAAGTTGGCTAATTTGAAGTAAAACATGTCGGGGAAGAGTTGCCACTCGCCAACAGTTTTCAAAGATCAATAGCTCAGCGTCGGCGAACTATTCCGCGAGCAACCAATAACTTAACTTGTAACTGCGATGCGATAACAAACTTTAACGATTTTTCTTCCTTCAACTGAAATATAGTGATACTCTGTTTTGTGGGGAGCGGTTCTTAATATAGTATTAATCTATCGCGGCTACATTGGCCCGTCGTCGTGGACTGTGGAGGAAACGATTATGAATGTGTACACTATACAGGGGCATATTCGTCTGTGATTGTCCATAATCGACGTAGATTGAAGACGTTAGTGGAAGAAGCAGGTGAGTAAAGACCGGCATTCACGAGCGATCCATCGATCTAATTTGACATGCTGTCGATCTGAAATTCGTTCATGAATGTGAAAACATTGTCGGTCCAAATGGATCGGCTCGACGCGATGGAATTCCAACTGCACCGAACCAATTGGCGCAGCGCGCTCGTGAATGCAGAAAACCAATGGTCCGGTCGTTCGTGAATGTGTTACTCGGGAGCCAAAGACGTATTTTGATTTTAGTTTGCTTTTAGAACACGTTCGGTGCGTCAACACCTACACTCAAAATGATCAAATGGAACGGCTCGTTGGCGTGTTCGTGAATGCCATGAATTTGGCTCGGCGCGCCATCGAGTATCGAGCCAATGGCGCGAAAGCCATATTATGGATCGCTCGTGAATGCCTACCTTAACAGTTGAAAAATTACCGTGTTTTGCATAAGTTGAGGCTTTAGGGCCAAAATTACAATTTGAAATCAAAAGCATGTGGATTTTATGTGTAGCCAGATATATTAGTCGATGATGAAGTAAGTTCATGGTTTGTTAAAATTTAAGGGCAAATTGAGTAATTGTCCTTATGTCATGTACTTATTATAAATGTTAGTTATCATTTTTTTTTAAATAATTGACGCGCCGCGCCCCCCGGCTTGAGCTACCAACAGCCCACCAACTGAGCCACAGAGGTCGTCTTTCACACACGTCTTTGATTGTGAATGATATAGACAGCTTCGTAATCATGATAACAATCATGATTATCCATCATGATTCATGGCACTACGTGAAGAAGATTAAAAATAAATAGAATATCCTATAACCATCAGGAATATTTTCATTAGATATAGCGGCAATGTAATGTGTTTTATAAGAAAACAAACTCCTCCGATACGCCAAAGTGTTTTTGACAAAAATAGCTTACATTACACTTCCATTATGGTTAATATTGGATTAGATATAATGTCAATAGGATATACCACTGCAATGTTTTCACGCTTGACTTTTGAGGCAGCACCATCACAGAGTGTAAACAAAATATTTTTCTCACCTCCGGGCAGAAAACGTCAACTTTCTTCCCGCTGCGCTTACCGGTGTTGCCGTTTTCCGCCTCCGTCGATGAGAAAAATAGTATACGCACCATGGGCAGTAAATAAGAAAGCCTCAGATCACATGTTTATTGACTTCGGCTTCGCCTTGGCCAACAATTACATGTGATCTGAGACATTCCTTATTTTCCTGCCCTAGGTGCGTAATGTACTATTGTTCGGCGTCTTACGTTTCTGTCAATATTCTGATATTACATGGATGTGACGTGCAACATGTCGGATTTTGGTAGGGTTATTTACTGCATAATATTCTAAGATCGCCCTTCGCTTCAACCTATGCGTAATATTCTCTATTGGGAGAATGTTTGAGGATAAAATAAGAACTATAGGGCTGCCGTTATTTTGATTGGCAGATGTATCGCGCTCGCTCGCATGTCGTCGACACTCAGAAACATCAGTCAATTTCGTACATCAAATGCCGGGATTGCCCCGAAAAAGACGCCTTAAGGCTCGTCCACATTTGTATCATTTGCGTGATCAGATCTCCGATCAGATCTCCGTCGCGATATAATGTGTTGCTATACAAAACATTACTGCCGAATCGCTGCCGAACTTTACGCTCGACTCGGCTTGACGAAAGTTCGGCTCACGATGGAATTTCGGCATAGTGTGTCGTCCTTCGCTTTCCGTCCGTATTTTGTATGCGTTTGAAACGCGGCGTAAACGCGACAGAATTTACGCCGGCGTAATTCGACCTAGTATGTTAGATAGATGTTGAAATGCCATGTAGCCGATCCATAATAATATTAATGACGTGAAAATGGTCTGTCTGTTACATCTTCACGCTTAAACCGCTGAACGGATTTTGGTAAATTTTACTATGGAGATACTTTGAATCGTGGAAGGGACATAGGAATGTTTTTAACTCGAAAAGAAGTAAAATTGTATGCAACATCTGGTATTTCTACAAACGTTACTCTTTATACTTACGTCTTTCAGATTAGTAAATGCAAGCATAACAGACTCTCTTTAATAAAATAAATGTAATCAACATGTTATTAACTTTAGTTATTCACCTATATGGTTTAATTTAAACTTGTATTTCGTTTAAGTTTGCTTTGTCGGGGTGAGTAATTAATATTAATTAACTTCGGTAGCTCTCCGACTTCCTGAAGGTTATCCCGTAAGGGTAACCTTTAGATTAGAGGTTCCTAATCTCGAAACAGTTAGTATTAGGGCGCTACAATCTATGAAACTCGCTATTTTTTAAGTAACAGTCGATTTAAATAATAATATAATAATAATGTATGTAATAAAATAATAATAATGTATCTGCCTATGCTCTCTGATAACTAAGGTAAGTCAAGCGTTTACTTACAACTCGGCACTGCAATTTTTTTAATGAGCCCCCATTTTTTGTCAGGCCTAACGTATACCCCTGTCAAGACCTGCGTGGATCCCTGGTGGTGGTGATGGTGGTGGAGGAAATTGCTGTTGTATTTTTTTTTAAATGAAATAAGGGGGCAAACGAGCAAACGGGTCACCTGATGGAAAGCAACTTCCATCGCCCATGGACACTCGCAGCATCAGAAGAGCTGTAGGTGCGTTGCCGTTGCGTTGAGGGTAGGAATGGGAAGGGAAGGGAAGGAAATAGGGGAGGATAGGGAAGAGAATAGGGTAGGGGATTGGGCCTCCGGTAAACTCACTCACTCGGCGAAACACAGCGCAAGCGCTATTTCACGCCGGTTTTCTGTGAGAACGTGGTATTTCCCCGGTCGAGTCGGCCCATTCGTGCCGAAGCATGGCTCTCCCACGTAAAATATAAACTCCCACATAAAAATCTCCCCGTAATAAAAATCCCGTAATAAAAATCTCCCACGTAAAGTATATCATTGGATATTCATAAGTTGGAAATTCACAAAAGGCATTTGCCTATCAGCATATTACGCTGTTAATTGTCTGTATGGAATCTGAGTAAGTAGTTCCAAGAAACACGCTCAACGCTGATGTTTAAATAGGGTATTTCATATTTAATATGGCGTAAAAATAAAAAATAACAATTATGCAAGGTATGCGCTATGCACGTAATACAAGACTTTTGGTTATAAGACCTTTATTATATTTTATTTGTAATTTTTATATACTTTTATACTACTTTTTTATAAAGAAATTGAAGTAAACCGTTACATGAATATTTTTTTCTCAATTTATTGGGCCAAAGTCAAGGTATAACAACGTGTATAGTATACTAGTGGTCGCCCAGTGGTCGAAATTCTACCAATGATAATTTAAATTATAAGTTTTAACGATATTAGTTCGTAATGATGTAGCATAGTATATTCGTAAGGATAATATTTATTGTATTAATATATTCTTTCGATTAATAAATTTAAAAAAGCAGTCAAAGAACGTTTGTGTGCCAAAGCCTATTATAAGGTCAATGATTTCATAAACGATGGCACATCTTGGGAGTAGGATGGCTGCTTGCAAGGCTACTTCTACATCATTATAATATGACTTACAATAATTATGTATGGATGTTGACATTGTATAATAATTTTAAGTTACAATTGTAAATTTTATTTTAAAAAGATTAATTTTTTTCTCACTTTTTTGGTAAAAAGTGGGACCCCGTGCGAGTTTCTTACGCCGGTTCTTCTCGCCGGGATAGTTCCCGAACCGGTGGTAGGCACCAGTAGTATCAACGTTCTGAAAGTATTTGTTGCAAATCTATTCGGAAATAAAACAATTTTTATTTATTTATTTATTTATTGAAGCAATTGAAGTGATATTTAAAACAAAGTAGACAGTAGATACCATGGTAACCATTGTCGGTGTCACAGATAATAATTAATGTAAGAAAAGCAAAATAAAATATGTAAGTGTCTAAGCACATCATGCCGAACTTAGGGTGTTGTGCACTATACGGAATCTTACAAACTGGCGCGGCGCGGCGTCCCGATTCCATTCCGTGTAGTGCACAAACGCCCTAAGGGCGTTATATACTAGAGATCGCCCAATGGTCGAAATTCGACCTTAAATTTAATTATCCTCCTCTTTTGGCTCCACGTTTAATATATTGACTATTTCAGATTTTATAAAAAAACAACAATCTATTTTTAATTTGCTAACATACTTCAACCATATACAAAAGAGTATAATTCGTATGTATAGGCTTGTCACTCAAAAAGACGGTAGTGTGCACATTGTAGTGAGTATAATGTTTTATTTGTTAAAAAATGTAATTCTATACTTATTATAAAACAAAGTCGCTTTTTATTCCCTCATGTCCCTTTGTTCCCTTTAATCTTTAAAACTACACAACAGATTTTGATGATTCTTTCAGTGTTAGATAGCCCATTTATCGAGGATGGTTATAGGCTATATTTTATCACGCTAAGACTAATAGAAGCGAAGAAATAGAGGAAAATGTGGAAAAAACGGGGAAAATTATTTGAAAGGGCTTACTTGAACGCGCTAATCGCAGGAACTACTGGTCCGATTTGAAAAATTCTTTCAGTGTTAGATAGCCTATTTATTGAGGAAGGTTATAGGCTATATTTTATCACGCTAAGACTAATAGGAGAATGTGGAAAAAACGGGGGAAATTATTTGAAAGGGCTTATCTCGCGAACTACTGGAGCAATTTTTATGTTATTTGGCACAGATAAAAAGTAGACCACGTGAAGGATCATAGGCTATCGATTTTGATAATTTTTCCAGTGGCTATATACTTTATACCCGTGCGACACCGGGGCGGGTCGCTAGTATTAAATAATGTAATTTCAAAATAATAATATTAGCTCGATGCACTCCTTCACCATAATATAAACTCAAAATTTCATTCAATTTTTCCCAAAAAGGGTTACAAAGGTTTTCGTTTGCGTATTAATCCTTCGCTCGCAGATTCTTGGAAATCTATTGTTATCTCGGCCCACTTGGGCCTTATGGAGGTTGATAGGATATGATAATTATAAATCTCATTTTCTCCAAAATGTATTTTACGACACTTGATATTTCCGGTATCGATATTAATAGAAGCTAAAAGTAAAATCACAAATAATAACTCCAAAAAATTTAAACGTGGGAGACACAGAACAATAAAAACAGGCGGGAGAGCCATGCTTCGGCATGAATGGGCCGGCTCGACCGGAGAAATACCACGGGCTCACAGAAAACCGGGGTAAACAGCGCTTGCGCTGTGTTTCGTCGAGTGAGTGAGTTTACCGGAGGCCCAATCCCTTACCCTTTTCCCTTCCCTACCCTCCTTTATTTCCTTCCCTATCCTCCCCTATTCCCTTCCCTGCCCTCCCCTATTACCCTATTCCCTCTTAAAAGGCCGGCAACGCACCTACAGCTCTTCTGATGCTGCGAGTGTCCATGGGCGACGGAAGTTGCTTTCCATCAGGTGACCCGTTTGCTCGTTTGCCCCCTTATTTCATAAAAAAAGGTTATAAAAATATTATCTCACGGATACATAGCCGTTTGCCTTTAGCTATAAATGTGCACAAATAACGACTAGATGACGCCCGCAACTCCATCGTGCCAAGATTCGTCTATCGCGCGGAAATCGTACATTTTTTCTGGTTTCTTAGCAGACAGATGCATAAAGGTCGTAGTTGACGGCGAATGCTCGGAAACTCAGTCTGTTGATGCTGATGTCCCTCAGGGCTGTGTGCTATCGCCTACTCTATTCTTACTGCATATCAATGACATGTTGCAGACCAGCGGCATTCATTGCTATGCGGATGACAGTACAGGTGATGCTGTATATACCGGCTCCCCCAATATTTCTCGGCAAGATGTCACTGAGAGTCGAAACGAACTTGTGTCTAAGGTGGAGAATTCATTGGGGAAGGTCTCTGAATGGGGTAGACGTAACTTGGTCCAATTCAACCCCGCCAAGACACAAGTCTGCGCGTTCACCACTAAAAAGTCATCAATGGTCGTATATCCTCGTTTCGAGGGCACATCTTTAACCCTCTCCCCTAGCATTGAGATACTTGGCGTCAACATATCGAGCGAAGTCCAGTTCCAATATCATCTAGAGGGTAAGGCCAAATTAGCCTTGAAGAAGCTTGGTGTTCTTAACAGAGCGAGACAGTACTTCAGTCCGGACCAACGCCTACAACTCTACAAGGCGCAGGTTCGGCCTCACATGGAATATTGTTCTCATCTCTGGGCAGGGGCGCCAAAATACCAACTGCTCCCTCTAGATCGTATCCAACGAAGGGCCGCTCGAATTGTTGACTGCCATAGTGTTTCAAACAGCTTGGACCCCTTGGAATTACGCCGAGATGTAGCATCACTCTGCATCCTCTATCGGTTGTATAGCGGGGAGTGCTCTGAGGAATTGTTCGGAATCATACCACCTGCAACTTTTCGCCATCGTCCCACGCGAAAAACATACCATCCTCATCACCTTGATGAGTGGCAGTCTTCCACAGTACATTTTTCGCGTGACTTTCTGCCGCACACTGTAAAACTCTGGAACGAACTATCACCAGCAGTATTTCCCGACCTATACGACCTGCAAACCTTCAAGAAAAGAGCGTATTCCCTCTTAAAAGGCCGGCAACGCACCTGCAGCTCTTCTGATGTTGCGAGTATCCATGGGCGACGGTAGTTGCTTACCATCAGGTGACCCGTTTACCCCTTATTTAATAAAAAAGAAAAAAAAATTCGGGATAAAAAGTATCCCATGTATTTCTCGGGACTCAAAGTATGTCCATACCAAATTTCATCAATTTCGGTTCAGCGGTTTAAACGTGAACTCTTCACCTATCCATACTTAATCCATGCTAATATTATAAAAGCGAAAGTGTGTCTGTCTGTTACCTCTTCACACCTAAACGGCTGAACCGATTGGGCTGAAATTTGATACAGATATACTTTGGGTCCCGGGAAAAGACATAGGATACTTTTTATCCCGAAAAAAATGTACGGTTCCTACGGGATAAACTAATTTTTGCGCAACGGAGTTGCGGGCGTCATCTAGTTTATAATATTAGTAAGGACTTACTAGTCCTTACTAGGAAGTAAGTGTATAAAAATGTACTTAAGTGGTATTATTCAATAAGGCGAAAAGGCCACCAGTTTCCGATTCTCGCGAAAAGCACTCGCGAATAACTGATGTCGTAGTTCTAATTTACATTAAGAGCGAAAATTTTCGCGTTCAACTTTATAACTGGAAAATATTAACGCAATTTATGATTTTCTCGAAGTTTCTTTGCTGTTTCACGGCAAAATTATGAACCATAATGTTTAAGTTGGCTCGGCCATTTTTAATAAAATTAATGGCGCATATTTTTATGCCGAAGTTTACTTTGTAGTTTAAGTAAATAAACACAAGTGAAAAGGTGCTTTAGCTGCTCGGAAAACTTGTAAACTTGAGTTTCACCGCTGTAAAATCGGAATTTCACATTTTCTATCCAACTGGTACTGAAGTTAAGTCCCGTAGAATCAAAATATCAGTAGTGTGTAGAGATAAACTACGATAGCATGGCGCACCCCTCCAAATTACTGTTTCAATGCGTGTAGTTACATCCTTATGAAAGAGTTTGTATGTCGTAAGTATTCAACCAATCAACCAGTACTCGTAAATCGTAATATTTCACTTAATGTCACTTATTACCAAGATTTGTTGGTCAACTAATCATAACTAGCCGACCACGCAAGACAACGCACTTCAAACGTTTTGAATTTTGGAGGGGCGCGCCATGTTATCGTAGTTTATATTCTCTACTGGATGCAATTTTTCGTGGGTAAAGAGGAAATTTGCCCGGAACCAGAGTTTTTGCCGTCTTTTATGATTCTATTTGTTAGATTCTTGTGGTATTTTATCTGCATTATTCGTAGTATTTTATGCTAAAATTAACTTCGTACAGAATGAAATATTATCAAAAATATACGTTCCCACTTTAGTGAATAAATGAATAACAGAATACTTGATACTATCGTGGTGTTTGTTAACAGCTGGATGAAGGATGCAGCTACTTACATTGTTAGTAGCAACTCGAGCACTAACTTGTCTGAGGATTCATTTAATTACATACTGTTGCGCTTCTCGCTACGATGTAATGAAAAGCGTTTATACTTGCACGAGCTAACACAACACGATATTACGTTGTGGTGATAGTTAGCAGTGTATGCTGAGATTAATGTCTCACAGTAATAACATACACTCACTTTTCATGCACTTTTTCCACTTTAATTAATTTATTTTATTACAATTATGTTTCACACGACCGGTTTCGATACAATCATCATTAGGTGAGTTTATGTCTTCTATATTTACTGATAGTCCATTGAAATGTTACATTTGCTTTGTATTTATTAGAGGATGCAATTTTATTTTTGGAATATGTTGGGAGGCTCAATAGAAGCTTAACCTCAAGTTTGTGGGGTCACCACTCTTGTCCCCCGGCCGCCATCTTGAAAAAAGGGGTGACAACACTATTTTCGTGATATCTCGGAAACTATACGTCTTACAAAAAATTTGTAAGAACGTAACTTGTTGCAAAGTATTTTGCCTACAAATATGATTATATAACTTTTTACCCTAAATTAAAAAAAATAAAAGTTATAAGCAAAAAAGTGAGAAAATTTTTGAAAAGGTTTATTATCACTTTTTAACTTTGCTTAACACATTTTACAAAAAAAATACCTTAGACCAACCTTGTAGATGATTTTTTGAGAAAAACGTCCCCCGATCCCATGAAAATAATTTTCTACAGATACAAAGGAAACTGTGGAACCATGTGTGGCTGTAGAAAAGTAGGCCTGAAATGCTTTATAGTATAGTAGGCATACTATAATATAGTTGGCATATATTTATGTAGTGTAGTAGCCAGTAGGCATACTGTAGACTGTGGCTGCAGAAAAGCAGGCCTTAAAAGCTTTTCAGAATAGTAGGCATACTGTAGAGCATTTTAGGTTTGCTTTTCTGCAGCGACACATGTTTTCACAGTTTCCTTTCCATCTGCAGAAAATTTATTTCATGAGATCGGGGGGGATTGGGGGATCTTTTTCTCAAAAGATCATTAACAAGGTTGTTCTAAGGTAATTTTTTTGTAAAATGTATTAAACAAAGTTAAAGAGCGATAATAAACCTTTAAAAAATATATATCACTTTTTTGCTTATTACTTTTAAATTTTTTAATTTAGGGTAAAAAGTTATATGAACATATTTGTAGGCAAAATAATTTTCAACAAATTATGTTCTTAAATTTTTTTTGTGAGACTTATAGTTTCCAAGATATCACGAAAATAGTGTTGTCACCCCTTTTTTCAAGATGGCGGCCGGGGGACAAGAGTGGCGACCCCACAAACTTGAGGTTAAGCTTCTATTAAACCCCCCAACATATTAATCCTTCAGGCCCCGCGCGAGCACCGGTGATCGCGACAACAATAGAATACAATAGCAATTCCTGGAAATTCCGACTGAAGTATTAAAAAAATAAAATTGCGTCCTCTAATAAATGCAATATTCGGTCCTAAAATTGTAACATTTCAATGGACTATGATATTATAAATGTAAAAGTGTGTCTTTCTGTCTGTTACTTAGGCTTTAAGGACTAAACTGTTTTAGATGAAAAGGAATGGGAAAAGAGATAGGATAGTTTTTATTGCGGAAAAATTAAGTTTCCCGTTATATTACAATAGCATTTTTTATCAACTATGTTACATGTGTTAAGTCGCACGCACTCAAACACCGTGACGAAGTCAACGTCGCACTGACTAGCACAATGCGATGCGGCAACGGTCAGAGTGAGGTGTGTTAATTCATTTTCGTTACGTAATTTCCTGATTCGATCGGCGTGCTCAAAGCCAGCGATAGAAACTATGAAATAGCTTAAAAATGGGTACATCGGACTAGTAGGCGTCATCTTAGCAATATTGTAATTTGAAAAGTGCCGTCTCTCGTGAAGATGTCACATGTCAGTTTAGTTTGACTGCATATCAAAACAAAAGGAGCGAGTATTTTATATTATTGCCAAGTGGTAATAGAGGGGAATACTTCCTCTACTACCCCGAGCCCGCAATTGGCTCATCCTCGTTCTTACGAAGTTTTGATTAGATTTAAGCTTCTACATGGAATTTATGGGCTTAAAACTTCGCCTAGTAGGCTTTACAAGCAGTAAATGGCTTTCTGGACGAAGGTTTTATAATATTCAGTATGTAATGTACAGTCAGTGGGCCAGCCACTACACAATGTGTTTCGGATCTAATAAGTTTGTTGTTGAAGATCGTCTACGGTTTTTTCATTTTATATCTCCTATTGTTGTTGCTGCTGTATCACAAGAGAATAGTGCTGAATAAACATTTTTTATGAGTGTAATCTGTTTAGGTAATATGTTTATAAAGCGTTTAGCATTCATGATGAATCGTCGATCACCCGGAAAATCGGATCGGTATACATTAGAGGGCGTACAAGCAAAATTAACGATTTTACAAATCATTTTTAAATCCATACTAATATTATAAATGAGAAAATGTGTCTGTCTGTTTGTCTGTTACCTCTTCACGCTCAAACCGCTTAACCGATTTTGGTGAAATTTGGCATAGAGATACTCTGAGTCCCGGGAAAGGACCTAGGATACTTTTTATCCCGGAAAAATGTACGGTTTCCGCGAGATAAACGAATTTTGGCGCAACGGAGTTGCGGGCGTTATCTAGAACTTGATAATAAGCCATGAGTTGATTCATTTTTAGGGTTCCGTAGCCAAAATGGCAAAAAACGGAACTCTTATAGATTCGTCATGTCTGTCTGTCTGTCTGTCCGTCCGTATGTCACAGCCACTTTTCTCCGAAACTATAAGAGCTATACTATTGAAACTTGGTAAGTAGATGTAGTCTGTGAACCGCATTAAGATTTTGATACAAAAATGGAAAAAAATATAAAAAAAATTCGGGGTCCCTATAGGTACAGCTGAAACAAAAAAAAAAATTTTTTTCGTCTAACCTATGCGTGTGGGGTATCTATAGATAGGTCTTTAAAAATCATATTGAGGTTTCTAATGTTATTTTTTTCTAATCTGAATAGTTTGCGAGAGAGACTCTTCCAAAGTGATAAAATGTGTGTTTCCCCTCCCCCCTCTAACTTCTAAAGTAGGGGCATGATAATTCTAAAAAAAAATATATGATGTACATTATTATAAAAACTACCAGCAACAATTGGTTTGAACGAGATCTAACAAGTAGTTTTTTATACGTCATAAATGGTAAACCTTAATTTAACTTTCATTAAATCAACTAAAATATAAAAATAAATCAAAAACCTTTTAATTTTATAGAAATAAGCCTTATTGCTGCTGCGGAACCCTTCATGGGCGAGTCCAATTCGCACTTGGCCGGTTTTTAAAACATAGTTAAGTACATCATATTTGCCTGGGCATGAACTAGCTTAAATACGATATCCTAAAATTAAAAAAAAAATCACAAAGATGCATCTAATTTTCTGATTTTTTCAATTTATTTC
Source organism: Lysandra bellargus (assembly GCA_905333045.1). Taxonomy (NCBI): domain Eukaryota; kingdom Metazoa; phylum Arthropoda; class Insecta; order Lepidoptera; family Lycaenidae; genus Lysandra; species Lysandra bellargus. Next base: position 1,642,185 of record HG995332.1, on the reverse strand, counting down.
TCAAACGGTGCATTCAACTGAGTCACTATCTTTATAAATAAAGTAAAAGTCTAGTACCGACGGCCAGTCTTTTACAAATATACAAATTTTTTATTTTGATTTTATATTTATGGAGTTATTACGAAAAAAACAATTTTGGCACCGATCCCGTGTCGTTCCTATTCACCGAGCATATGAATGACGGCCGTAAGAGTGAAGAGACAAGGACAATGTTTTATTTTTTGCTTTATCCGCCCCCTTAGTGTTTTTCAAATCACTAATGCACACATAAAAGTTTAATATGAACCCGTGATTACGCCGCCAAGATATGGATGTATCTGCCGGGGGATATTGCGAAAGTTGGCGGTGGATTATTAATTTATCCCCTTTATTGTTTCTTTATGACGCCTCTGTTACGTGCTCAAATGAGTTCGGGGTCACGACGGGCCTACCGCAATCTGGCGACAGAAAAGTCGCCGCCTCTGAAAGTCTTGTATGCTTAGATTTTTTGAGAAATAAATCTAGAGATAAGGCTATCAACTCTTGTCTCCAGTTGTCTTATTAGAAAAATGTTTGTTGAACTTCTTGGGGAATTTATATGAATAAGTTTCAAGGTTTAACATTTTAAAACCTCCTGCAGGTTTAGAAATATTAAGATTAATATTACCAATAACTCCGCAATATAAGAAATACAGAGTGTAACAAAAGTAAATGATAATACTTTAGGGTGTCTATGTGTTCCTTGGGCTGGGTTCGTGGTGTTCGCGGGGCATTATAAATATTGTCATTAGTGTAGTTGTTGTCGATCGTCAACTGATGTCGTGGCGTCAGCTGCGCCTGGTAAGCGGAAACGTTTAATAGATTGTACTAAGTCGAACTGTCCTTTTTTATCTATTACTAAAAGAACCAACTTAATCTTTAATATGTTTGTTTTTTCAGAGTATCATAGCGGCGTATGTCGCGTAGCATAGGCGTAGCTCGGGCGTAGCACGCGTAGCATAGGCGTAGCTCGGGCGTAGCACGCGTAGCATAGGCGTAGCTCGGGCGCAGCACGCGTAGCATAGGCGTAGCTCGGGCGTAGCACGCGTAGCATAGGCGTAGCCCGGGTGTAGCACGCGTAGCATAGGCGTAGCATAGGCGTAGCTCGGGCGTAGCTCGGGCGTAGCACGCGTAGCATAGGCGTAGCTCGGGCGTAGCACGCGTAGCATAGGCGTAGCTCGGGCGTAGCACGCGTAGCATAGGCGTAGCTCGGGCGCAGCACGCGTAGCATAGGCGTAGCTCGGGCGTAGCACGCGTAGCATAGGCGTAGCTCGGGCGCAGCACGCGTAGCATAGGCGTAGCTCGGGCGTAGCACGCGTAGCATAGGCGTAGCCCGGGTGTAGCACGCGTAGCATAGGCGTAGCCCGGGTGTAGCACGCGTAGCATAGGTGCAGCACGCGTAGCATAAGTATCACAGTTGTAGCTACAGCTTCTAAAACTACGTTGCATAAAACTAAGCTAAGGCTGGCTTCACAGCTATCCGGAACACCCGTACGGGTTTGGTCCGCACGCGACCCACTCCGCGTCGCTGTGAAACGATGTTGTAGCTTCTCAAATTTGCTCCCGCTTCGGGCGCCCGTATTGCCAGCCCGTATGGGCTGGCATTACGGGCGCTCGGAGAGCTGTGAAACCAGCCTTATATAGAATTCATTATAATTCAATTAATGAATTGTAATGAATTCAAAACAAGTAATGTTTAATTAATTTTATCACATCTAGGTGGTAAACGTATACAAGACGGCAAGAGGTTAAACTTGTTTTTTGAAATCCATATCCATGCTAATATTATAAATGCGAAAGTGTGTCTGTCTGTCTGTCTGTCTGTTATCTCTTCACGCCCAAACAAACGATCTGGTCTTGCTGAAATTTGATACGGAGATCTTTCAGTCCCGGGAAAGGACATAGGATACTTTTATCTCAAAAAATGTACCGTTACCGCGCGAATAAGTTTTGGCGCAACCACGGCACAACGGAGTTGCGGGCGTCATCTAGCAAATAAAATAAAACAATCGCGTGTCTGAGCAGATTCTTATGCGGGGAGTTATAATGAAGTTTCCCCTTCTTAATAAAATTTAATAATCTTTATCATGTATCGCTCGTTTGACATGCATTTTAAATAACACGTTTCCCGTTATAAAGTATTCGCCTCAGCGAAATGTGTCAAAGCAACAATAGACTTCCTAGAAGCTTAATTAATATTATGATGGTACATTCATTTCATTATTATGTCATATAAAATTTAATTATTGTCGTTTAAATAAAACCGCTTAACGTTTAACATGGAAATATGAAGTACTAGATACAGAGAGACTTAATAGTAATAGCATCTGATGTAGCCTTATTGTGGTTGCAGAGAAAAGTTGCCGTACGGCGTCGTGCGACATCGTGCCGTAGAAACTCACGTAGAAATTCAAGATCACTTTCTACGGTACGACGTCGTATGACGCCGTACGGCGCCGCACGGCACCATGCCGTGGGTTTTTTACGACGCGCGTCCGCACGGCGCCGTACGATGCCGTACGATGTCGTGCCGTGTTTTTGTGTCCCGGCCCTGAGACATGGTCGGTTCTCATAGAGTGAGGCATGGTCGGTTCTCATAGAGTGAGACATGGTCGGTTCTCATAGAGTGAGACATGTTTGGTTCCCATAGAGTGAGACATGGTCGGTTTTCATAGAGTGAGGCATGGTCGGTTCTCATAGAGTGAGAGATGGTCGGTTCTCATAGAGTAAGACATGTTTGGTTCCCATAGAGTGAGACATGGTAGATTCTTATACCGAGAACCGACAATTTTGCATCAATAAAATATAATCACCTGCACCGGTGTGTTGACGAAACGGTAGGCATTAATAATAGACGACGCTACGCCGCTAATGAAATTACGTTTACATTGTGTTTCGACGTCCAGCGTCAACAGTTTAGGCTGGACCTGGATAGTGATAGCACGTGTCAAATAAACAGGCACGATGAAAATAATACTGACGATTATCCACAAGCGTATGGATGTTATAATATTGTAGTATATTTTAATAAAGCAGTAGCGCCTGCTACTATTTTAATGTGATTAATTCGTGTGGAACGTGACGAGGTGATGCAATGCGTTTTTAAAAGAGAAATTTCAATCTGAACTTCGTTTAATATGGACACTAAGCATTGGTGTCTCATACGACAAGAAAATTACATACTGAGTTATGAATGCAGTCATGTTCTTTAGATCATTTCGAATAATACTGCCTTCTTAACTCAACAAAAAAATTGTGGGTTAGTACACAGACGCGCAACGGCGACCATGTAAGCCCACGGTGCTGGGCTGCCTGTTCATTTTAATTACATTTCGATTACCTCAATTTGTTAATTATTTACATCGTAATAATTATATTTTAATAAATACAAATAGTTAAAACTACAAAGAGAATATTTTTTATCATAACTTATAATTTTCGAGGGAGAGAACACGTTATAATATATTGACAAAACAAAATATTTGTTAAAACATCATTGGAGTGATGAATTCTTTGGAGAATCAAAATGATCGGAATAATTTTGATTGCGTTTTCCGGGAAAATTGTACTTGCAAATTGGCAACAAACACAACGAGAAATACCGGAACCATAAACAATGAACGAACTTACATAATCATTACTTATGCTGTAATATTAATAAACCAAGCATAAATATTGTGTGTGTTATCTTAAGTTTAAAAACAACCAAAAGTAAGTAAGTGTCAAGAATCAGAAAACAAAATATTAAACCGATCAACGCACTGGAAGTTGCTTACAATCTTTGAAACAGAATATAAATGCAAATTTTCTAGCCCTCTTTTTTGTCGTGGGTATAAAAATATGAATCCGAAATCTAGCCGTATAGAAAAAGAACAACCAAAATTTCATGTACCTACTCACTAGAACTTTGCTACGAAAAATTATAATATATTTTTTTGGCTTCTTACCAGCGCCTTCTCGAAATGAAATGTGAATGTTATGCTCGGTCAGGCCGAATTCCGAAGGTCACTGAAGTTATTTCAGACGTTGTATAAGTTGCAGTCATCTGGTTTAATCTGCGATTCGATTGAATTACTAGCGCATCAGTTATTGAATGACATCATTCAATTAAATGGTGTCATTCAATAGCTGATGCGCTGCGCTTTCATGTCCGATATCTTCAAAGAGCTATGTTACAAATCGCTAACTAGTTGGACGTTGAGATAAGATCGTTCAATGGACGGTCGGCCGAGTCATTCAATTGAATGTTGTCATTCAATGAATACGCTCGTCATTCAATCGAATCGCAGATTGAACCAGATGACTGCGACATAATGTATTATATCTTGCCGTTCTCCGAAACTTCTATAGCGCAATGCAGAGTTGTTAGGTGATTAATAAGTACCATTAAAATTAATAAGAGTGTCAATAAATGAAGTCAAGCATTCTAAAAACTTAAAAACTATACCCTTTTATATCAAAAAGTATTAATATCTATTGTTCGGAACAACGGGCAAAAACCAGTAGTGTATAAAAGCAATAATAAAACAATATTCGAAAATTGTTAATAACATTTTCCAACCACAATAACTTGGTGCTTGAGCGGAAATCGAAATTAAAATCATTTTCACCTATAAATTACAATTCAAGTATTAGAAATCATTCAAACATCTTTTTGAAATATTTTAATTGCTTCATTTACTCGTATTTCATTACATATCTTTTCATTTTATATTCATAATTTTAAAAACTCCACCACCCGTATTCGTAATTTTTGGTACTTACGCAAAATATCTCAATGTTAATTTTAATCTTAAATCAGTTCAGCGGTTTAAGCATGAAGAATAAACACTGATAGACTGATCTTTTAATGTATGTAATTTTGGTAAAGATTTTCTTACGTAATTTTTACTTATTCCATCAAGCCCCATACGAGCACCGGTGATCACGACAACAATAGAATACTATAGCATTTACAAGAATATCCGATCGAAGGATTAATATGGTTAACTATTTTTGAAAATAAAATGATAAAAGAGCAACATTTTCACCAAGTGCAAAAAATATTTTTGTCTCGAATAGACGAGGAGAAAACTTTTTAAGGAATGCTTTGGTTCCAAGTTTTTGCTGTTGAAAGAGTGGAAGTTGGTCCAGTGGACGCGGTCGACGCGGCTCTAGCATGTCATTTACACTCAAACTCGTTGCATACTTTAAACGATATTTGTAAGTTTAATATAACTTATTCTGTTAAAAGTATTTTTTTTCAAATGTGAGAATGTTTGTTAGCTGTGTATTTTAGCGTCGCATTTGGCGGCTTTTACTCTATGGTCTAGGGTTACCAGTATCTATGGACGTCTTTTGCCGTTTGCTTTTTTTATTTCCACAAAAAGTTATTACAAACGATTGAATGGAAATTTAATTGTTTTAAAACGTCGAGTACCATAGAACTATAATAATTACATAATATTTATATCGATTTCAGATAACACGGTGAATTTAAATACTAACAATAATCTGGTATAATCTCAACTGAGGGCATAATATAGGCTTCTATAAAATTTTATTTCACTAGCCTAGTGTAAATTGTTCTAGGGGTCGTTCAAATTAAGAATGAAATTATCTTCGTCGCTAAGTGTCTTGGACGGTCGCCAAAACCGGGTAACTACTTGATAGTAATGGCCTTAGATAACAAGGAGACTCGATTACCGATACTTATTAAATCGGCTTAATGAAAATGATATTACTTCAGTTAATATACACGTGGAGTTTATGTCTTAACCTCTTTGAAAAAATACATTTTTTTAAAGATAACTTGTATATTGAAATATTATACGCGAAATGGGACAATTACAAATAAAAAAGCTTTTTAAATGCATTACTTACACACATTTTCAGCTTAACCAATAACATTACCTTACTAGAAAGTGGAACTTACAGTGGTCGCACTTCGCTCGCGTAGAAAATACACATTTTGTTACAGTCGAGTCTGAAGAGTCAATAGACTGAGCATATGAGCAGCTGTCACTTTTCAAAGTTTATCTTATTGTTATTCCTACAGTCAAATATATTTTGAGCTGTTCACCTCAGTAATTCTCAGTAGAACGCGTGTTCATGCAACTACTTTATTTTATACCATAAAGCTATATATATAAATTATTACACTAAAATTTTAGCACCTAGCCAGCAACATGAAATTCTTTCACGATTTCACCAGCACCGACACTGGCAATGTATATTTTTAACAAGTATTTAGGGCAAAAGGAAAAGGGTACAATTTATCTGGGATACCAATTAACAATAACTATATTCTTTGCTGGCACGCCAATCGTTAAACACTCGTTAACAATTTGATTTGGTGTATAAAATTAGCATATTTTATGATTTCATACTGGGAGCGATTTTTATAAGCGATTTTAACTACTTAAGAACATGCAATATAGTAGCTATTTTACGAATTAAAAATCTATTTATGTATAACGGGCTTTCTCAAACTGTTGGCTGCATAAATCTCCTGTTAACGTTTTTAGAGAGTTTTAAAAACTATTCCGATAACATAATTTATTATACGTTTTAATATTTTAAAACTGAAGAATTAGTTTGAAAAATTGATACTATATAGCAGCATGCTGCGGCCAATTATAGGAGCGAAGGCTTTGTGGAAAATTTAAAAAAGACGGGGAAAATTTTCTTTATCTTTATAATAATAATTATGTGTTAAGGGACAAAATCACGGGCAAAATAGTACTAAATAATTTTAAAATTTAATATACTTCTAATATTAAAAAGTATTAAGACACGCGCGCCGCAAGTGCCGCTTGTGTCCATCATCAGTTGAATGGTGAACCCCTAGGGGTTCACGCGCCCTACTTTGAGAAACTCTGATGTATAGCAGCGACAAAGTTTCCGCTCGAACAGTTTCAAAACTTTAGCTTTGGATTGGGACGCCTCAAAAAGTATTGTTTCCTTCTTTGTGGTTTATGTCTATGCCCACCAAATTCTGGCCAGTAGTTTGGTAGCGTATTTGATATTATTATCTTCCTATAATTAGTATAAAGACAAGGATGTTCTACTAAATTGATTTGTCATTAATTAAATTTATATCAGGCAGCATAAAACTGGAACAACTATCAAAGGTGCTATTATGTAAAAAAAGTTAAGAATAACTAATGAAAACTTTTTTTATTTACATCCATAATAATTAACTTATGAAAATAAACTACTCATAAAATATCCTCCTAAACCTCAAAAGTAATGAAAAGTTTTTGTTCATTTCATAATTATTAAGCACTGTTTAATGTTTTCTGATTACATTTTAGCATGTCTTCTCGGCTGGGGTGAGAGATTTCGAGACTAATTACAAGATAGTACTTAACACCGATCACGCAATCTTGTAAAATATTATGTTATGAATTATTTAATTAAGAAACTCCTTTTGTTCAATTTTGCACTAAAAACACGTTATTTTAAAAGTAAGTAGAATGTCTAAATATATTTTGTATGTAGAAATCTAGTACCTACTCCCTGAAGAAAAAAAAAAAGGGATGACGAAATTAAAACGTGTTTCGTACATGTTTGTCTCCCTATATTAAATACTAAAATATTTACATCCGAACACTAAACCTTTAAATTTTTTGGAAGTCCGTTAAAATAATACAGTACATTCATTTAGAAATTTCAATTTATAATAAGAACGTAACTGACAAAATTGCTTAGAGGGGAACCTGCAGTATAGGTACCTTAAATCTATAATAATGGCTATAAAAGTTAAAATATGCTAGAGTAGTCGGAGAGAAAATCAAAGCGTCAATATCGTAAATACTTTTAAATTGGTAGCAATAATTTACCGCCATTATAGCTTATCGTCGTAACAAAGTTACGATGGAGTAACGGAAAATTAATATTGTAGTTTCGTATAATTTAGAAAGTGAGATTGTTGCGATAAAACTTAGTTTCGTACACAGGTAGGGTTGCCAGGTCGCTAAACCAAAAAGCAGCTTAGCCGGGCATTTGGATAAAAAAGCCGGATACTTTCAGTAGTCCTTAAGCGCGTGTACAAATTCTTCGCCGGACACGCAATCAAAAAGCCTGACTGTCCGGCTTTATCCGGACGCCTGGCAACTAACTTACTTAACTTACACTAAATTGATCGCGGTGTTGTTAAGAGGGGAATATTCAATCAAAAGGTTTTGAAGGGCATGGATATTTATACAGGCAATTGTCAGTAATTGGAACATTAGGACAGAAATAGGTTGCAGGCTACTTTCAATTGGGTTATTGCTAATCGGAAAAATCTTGCTTTCTTTTTTATAAATACTAGTGGCGAGAGAGATCCCGTGTGCCCTAGAAAAGCGTGTTAGGCACGTTGATGAGTCTCCGAGACGCGGACAACCGTTGGAAATGGTGGAATCGTGCTCGGAACTTATGCCTAAGCGGGGTGTAGCATGGAGTTTTAGTGGGTAGATTCTACAGGGAGTCCCACATACCGCAGCCGATGTCCCCAATCCTCCGGGGATGCGCAAAGCATTTCCCCATGGAAAAAATATTAAGTATGTAAGTATGGTTATTTAGGGACGCTCTTCGGAATATCGTTTGTTATTGTATTACAAATTTTGTATAAAAGTATGTTTATTATTGTCCGCTCTCAAAGCGCCTGGCTGAAGGGTACATGTGTTTTCCTGACAGATAACGTAAAAAACGAGAAACCCTCAATAATATAAAACTCGACAAAAAGGAAGGGCCCTTTTATATTTCACCGTCTGAGGCTTATCGTGCAAAATTTACCATACTCTGTTATATATTTTTAAATTGAATTTATTTTGTAAGCGCTTTTTTGGTCTCGTGCGTAGCGTATTTTACCAAATGGTAATTAAATTAATATTTTTGGAAAATGACGCTTACCAACTAGCGCTACAATTCTGCATCGCGCTATCAAAGCAATCGATACAGTGGTATTTATTAAGACTGTATATAATTGCTTTATAAGCTCTTTGTACATAAAGGTGATTATTGTCATTATTTACAAAATTATTTTATTTTATTAATAAATAATCGGCCAAGTGCGAGTCGCACTCGCGCACGAAGGGTTCCGTACCGGTGTAGAGCGAAAGTAGACAAAAAATTGTGTATGGGAGCCCACTTTAAATATTTACTTTATTTTAATTATTAATTATTATAGTACAAATATAATTAAGGATTTTGTGAAAATTTTAAGTGCCTAGCTGTTATCATTATTGATTACGAGCAAAAAAGGCCAAAAAAAATCACGTTTCTTGCAATATGGGAGCCCCCTTAAATATTAACTTTATTTTATTTTTAGTATTTGTTGTTATAGCGGCGACAGATATACACAATCTGTGAAAATTTCAGAAGTCTAGCAATAGCGGTTTTTGAGTTACAGCCTGGAGATATAGGTAGGATTAATAACACTAACGACGCCTTTGTGCTTTGCCGAGAGTATTATAAATTAATAGTGGATGTTGTACCATTAGTAAATTGATATTGTATTATGTAGTACAGAGTGGTTTGCGGTGTTCATTGTGCTTAAGTAATGACAGCGGAATATAGAAAATTTTGACTGTTTTAATGCTGTACTAAATTAATAGTCCTTTTTTTAAATTGGAGTATAATATAAATATTGATAGTGACAAAAATGCGCTCAAAGAAGCCTGAAAGCCTTGGCAACACTTCCAAAAGAATTCAAGGAAAAATAAGCAGGAAATTGGTTACCATATTATACCCACTAAAAGACGTTCAAAACCAGCTACTTACCTACCTAAAATAATTCTCTATCCTCTATGCAACCTTTAAAGATTTTATCGGCCTACACGCGGGAAAACATTTTTGAGCTCGCGCAGGATTTTCCAAAGTTAAAAATCTGGAATATAATTCATGGGACTTTTTAGTTTTTTAATAAATTCGGACATGTCGGAGCCAAAGTGTATCTTCACATGCGGATGGCTCGGGGCACGGTCATGTCGATGAATGGACTGATTTTTGGACGGCAGCCAGACGTCGGATATTTTTCTAAAATTCCCTTTTTCGTCCCATCTCTGTTTATTTCGTTACGAAACTATCCGATACGATTTTCGCACGACGAAATGTGACAAGCTATCATCGCTTTATAAACGGATAAAATGCCTTATTTGGAATGAATTATTGAACTACTTGAACTTGACATTTATTGATTACAATGAATAATAAAAGCAGTAGCTTCATAAAGTATAACTAGCTATTTGATCGAGCTTTGCTTGGTATTCGATGAAACACGAATAAAATGACATTTTCTAAAAATGATTCCTAGCTAGATCGATTTATCGCCCCCGAAACCCCCTATATACTAAATTTCATGAAAATCATTGGAGCCGATTCCGAGATTCCAATTATATACATACAAGAATTGCTCGTTTAAAGATAAAGATATAAGATTATTGCCCTTAAGAACAAGAGGTCGAGCAAAAAGGTGTATCATAAAATTAACCAACCATATATGATATCCCCATCACGTAGAGTTTCATTCGACGCCGATTTCGAAAGTCATTTTACGTAGATTCTCTAGCATAGTTCGTAGCATGTCCAAAATGTTCTAGTTGACAAAATAGCTTTGTCCGCCCGAAACTGTGAGCCGCATGAAGACCTAGCTTAAGTCCAGCGACGCGCTAAATGGAGCTGGAATTTTATGAGTGTTATATTAAGCAACGAAAATGTTTTCCTTCCATGAGTGCAAAATTGTTACGCGATAAGGAGCGCCAAAGCTTGTGTTACTAACGGCAGGGCTTCGCCTCACATGAAATATTCCACTCATTTTACTTAAAACGTGTAATGAAATTAATATGTTTTCAAGAATTACTTTGAAGTTACATTTTATTATGATAAAGCGCTAAAAGTGAAAATTGAAATTAATAACTAAATTATAATGTTATTTTATTTATTTTTATTTTATTTCTTCAGAAAAACTTACAGCTATGCAATAAAGACAATTAAGACTAATACAGTTATCTATGAGCCATTCATAAGTTTTTACACGTTTAAAATTTATAATATATAATTTATATTATATTATATAATAAATAAAATTTATTGCACTAAGGTCACTAACCTCACAGAAACTTCAAAGCAAAAGACATATTGAAAGATAACATTTTTCGGAGTCATAGTGAAGTCCTTTTAGAGTAAGTGCGACCGCACATCGTAGACACGACTGTAGTTAGGAGCGACCACATAACCCAATAGACGCCTAATGCAAGGCAAATACTGTCTGGCAACATGTAAGACTAATAGGTCTTACTTGAGACAATGACAGCGAAATCTGTCTCATTATCGACCACTTCCGTGACCTATGTACATCTCATGCGTCTACTACTAAATAAAATACGATAAAGGCGAAATATGGCTCCCTGTACAGTAAAATGGTGTGGAAAATGTAGCCAATCGTCTAATTTTAGCAAAGACGCCATAACTTTTCATAGGTAAGCCAATTTTAAGATTTATATTGTCAGGAATCAATTTCTTCAGAGCTCAACTTACGCTGGTCCGAATACGTCAAGGAAAACGTTTGTTTATAAGTATTTCCCTTTATTTATACACAAACTAGTAATCCTTATCCTTTCTTTCATTACTGTCAAGCCGAGTCAAGCGTCACTAGTGATGCGATGATTGACTTTTTATCAGTTAAACAAATTGTTTTTTTTTCATATTGTTGAAAAAGAGTAATATTTTATGAATCGTTTTTGTAAACGTGTGTAAGTATGTGTTTTTAAATTTTTAACCGACTTCCAAAAAACGAGGAGGTTATATGTTCGGCTGTGGATAATTTTTTTTTGTATGTTCAACGATTACTCCGCCGTTTGTGAAACGAAATTTTTGTTTTGTTGTATTAGGTTTCACTCCAATTTGGTACCATGTTCACAAAAGTGGTGACCTGATGGGATCCAGGAGTAATCGAGGGAACTCCTCGAAATTTATATGGAAACATATGGCGATTTTGGTTTTATGTGAAGTGTACTAAGAATAGGCTACCAAAAAGTCAAATATTGGGTCAAGGTATACCATGGTTTCGAAGATGCTGAGAGAACTCCTGACTCCTTATAGATACACGTTTGGGAGTTTCGGCGTTGTTTTAAGTATAGAAAGCATATCCTACCACGCAATTCAAATTCATCATCATCATCATCATTACCACGTCGTGTTAAGGTCACCAATGTCTCATGGCACAAAGTAGATAATAGTAATATAATATATAAATAACAACACCAATTATTAATATAGGCTGTTTATACACGGCGGTCGGTGAGGCGTCGCAGGCAGAAGATAAGAGCGAAATTCAGTTCGACACCGAAAGTCATCAAGATTTAGACAGTGCCATAGAATCAATTTGCTTATCTCAGTTTGCTGAAAATACTATTGAGTACATAGCAGGTTTTGTTGCTAGCTCTTTAATAAAGCATTTGAGATGTAAAACCTACATAGGGGCATTGATTACTTTAAACGAAAATGCTAACAGTTTTATAGCTTACAGAGACATGGGTGGCTTAATCTACCCGTCACAAAGTGTTGTTAAAATTTGCCGTCGCTGTGAAGTTATCATGAAATTGTATCTTGGAGGCGTAAAGAAAAGTGAACCACGTAAAGCAGAGTTTTTAGTCAATAAAACTTCAAGCAGCTTGTGTGTATAAATAAGTGATGTATAAATACATAACTACAAGATTTATTTCTTACAAAATCTTCGGTTCAGAAACCTGCAGTTCGGAGAATTTATACGAAGTTAATTCATTTTAAAAATGATTAAATATTAATTTATAAAAGTCTTTTTTTCATTCTACACTTAAAAATAAAATAAATATTATGTACTGTTTTTTTTTCTTTTGGCCAGCGCTTCTCGTACTTCCCATCACTAGTTATGATTTATGACATGCCGTGAATTTGAATTGGCCAATCGTAATGCATTTCTTCCCTCACCCCCCGCGTCGCTTACCTCAGCGCATTGACACAATTATTTGTTAAGAGAAATCAAAACATTAGGCGTCTATTGGGTTATGTGGTCGCTGGTAGTTAGACAGTCTTGTTTCACATAGACAAGTCAGTATTACGACACAATTAAAACAGTTGTGTCTATCATGTGGCGCACACCAAGTCAAAACTGTTTTGACTACGATGACGCAACGCATACAATTGTATAATATTAAACAGTAGAGATCGCCCGGACAGAGTGGACAGAATTATTATAGAGTATGCCGACTTAGAAGTTAGAAATTTTTAAATTTGACGTATATGACGAAAATCGCTACGGTTGTTAACTTGTCACTACGAACTTATAACTATAACATATTACAGGCAATGGGTTACCTATTACTGTACTTCTCTGGGATGTTAAACATGTTAAACACGTTAAAAACGGGTTGTGAAACACGTCAATTTTAAATAATTTATATTTTAAACAACTTAGGTATTTCAAATAACAAGTTTTATATTAATAAAATTAAAACCGAGTGCAATTTGCGTCTATTGCGAGCAGTTCTGAAAGATTTTATAGATATAGATAGAAAAGTTCTCATTCGGATAAAAATAACTTCAAAAATAAACGGGAAAGACTCGACGGGAAAGATAGTACTTGGATCGCTGGACGTGTTTCTCTTTTTGGTCGTATTATTGTTTATGTTTTGGCACATGTGATCAAAATTGTCAGAATCTAATTTCGAAATCTATAAGTATTTAAAATTAAATTATATCAGCCAGCGCGAGGCACGTTCAATTCACAATCTTAGTGAAACCCGATGAATTTGACATAATATATTGAAACCTGTCCGTCTCTTTGCAGTCAAAGTCCAGGCTCGGAACCGGTACTTTTTAAACCAGGTTAAAACGCTCTATAACCAGGTTTTCGGATAAGTGCTCGTTCAGAGCGAAATAGAGATGCGAGCGGTATTGCTTCTGAAATTAACCTGGTTAATTTCTCGTGGAAAGTAACTATCGGAACCGGTATTTTTAAACAGGTTAAAACGCTCTATAACCAGGTTTTTGGATAAGTGTTCGTTCGGAGCGAAATAGTGATGCGAGCGGTATTACTTCTGAAATTAACCTGGTCAATTTCTCGCGGAAAGTAGCTTTCGGAACCGGTATTATTTTAACCAGGTTAAAACGCTCTATAACCAGGTTTTTGGGTAAGTGTTCGTTCGGAGCGAAATAGAGATGCGAGCGGTATTGCTTCTGAAATTACCTGGTTAATTTCTCGCGGAAAGTAACTAGTGGAGTGATATATTCTATCCCTTTCTAGTGCTAGCTATCTATATATATATACATTCTATCCCTTTCTAGCTATCTAATAGCCAATAGGCCATAACTTGTTTATGTGTGGACAATGGGTGATGGTCGTGGTGTGTGTGAGTGAGCGGAGCGAACATAACCGCAAAAGGTTCTAACCGGTATTTTGAGCAGTGAGCAATTTAATTTTGCTCTTAGAACAAAACCAGAAATAATTTCGGTCCGTTCAGAGCGGAATCGAAATGAAAACGCTTTTTTGGAAATGTATGGCGTTTCTAACGAACAGGATCGTGAAGATTAACCAGGTTTCCGAGCCCTGAGTCGAACTACTGGTAGTTATGTCTATTGTGGCTAGACAGTTTTGTCGTAGATGTGCGCGCTCGCATACACTTCAAAGGGAAGCCGACTGTCGTTAGTCATACTTGTCGCGGGGCGCATTAGACAACTTTGTCTAATAGACGTTTTGTCTCAAATGTGCGCATCTAGTGCATTTTATTATGCGATAGTCTGTTTTAAGACAGTCGTGTCTCAGGTGTGCGGTAGCTCTAAGATCCGAGAGCGATCAGACTATTTAACATAAGACAAGCTATTTTCACATGGATGTATTAGGTTATAGGTAGTGCCTCATGTACTTAGAATATCTGTGTTTGTGGAGCTCTCCGTGTGACACCTGAGCATCTGGTACCAGGTGAGAAAGGTAACAAAGAGTTATTTTACTTAAATTCTTATGGCTAATATTTATATATATTTTGTGGAATATTATTCTGAGCTACATAGTATAATGAAGTGTCAGACACTTTTTACGGACCAAAACTTTTGTCAGATGCTTTAAACCTTTACAAAAATAAATGAACTTAACTTATTTTCCCATGTCTGACTTTTACTTATTATGTCACTAGATGACGCCTGCAACTCCACTCCGCCAAAACTCGTTTATCGCGCGGGAACCATACATTTTTCCCGGATTAAAAGTATCTTATGTCCTTTTCCGGGACTCAAAGTATTTCCAATATCCATAGTCCATACCAAATTTCGGCAAAATCGGTTTAGCGGTTTGGGCGTGAAGAGATAACAGACAGAAATACTTTCGGATTTTTTATTTGTATGGATAAAGGTAAATACTTCAATAGAATACCATTTAGAAAATGGTTCATTTTTAGTTTATTATTTTTTTTTGTTTCTAATATAATATGTAAATTTACACAAATTAATCACCATATTTTATTATTAACAATAATAATCATTTACCCGAGCACAAGACTACTACTAAAATTAAACACAAGTAGACTAAAATATTCATAATTGATTTTACGAAACCTTTCAGCGTTTAGTATTTATAACTTGTAAACTGGTGACCTATTTACGATGGGGCTATTTTCCACGCACAGGCTGGCAATATTGTAGTTGGCTGAGTTGGCAGTGTTGCCACCTTCAGCCCCAGGAGCGCTGCGAGCACACAACTTATTGAAGTGTATTTTATGAAAATGTTTGGAGAGTAAACTGCGAGCGAGCTAGGGTGACTTAAAGTTTCTAACAATATTATACCGACCAGAAAAAAGTGTAGGAGTTGGCTTTAAGTAATACTCTAAAGCCGAAAATTTTAAATGTGAAAGATTGTAAGTTTTACTTAAAATTACCAATTTATAAGGTTTTGCCGGCTCTCTATTGTAGTAACTAGTGTACATAGCTAATTTCTTTTATAAAAACCTTTTTATACTATTTTGTACGACTCTATATTCTATAATTTATGATTTTTTGACTTGTTTACTTTTTGATAGATTTTAGCATGTGATTAAAAAAGAATTCAACTGGAATATCGAGTGGGCTATTTTATCATTTTCTCCGTCGCACCTTCAAAACAAAAAAGCTGAGCAAGCGATTCACCTTGCAACGACGCGAGGACCTTGATCACTTCATTGGTGACCCCGGAAGGAACACAGGATGGAGAATCTGAACGAGAATGTAACCAGTGAACAAAGGGACGACGCGGCGGGAGAAACATTTCGCGTTGGCGTACGTATTCCCCGTTTTACCCTAAAAAATCCGGGTTATGGTTTGCAAAGATGGAGGCGCAGTTCATATCATCCGGCATAAAATCTGACGAGACTAAATTTTACTACGTCACCGGCAACTTGGACTCGCAGTACGCGGCCGAGGTAGAGGATATAATAGCTAACCCTCTACCAACGGCTAAGTACGAAAGATTGAAAAGCGAACTAATTAAACGACTTTCGGCATCGCGGGAAAAGAAAATAAGACAACTTCTTGTGCATGAGGAGCTCGGCGATAGAAAGCCTTCGCAGTTCTACCGCCACCTACTCAATCTTGCTGGCCCGGGAGTACCCGAAGAGTTCCTGCGGAGTATCTGGAGCAGTAGTCTTCCTGCAGGCACCCAAGCCATCGTAGCCTCGCAGTCCAAGACTGGTCTCCCTGAGTTGGCGGAACTAGCCGACAGGATCCACGACGTGGTCGGTCACCGGATGCCGTCGTCATCTGCTGTAGCTGTTCCACCACCGTCTTCGAGTGCCCACCCTGAGATTGCCGCGCTGACCGAGCAGGTACAAAAGCTGACAAGCCAAGTGGAACGACTGTCCCGCCCCAGAGGACGTTCTAGCAGTCGCGGTCGCACCCGTCAGCGGTCCCTTTCAACCAGGTCGGAATCTAGCTATCGAAGGTTCCCACTATGCTGGTACCATCAGAAATTCGCAGACCGTGCCCGGAAGTGTGTGAAGCCGTGCGACTACCACAAGTCGGAAAACTCACGGGGCAATCTGTGATGGCGGCCGAGGATTGCCCGAATACCGGTCGCATATTTGTCACTGATCGAAGGTCGAAGGTGCAGTTCTTGGTCGACACCGGAAGCGACCTCTGTGTCTAACCCCGATCGGCGATCCCTAGACGACTGGAGAAGACCACCTACGTTTTGTGTGCGGCCAATGGGACACCGATACCTACATACAGGTTTATTAATTTAAATTTAAATCTAGGTTTACGCCGTGAATTTGCTTGGCGATTTATAGTTGCCGACGTTAAGGGCGATAATAGGCGTAGATTTTTTATCTTTTTACAATTTAGTTATTGATTGCAGAAATCAATGCCTCATCGATAACTTTCCTTTCCGCCCCGGCGTCGCCTGTCCGTCATTGTGGTGATGTGTCTTCGGTGAAGGTGAGTCTTGGTGATTCCGCATATACACACATACTACAGGAATTCCCCGACATTACACGTCCACCCGGAGTACGCCGCACTCCGAAACACAATACAGTACATCATATACGAACTACACCTGGACAGCCTGTATCGTGTACGCCGCGACGGTTAGCACCTGAAAAGTGGAAAATTGCGAAAGCTGAGTTTGACGCCATGTTACAGGCAGGTACATGTTGCCCCTCAGAGTCATCATGGGCATCGCCGCTCCATCTGACTCCGAAAAAAGACAACGGCTGGCGTCCTTGTGGTGATTACCGTATGCTCAACTCCCGCACGGTTCCCGATCGCTATCCCATCAAGCATATTCATGATTTCACCCATACATTAGCAGGTAGCACCATATTTTCCACCATCGACCTGGTTAAAGCCTATAACCAAATTCCAGTCCACCTAGATGATATTCCGAAGACCGCTATAACAACGCCGTTCGGCCTATACGAATTCCCGTACATGATGTTCGGGCTTCGTAACGCCGCTCAGACGTTTCAGCGTTTCGTGGACGAGATGCTGCGGGGACTCGATTTCACGTACGCGTACTTGGATGACTTTTTCGTGTTCTCGAAGGACCAAAAAACTCACGAAGAGCACCTCCGTCAACTTTTTGCTAGGTTACGTGAATATGGCATGGTCATAAACGTTTCCAAGTGTGTTTTTGGAGTTACGGAGGTAAAATTTTTAGGATACCAAATCTCGGGCGCAGGAGCTACCCCTCTTCCAGAAAAGGTAGAGGCTATTAAAAAACCTAAAGCCGAAGACTGTAAGGGAGTTACGCAGGTTTTTGGGAATGGTAAACTTTTACAGGCGCTTCATTCCCAAAGCTGCCCAGCACCAAGCTCCACTTAACGAGTTGCTTACGGGTTCGGTCAAGGGTTCCCATCCAGTGGACATAACAGGTGAAGCATCAAAGGCCTTTGAGGCTTGCAAAGAAGGTCTATGTCAGGCCGCCTTGCTGGCCCATCCCCGGTGAGATGCCAAACTGTCGTTGGTGACGGACGCATCCGACAACGCTATAGGTAGTGTCCTCCAGCAACACGATGGGGATGCCTGGCAACCCCTCGCCTTCTTCTCACACAAGCTAAGTCCAACCCAAAAAAAAAAAATACTCACCATATGACCGAGAGCTGCTGGCAATATACGAGAGCGTAAAATACTTTAGGCATATGGTCGAGGGACGTGACTTTGTGGTCTATACAGATCACAAGCCACTGACATTCGCCTTTCGAAACCAGAAAGAAAACTGTTCCCCAAGGCAGTTCAGGCATCTAGATCTGATCGCTCAATTTACCACAGATATCCGGCATATATCCGGAAAGGATAATGTTGTGGCGGATACACTTTCACGTGTGGAGGAGATTTCTCAGCCTGTGTCCGCTGAAATAATCGCAGCTGCTCAGGTTGAGGATCCCGAACTGAAGCATCTTTTAGATGATGCTACCTCACTACGCTTACAGCGTCTTAAGATCCCAGGTTCGGGTAGCCAGCTCTACTGTGACATTAGCACCGCTACGCCTAGACCTTATGTGCCACAAGAGTTACGCAAAGCTATTATATTCAACAGCCTGCATTCTCTTAGTCACCCAGGGGCAAAGGCTTCCACAAGACTAGTTTCCGAGCGATATGTTTGGCCTAGTATTCGGAGGGATTGTCGTGAGTGGGTTCGATCATGTTCGGCTTGTCAGCGATCGAAGATCACTAGGCATGTGTACCCTCCAGTGGGTAACTTTAAACTGCCCTCATCGAGATTTGCTTTTATTCATATTGATCTCGTGGGTCCTTTGCCACTGTGTCAAGGTTTCCGCTATTGTCTCACTGCCGTTGACCGTTTTACGCGATGGCCTGAGGCAATACCGCTTGCTGACATAACTGCAGAAACGTTGGCAAAGGCCCTACTGAGTGGTTGGATCGCTCGATTCGGTTGCCCATCTGATATCGTTACTGATAGAGGTAGGCAGTTCGAATCGGCATTATTTAAGAGCTTATCTACGATCGCTGGCTTTCAACACCGCAGAACCACTGCATACCATCCTGCCTGTAATGGACTGGTGGAGAGATTTCACCGTCAGCTCAAAGCCGCAATCATATGCCATGCAAATGACAGTTGGGTGGAATCTCTCCCACTAGTACTGTTAGGCATTCGCGGTTCTTTCAAAGAGGATGCTCAGGCCGAACTGGTGTACGGTCAACCGATAGGGCTTCCGGGTGAGTTCTTTGACCCTCAGGCTGATGAGACTGGCGATATGACGGAGTACTTGTCAAAACTTCGAAGTATCGTCAGGAAACTCCGCCCATCACCTGCGTCTAGGCACAACAGTAGATCCAAAACTTTTATTTATAAGGATTTATCTTCCTCAACTCATGTTTTCTTGAGGGACTGTACTGGCGGTGGTTTAAAGCCAGCATACTCTGGCCCGCATATGGTCGTGAAAAGAGGGGACAAAGTTTTCAAAATTTTAGTAAATAGTAAGCAGGTAACCGTATCAATTGACCGGATCAAGCCGGATTTTATGTTATGTGACCCTAACAACACTCACTCCACATCTAACACTAACATGCGCCAAAACTCACTACAGTCCCTACCCAAAACGAACACTCTCCATAGCACTCCAAATGCGGATAGCCATGATTTGCCTTCTACCGATGAGAATATCGTCAAAAGGACGAGGTCAGGCCGTCGTGTCAAATTTACTGACTATTATCGCCCTTGACGGTCTCTGGAGGGGGGTGATTTAAGATCGCTATTTAATTTAGGCAATGCCGTCATTATTGCCGGCGACCTAAACTGCAAACACACAGAGTGGGGCAATGTCATATCTAATACGAATGGCATTAGATTATCCGTCTTAAGCGACTCCTTAAATTTTGCAATTTTAGCCCCTAACGACCCCACTCGCTACGACACTGCTAGCCGTAGTAACAACCTTATTCATAACCCTAGTGTTATTGATATTGCGTTAGTTAAAAACATTAACCTCAACATCTCTTTGGAAACAATCCACGAGCTTAACTCGGACCACAGACCAGTTAAAATTGCGCTTGGCAATTCTAACCAACTCGCTGCTAGTACTAAAAAGATAATTGATTATAAATTACTAGCAGATAACCTAGAAAACCTTCAATCGAGTCACCTCGATCTCATTCCCGATTTTATCGAAAACTCTAAAGTGGCGCTTGAGGCCTCTCTCCACTTGACTGATCATCTGGTAGAGAACATCGAAAAATCTTCTAGGGAAATGCCAACGATTCATGAGAATCGCTGGCCTCTCCCAGATGATATAAAAGAGTCCATCAGACTCCGTAACGCGGCTAAACGCACATACGATCGCTACCCATCGGAAGACTGGAGGAGGGCCCTCCGTCACTACGAGAGGGAAGTTAAATATAAAATCAAACAACACAAAGCCGAGAGGTGGGATCGACTTCTTAGCGAACTCGAACCGTCTCACACGGCCTACTGGCCGCTCGCGAAGTCCCTCAAAAAAGATACGGAGAGCGACATGCCTCCACTAAACAGACCAAATCGTCCTCCTGCACTGGAGGATATCGACAAAGCCGAATGCTTGGCCGACACCATAGAAAATCAGTGCCGACCTAGTACTCTCCCGACCGACCCTGATCATGATAATCTAGTCAATACCGAGGTAGAAAGCCGACTCATGGCCCCACCATCAGAGCCCCTCAGGCCGGTGGATATGGAGGAAATCAAAGATATTATTAAAGATTTGAATTCCAGAAAGGCCCCAGGCCTGGACGGTATCTCAAATAAAACTCTTAAATTACTACCTGCCACTATAATTGAATTGCTCGTGAACATCTTTAACGCCCTTTTCCTAGGATGTTCATTCCCAGATATATGGAAAGTAGCTATAATAATAGGTATCCACAAACCGGGTAAACTCCGGACGGAACCAAGTAGTTACAGACCAATTAGCTTAATTAGTTGCCTCGGTAAAATTTACGAAAGAGTTATACTAAGACGCCTAAAAGACGTCATAGTTGATAAAAAACTCTTACCTGACGAACAATTCGCATTCCGCGAATTCCACAGCTGTCCCGCTCAGGTACACCGCCTAACGGAGTACATATTAGAACAAAAGAACAATAGGAGACCGACTTGCGCTGTTTTCTTTGATGTCGCAAAAGCATTCGACAAAATTTGGCACAATGGGCTAATTTATAAACTTTTTAAACTCGGCATTCCCGACAGTCTTGTTATAATAATAAGTAACTACCTCAAAAACCGTAAATTTCGTTTTAGAGTCGAAGGGCTCGGTTCTCTCCCCGACCCTCTACAATCTCTACACGTCCGATTTGCCCACCCACCCTCGAGTACAAAAAGCGCTATTCGCAGACGACACGGCCCTGTTCTTTGCTCATCGCCAAATAGCTTTCGCGTCCAAAAAACTCCAAGAAGCAGTTACCGAACTCGGTAAACGGTTCGCAAAATGGAGAATCGAACTAAACCCCGACAAAAGTCACGCTATATTATTTAACGGACTAAAACGTAAGAAAATGCAACCTATTAGTCTGCACGGAAAATTAATTCCCGAAGTCACGGCTGTCAAATACTTAGGAGTAGTACTAAACAAGTCGATGTCATTCACGAACCATATAGCGAATACCGTACGTAAAGCGAAATTTGTATTATACAAATTATATCCTTTACTCAACGCGAGTAGCAAAATGTCCTTAAGACATAAGCTCACCTTATACAAAACATGTATAAGAACGATACTCACTTATGCGTGCGTCTCTTTCGCACACATAAGTGACAATCAGATGAACCAATTGCAACGAGTTCAAAACCGTTTTTTGCGCATGGCAACAGGTGCCCCCCGTTACATGCGAAACATCGACTTGCATAGAGACTGCGAGCTTATCACTATCAAAGCCTATATCAAAGAACTCTCGGAGAGATTCTTTGAGAAAGGAAAAGTACATCCCAATCAGCTCATTCGTAAGGCTGTGGACTACGAACATGACGCACGGACATTCCGATACCCCTTCAGGCGGCCTAAGCATATCTTAGCCGACCCTGTAGATCCCATCACAGAATACGTAACGTACTGTGTACAGTTACGCAAACACAAGTCACACTCACCCGCGTGGTTAGTACTGCACCGGGGACGACGCCGGCGCCTTCCCCGAGGACTTAACACGACCCGAACGACAAACAGACAGACCGACCGAAATCCGGTGCCGAGCTCGATCCCGGGTTCGAGTTCGCATGCGGATAGCATAGGAACACACCTAAATCATGACCGCGACCGCGACATTGTCGTAGAGAGCTCTACCAATTACTTTGACATTAGAACATACACGCGTATGTCACCCCAACCGGACTCGGAAGGGGAGAGGGACGGCCCTCTTTTATGCAATAACATTAATAACTTGAGCTCATCTACTGCGATAAATCGTACGCAGCTAGTTTGTGCTACCGCGCGCGAGCAGCCTCACTCGTCAGAGAGTGAGTAAGGGGTCGGACCCCTTAAGAGCAGGGGGGATCCGTGTCCCCACGTCAGATGAAAATAGCTTATTTTCGTAGCTCTCCCCAATATTGCCCGATTAGAATGTCACACGTGTGACTTTAGGGGAGAGGGCCAGGCCCCCTCATTGTTTATCTCCAAACCAACTAGCAACAGACTAGTTATAGCCACGATTAAACTACCATGGTCTTAACCAGACCAGTAGCTTAGACCCTTTCGAAAAAAAAAAAAAAAAGGGGGGTGATGTAGTGACTAGTGTACATAGCTAATTTCTTTTATAAAAACCTTTTTATACTATTTTGTACGACTCTATAATTTATGATTTTTTGATTTGTTTTCTTTTTGATAGATTTTGGCATGTGAATTGTGATTAAAAAAGAATGCAACTGGAATATCGAGTGTGCTATTTTATCATTTTCTCCGTCGCACCTTCAGAACAAAAAAGTTGAGCAAGCGATTCACCTCGCAAGGACGCGAGGACCTTGCTCACTTCACTATGATAAATTTATTTCTTTAATAAATCATTTTACATATTTATAGTACAGTTTCAAAAATATTACATTTTTAGGTGTAGTACAGTTCCCTTTTGTAGAGACTTTTATACACATACAGGTTTTTATTTATAATGTGACTGACTGACATTGGAAGTATCATGATTGCCAGAAAAACTTTTAACATTTTAAAGTTCTGTAGAAACTAAATATATCGTTTTTAAAACCAACCATAATTGTTGTATGAAATGTTTCTGGTCTTCAGCAGGCTAAGACGGAAGACCCATTTCCGCACTTTGCCGATGATAAGAATTACCTAGTCTATAGGTGGAATACTTAAATATTATGTATACCCTATATTATGTAACGCTAGCTGTTGCCCGCGAGTTCGTCCGCGTTAACGTCAACTTTTTTTTCGTATTTTTTTTTAAATAAAAAGTACTACTTCTGATACCTCCAAGAGTTGGTGTATAAAGTTTCATGATGATTCGTCAAGTAGCTTTTGCGTGAAAGCGTAACAAACATCCACATAATATTATTTTATAATTTTAGTAAGGAATACGTATAACACACTCAATTTACTACATACGGGAAAAAGGTGTCTTCGATTTTTGGTGGTTGGTTAGGTTAGGTTATTTTTGTTGCACGAAGCAATTTGTTTAATTGTTTCGTAACGTTACGCGCTACATGTACCACATAATTAATTGAATTAATAATATCTCTGTACACACATTTATCTTATTGAAGTGCTGATAATATAATCATGTTTATCCACATTCCACAGCGAATTGCACATAGACAAGCGGCAAGCGATTATCGTAAGCGCCAACGCTAATGCCTTCGCTAGCGAAGCGTTGACTTAATATGTCAAATCGCATACATTTTGTTAGCGTTTACGACAATCGCTTGCCACTTGTCTACTAGGGCTGCAGTCGAACGCCAACTGTTGTAAGATTCAGTTCCAGGATTCAGCACAAACAAACTTTAAACGTCGTGAAGTTAATTTGCGTGCGATCTTCTGCACGTATGGTCGGTAAAATTATATCATATGTCCTTTCCCAGGACTCAAAGTATCTCCATGCCATCAGCAAAATCAGTTCAGCGGTTTGGGCGTCAAGAGGTAACAGACAGGCAGACTTTCGCATTTATAATATTAGTATGGATTATTTAGTATGGATAGTACACAGTATTGATTTTCACCATAATAATGAATTGCTTAAAATAATCAACATCCATTGTATAGGAGATCGGAGTCAGCGCCGCGGGGCTCGAGACAATACAGTATCCATTAGTTAATCGCGAACAACTACTGACAATGGTCGAAGAACAATAAGACATTTTCCTCTACAATGGCGTTTTCCAGAATATTGTATTTGACTGTACCTGCCACAGATCTACAAAGGTAACTCAGGAGTTGTGTGACCTGACAACAGAGGTTTGTACCTTAGTAATATATTATTATGATTAAAGAATATTGCATGGTTTTGAACATATAGAGCCAGTCCACACGGCGCGTTGTGTTAGCGCTGCCGTAGCGTTGTTTTACATAGTTACAAAAAACCAAGGTGTTCACACGGTGCGCTGCGTCGTCGCAACGCACTCATAACGGACAGCAGCCCCCGAGACGAAGCGGGAGGGGGGTTGACGTTAATACTGCTTCGTAATAACGCTGCGATAACGCAGCGCCCGTGTGGCCGGCTGCGTCAAACGGCAGCGCTGCGTCGACGCAACGTTGACGCAACGCGCCGTGTGGACTGGCTCTAAAGCGCCAATGTAGCGTCTGACTAGTAGTAACAGTATATCTTCACGGCCATTCTCAGGAGAGCAAAATTTACATGTCCCGGGCTTGTATACTCTGTAATATTATCTTATTCAAGTATGTAATATTTTTAAACGGTAGATAGCATCAGTATCTAGCTACAAACTTAAACACAAGCTTCTAATTTAAGTAATTCAGACTAAATTAATTGAAGTCGTGGTCAAAAACCATGTTTTTCTAACTACCGTAACGTGTCCCCACGCCAACTTGATCTCGAAACTTGCTTGTAATTTTTATAACGTACCTATTTAATTTAATCTATTCGTGGTTTAAAACGCCTATAAACATTGGTTATCGCATTGCAAAATATCGACTCAATAGGCCCAGCCTATAAATAGTTATCATGAAATAATCGCTTGTCCGATCAAAAGTCCTAATTACCGTAACACCTGCTGTTTTTGGATGCCCATCCAAAAATATCAGGATTTGGCTTATTACGAGTGCATGGGTTGCTTCTCCTTAGTGTGTGCCATGGCCCATCAGCGGTCCCACGTCGTTAATGTTAGTGTGCCGCCGATAAAGCACGTTAGTATCTAATTACCGTAGCTTTGGTTACAAACTTGTCTAATTACCGTAATCGTTACTTTTCAATTATGTTTAAATTAGATTTTTATTATGTATATTATGTTTATGTTACATAATTTGGCCTACGTACATTGCCCTAAGCTAGTTTTTGTCAATTGTGTCGTTGTATCGTTACGTAAAATACTACATTTGTCTAATTAACGTACCCATAAATTTTTATGTCTCATTATCAAAAAAACTTTAACTAACTGTTTCACGCCACATTTATTATTGTGTTCGTATCTTTTATTTCTTTTATATTTCAATCGACGAAGAAAAAAAATGGTTACGGTAATGAGGCAAATAATGCCAAACCAGAGAATGGCCGTTCATAGCAATTGTTTAATTTCTCTAATATTAGACTAAAGGAGTTATTATAATTATTTGTAACACTGCAAATAGTTGCTTTTCTTTATTAAAAACACTCGGTACACAAATAAGTACAATTCCATGAGCAATATATTATATATATATATTGCTCATGGCATTATCTGGCTGGTCACCGTACACCCTTATACGGGCAACTAAAATTGCTCCACTCCAGTCAATTCTCGTCAACTTTGACGTCACGACTACATAAAGCAATTTTCGGCAACAAGCAGCAACAATATTAATAGCAATATTGCGCTATACGTCGCAATACAATAACTAAGCGACATGGCGCAACTTCATCAACTAGTTACTAGGCAATACTGTCATACACGAGCCCATCATATATTCGTCAATTCGTATCGGCGACATTAAGCGATATGAAATATTTGGAGCAATATCGCCGAAATAATCGCCGCAATTTATTAAAATTGCCCCATATTGCTCCACTAATTGCTCCAGATTGCTTCATTCGTGTCGCCAGCAATTATTTCCGCAATTAGTTGCCCGTGTAAGCGCTTCTTAACATTTTACTGGTGTTTGACAGTTAATATGCAGAACTTAAATGCCGCACACAGAGACGAATATTAGTTACTTAACTGTTATTAAATTAAGATTTTGACGTAAGCCCCATACCTGTAAACTCTTTGTTAAATCGAAGTTTAATCATCAATTATAGTTTGTGCGTTATAAGATGATATGGGTGACAGTTCTCATATTCCTTGCTACGGATTTTTTTACAAGAAAACAAAAAAATAACAAAATGTATGCTAACTTATTAATATAAAATTATAAATATTAACAGTGAAATAGGAGCATGAAATTATTGATACGAAAATATTTGAAAAATGTCAGATGCATGAAACGGAACTTATGCCGATAGAGATTGACACTGTTGAATCGAAATCAAATCGATAAAAAGGGCGGCCATCTTAATCGCTGGCGCCACTCTGAAACGTCAGTACGAAATCGACAATTTCGATTGCAATTCCTTTACGAAGTGATTCGATATTTTTAAATTATCCATTAAAATTTTTACGTAACTTCCCTACAATTGTCAATTATATGGGCATCATCTTAAAACGCACAAACTATAGTCTCTGAGTACGGTCGTTAGTCACAATATTTCTTGATTAAAGTAATTATTAATTTTCTCTTAATCGGTCGTACATATCTATTTCTTCCTCGCTCTATGGCGCCTACGTTGTCTCGCTACGTTAATGGCGGAATGGTTAAACTTGTACCGGCAAAATTTCCAACTTCAGAGTGATACTTAAGTTCGCTCAGTTTTCCTTTCTCGCGTTTGAAGTTATATACTATTTGCGTCGAGTGTGGACAGACGGTGTTTAACTGTGAAATTGCCAATCAAATTGTCTCATTATGATCATCAGGCACAGGGCCGGATCTACCATAATATGGCTATTTGGGCTTAAGCCCAGGGCCCCATGAGTTCAAGGGCCTCCGCCGCCCAGCTAAGTCAAGTCAAAAATAGACGATTATGCGAAAGAATTCATAATTTTATTAATTTTTTGTTGGTATCTCTGAAAATCCTACGATTAAGGTTTATTATACAATAGGTGTTGGTATTACGAACTGACAGTTAAAATGTTGTAGCCCGTAGTTTCAGCTCACGGTCCGGCCCTGATCAGGCAACACAATACTGATAAATGTTGATTTTCCTAAACTTCAGATATATGTAATTCTCGTGTCACAGTGTTTGTGCGCGAACTCCTCCAAAACAGCTCCAAAATATTTTAATAAAATTTTGTATGTACATTCGTTACGCCCGAGAATAGGTTTTTATCTACTTTTTATAGATAAGTACCAGAAATAATTTATACGGCAAAACAACGTTACCGGGTCAGCTAGTTTACTTAGAAAAAAAAGTCGTATTAGTACCACTTTGAGGGTTTTGTATCCAAAGGGTAAAAACGGGACCGTATTCTGTCTTCAATGTCTGAACATCTGTCTGTCTCCAAGCTGTATCTTGAGAACCGCTGTTGCTAGAATTCTGATATTTTCACAGATTGTGTATTTCTGTTACGTCAACTCGCACTTGGCCGACTTTTATAATGCAAGTACGGCTGGAGATTGGTGGGACTTATGTTAGAACCAGCAAAAGGTCATAGGAACGTGTACAAGACAAAATCTGTCAAGTGTAATTAATAGATTGCTATGTTTGCTTTACAAAAGTGTACACGGCGGTAGTGGTTGGTGAGGTGGCTGCGCCTTGGTAGTCTTCAGAAAGAAAACGCGGCAATCTGCTTATCGTTTATTTAACTTGAGGTTTTAGTTACATAGTTAATTGAATATGTGAAAGTAATATGGCGAGTTGCGACACCGCGCGCCGGCGCCGGCGGACGGAGTTCGAGGGGGAAACGTTCGCGTGTTTGAAGACAGAGGGCGCTCGTCGTTTGGATACTTGTAGTAGCAATATTTGGCGCGTGATCGGATTCTTGCTTCAACAGCGGTCATCGACCCCCTGTCAAGAAACTTATCACTTTTTTTTTTCCCTTTGTTATCTGCGATCAACCCGAAGGTTATGTAAGCAGATGTGATGAAGTGGATTTGGCGGCTCAGAGGCTTAAGTTCAGTAACTAGGCCTCTATATTAAAATGGCTAGAATCTGTTATCCAGGTCCAGTATGTTGTGGCGTTTGAGACGACTATAGCGGATTTTTTCGAGGAGACCGTGGGCAAGGTCATTAGGGTGGTTATTTAAGCGTAGCTTGTATCGTGCATGATTTAGAGATTTCCTCTTTGATGGTGGGTATCGATAAGATTTCATGGAGTTCACTGTTTCCTATATACCAGTGTGCATTGGAGATTCCTCTCAATATGATATTTTCATATCTTTGCAATATTTCTATGTTGGATATGGCAGCACTACCCCAGAGCTGAAGACCATAAGTCCAGATGGGTTTTAGTACTGTTTTGTAGACTAGCAATTTGTTCTTTGAGCTCAATTTTGAATTTCTACCAAGAAGCCAAGTCAGGTCTTTGTATCTTATATTTAATTCATCTCTTTTTGCTTTGATGTGAGGTTTCCATGTTAAACGACGGTCCAGGTGAATACTAAGGTATTTCACTGAGTCAGCGTGAGGGAGTGGCACGCCGGATAGTGAAACTGGTGGACAATTGTCTTTTCTTAGGGTGAAGGTGATCTGTGTGGATTTTGCTGCACTCGCTCTGATGCGCCACATGCTCATCCAGTTGCTTATTTGATCAAGTCCTCTTTGGAGTTGGGATGAGGCAGAATCCTTATTTGGGTGGCATGCTAGAACAGCAGTGTCATCGGCATAAGTGCCTAAGGTGATTTAGTTTGGAGCCGGTATGTCTGATGTAAAGATGGAGTACAAAATCGGACCAAGGACTGAGCCCTGTGGTACGCCTGCTCTAATGTCATAGAACCCAGACCTTGCGTCACGTTCTTTCACCTGGATCACTCGGTCTATAAGGTAGGACGCAAGGAGTAGGTAATATGAATGTGGGAGAAGCGTTTTAATCTTGTAAAGCAGTCCCTTGTGCCACACTCTATCAAAAGCCTGCTGAACGTCTAGGAATGCGGCTGAACAGTATTGTTTATTTTGCAGCGCAGCAGTTATTATATCGCAAACTCTGTGAACTTGTTCAATTGTGCCATGACCTCGACGGAAGCCGAATTGGTGGTCGGGGATGACGTTCCTATCAGATAGCACGGCTGATAATCTTTTGGCAAGCATTTTTTCGAAGACCTTCGACAGGATTGGTAGCAGACTGATAGGTCTATACGATGAAACATATTTTTTTGGTTTCCCTGATTTGTGCACCATTATAATTTGTGAGACTTTCCATAGACTAGGATAGTGAGAGGTTCTAAGGATACCATTCATTAGAGATGTTAAAAAGACTATTGCTTTCTTGGGGAGTTCTTTGAGGACTCTGGGGGTGATTAAGTCAAATCCCGGAGCTGATTTTTGTTTGAAGTTGCGTATGATGCCTTTGACTTCGTTGGGTGTTGTAGGTTTGATTGGAAATTCCATTTGGAAAGGTTGAGAAAATGCTGCATCGATTGATGATTCGTCAATTTGTGGACAAGCATCGTTGGGTCGAAATACTTCGTACAGATGTCTAGCGAACAATTCAGCTTTATCCTTATTGGACCTAGCCCAACCTGAGTCTTCATTTTTCAGGGGGGGTTTAAACTGAAGTGGTTGATTGTAGTGTTTTGCTGCTTTCCAGAGGGAGTAGTTGGAGTGCTTGTCGGGTTTCAGATATTCCAGGAATTTTTCAAATGCAGTGTTTTGCTCTTTGGCAATTAAATTTTTTAGATCTGAGCAGGCTTTGTTAAGGACTCTCTTATCAGATGGGTGTCTACTGGTATGTCAGACTCTTCTTAGTCTTCGCTTCTCTTTGACGAGATGTTTGACTAAAGGGTTTAAGTTTTTACTATCTGACCTAGTATAATCAATATCAGGAGTATTCTTCCATGCGGCTTCCTGTATCGGACAAGTTATGTACTGAGTGGCTGAATCAATGTCATTCGTCGATTTTAAGGGGACATTCAGTTCTATATTATCTGTAATGTAATCGCGGAATCCTTCCCAGTCCGTTTTAAAGTTTATAAGAGTATCTTCTTTGGACAACATAAAGACACAAGATCTCATTTTTAGAAGAACTGGTGTATGATCTGAGGAACTATCTAAACACGAAGATATTTCAAAGTAATTTCTTGAAATTCCTTTGGTGATG
This sequence comes from Lysandra bellargus, assembly GCA_905333045.1. Classification (NCBI taxonomy): domain Eukaryota; kingdom Metazoa; phylum Arthropoda; class Insecta; order Lepidoptera; family Lycaenidae; genus Lysandra; species Lysandra bellargus. The sequence continues at coordinate 1,611,266 of HG995332.1, read as the reverse complement.
TAGAAATCAAGTAGATCAGGCAGTCTAGATTGATCGGAAGGCCAATATGTTGGTTCTCCAGAAGATAGAGCAATGAGGTTATTAGATTGAAGGCTTTTCATTAGTTCGCGACCCCGAGTGGAGGTTAATTTCGATCCCCAATGAGTATTTTTTGCATTCCAGTCACCTCCGGCAAGAAAGCGATTATTAAGCATTGAGAAATAGAGGTTGAATGTTGCTTCGTCTATTTTGTATCGGGGTGGGCAGTAGATAGATGAAATAGATAGTTGACCAGCTTTGTCTTCGACAGTTACTGTAGTAGCCTGAATATGGGGTGATTGAAAAGGACGAATGGAGGTTTTTACAAATATTGCAGTCCCTCCGTGTGCAGTACCATCTGGATGATGTGTGAAGTAGCCCGAATAACCATGTATTCTTACATTTGACTTTGTTGTCAGGTGAGTCTCGGATATAAGGATTATATCCAGGTTGTAATTTTTTATCAGCAATGTTAGTTCATTGACGTTGGGTGAAAGTCCATTTATGTTCCAAGTGACGATGTTTAAGAATGTCATTTAGTCAGTCTTTCGACCAGGTTATAAGGCCCATTAGGGAACTTATCTGCTGAAGGAGGGAGTCTATTTTTTCTGACTGTTTTATAAATAGGCTTTCGGTTAGATTGGGTTGATTGGAGGGTGCTTCTTGCGGTTCATTGTTTACAATGTTTGTATATGTTAGAAGTTTGTCAAGTTTGGTCTTATTATAAAAGTTTTAGTTTTATAAACACCATCCTTTTGGTTGTTAATGTTGTCTGTACGACTTGGGGGTTCAGTCATAGGTTTTGGGGTAGGCGGAAATTTATTGAATTTGCGCTGATGAAATTCTTTATACACTTCACAACCTTTGTAGTTCGCAGGATGGCTTCCAAAGTAGAGAGCACATTTAGCCGGAGAGTTGCGGTCTTTTTTAGGACAATCGCTAGTTTTGTGCTGTTGGGCGCATTTTACACATCTATAGGGCCTAGTGCAGTTGTTTTAGTGTGGCCATACTGTTGACATCTTGTGCATTGAGCTTTTTTCGTTTAATTGGGTCTTCTATTTTAACTGAAGTGTGATAAATAAATTTGATTTCTTTGGCTCTTCTATTATTAGGGCCAGGCTTCAAATTTACAAAGAAAGTAGATGAAGGTTTCTTTTCCCGACCCATTCTGGCATTGATTATTTCTCCGGTTGCGGTGTTTCCTGTAGCTTCGATTTCTTTTATGATTTCATCGTGAGGGGTGCTGGGATGAAGATTTTTGATAACAATTCTGCAGCATCTCTCTTCCTTATGTGTGAAGGTATATCAGCCCTATCGGCCCTATCAGCCCCTTTTCTCTAACAATCTCAGTAAGCTTCTTATAGGACTCTGTTGTATTACAGGTGATACGAAATTGGTTCTTAGTTATAATTTTGAAACTATAATCTGAGGGAGTTAGCTTTTCTTCTAAGGATTGAGAAAGTTTCTGGACATCCTCAACACCATATAGGATGAATGGAGGTGGTTTGTAAACTTTTTTGGTGGTCTCTTTGGGGTTGAGGTCTGTATCAGTAGGTAAACCTTCAAACCGATTTTGCAGTCTGATTGGTATGTCTTGAGGAGGGGAATCAGAGGTGCGTCTCCTTTTAGTGTGTCTTATAGGGTCCCTTCCTTTGCCAGTTGGGATTTGGCAATGGAGGGTCGGTGAGGTCAACGTCAGGTAATGTCACATCCGGATATCGTCTAATTGACGCCTGTTCACACATGGAGTTGCTTTTAGGCCGGCTTACAAACATGCTTTTGTGAAAGGCTTGCTGTACCAATTTGGTTTTTGGTCTTTCGAATTTTGAACTAGTTGCATCCTTGTCGCTTTCTTGAGTCACTAACGTAGGCGAGAGGTAGCCCTCCCCCAGAATACGTGGGGCAGCCTGAACATTGTTCAGGGAAGGATTCTCCAACTCTAGTAGAGTTGGTACCTTCCTTTATTTTTTGGTCCCGCTTCCATATTTAATTGGTATTTACACATGCCACTTCCCACATGACACGGACACTCTTTTAGAGAGTATTTAGTCCTCTAGGCTTGTGCTGGCCTCATCAGCTGGGATCTAGCTGGGAAGTAGAACAGGTTAGTTGACCGCCGCCTGTTACTCGGCGTTGCTGCTTGTTTAGCATCACCCAGGGGACACGTGTAGGGTGGGTCTTAGGAAAAGATGGTAAATCCTACGGACGCAAGCAGCATCACCCCCCTAATCCTAATCCCCATCGTCGTTTTCTATATATAATGCTCCTAACCTTTAGGCTATATTGTATTTTGCATACTCGAATAGAACTGAGTATGCAGTAAATAGCTTTGAACTCAAAAGAAGTTAGAGGTTATCATTGTAAGAGTTACCAAGAGGTTTTTCGATAAATCTATAATTTGCTATCAAGCCTGAAAGTCCAATAAGGAGACATTGGACTAATCTACATATTTTTTAATAAAAATCACCTGTATTCAGACTAACACAGTCTTAAGAAATTATGTATTTCAACTAACTCCATAATATGGATCTATGTTTCATGGTCTGAAATAAAGTGATATTATTATTATTTATATTATTATAGTCTGTGTCTTTATAAGAATTCAATTTTTTGTTCAAGTTAACAAAATACGTTGCGAGTTTTCTCCTCATTACTCTTAGACTAGTTAGGTCAAAGACCGCTGGTGCCATCTTAATTCATTTTGACTATAGTTTGCACATTAATGTTCATTACATTTTATCTGTCAACTGTTCCCAAATAAAGGCAAGGGTTACAAGACAGATATCGTAAATTCCTCGGGCGTTCTTGAGATCTAAGGATTTTATAGCTTGTTGCCACTGTAATTGATCCTGACCGTACAGAAGTTGCGATCATTTAATCAGTTTTAGTTAAACGAAAATAATACGATCCAGACGCGTCAGCCACTCACTTTGTTACCTTTTAAAATATTAAAAACTAGATAATGCCCGCAACTCCGTTGCGCCAAAATTAGTTTATCGCGCGGGAACCGTACATTTTTCCGGGATAAAAAGTATCCTACGTCCTTTCCCGGGTTATGAAAGTATCTCCACATCTTTCAACAAAAACAGTTCAATCAATTCAACGGCTTGGTCGTGAAGAGGTAACAGACAGACTGATAGACATACACACTTTCGTATTTATTATATTAGTATGGATTTCATTGCAAATACTATCCTGTGTTATTTTATTTAACAATTTCCTTATCTTTTATTCATTTTGGCGGCCAAAATGCTGTTCCTGTTTCTATGTTCTGCAGATGCTCGTCACGTATCTCTGGAAGTCGTCTATAAAGTTTTAGATTAATATATTTCAGAATAAATCTAGATAAGATTCAATTCGGTTGGGTTTTTATAGTTTTTCTTTTATTCATGTTGCCATAAGCTGGAGCGTCAAATAAAATTCAAATTGAATCGCTGGAAAGAAATACAGCGAAACTATTTTAATAGTAATAAAAAAGGAGGTTTCGTCGAGAGAATGGTTCGATTGATTTTGGAACAGCAGAAATATTTTGAAAAGAAGTAAGTTCTTTAATATTTCTTTATTTAACTCCCCCGAATATTTAGAGCAAAAGGTGTATTTGTTGGTTTGTTTGCTTCAAATACGCTTCAAAACATTTGGATTTTATGAAACAGCCCAGATACAAATTAAAGCGTTCCTTCCTAGATAAGTAAAGATACTTACCTAGGAAGGAACGTTAGAAAATATATATATAATATATAAATAGTTTAAATTAATCTAAATACACTGAAATACACTGCTACTTCAAACCGCTGAATCGATTTAGCTGAAAGGTATGAAGATTGAAATTATTTGGCATGGAAAGGACATAGGATAATTTTTACCCCGAAAAAATGTACGGTTCCCGCGCGTTAAACGAATTTTTGTACAATGGATTTGCAAGCATCATCTAGTAATTATGTAACATTATAACTTTTGTTTTTCTAAAAACCCTTGCCCTGCTCAAGCTTATTAATAGACAAATGGATTCTAATCTATTTGTCAATTGAAGCTGGTATATAGGTTTCTAAGCCTATATATTATTAACAAAAGATATTTGAAGGAAGAAAAGAGATATTTGGAGTGCTGTCCTTCTAATTGGACGGCTAATGTCTGGCCAGCTTTCGCGTCTGTAATACATAAAATGAACAATATTGACGTGCGCTTCATTTCCTCCCCAGAAATTGGTTGGCTAGACACAGGCTATTATTATACCAGATATCCGCTTCGCCTTATTTCTCATACATATTTTACGATTACTTTAACTGTACAGTTTGGAAGATATAATGTGGAAGATGCTTGTGGAAGTGTGCACCGATTTAGTTATCTAGATTCTAGTGTAACTACTTTTTATACAAAAAAAGCTGAATAGATCGGGCCCTGTCTGAATAGTTTACTACACACTAATAATAATTATCACGTCTATGGTGATCGACCTGTCCGCTGCACAGTGCTGTTGTTTCATCGTTTGTAGCAGTATTTAATACTTAATAGACAATAGAATAAAACGAACCAATAGAACGACTCAGAAGTGTTCTCGAAATTTATACGTTTGACGTAGCTCATTTTTTACAGCTTCAAAGGGCCTTAAACTAAAGTTAATTTAAACTTTAAGGGGGTAGTTGACAAGTTAACAGTAAATTTAAATAGCTCTCGAATTTTTTAAAATTAAAAATATTTACAGTACTTAATCTAATATTACTTACATGTTTTTCTTACATGAGTAAATAGTGCTACTTGCCTGCAGTGTTTTCTTGTGTCTATAAAGCATATTTATTGAAAACGCAATATTCATCATGGACTACACACAGGTGCAATCAAATATGGAAGATATGATCCAAATGTTTCACACTAAGATGGCTGAATTTCAAGCTGATCTACAGCAGGCCACCTCACGTAAGCCACCAAATACTATAGCGGCACTTAATACAGAGTTCCAAACATTCAAATCATTTGTTTGTGGTGCACTTAACATCTTGCGTGCTGAAATGGACGCACTTGCAAGAAGCATTGACCGTGTGGAGACCAGATCACGTCGCAAAATGCTACTTATACATGGGGTTCCTGAGGTCAAGGATGAGGACACCACAGGCACTATTGTGGCATCTTTGTCTACAAAGTGTAAACTTGCTGACTTAACGCTGAGTAGTGTCCGTACATGTCATCGAATGGGAAAGCCTAAAAACACAGATAATCCTAAGCCAAGACCTATATTAATAAAGTTTAATGATGCCGTAATGCGTGACCGGGTGTGGAACACTAAGAAGGCACTCAAAGGAACAAAAATCACCATCTCAGAGTTCCTTACAAAACCGCGACACAACACATTTATGGCGGCCAGAGAGCATTTTGGGATTTCTTCGTGCTGGACCCGTGACGGCTACATCTATATCAAGAGTCCTGATGGCTCAAGGCAGAAGATAGAGACATTGGCTTAGCTTCACAAACTACAATCGAAACATCCCAAGTCGTCGGTATAGTCTATATCTCCATAAATTTACTTGTATTACCCACAGTTTACAAATTACCGCATATAATTTGTATTTTCCCTTTTGTTAACCACAATTAAGGTACTTATATGATTGTAAATTGTATTTTTTGTGGGTTACACTTACAAAATAAAAATATCGTTTGTTTTCTCTCATGTTGACACTTGACATATTGAAAACATGAATGTCATTACTCACTGTCACTTGACAATTGTCAACTCGGCTTCTTCTTCGTTTTGCATATTGTCTTGCGTTAAAATATTAAAATTGAATGTTTTGCATTTTTGTTAATTTAATTATTATATTTTTGTAATAGTATAACATTTTGGGTTACTGGTTTTTATTGTTTCTACTTTGGTGATTGTTTACTTGTGATGTAATTTTTGTTGCAATGATAATAATAATTGTTGTATTGTCTTTTAATTTTGTAACACTGTAGGCGGGTAGAGAATTAATTATTATTCATAAATCATTATTTGTATATTATAAGTTTATATTTATTGCTTAAGAAATAGTTTTTAAATAACTTAGATTTTAAAACTTATCTATAGGTATTTAATAATTATTATTTATTAGTGTATATTTGCATATAAATATATGCCAGCTGATATTAGCGATGATGACTCTCCGGATGATGGATCGGACTTTCTTTCGTTAACCTCCTCGTCACATTCCTCAGGTGAGAGCTTTCACAGTCTCTTACAGTCTCTTGATGTCTCTCTGGAGACTACATTCGCATCGTTCCCCCGAAACTTTAACGCAGTTCACATTAATGCCCAGAGCATCCCATCACATTATCCTGACCTCCTTGCCACCTTTTCCAACAATTTGAATGTCCATGCCATACTTGTATCTGAAACCTTCCTAAAGCCATGTCTCCCTTCAACTTCCTACTCTTTACCTGGTTTCGTCCTAATCCGCAATGATAGAACTGGTAAAGGCGGCGGTGGTGTAGCCATATACCTTAGACAACATCTCCCCTTTAACATCATTGACAAATCTCCATCTGATTATTCTGAATCCTCAGAACATTTACTGATTGAAGTTTTATTCGGTCACTTAAAATTACTGCTTGGTGTATTCTATAGCCCCTCATTACAAATAGACTATTTCCATAAGTTCGAAATTATTTTAGAAAAATATGTCACCTCTGTCAATCACACAATAGTTATGGGCGACTTTAACACTTGTTTAGTGAATAAAGATAAACTACACTCAGCCCGTGCCTCCAAACTCCGGTCGATAATTAACTCCCTTAATCTTTATATCCTTCCCCTTAATCCAACGCATTCTTTTCCAAATTGTGCTCCTTCCCTGCTCGATCTCATAATTGTATCCTCGCCTGATCATGTAAGCATGCATGGGCAATTTAACGCCGAAGCTTTCTCCTACCATGACCTCATATTCCTCTCCTATAAAATTCGTTATCCTAAACCCAAGCCCCGTATTATAATGCAACGCAATTATAATTTAATTAAGACTGAAAAATTTATTGAGGATCTTAGAGCTATTGATTGGGATGTGATATATAATGCATCCACTGTGGACGAGAAGATGGATAGCTTCAACTCCCTCTTAATGCAGGTTTTTGATTTACATGCTCCTCTACGTCCTGTGAAGTTAAAACACCTCCCTGCACCGTGGCTGTCAGATGAGATTAAGGGCATTATGGCCAAAAGAAATGCTGCCAAAGCTAAATTTAAAAATATCCCTACTGATCAGAATCGTGACAAATACAAAGAGCTTCGCAACAGATGCAGCCGCTTGTGCAGGGATGCACAGCGTCGCCATATACACTCATCTGTTAGTAATGGTGAACCAGCGAGGGTGTGGTCATTTCTCAACTCCCTGGGTATCGGAAAAGCAAAGTCCTCTCCCTCACCTAATCTTGACCTTGATGGCCTTAATCGTCATCTCACTTCTGCCTGTCCTATACCAGCCTCCGTCAAACAGCAGTCCCTTAATGCCATTTTACAATCTCCTACACCTGACCCTCCGCTTTCTCCTTTCGTTTTTAAACCCGTTACTATCCAGGAAGTTGAAAAATCCATAACAAGCATTAAATCGAATGCTGAGGGGGTTGATGGCATTAGCCGGAAAATGATTATTCTTAGTTCATCCGTTGTACTCCCCGTCCTCTGTCATATTTTTAATGTTTCCCTCAGTTCCAGCACATTTCCCAGCTGCTGGCGCAAAGCTGCAGTTATTCCCATTCCCAAAATTAAATGTCCTACCTTACCCTCTGACTTCCGACCCATTTCCATTCTCCCATTCCTATCAAAGGTTCTCGAGCGACTTGTTTACCAGCAAATCAATTCCTTCATTAATTACAATGGTCTGCTGTGCCCTTTCCAATCTGGCTTCCGTCCAAGGCATAGTACTGTGACTGCTTTAACCAAGGTGACTGATGACATACGCTTTGCCATGTCCAACCAGCAACTTACTGTTCTAGCATTGCTAGATTTCAGTAACGCTTTTAATACTGTTGACTACGACATCCTCATTGCTATGCTAGGAGCGCTTCAATTCTCGTATCCTGTGATGGAGTGGTTTCGTAGCTATCTTTTTGGTAGACAACAATGTATACGAATAAATGATCAGATGTCTGGATATTGTGACATATTAGCTGGCGTTCCTCAGGGTGGTGTCCTATCCCCTCTCCTTTTTTCCCTTTTTATTAATTTCCTCACCCCTCTCCTCACCTGCTTATTCCATCTCTACGCGGACGATCTCCAAATCTATACCCACGCACCTGCTAATGATTTGAAGTCTGCAATTACGGCTATCAATATGAATCTTGCAACCATACTTCGTTGGAGCCAGGGCCATGGCTTGATGGTCAATCCCAAAAAGACCCAAATTATTGTTATTGGTAGTACGAAACAAATAAACCGGCCTAATTATGATACACTGCCCAAAATTACCTTTAACAATGTAGCTTTACCTTATAGCAATGTGGCAAAAAACTTGGGTGTATACTTCGACTCAGCACTAAAATGGTCTCATCATATCTCTGAAATCAGTCGAAAGCTTTTTGCAGCGGTGGGCTCACTAAATCGCTGGAAAAATTTACTCCCTGTAAAGACTAAAATCGAGCTTGCGCAGACTTTATTACTACCTATCCTCGACTATGCAGATGTTTGTTTAATAGATCTAAACGAGGAATACCTCAACAAACTAGAAAGATTACAAAACATCTGCATCAGATTCGTGTATGGACTGCGCAAGTTCGACCACGTCTCTGAATTTCGCCAGAAACTAGGGTGGCTACCAATCAGACTCCGCCGGGAGGAGCATGTCCTGATCCTATTATATAATATCCTACATGACCCCCGCTCTCCCCCCTACCTTAAGGATCGCTTTCAGTATCGTAGTACAGTAGACCACAAGCGTGTGTTACGCTCGGTTTATAACAATAAACTACTAGTACCTTTTACCAAGTCGGGATACTTTGCTGATTCTTTTGCTGTGAAGGCCACTTACTTGTGGAATGAACTACCACTCGAGATTCGCGAGTCGCAGTCACTCGCTACTTTCAAATCGAAGCTACATAACCATCTGAGGAGTAAAGTCACTTGCTAATTTTAGTTTTTTATTAATTTTATAATATTATAATGTATCTTTATTTATAATATATTTTATTACATGTAGACCTATAAAATATTTATTTATTTTATTATTATATTAATTATCTATTTGATAATATTATTATTATTTTAGTAAATACTGTACTCTTTACCCCGCATACTATTTTTAGATTTAAATTTTCCTCTCCTGCAGGGTTGCCTGGAAGAGATCGCTTATAGCGATAAGGCCGCCCTTGCCCACATTTATGTTTTACTTAAGTTTCAGTAACTGATTGTACTTAATTTAATGTGAGCAATAAAGAGTCTATCTATCTATCTATCTATCTTTATCTTCATGAGTTCCTGAATTACAGAACCTAATTGACAGACAGATGGACAACAAAGAAATCTTATGATATTCTTATGAGTTATGAGATGAAAACCCTAACAAGGTTAAATTGTTAGATAACTTAAAAATATTTTAATTCTACGCTACTTACAGTAAATAAAAAGTTTTAATTGTGATTTTGTTTTTCGTTGTCACGTAATATGCGTAGGATGGGCTTTTTTGGGCTTCAAGGATGACATCGTGATGAAACTCGCTCATAGTTGGTCCCAGACGTATTGACCCGCTCATTCCTCTGGACTAGGCCGACTTTCTTGCGAGAGTGCCGTTTGTGCTTGGGCAACCATACTGACATTCAAAACCTTGTCCCAAGCACTACAGTATTTGAAGAGTGGTTACTTCGCTCTGATAATACTGTATAAATCATTGACAAAACATCCACAACGGATGCAAAGGACTTTTAAGAGGTCGGTGCTTCGCCTGATCTCTCGTCAGTCGTGTTGCTTGTCGCCCACTGAGCTAAGAAAAAGGAAGAGAGAATGCTCCTGGGTACTGCCCCCACATTTGACACTTTTACTCTTTGTAATTAGCCAATGAAACCGGCAACTGTCACCGAACACGGTGTGGAAATTTTTTTTTTAATAAGGGGGCAAACGAGCAAACGGGTTCACTTGATGGGAAGCAACTACCGTCGCCCATGGACACTCCCAACATTAGACGAGCTGCAGGTGCGTTGCTGGCTTTTTAAGATGGAATAAGCTCTCTTCTTGAAGGTTTTTGTAGGTCATTGGTCCGGAAATTTGTGTTTTTTAAATAATCAAACAATATTCAATTCCGGCAACTGTTAACAAGTCTTCCACTAAATCCACCGCGAAAGCCAGTAGTTTAACGAAACAATTACCGGGGAAGTCCCGGGACAAGTTGAAGCTTTGATTAAATTGAGACGGTCGTACCTCATTGCGGGCTCAGCACGGACAGGGCGATTTGCATAAAGTTTCCACCAGGTAATACACCCGCGATATTATTGCCGATTGTCAATTACCGCGACAGTTATTGGACCTACAGGTGTGCGAAACATACCTTAATATTATATATTTTAATATTAAAGGTGAAGAGTTTGTTTGGACGCCGCGCTCTAATCTTATGAATTTTTGCACAGATTTTCAAGTTATTCGCCATTGGGACTCTATACTCATACACCCCCTAAAGTATGATCACCTTGTTTTATTACACCCTGTATAAGGTAAAGTACTAGTACAAGTAAGTAGGCTTTTTTGCGGGAATTCCATATTTACGCGTGCGGAGTCGCGGAACTTCTAGTCCACAATAAATATTTTTAAACGAAAATATATATTATTGTGAAATGTGCTATAATTTATTTGATAAATAACCAAATACGATGTCAAAATATTCATGTATTAGTTTTATTATGTAAATGATGTATGAGTTTTGATAATATTGATTCAGTTTGGGATATTACTATTTTGTACTAAGTTAAACAAAATATGATATTTTGTAGCTTTAAATGAAGTATTTCATGTCCTGTATTTACTTATTAAATATTTACGAAATATGCCTGTTTATGAATCATATTTTAACATTTAACGCCGAAATTTCTGTAACCTTTTCACATATTCGTGAGTACAGTCGTAACTCCGGTGAATTTTAGATGCCGCAGTGAGGTGTATGAAAATTGAAAATATTCTGAGTGACTCCCAAATGTGAGTTTACATTCTCGGCCGATGTGATTGGAATGGAGTAAGCGAATCTAATCTCAAAACGTTTTCGATGGAAATGAAGCGATATCATTTGAGGAGTGACAGAACAAAACATGATCATTCCATGATGTCTAACTTTTCACAAAAGGTCAAAAACCTGCCATCTACTTTGGTAATTTGAACATGGAAATATCATGATTTACATCAAACTTTCACCTCAGAGGCTATTATAGGGATAAGCACGATTTGAACCACATCAGTTTATCGGAGGACGTAATTTATGGTATTCTGTCGAATGTCATTGCTGACTTTTTCAAAGAAGTGAAATTATGTTTTGTTTTGTCACTCCTCATTTGTTACACCTTGTTACACTAACTTTCATCGTTCCGCGACAAAAATATACCATCCTCATAACCCTTTTTTTGCGTTGGGGAAATGGTATGTGGGACTCCCTGGGGGCGGAAGACCGCGCCCGGGCATACCCACTAAAACCCCCACGGTGTTCCTGCTCTTCCGCTTTAGGCAGAGCCACGGGATACGCGGAATACACAACCCCGACAACCTCATTACCCTGACGAGTGACAGTCTTCCACAGTGCGTTTTTCGCGTAACTTTTTTCCACTCACAGTATAACTGGAACCTGGAATTCCAGACCAATACGACCTGCAAACCTTCAAGAAGAGTATTTCCTCCTAAAAGACCGACAACGCACCTGCAACTTTTCTGATGTTGCGGGTGTCCATGGGCGAAGGTAGTTGCTTTCTATCAGGTGACCCGTTTGCTCGTTTGCCTCCTAATTTTATAAAAAAAACACACCTTACCTCAGCACTGGTTAGCTCGGCCTCTTTGATAACATATCACATACTAATGAATTAGATTAGGTACATAATGATATTAGTAATACATAGTTGTAAGTATAATAATAATTAGGAGTGGTTAACATGATTATTTGCGACGGCTCGGAATGACATGCCGCCAATAAGTGAGAGTTTCCGTAAATAAGCAAGCAAGCGGCTTTTCTCCGCTCGCTTGTGTTTATACCCCGGGGATTTTTTAGTCGCATTCCCTTCCCTTTTAAAAGTTTACGAATTAAGGCGACGCCTTGATAATTTGGCTGTAACGATATCGATTTTATTCAGCAATGACTAAAGCTAAGAAATTAAAGTTCATTGTCAGTATTCATCATGTCTTTGTCTTTGAATTACTCCCAGCATAACGCGATTGGTCAGCTTTTATAACACAGAATAATCAATCAAAAAGACCTCTGTAAAAAAAGGATTCCTATTTTGCCAACAGAGGAGAGTGATTTAAGCTTCCCAAATTTGTACATAGATTGGTTCAAGCATACACTTTAATTTGCCCATAGCTTAAATGAAATGTATTTATGGTTTTCAAATTACGTGACAAAAAACATTTTGTCGCTTACGCCCTTTCTGTTTTTTGCTGTTTCATTGCTTGTTTTCTATGAGAGGCCGGGCCGGCTTCTCATTGAAAACAAGCAATCTAAAACGTATCCAACAAGGTTTTTTACCTTAAGGCTGCTCTCTCGAAAAAACTTAAAAAATCGTGCAGATGAAACAACTTTTCATCGGCATTAACAGAGAAATTATATCTGAAAAAAATAATTAGTAATGTACATGATATGATACGTAATTTGGTCTTGCCATATTTTTTCTATCGGTATCACATAATAAAGAAATAAAAAACCAATTCACCTCCAAATCGTTGATATGAAACCACTTTACTCCTTCATTATTTATCAAAAGAATATATAACAAATATCTACTGCTTCGCAATACAAGTTAATGATTTACTTGGGTTACTTTTTTGAAATATGTATTATTTTTATAACAATTAATTAAAAATGAGTCTCAGATCGCCAACCCTACGCGGTGAGCGTCGTAACCGCCACAGTACAAGGCGCGCTGATATGAATGTTATTTTAATGTCATTTACGTCGATATTCGCACTGACAGACAATCGACCTGCTAATTTGACAGACAATCGACCTGCTATTTACCTTAACGCGGCGTCACCTTAATTCGCGCATCACAATATTTTTTAAACTTTATACAGAATGGAAAACAAAGCAATTATACCTTATGGGTCCACTATACAGGGTGCAATTAAGCCTGCCTGCCAAATTTTGATATATTGATCCTTATGAAATATAAAAATACACGTATTTTTTCTTTTATAGTCACTCAGTACTAAAATGTTGAGAAATAGCTTCCGCAAGTTATCCTAAAAAACATTCCCCCGCGCCGCGATTGACCATTCTGCAACGATTTTAAATGGGATAAAATATGTCATTGAAAAAAAGTAACACCCAATTTTTTTTTGTTAAATGGATAGTCCATTTAACCAAAAAATAATTGGGATAATAAATGATACCTAAGCCCTGGAAAAAAATTGGCAGGAAGGTTTAAATGCATCCTGTATATAGCTCTCTGCGAAAATAGCAGAGCTGAAACAGTATTTTTTACTTTTGTATGGGAAAATTCATGATGCTCGGGCGCTTGCCTAAATCGCAAAAATACATTGCTGTTACTTTTATAGTGAGCACTATTCTATATACTGGTCCGCACATTTTATAATAAAAAAATATATTATTTAAACAAATGTAATTACATAAATTACAAAGGTATTTATTTACATATCAATGAGAAAAGTGACAATTTTATTGCTTGTTTGGAGTGAAATTGGTGCAAGCTATTGACATTAAATCCTTGAGAGTGGAGATATTAATCAGGACCGAAATTTATTTTTAACGAAGTTCACCTTTGAAAATGCTCGGTCCGCATACAATGGGTCGGCGGTCCGGATGAGGACCTCGGTCCGCCATTTGGTGACCCCTGCCCTAGGCCCTAGCCTACCTAAGCCCTAAAGTATTATGGCTATGTTTTGTTATACCTTGTATATGTCGAAGTTTTTGTTATAACTTGTATATAATAATATGTTGAAGCCATGTAGTTAAATCTCCTATTTGATTGAATGAATAGCAAATTCATCGAATAAAAAGTGTAGTGTAGTCAACGCTCAAGAAAATATTATACAGAGTGTAACAAAAATAAGTGATAATACTTTAGGGTGTGTACGTTTTCATTGTTTCACTGTGAAAGTAGCAGCGCTGAAAGACGACATTTTTTTTTTCACTTTGAATGGACAAGGGCCCGAGCATTACGAGTTTCCCCATACAAAGGTGAAAAATAATTTTGGTCTTTCAGAGCTGCTACTGTCATAGTGCACTCTCTACAAGGAACACGTACACACCCTAAAGTATTATCACTTATATTTGTTACACCTTGTATACAACAAATTAAAAGAGTGCCTTTAAAAATAATCACACATAACATTTCTTGATAGTGAGCACTCTAAGTTATAGTATTCTTCGTAAGTATTTCGTTCATAATATCCATTATCTATATGAAATAACATTTTCCTAGAATAGTTAAGTTCCTCTCGTAATGGTATGTTTTGATTACACTACAAATGCAACTCAGTAATAACTAAGAAGTACTGCTTAACTTTAATAGTGATATTAAATAAAATAAAAGTGAGAATAACTTCATTTTTATCACAAACAGAAAGATAATATCAATAAGGCATACAAACATTTGAACATAGTAATAAAGTTCCCCAACTCATGTTTTGTGATTTGCATGCCAAATTATGGCACACATTTTAAAACAAAAAATTTAATAAATCACAAAAATAACAACTTATTATTGTCAAGACGTACCCAGATATTTTATGTTCGCAAACATAAAGTACCTATGTTAATTTTAGAAAACATTTTTATTTTGTGGTTTTAATTTGCAAATGAAAGGTGAACAATAAGTTGGGAAATCACAGGCGGCCTGCGGGATAAACAAACGAGATTCGGAATCTAAAATTCATGTCACGACTCTGTTAAATTTCCCTGAAGATAATAAACGTTTCAGACAAATTAAACATCGTTTCGCTTGTTCGCTGGCGGAGGCGCGGCCACTGGCGTTTTGGCGCTCAAATTTTTTGTTATAAAAAATTCAAAAACAACGCCGTGGATGTCACAGAGGTGTACAACGACATAATATGCTAAGTTCTGTGCGAATTACGAATGCGTTTCATTACGAATGTTGTCTTAAAAAATAGAAACGAAGTGTAAGTATATTTTGGCCTCTCTAAATTACTTTTTTAAAGACATGTTTATTGTTTACAATATGGTTCTTCGGCGAGGTACAAATCAAAAGCTGAAAAAAATAATGGATTTGTACTGACAGTATGCGGTACATGTAATAATTAGCTTTTATTTTCTTATTGTTCACTTTTTCCTTGAATTTAAAACGCTTGCCTCAATTGAGTTCCCGGAAGAGGCTATATAAAATTATCAAGTCTCATAAAAACAATAAACTATTTTCTCGACGTATGAAAGTTTTGACTAAACCACCTGGCCCGCGCTGCTTCGCCGGATTAAACGTAACCTATAAAACTATACTTAAGCCCTTTCTCTTGAATCACTATCTATAAAAAAAACGCATTCCGATGCGTAGTTTTAAAGTTGTTAGAATTTTCAGGAACCGACAGTGGAAAGCGAGTTCTTTATACTGTATAGTGAAGTAAACGCTTAAGATTTTTTTACGCAATATTTGTCTTTGTAGACAATATACATAAGACTTCATAAAAATTGACGACAGGCAGCTCGGTATAAAGCTGCATAAAATACAGCACCCTCGTCAGTAAAGTATTCATTCGCTCACATTTTTATTTTACGAAGTGACAAGGGCACGAGATTTCATTTGGCCCCATGTTATGCCTGAATTATTCATACAATATTTTAGCTGGGGAACTTAAAACTATGTGTCTAGGCAGTTGAGATGAGCTGTTTGATTTGCCCGGGAGAGCTTCACATAAACCCAATTTTACTTTTAAATTTCCCAGCGTTCTGCTTTGACTCGTACTTTTGGACGTTTTGGGATCTCGGAGTTTGGACTTTAAGGTTCTAAGCGTATGAATTTCAGCTTTGAAATTCTTAGTAGCGTTTAAAATTGAGTTTCCATTCTCGCAGATTTTATATGACCTTATTATGTAGAGGTGAGCATGTTGTATTATTATTCAAAAACTGTTTATTATTTGGATTTAAATGCAAATAAATTGTGTCGGAGATAGCGAATCTATACTAATATTATAAATGCAAAAGTGTGTCTGTCTATCCGTCTGTTTCTTACTTCTTCACACCCAAACGGCGGCTCTTTAAAATGTATAAAAGAGTCATATTTAAAGACAGGGTTGAGTTACTTTGCTGTGTGTTTATATTGCATTATGTCGTATGAGTTCTTCTTGAATAGTGTAATTTGAATGTAAATTCAACGTCAAAATAAAAGTTGACGTCACGACGCGACGTTATGCCACGAGCAAAGAAATATACATTTTCCCAACTACAAAGGAGGCAATTTAAACTCAGCGCTGCCTCGATCCCTCATATTTCGAGAGGTAAATAAGCTTTAACACAATATTCCATGTTTGAGTATTGTATTATTTTTTCCAACACGCTGAAACTCTCATTTACGGGTAAATGAAAATATTTTATTTGAAATTACAAGTAAACATTTATAAAAGTGAGGCCACATTGCTTTAGTTGTTGCGCCGTTGAAAAGATAAAACGTTTTGTATGCCACACATGCTGCGTTGCGGCGACCTGCGAGAATACAAAACAATATAGCGATTTTTTACTTAGGGTCAATTTGAACCGCAACGCGACGCGTACATGCTTTTCTAAAGTAGGGTTTTGACAGATTTCAACTGCGTGAGACGTCTTGCAAATCTGTCAATTCAATACAAATTTAGAAATGCATCTACGCGTCGCGGTGCGGTCTGAATTGATCCTTAGGGCGCATTTTCATTAGTCGTTAACTTGTGCGGTATACAGCATACGGGGAGTCTATGACAACTAATGGCGCATTTTGATTGCTCGTGGCTTGCATTTTAGAAATCTCCCGCACCCCGCATGCGGGCCCTGTCGACCAGTGTCATAAATTGACCAGTGTGTCAATTTATGCCCCGCCGCGCCTGGTCTCACCTCGTCGCGTTGCGGTCTGAATTGACCCTTATTCGCCTGTCCGTCATTTCATGAAAATGCAGCATGCACCGACTTAATTCATAAATGTGACTTTATAATAACAAATTGACATGAAGTAGGAGATTGCATGGATTGCGTGGTCACAGTATTGTACAGTAATATCGTGCGTCGCTGCAACGTAGTTACATGACATACAATATATTCTGTAGCTGCATTGTACTATCAGAGAAGTTGATTCCTAGGCAGATGGCGGACCTAAGTAATTTGGTCACGTTAAGTCAAACCCATCCGACCGATCACAGCTAACATGAAATTGACAAAAGCCGACCACATGACGTAGCTTAGGTCCGTCAACTGCCTAGGAATCAATTTCCTCGATGGTACATAACATTATGCAGTAGTATGGTAGTCAAGCTGCACTTGAAGCACTGACTGCTGCAGAAATTTCGTCCAAATTAATTCTAGATTGTGTTGATACGTAAAACATGCTGGGAGGGACTAACAATATCCGAATAGTATGGGTCCCAGGTCACAGTGACGTCCCCGGCAATGAAACCGCTGACGAACTGGCTAGGCGGGTTGAGAGTCTCATATACGGCCCAGAACCTATGAAATATCTCCCAGTACCACAAAGTGAGTGCACGAGGAATGCGGTCGCAGACTAAGCAAAAAGCAATGGGCTGCGACCCCGTCCTTGAGCATTCAAAGGCACTAATTCTTGACTTTAATAAAAAGCTGTCAGAATCAGTGCTCACCATGGGTAGGAACTAGGAATGCAATAAAATCCATACCAGAAGCCTAACTGGGTACTGCAAACTCAATAAACACCTTAACGGAATGGGTGTAAGTAGCACAACGACTTGCAGACTCTGCGAAAGGACGAGACACCTATTCACCTTCTCGTTGACTATTCTGCTCTACTACAGAGCAGAAACAGCCACCTTGGTCGCTACGAATACTCATATACAGAGGAAATTCGTGGCACCAACCAAAAAAAGAAGATAAAAACCTATTCTCAGGCCTAACGAATCAATTTCATTAAAATCGGTTGAGCTGTTTTGGAGGAGTTCGCGCACAAAGAAGCGAGAATTTATACCGCGGATACAGCTAATCGCTGATAAGATACGATATGTCACGACGTTCTTGATTTTGATACGATTTGTACATACAAAATTTCATTAAAATCGGTTGAGCTGTTTTGGAGAAGTTCGCGCACAAAGAAGCGAGAATTTATACCGCGGATACAGCTAATCGCTGATAAGATACGATATGTCACGACATTCTTGATTTTGATGCGATTTTGTTCGAAATACACGTCATTACAATGGCATAATCAAAATCAAATCAGAATCGTAAACCAAAATCGTAAACTGATACACGTTCTTGATTTTGATACGATTTGTACATACAAAATTTCATTAAAATCGGTTGAGCTGTTTTGGAGAAGTTCGCGCACAAAGAAGCGAGAATTTATACCGCGGATACAGCTAATCGCTGATAAGATACGATATGTCACGACATTCTTGATTTTGATGCGATTTTGTTCGAAATACACGTCATTACAATGGCATAATCAAAATCAAATCAGAATCGTAAACCAAAATCGTAAACTGATACGATTTTGATTTACAAGTCTGATTTTCCCAGCCTTAGCTGCAGGTTTAATTATGATGGTACGACATGGGCTCGACTATCTGATGTATTATTTTGTTTTATGGGCCCGACCTATATTTGGCAGAAAATCATCATATTATAGAAAATCAGCCAAGTGCGAGTCGGACTCGTGCATGTTGGGTTCCATACCGTTACAGAGACAAAATAGGCCAACATTTGTGTTTTTGTAAATGGCTCTTTTTTTCTCTCGCTCACGGTTCTCATTTTACGATCGGACACCGGCACCGGGACACATTATTTATAGAATATTATTCTAGTTTGCCTTTTATTTTTAATTTTAATCGACGGGTAAAAAGTTCTGAAAGATTACTCTGAATTAATCCGTAAAATAAATTAAGGTTTACATCCACCGCGCTAGCCCACTGCGGGTTGGCAGACTGCAAGAATTACGAGAATAAAATATTTTTGTGAATATTAAATGTAAAATACTAACCACGAGTTCGGTTCGTTAGCGAATCAAATGCACTTTACACTTAGTAATGGAGTTGCTCTTAACACTAGTTACACTCTTGTACAATTTTCTGAAATATGAAAACAGTTTTGAATTGTGTAAATGGTAAACTGAAATCAAATACGAAAAAAGTAAATTGGCTTAACGGAAGTGCTGTAAATAGCCTTTTATATTAAAGGTTCAAAGCAATGCTATGAATAAGCCTATTTTATTTCATTCAGGGTGTTAAAATAAAACTTGGTGTTGTTAGACCAATTCCAATTATAATAATATATACTAGCTAATATTTTGGAAAAAAATATTTAAAGAACTGATATTGGCAAACCATGAACGTAGAAAAAAAGGCGGACGGAGTCTTATTATACACAGAACTGTGTCTTCAGAGTCGGCCACGCACACATTCTTACGCCTGTCAAATGGTATGGAATAACGTAACAATGTGTGCGTGCGGGCCGTGTACATGCAGTCAGCTGGCCGACTCTGAAGGACACAGTTTTGTGTATTGTTGGACTCCGTCCGCCTTTTTTATAAGTCCTTGTGGCAAACAAGCAGGCAAGCCATAATATGATGTTAGGTAGGCCCTTCGCCTGTTACAAGTATACCACCCACACTGCCTTTAAAGGCCTACCTGGTCTGGTCATTCTTGCGCCCCCCAGAGTCTACGCCCTGTGCCTGGGCACCGGTGGCACCGCCCTATTAATTTCGGATTTCATTAATTTCGGATGAAACAGCGCTCTACATATTTTGTTTTTCTTTTGCCTAACTATGTTTAGTTAGGTTAAATAAATTATTTAGTTAACTTAAAGCAGCTGCATCACGGGTAGTTAGAAAATGAACCTATGTCATACAATGGAATAAAAATGCTTTAATAAAACCTCAGATAGAGTAAAAAAAGAAATCGAGTGGACTTTGATGTATAAAAAAAGGCTACTCCTTTAAATTTTAAATTACATAAAATATTGAAAAATTTTATTAAACCAAATATAAAATGTGCCAGAATGATAATATTTGAAGTGTACAAACGGTGGAAAAACGAGGCGAAAAACCGGCCAAGTGCATGTGGAGCCACGCGCAATATAGGGTTCCGTAGTACCGCTAGTTTTTTTAAAATTTGCATATTATGGTCAGTGAATGTACATTTATAACGTGTTTTACACTACTAACAACATCATCTCAGTTGCTTTCAAAGGAATTTGAACGAAAAGTTCCTTTATACTTCGCCGAAAACATTTTTTTTTATTTGATCGACTATTACTCAATAATTTATGAAGTCTTCTTAGTCGTGATAGTTTTCCTTTTAAATTCACCCTATTTCCTACTCCCGTGAATTTTTTTACATTTCCAGAAGCTACCGTTTAGCTGGTAGATGGGGGGGACACTGGACTCTAACGATTTTGTCCACTTTAAAAGTTAATATTTCACAAACGGATCCCTAAATCGGAAAATGATCTATGAATACTCATAATATTTTTAAAAAACCTATCAAACGACACCCCTCACGATGGGGCGGACGTGAAAAAAATTCATCCCCGCTTAATGTGTAGGGAAGGTACCTACCATAAAAAAATATTTTTAAGATTTCATGTACCATTTTGTCGGCATCATTAATATGGGCATACATGCCAAATTACAGCTTTGTACGTCCTGGAGTCTCTGAGCAAAACGACGGACAGACAGACAGACGTACAGACGGACGGACAGACCGAAACTATAATATAATATAATATCTATGGACGCTTCACACCACGTCAGCCTGGCCCCGTGGTAAGTACCTGAAGGACTTGTGTTACAGGTACCAGACAACGGAAATATATTTAATACTTTTACTTTTACATATACCTAGTCTTGCCATAAATACTGTTACAAAGAAAAACATTTTTTTTCTGTTGCAAATAAAT
Organism: Lysandra bellargus; assembly: GCA_905333045.1. Classification (NCBI taxonomy): domain Eukaryota; kingdom Metazoa; phylum Arthropoda; class Insecta; order Lepidoptera; family Lycaenidae; genus Lysandra; species Lysandra bellargus. The sequence goes on along the minus strand of HG995332.1, from coordinate 1,590,030 downwards.
TTTATTACTTTTACAGTGTATTAGTTTAATACATAAATATAAAACAATTTAAAATAATAGGAGCTTATTCAAATTTGCCTTCATTGGCTACAATAACGTCTTTTAAACATTGTGGCAAGTTATCATTAGAAACACGGACTTTTTCCATGGGAAAATTCTTCTCTGCCAGTCGTATGGATTGTCGTAGAGACTCCAAATTATCACGGCATTTACAGCAAACCGTACTCTCTAAAACTAACCAAAAATCATAATCCAGTGGATTAAGATCGGGACTAGACGACGACCAGTCTTCAGCTGTGATGAAGTCCGAAACGTTCGTTTCCAACCAAGACCAAACCGACTGAGTTTTATGACCCGGCGCCGAGCCTTGTTGGAAGGACCATTCTTGGTTATTGAACTTGATGTTGAACCTTAGAACTTTAAGTATAAATAAAACCATTTTGTTTGTTAAAATGTTGCTTAATTGTAAAAAAAAATCTCATCCGTAAACAAACATTCTTTGTCGCTCAAAAGGAGGTCCCCTTTGCGTACCGCTTCAGAGGTTGTTTTAATTTTACCACCCTTTCTTTTTTAAGTTATCAGTTAGGAAATAACCAGTACGTCTCTTGTAGGCTGAAAGTCCTAAGTCATCATTAAAAATACGCGACATGGTTCTAGGTGCAATATTTATCTCGTGAGATAAAATCTTTTACTTTCGAACCGATTTTTTTCAAATTCTTTCCCTTACTGCTTTAATCACCTTTTTCGTACGAACACTGCGTGGACGGCCAGATCTTTTTCTGTCACAAGCAGAGGAGGTCTCATTTTACCTATTAATGGCCCGGTACATAAATATTTTACTAATACCAAGCATATGGAGAGTTTTAAAAATGACATTGGACTCCATAGCTACTTTGTGTGATGCAATCACAGTGATTTGGTTCTTGTGATCACCCCACTCTATTTCAGTATCGCAAAATATTGTAAGATACATTGGCGCCAAAACGAGAAAACACATTATACAATCATATAAAAATTACAGAATCCAAATTCAAATGTAATATTTTGTTTATTTTAACTAGTCTGTTACTAGTTATGGCCAGATTAAGTATTTAAGATTTTTATTATATGATACACATATTTAATACAAATCCATGACCCAGGAACTTCATAAACTTTTTGTTCCGTCGGCGGGACTTGAACCCGCGACCTTGAGCTACCAACGCGCTCACCACTGCGCCACGGAGGTCGTCAAAAATAAGGGTTCCTTGTTGATTACGGAACCCTAAAAACCACCATTCGATACTGATTACGATTATAAAATTTAGTTCAGCGTCTACTCTTTTTTGGCCGACTGTAGGTAACTGAAGACACTGTTGACTACGCGCTCACGCCTGTGCGTGTGCGTTATGTCTGTACATAAAATACTACTACTACGTAACGTAATTTTTATATCATGACTACCCGCAACTTCGTTGAGCAAAGATTAAATATCGCGCGGGAACCGTACATTTCTCCACAATAAATATCCTATGTCCTTTCCCGAGACCCAAAGTATTTCCATACCAAATTTCAGCAAAATCGGTTCAACGGCTTGGCCGTGAAGAGGTAACTGACAGACAGACAGATAGACAAACATATTTTCGCATTTATAATAATAAGTAGTACTAGATGACGCCTGCAACTTCGTTGCGCCAAAATTAGTTTATCGCGCGGGAACCGTACATTTTTTCGGGATAAAAAGTATCCTATGTCCTTTCCCGGGACTCAAGGTATATCCATACCAAATTTCAGTCAAATCGGTTCATCCGTTTGGGCATGAAGAGGTAACAGACATACAGACAGATAGACAGACACACTTTCCCATTTATAATATTAGTATGGATTAGTATGAATGCTATATTTTTATTATAATAGCATGCTAGCATGGATGGGTAAAACTATTACAGTCCGAAATAGCACAGGCTGATGTGAAAACAAACAAACTGCACATAGTCACCCGAAGTATATTAACAACTAACATAATATTTGCCAGGCTCTACTAATATTCACCGAAAACATTACAAACTAACAAATAACGAGCAATCATTTCAGTACGACAAAATGTGAAACTAGAAATAATAGAGAGTAATAAAGACCAATAATGAATTTACATTTTTTACTATATTTTGTTGTATTGTTTATGTATTTTTATTGCGATAAAACTGTTTTTATAGAATTTAAGAGTCCGTATACGAAATTTGCCGATTTCGCTGATTTAACAGACGCGATTTAACAGTTAAAATACAGTATTTTTATAAGTTTTAATGCACAACATGTAAGATCATTTCAATTATAATCTAATGTTAGAGCTAGATTTTTTTAAGTATTTTTAAATTATCCAACTCAAACCCGCGACAGTTTTGTGATTTTTGCTGTAAAAGGTTTTAGTACAGTAAATGAAGGCAAAAATCAGGTACAACCTCCGATTTCGTTGAACCTCGATCGATTTGGATGAAAATTTGGGATTAAGTACTTTAAACCCTCTACTTTAAAAGTGACATACGCCCGTATTGCGCTTTTTGTATTTTAGGGGTGAAATCCACCCCTTTTGTTAGAAATGGAAAAATGTAGATTTTAACCATTCTGTTTGAACTAATTGTATTTAATTTGATAAAATAAAATATGTTTTAATGTTTTTATTCATGATTTATGATTATTTTATAAATTTTTCAACCCTTTTAGCAACCATTCCTTTAATCGTGAAAAAAACATTTTCTGTATTCCTGAGCTTTAAAATCGCATATTTATATTGCATGAACAGTTTGTTTGATATTTGTGATATAATTTTTGGATAAGAGTGAAATATAAATCCCTAAAAGTACACCTTAATTGCAGAATCACTGTAAAAATTGGGTTCAAAAGCTTAATAGCTTTAAGTTTTTGAACCCAATTTTTTCAGTTTATTTACTTAGTATTAATTTATTATAAATTAGTTTGCGAAATTTTTTCACCCCTGTAAACTACCCAATGTCTGAATATTAAGCTTTAAGTTTTTATTTTAAGTTTTTTATTAGCTTTAATGAGTTCCAATATTTTCTCATAGTTAAGATAAATTTTATTAATATATTTCAAACATCGATATTATTTAGTCCAAAATATTCAAACAACGATTTCAAACTACAATCTGTGCCAAAAATTTACGCAAAGGCTGAATCTGCTAGTCTGGAATATATTCAATAGACGCACATCATTATAAAAAGCCCCTCTCTTATCGAGTAGACGTTTACCGTTTCGTTTACTTTCTGAATATTGAAAGACTTGAAAAGATTAACGTGTATTTAGTATGGATTAGATGACGCCTGCAATCGCGCTGGAACCGTACATTTTTTCGGGATTAAAAGTATCCTATGTCCATTCCCGAGACTCAAAGTATTTTCATACTAAATTTCAGCAAAAGCGGTTAAACCGTTTGGGTGATATGAGGTAACAGATAGACAAAAACACTTTAGCAATTATAATGTCAGTATAGATGTACCTATTGACAGGTTTTCCTACAATATTTGCATCCCAAATATCTGCTTCAAAATTGTTTTCAAAAAAAATATTTTCGTTTTATCACAATAGCTGTGTTAATTTTTAAGTTATCCGGTTCATTTATGGACTATTTTAAAGGTAATTTAAAGAGATTTAGGATCGACTTGAAAAATACATTTTAAAGTCCTTGGTTTAAAAAAAAAAGGGTTAAAGGGTCCCGATTTCATGGTTCTCGCAGTAAAAGTTAGCCTTTAAACGTCCCTATCTTGGTTAGTTTTGATCCTATGAAAAAAAAAAGAACCCAAAAGATTTCTTAGAAAATGGACACAATTTTCTTGCTTTGTTATTTTTTACGAAGGTTTAATATTTTCGAAGTTATGTTCAAAACAAATTGATATTTACGAAAATTTGAATAATTTTGATTGTACCAAATCATTATTTTTTTCGAAACTAAGCATTCGAAACCAGTAAAAATTTTTGAGGTCATCACTTATGCTAAACTAAAGAAAAGCCTCTGGGGATAACCATAAATTTGAAACATTGTAGAAATGGTGAACGTTTTACTTTTGGTTTTTTCCAAAAAAAAAAAGTGTCATCTTGTTTTTATAATAACTTGCTCAAATTTTATGCTATTAACTTTCTACAATACTCATTAGAAAGGTATTTTTAAGCACTTTACAAAGTCCCAAGGAAGCGCATGTCATAAAATGCATCGGATTACCGTTATTCAAGTTTGAATGCTTAGATTTAGGTACTCACCGAAAGAAAATATACATACGATCACCTATACCTCACTATGGATGATTAGAAGAAGGTATTTCAGAGTAGAAATTGATTTCTTTTTTTATTGGCTTTAATTTTGGTTATTTGGTTTTGGTTTTCGAAAAAAACTATAGTTTCTTAGATAATTATGAAAAACCGCTTTAAGACATGTATTTTTCTCACGCAAAAACATAATAACTCAGAAAGTGTTGATTTCATCGAAGAACTTTATGTAACAAATTTTGCTTAGAATTTGTGTCTATCGATTTCTAAGGTTATTTTTACTAAAAAAAAAATCACCCCCGAGAAGGGTTGGCATCCACCCCCAGGGCAAAAGTGCAAGTTGGCACTATGTCACTTTTGTTTCTTATATATATTTTTAAATCTAATAATTAATATATATATTTTTTAAGTCTAATAAGGGGAAAAAACCAAATAATATTTCTGTAGCGAACCTTTGCAATTTTATATTCATTGGCAAAATTTCGTATACGGACTCTTAAACCAAATATAATATTTTTATTGACAGTTGTGGTTTGTTGCACTAGAAGGTATTAAACAAAAAGTGAAAAATAACAAGTTATAATTATTGCTTAACCTACGGACCTACGACATAACTATGGTCGGGTTATGCCAATTCAATGTTAGTCAAGACTGTCGTCCGTCATCTCCATACCAAACTTCAGCAAAATCAATTCAGCGGTTTGGGCGTGAAGAAGTAATAGATAGATAGATAGACTGGCATACTTTTACATATGATATTATAAGTTTAAACACTTACGGATTTTGTCGGGGAGCAATTTTATTAATCCCGACGTTTCGGCTACTTTACAGCGGCCGTGGTCACGGGAGGACTGAGGTGACAGGTGTCCAATTTCTTGAAGTTATCCAACTACCCGACGACTCATCAATTTTAGTTTGCGTTCCGATCTACGCAGAACGAACTCACAGTGTCTTGAAGCCGAGGTGTCATAGATTTGTGCTTTAGTTTGTTTATCACTGGTTCCCAACTAGATGGCAGCACCCAACCATCTTCACGGTTGAAATTAGGGTGTTTTTTAATTTCTATGGCCTCGCGTATCATTCTTGGGCGGTATCGTGCTTCTTTTGCCACTACTTTTGGCTTATCAAATCTTATGTATATGTATATATTAATCACCTGTTGTGGCTGATATTTTTATGGAAGACTTCGAGAAGTTAGCCCGTGAGTCCTCACCTGTATAACCCACCTTCTACAAGCGGTATGTAGATGATACTTTCACAATATTACCATCAGACAAAGTATCCATATTCCTTGAGCACCTGAACAGCCTCAACTCCAAAATACAGTTCACAATGGAGAGAGATAATTCCTTAGCTTTCTTGGACGTATTAGTAATAAGGAATCCTAATGGCACATTAGGCCATACGGTGTATCGCAAACCTACACACACAAACAGATATTTAAATGGTGATTCCCATCATCACCCAGCACAGTTAAGTACTGTTGGAAAATCTTTATTTCAAAGAGCGCGAGGAATCTGCGATGAACAGCATGTGGATACCGATCTTGTTGCACAAGTTTTACGCGACAATAAGCTTCGGGTACCACGCAAACAGAGCAGCAACCGAGTGAAGCCGGCAACAGTTGAAAGATTACCTGCTACCACTGTTGTGTTACCATTTATAAAGGGAGTCACTGATAAAGTGAGCTACATTCTAAGGAAAGCTTCAATAAAAACATACTTTAAGGCGCCCAAAAAGATCAGCCAATGTTTACCATCAGTGAAATGTAACCTGCCCCTTCGAGATGCAGGAATATACAAACTCGACTGTGATTGTGGCCTCTCTTATATAGGGCAAACCAAAAGGACCATCAAAACCCGTATCAAGGAACACATTGCAGATGTCAAACACCGTAGGAACACCAAGTCCGCAATTTGTGAACACGCACTGGATCAACCTCGCCATTACATAAGATTTGATAAGCCACAAGTACTGGCAAAAGAAGCACGATACCGCCCAAGAATGATACGCGAGGCCATAGAAATTAAAAAACACCCTAATTTTAACCGCGAAGATGGTTGGGTGCTGCCGTCTAGTTGGGATCCAGTGATAAACAAACTAAAGCACAAATCTATGACACCTCGGCTTCAAGACACTGTGAGTTCGTTCTGCGTAGATCGGAACGCAAACTAAAATTGATGAGTCGTCGGGTAGTTGGATAACTTCAAGAAATTGGACACCTGTCACCTCAGTCCGCCCGTGACCACGGCCGCTGTAAAGTAGCCGAAACGTAGGGATTAATAAAAGTGCTCCGCGACAAAATCCGTAAGTGTTTAAACTTATAATATCATGAGTGATACTCGCGAAAACTTAAGAAATCATTACACTTTTACATATTTATCTATATTCTATACTTATTATAAAACAAAGTCGCTTTTTTTCTCTTATGTCCTTTGTTCCCTTTAATCTTTAAAACTACGCAACAGATTTTGATGATTCTTTCAGTGTTAGATAGCCCATTTATCGAGGAAGGCTATAGGCTATATTTTATCACGCTAAGACTAATAGGAGCGAGGAAATAGAAGAAAATGTGGAAAAAACAGGGAAAATTATTTGAAAGGGCTAACTTGAACGCGCTAATCTCAGAAACTACTGGTCCGATTTGAAAAATTCTTTCAGTGTTAGATAGCCTATTTATTGAGGAAGGCTATAGGCTATATTTTATCACGCTAAGACTAATAGGAGAATATGGAAAAAACGGGGGAAATTATTTGAAAGGGCTTATCTCGCGAACTACTGGGGCAATTTTTATGTTATTAGGCACAGATAAGAAGTAGTCCACGTGAAGGATCATAGGCAATCGATTTTAATCATTTTTTCAGTGGCTTTATGTTTTATACACGTGCGACGCCGGGGCGGGTTGCTAGTAATGAATAAATTGCTAGGTTATTATTAGGTTAAGCTTTTCATCGATGCCATGTTTAATAGTTAATCTTTTATAACGCTGCGAAGATCGTAAAAGAAACATCCTTGTAAGAAAATGTTCTTGTATCTTTTTCACTTTAAAATTAAAAGGATCTGCAAAGTAGTATAACAGTAAATTGTCTAAAGCTATTACTTGCACTTTATTTAAACAGCTCAAGTATTGCGCTGTTAGCATAGATATTTTAAAGAAAACGTCCATTTCGCCCGGCTAGCTATACTCACTATCTTATAAGAAGAATATAATAGACATTTTAGAATTCTATAAAGACAGTAAGAATTTGATGAAACGATATTCGTATAAAATAGTATAATAGACATTGTGTGTTGAGGCAAAAATCATAGATCAATGCCTATCCTTATGGTGATGCTGTTCAGAACTAGTTTGACATTTGATAATAACTCCCATACCGGTTTCGGTGACGGTGGCTGGTTGTATTGGAGCAGTGCGAAGCGTGTGCGCAGTACACAAGAGCACTCTCTATTCCTTTACTCTCATAACCCAGTGAGACGGATGGAAGACGCATGGATCATCTTACTAGTCAATCAGGTGATCAGCCTGCATTGTCCTAACCAAACTTGGAACTAACATGTTTCCAACGCGGGAATCGGACCTACGACCTATGAGTCAAGAGCCACGCTCTTAACCAATGGACCACGGAGGCGTTTGACTTTTTTTGGCGGTAGGTCATTGACGTAGATGTCGATTTTTCTTCTAGTACGAAGACTTTCATGTCGTATCCCCTTTATTTGAGTAATGACAAAGACATATTTTGCTGAAAATGTAGGTTTAATTACTAGGGTATATTTAAATAGGGAATATTTTAAAAATAACAAAATAAACTGACATAACACAAAAGATTGTAATCTAAGGGTCAAATCATACCGCAACGCGACGCATAGATGAATTTCTAAATTTGTGTGGATTTGACAGATTTGTAAGACGTTTCGATTTCAACAACAACAACAAAAAATTGAAATGTATCAATTCAGCAGATCTAAAATGGTCGCATTTTTCAATTCCTCTCAAATCAATTCAGAAAATGGATTATCAAAATTGTCAAACTGACGAATGTCAAATTAGTACGAACTAGACATATGAATTACAAGCAGAGTGACCATTTTGAGATTTATAAAAAAATGAATCATATTATGATTCATAGTATGATTCTTTTCCATTTTAGCCCCGCAGCACAAATTTAGAAATGCTTCTATGCGTCGCGTTGCGGTCTGTATCGACCCTTAGGACATTTTAAAACGATAGTGGCAATGAGGTCGTTTTAGTCGTACACCAAAACTATCAATATATTATAATAACAATAATCAATTACTTTCTTCCAGCCTTCGATATCAAGGGCATTTTACACGTGTTAACAATTTTACACGTGGTAGGTTAAAATTTATAACAAAATATTTGCCTCCGTGGCAACTGGCGCGTTTATAAACGCTGCCCGCCCGGCAACTTGGCTTAACATTTTGTCCTCGAGTAATAACCCGACGCGTAAATAAAGCTATAAACTTTCATAGGCGCTTTATGTGACTCTTTTACCTGCATTTAATTAACAAAGTTAAGCCTTTAACCCCAATACGGCAAAAGGAAACACCTCTTCTGAGCTCCACGGCGCCTTAGATGGAAAAATTAATTGAAGCTCGAAGAAAATTATAAACTTAACTAGTTTTGTAAGTGAGTGGACTTAGTTCACCAGCTTTTAACTGATTTATCATCTTTGTTTATGTAGTAGCTTTTAAATATAAAATTTTATCTATAATAGAATATTGATAACTGTTTTTCCTTTTTATGTTTAAGCGAATTTGCTAAATGTTATCGGGATGCTTTGAGTCCCGGGATAAGGATAAAATGCTTTCGCGAACGAAGTTTCAAGCAACATCTATTAAAGATAAAATAATTAATGTATGCAAGTTTGTAAGGATATATTATAAAAGAAATAGGGATGTTTCCAAGGTCAATATCCATCATAAGCTTTTATTTGATGATAAGGGTGAAATACGGTTTCCTAGGCCAAGTTCTACTAGAAATAATTAATGCATTTGTTCAATGAAATTATTGAATATTATATGTCAAGTAGCCTATTCTCGTGTTACAGTGTTTGTGCGCGAACTCCTCCAAAACGGCTTAACCGATTTTATTGAATTTTTTTATGTGCATTCATTAGGCCTGAATAATAGGTTTTTATCAATTTTTATATTGATACTAGAAATAAAAATAAATACTTATGGCAAAACAATGTTTGCCGGGTCAGCTAGTTTTTTAATTAAATTTCTTAATATTTGTATACCATTCGATAAGTTTTGCAATTTATACAACAATTTTTCCTATGAAACCACTTTCATAAACGCAATATTTAACATGTCGAACAAAGTCTTCCCATATATAGTGTGCTGACATTTTGTATGGAGCGTTTTAGGAAGGTACACTTCTCAAAAATAAGTGTAACACCCTATATAAGGAATACAATACTTCAGTTGCTTAGGCTTCTAATTTTTGAGCTGAAATACTAGTGGCCCGTGGAATATCATAATTAGGGCAGAGCAGGGAAAAAAGCTAGTAAATTCACATTTAGCGGTATTGGCGTGTTTTTTGTTTCCGCAGGGGAAATCTTGAAAATTCTAGAACCCTAGAGTAATGCTACCTTAATTTTTGTGTGAAGTATAAAAGTAAAGTCATATTAATGTTTGCTATTGTAATTATAATGTAATTAAATGATATTTATGATGACAATCTTAGCTTTATTTATTAATTTTTTTAGTATTTTATTACCTAATTAAATATTTCGCTATAAGCTAGGAATACGAAAGGCATTATAATTGACTTTATCTTGAAATTTTGACTTTATCTTATGAAACTTTATCCTCCTGGCGAGAGTTTTTTCTTTTGTTACGTAAGCCTAATTCAATTCATTAACTTGCTTTATGAACATAACAATGCAGCATAAAAGCGGTCTAAGAAAATTTGGATTATAAATATACCTCGCCGTCGACAACCTAATGACCAATTTACCGCTTATGAAGTGCAAATTATTTGTCATAATGTAAAACGAGTGTAATACCCAATTTCCGACGAAAAAGAATAAAAATGAGCGGCGCACCTGTTTAATGTGTCTTCGCGTCTACATTTTATCTGCTCCTCCAGAAAGCACTTATCTCTGTCGAGCGCTAATGATGTTCATAAAAAGTGGAATGTTTTATGCATTTACATTTTGGAGGGAAATTAAAATTATTTTACAACTCGAAGTGAGGGAAGGATTGTATTTAATTAGCATAATTTATGACGGCGCCGGCGACCTCGGCGCGCAGGAGACACCGAGCTCGCTTTATTTATATGAACTTCCACTTTGCCCGTGCGAAAGTCTCGTAAATACATTTTGGATACTCTTTTTTAGAATATTGCTACCTATCTCGTATACCGCGTAACATAGTGTTCATTAGTTTCTCACACCGGTTTTTCTTTTTCGCATTATGCTTGGAAACGAAACCAATTTTGAATATTTGTTTCTATTTATATTCTAGTTTATGTAATCAGCAGCATGTAGCATGTGGTGCATAGAGCACGAGCCGCGTAAAACATAGCTCGTAGCACGTAGCACGTAGCTCGTAGCACGTAGCTCGTAGCACGTGGCTCGTAGCACGTGGCTCGTAGCACGTGGCTCGTAGCACGTGGCTCGTAGCACGTAGCTCGTAGCACGTGGCTTGTAGCACGTAGCTCGTAGCACGTAGCTCGTAGCACGTGGCTCGTAGCACGTAGCTCGTAGCACATAGCTCGTAGCACGTAGCATCTGGTGCATAGATCACACTAGGGCGCGTAAAACATATCTTGTAGCACGTAGCATGTGGTGCGTAGATCACGAGGCGCGTAGAACCTAGCTCGCAGTACGTAGCCTATACTATACTTTGTACTCTGTTTTTATGAACACATTTTGTTTGTGTGCTGAGTCATTAGTTTAATTGTTTTTTTACTTTATTAGCTGTGGATAAATATATGCAACCTAATTATAGGGCCACTATAAAATGATACGTTACGAGACGCAACGCCACAATGCCTAGGGACACAAAATTGAAATGTCAAGCATCACGCCTCTTGACATTTCAATTTTGTACCGCTTGTGCGCATCGTTTCATCGTTCGGTGTGAAGTGAACCTTAGTAATTTATATCACATTTAAAAACTCAGGATTCCTACCGAACGCGTAAGATTCTACAGAACGACATTTGAATTTCGAATCGGAAATAAATTTTATAACACCTCAAGCGTTTAAAAGTAAGCTGTGGAGCGAAAACAGCGGGATCTTGAGAGCTTCCGATTGCGGAAGGCTCGTGAACAGCTCAATCTGACTGAGTGCTCCGGTGAGTTATATAAAACCACTCCTGAGAAACCTTCACACTAACTGACTCAAAAGAAGATAAAATTTTCTTTCTTATATATCGCATCCTAAGTATATCTATATTATATTCTTATATATAAAATTCTTGTGTCACAAAGTTAGTTACCGTACTTCTCCGAAACGGCTTTACTGATTTTTACCAAATTTTATATGCATATTCAGTAGGTCTGAGAATCGTCTACTGGTACTTTATATATTGATAAGTGCATTTGTTGAATAAATAATAGTAAATTATTACAACCTGAGACTGACGGCGACTATTGTTTGTGCGACGGGATAGCGATCGACGTTGCCATAGCGACATACTTATTTAGTCACTTCAATAAAATAATATGGGCGAAATACTTTATATGGCAAAACAACGTTTGCTGGGACAGCTAGTATCTTATAATATTTTCTAGGGATAAAAACTATCCTTTGTAAAGGACAAAGGATTGTTTCTTCGGACTTGGGACCGGGATTCAAATTATCTAAGTAAAAATCTCAGCTACATCGGTTCAGCTATTTGGGAGTGAAGAGGTTACAGATAGATAGACAGACACACTTTCGCATTTTACATTTATAATAAGTATTGATATGGATAACAAAATATTCAAAATAATTTTTTTTTTAGAGTTAATATTATTTGAAAAAAAAAAACAATTATCGTTATTACATCTTAATGATAACGAACCCGCATTCTTCGCTTCATTAAAAATTCAAATTTATTCTCATCAGCCATCAACTTACATTAATTTTAGAAACTTTCGAGTTTTATTACTTGAATATTAAAATATTGTCAATTTAATTGTTGTTAAAGTAGGAAGGATGAACTCGCGATTGAAACTGAAATCAATTTAGATAAAATAATATTCGAAAGGGAGAAAGGGCATTTTTGTATGGAACCTGTACCCAAGCACATATTTATTTATTAATTTATTAGACTCGCCAACAGCAAAACACGGAAATACATTTAAACTTAAAACTTAAACTAAAACATGTACTTATGTGTAAGCCAATCATAGGCGTGTACATCATTTATTAAGAACAGTAGATAATATATTATTTCTTAAATCTAATAATGATTACAATATAGTTTTAATTTTCGAAAGCAGAAGTTTGGGTATTATATTTGGTTAATTTGCTTTTTAAACTCTTACAGGAATCATTAAAAATATCTAGGTCTCTTACAGATGTGCAAGCTAGGTTGTAATCAGAACAGATATTAGATAAGGGAGAGTATTTTAGGATGTAAGTTTTACTTTTAGGAGTGTAGAGTAATTTGGTAAATGGATAACGAGGATAGTGATACGGGACATTTAATTTGATACAACAAAGTAGGTTGTTGCTGTTAATAATTCCGGATAATAACTTTTTTAAGAAAATTATATTAGTTATCTTTCGGCGATTACTAAGTGTCATTATTTCAAAGCGTTTTAAGCGTAAATCATAAGTAGCACGATGAGAAATACCAGGAGATTAAAATGCGAGATGTCTCGTGTATGCACGTTGGACATTTTCTACGCGTATGGCGTGGGAAATATATCGAGAGCCCCAAACTACTGTTGAAAACTCGCAAACAATTAGCTACGAACCAATGAGTTATATAGAATAATTTTACACATAATATATCTAGTAAAATGATTTAAAACCTTGAACATTTTATTGTATAACGAAAACGAAAAAAATGTTTGATGATACTATAATTTTTCCATGGCGTGTACTCTTGTTTTATAATTTTGACTTGCCACTTTTATGCGAGGAATTAAATTTATTAATTTAATTCATACATTTATTCAATATTTTGTCGTAAATAAAGTTATAATTTATTTAAATTGCTGCATCCTTTGATATCAAATTGTTTGCAGAGTGAATTCGGTTCAATTAAAAAGCAACGAGAACTTCAAAGCTTTAGGATGTCTTTCTGGACTTGATACTCGTATTGACCATTTGCCTAGTATGAATTCTTTGAATGAATGACCAGCATGGCAGCCAAGCGTACCGTTGTCAAAGGCGACAAACGTTATTTAAAATGTGTTTATTTGACGTGAAAATACCAGAGAAGCTTTTAAATATTTGTAACTAGCTGTCCCAGCAAACGTTGTTTTGCCATATTATAAAGTATTTCGATATGCACCCATATTATTTTATTGAAGTGACTAAATAAGTATGTCACCATAGCAATATCCATCGCTATCTCGTCGCACAAACAATGGTCGCCGTCAGTCTCGAGTTGTAATAATTTATAATTATTTATTCAACAAATGCGCTTATCAATATAAAAATTAGCCAGTAGCCGATTCTAAGACCTACTGAATATGCATATAAATTTTGATAAAAATCAATAACGCCGTTTCGGCGCTTACACACATTAGTGTGATTTTAAAATGCTTGCCCTATTAAGGCGCTATATCGAAAGTAATTTTACCGCAAGGGCAATTTTATACTTAATTTGTATGACTATAAAGTCGTGAATACGCTGCGGCCAGAAGTTATCGGCTCGCTCGGTAAACATGCGAAAAAACGTAATTATAATCATTTAAAAAATAACTAGGAGCATTTAAGCAAAATGCTTCTACACGATTTTGAGTTGCAAATGTGTCTATTAATTAGACAAATTTCCTACAATAAATATATTTTCGTTTAAAAATAATCTTCAAATTTCGTATTTTTAAGAGGTCAATTCGAAAATTAAATGTATCGAAGCAAAATACATTAATCGCGTTTGTAGTTCTTCTCAAACCTAGATAAATAAGGCTATGAATATATTATGTATATTTCATTACCAGATTTGTAACATTTCTGAGGGTCCTATAGTATTACGTCAAAAAGGACAGTTTTTTCAATATAGCGCTTTAAAAAAATATATCTCGTCATACGCACCTACAACTAAAAAGCCTCTAAGTGTCGATTAGAATCTAGAATACAAAAAAAAATGAATAAAAAGGCATATGTTTTTCGAGAAAACAGTCCGAAGTCTAAACAGATTGATGGATTTTTACCATTTATGAATTGTCGTTGGATTTTACGGTGAGAAAAAGACATTCAGTATGTTATGATAAAAATAAAATATTGATAAAAAAACAAAGCCTAATTTTTAGTTTTCTATTACCAACTCTTGTTCAGTTTATTTACTGTTTTCTAAATATACTGTGGAGCGGTGTTTGAAAAATGTGTTGTAGACGCGAAATTCCGTCGTGACGTCACAGCACAGCCGCTCCGGTGACAATTAGCCGGGGGCTTGATGGCGACCATTCGTTACCCGTCGTCCGCCGCGCCGCCACCCTCCACCACCCGCGAATATTAATTTGAAATACAACGTCAATTTTACTCACAAAATTCCCTTTCACAATAGACAGAACGAACAAGTACGCAGAAGACCGACTTAGACCCCCCGCGCATTAGGCGGCCAGGTCGCGCGGCCAGGTCGCTGTCGCCAACTAATTCTTCTACGATATATGTAGGTGCGCGCATTACGCGACCAGCGGTCAGCTGTCACGCTCTGGTCGCACGGCCAACGAAAAACATCGCGACACACATGCGGCCACTTGGCCGCCGCGGCCAACGAGATACAGGAATTTGTATGAAATTATTCAGTGTGCGCGCACTGGTCGCCGCGGCCACACGTTTTTTGTGTACAGAAAACAAAATAATTGTCAAAGTTTACTCATCAAATCACTACTCATACGAGTGTGGTCGCAGACGTGGCCGCAATGTGCGCGGGGTGGTCGCAGCGACCTGGCCGCACGACCTGGTCGCCTAATGCGCGGGAGCCCTTAGAAGTATTCTCGAAAATACGTTTGACTATATTATGTCACATCGGCCGGCGCGCATCGTGCGTTACTCAGCCGTTATATATATATATATATATATATATATATATATATATATATATATATATATTTTTTTTTTTATGCAATAAGGGGGCAAACGAGCAAACGGGTCACCTGATGGAAAGCAACTTCCGTCGCCCATAGACACTCGCAGCATCAGAGTTGCAGGTGTGTTGCTGGCCTTTAAGGGGTAATAGGGGAGGGTAGGGAAGGAAATAGGGAAGGGTAGGGAAGGGAAAAGGATAGGGGATTGGGCCTCCGGTAAACTCACTCACTCGACGAAACACAGCGCAAGCGCTGTTTCACGCTGGTTTTCGGTGAGGACGTGGTATTTCTCCGGTCGAGCCAGCCCATTCGTGCCGAAGCATGGCTCTCCCACGTCAATACCGTTGTATTATGTTTACAGCGGCACCCACACCGATTCGTCAGTTTGTTTGAAGCTGGTTCGTTCAGTCCATTGTGCCTTTTGTGAGCGCTTCAGTTCCGTTCGTTTTTCTACAAAAGAGTAGCCTACGTCTTTTTGTGTTTGATCACTATGATTATGTCTGTGTAAATAATGCGCGATTATTTAAAAATTGTTCTAGGCTCTAGTCGTTCGTGAGAATAGCGCGTTCACACATACAAACACTTCAGTTTCATAATATTATATTAGTGTAAATATAAACAAAAGATAATTAAGATTATAATTATCTATTAGCTATTCAATTACATATTAGCAATTATTTCTAGTGTTCCTAAAACGACCTTAAAAAAATGAGTACAAAAACAAAGTGATAAATTACACACACAAGCTCACAATCAATGTGTTTTACGATAAAAAAGTCGTATTCATCGTAACATATCATGCGAGGAACGGACGTTTTCCGATGCAGAATTCACGTACACAAATAACGCGGTACACTGCTCCCCAATCCGGTGGGACGATACATCATGGTTTTTTGACAAACGCGCCTCTTGTAACACCCGTTCGTTAGCTCGGTATTAACATTGACGATCCAAATGAAAAATGCTTTAACATCAAAGATTTTATGCTAAAGTCTAAAGCTTTGAAGAGAGAAAGTCTTATTACATATTGTATACTCTATCATGTCTATCGAATAATAAAAAAATAATGAAATGTGAAAGACCTTTTACACAAATATTAAAATATAATATTTTTTAAATTTCTCCGGGGAGTTAAATAACGAGGCGAACTTTGTAAGTTTGTAGGTCAAAAATACATAATTATTATATATAATAAGTATCGGTATGTGTACAAAATATTATGTTACTTTTTTACATACATTTGTAGATCTGTCTATAGCCGTATAGGCAAAATAATTAAGGGTCTGTTCCTCATTTTCTGCTCAAGTGCCGCTATCCATAACTTTTTTGTACAGATGCTCCATACTCTATATTATGTCAAGTTAAGTGGGGGATAGCCCATCCGGCACTTATCAGGAAGTGGTAAAATAGCCCCTTATTCTTATTGTACAGTGATATACAAAAACTTGTCTTGCCCTTATTCCACTTTATTATAATATATTGAATATATATTTTAATATATTTTTCTTGTGTGCAAGAAAAGTATTTATATATTTTTGAAATTACAGTAGTATTGGAGTTACAGTACATTCAATTAATTCTTAGAGCTAGTATATTAGTAGACACATCTGTTTATTTCAATATGATGCTGATATTTAAATATCCATACTAATATCCATATCCATACTAATATTATAAATGCGAAAGTGTGTCTGTCTGTCTGTCTGTCTGTCTGTTACCTCTTCACGCCCGAACCGCTGAACCGATTTGGCTGAAATTTGGTATGGAGATACTTTGAGTCCGGGAAAAATGTACGGTTCCTGCGCGATAAACGAATTTTGGCGCAACGGAGTTGCGGGCATCATCTAGTTTTTTTTTTTATGAAAGAAGGGGGCAAACGAGCATTCGGGTCACCTGATGGAAAGCAACTTCCGTCGCCCATGGACACTCGCAGCATCAGAAGAGCTGCAGGTGCGTTGCCGGCCTTTTAAGAGGGAATAGGGTAATAGGGGAGGGCAAGGATGGAAAGGGAAGGGAATAGGGGAGGGAAGGGAAGGGAATAGGGTAGGGGATTGGGCCTCCGGTAAACTTACTCACTCGGCGAAACACAGCGGAAGCGCTGTTCAGAGCTGTTGTTTTCTGTGAGAACGTGGTATTTCTCCGGTCGAGCCGGCCCATTCGTGCCGAAGCATGGCTCTCCCACGTTCAAAATATAGTTATAATATAATCATCATCTAGTTTTATCAATCATCTAGTTATAATAGAATTTACTAACACTTAATAGATAAATTAATAATTATTATTAAACAAGCATAAAACATTGCAATGTTAGAATGTAATACATGTAACTGTAAGACCGAAAGAGCGGGTCTCTTCTAATACAAGTTCTACTTAAAAGTAGAACCCCACCACCTTGCAAAAAAAATTTAAGTAAAATAAAGATTTTTGATTTTGATTTTTGATTTTGATATTTGAAAATTATGGGTCGAATAATTTTTTTAGCATTTTCTTGAAACGGGGGTAAAAGCTAACTGTACAGACCATTCCTTATAAAAATACAAACGCATGTATTGTTATAGTGCTCAGACGGCACGAAGATCTTTTTGTTAGCAAAAGTAAGCGAGAATTACAATGAAACTACGTTAAATTTTAAATAGCTTAGTTTAAATCTTTGAAAGGAGATAGCGAGGCGTTGACATCGTTTATTTTCTATTGTGTATCGAGGACTTTCAAAAATTGTGCAAATTCAGAGGCTTTTGACACTTTTCGGCGAGGACTCGTTGGCTTTTCGTCTCTAGAGCGCCAAAACGGCTCTTTGAGGGATCACCCTTTGAATGTCGTAGACGAGTAATTTGCCAAGAGCGCGTTGTAAACTGATTACCATCAGACAAGTCTTTTATTGAAATAAGTTAGACTTTTATATGTATATCTTTATATTGTATTGTTTATATATGAACTATGAGTATGAATTTTTTATTTATTTAGCTTAATGTTATTGTAAGTAGTTCTTGTTTCCAAATAAACACATTTTATTTTACCACACCTAATTTAATTTAATGTTTGTATGAATAATTTTAGGGTATAAGACATAAGTACTGTAAGTGTTTTATGTGAGTATTTCTTAAAGAATTTACTGAAAAACCACAAAAATGCAACTTCACAGCTCTAGTTACGGACAAACCAAAAAGAAGATGAGAAGAGGTTGTTGTTTCCATTTTACATTCAACAAGTAGATTATTAAAACAATAACAAAATAAGAGCCACGAAAACTAATTCTTTAAAAGGTATTGTGATTTGTGTTCGAAGAAAATGTATAAGAAAACTTTACTTTTCATTCACCTCGTTAAGTTCGAGCGCGTATAACATTACGGATGCTACACTTTGAAAACCTTTATAGCTGCTTTATATTAGCAAATACCTAAAAGCTCTTAAAAATGTTACAAATTGCTATAATGAATACTAACTTACCCCTTTATAAAGACAATAAACTTTCATTACATTTACGTTCTTGTGTATTATGATTTTCATTGGTAAAGCAGTATATTTTATCATTTTATGTATCAATTTTGAGAGCTCGATATTGAAAATCTTCATTTCAAATATGAAATAAGCTGAAATTATAAGGCTTCGTTTCAATTAACTCCTATCCTTAAATTAAAACATACCAATTAAAACGCAATTAAATGGAGAACGGCACTTAAAGCCGGGTCCAGACGAGTGTAACGTGTAATGTAATTCACCGTGTAATGTAACACGATTTCTATGTGTGGACGGCACTACGAGCATTACATTTTATCCATCGGCTGTCGGTTTTCGCGCGAGCACAAAGGCTCGTTTGGACACTTCGCTGTGAGTTCGTGTGCCGTCCACACTGTTGACGCTAAATTACACGTAATCTTACATTACACGTTACACTCGTCTGGACCCGGCTTTACGCGCACCTTTCAATTCCAATACTATAAAATCGGTTAAGTAGTTTTTGAGATAGGGAATTGTAATTCATAATTGAAGACGTGAGTGGAAGAATCGAACAAGTAACATTTCTTAACATACGGACAATAACTCATTTTTTCCCTAATTATTTTAATAAAACTTGTAACTTATCTACTTCATAACCTAGCTAATATATCTGGCTATACATATAATCCACAGTTTTTCCATTTCAAATAATTTGTCCGGCCCTAATGCCTCCATTTAAGTAAAAAAAATGGGAAGTTTCTTCATGTTACTTACCTTATTCTTCCACTCACGTCTTGAATTATTACGTACAATTTCTAAATCGGTTTTATCTTTTGTAAATACTATTATATTTTTATCAAAACAAATTGAAACGAAACTATTTCTTAAACATAATATCTTGGAGTTTGTAACAATCTTAATAGACTGCAAGTGAAATACAAGACTCGACTGTTAGAAAACTGTTGACGAGAAAAACTACACGCTCACATGTTCGGTACAATCAAAGTTAAGAGTTTGTCGGTCTTCTTCCCAGTTATATTTCAAAATTATTTGATAACTAGATGACGCCCGCAACTCCGTTGCGCCAAAATTGGTTTATCACACGGAAACCATATACTTTTTCGGGATAAAAAGTATCCTATGTCCTTCCCCGGGACTCAAAGTATCTCCATACCAAGTTTTAGTAAAATTGGTTCAGTTATTTGGGCGTGAAGAGGTAACAGGTACTAACTTCTTGGTGGAAATTCATCTTTCACAGTAATCTACTTAATAATATATTATTTTGTTACAATTTTTATGTTTTACACGACTAGTTCCGATAAAATCATCCTAAAAATTGAATGTTTTATTTAAAAATGCATCTCAACGCTTTGCGACGTTGAAACTTGCAATGCACTACAGTTTAATTTTCTCCAAGCACCACAGCACCATCGTCTAAACTCTAAATTATGCAGTAAAACCATTACATTTATTGAATCAACGTTCCTGAACTCTCGAGTATAAGTTATAGCGCCCGCATGAATTAGTTTGGTGAATATTGCCAAAGTTGGGATGTTATTGCTTGCACGACGTGTGATCTTCTTGGCTTACGAGTTCCCTTACTATCCTTTATTGACTTATTAGATAGTTAATATACAAGTGGTTATAGTTCCTTTGTCGAAGTTTTTGACAAGCTAATAGCGAGCCCGACGGACGTCGTCCCGTCGTATAAATATTAAGTTTAAATTCTCAAAAGACATGAGGTCACATCATCAGATATAATTCTTAAATTTTCTAATTTCTCATGTAATTTTTAAAAAAATCTTTCAAACTTTGATACTCTCCTCAATTCTCTCGATTTCTCTATCTCTTGCACTATGATGTTGATGGCCTAACTGTGTAGCTGTGTAAAAGTATACGCATTAATTCACACTCCACTCTCGTTACATGAAATTACGATACACTGCGTCTCTCGCCGGGTTTAAAATATATGGATTCGATTAAATAGATTAAGTTTGAGCTCGTCGGCAATTTTGATTTAGTCGAAAGCCACTTGAGAATATTGATATTACTACGAAACACTTTTAAGTTTATTAAAAATACTACCTGTTGCCCACAAGCATGTAAGTTGAATTTTCCCCGTTTTTCTCTGATTCCACCGTTTTTTTAAACAAACTAAAAGAGCATAATATTAATTTTGTTTGATTGATATTGATGAATAGCTCGCGTTCAACAGCGGTGGTGAATCTCGACATTGTTATCAACTACTGGATCAAGTGCTCTCTTATTCCCAATTAAGGCATAAGGTAAACTAAGTGATAATACTTGAGGGTGTGAATGTAAAGTAAAGTGTTGACTGTGAAAGTAGCAGCGCTGAAAAAGCAACTTTTGAAAATTTACCAATACAAATCACAAAAATATTGCTCTTTAAGCGCTGTTACTTTTAGATTGAACTGTATATAAGATTCACATACACACCCTAAAATATTATCACTTAGTTTTGTTACACCCTATATAAAGACGACTCGAGAGTATAAAAAATTGGATCTTTATTGCCGTATTATCTTCACTTACACCCCTCGTTAACAAGAAAAATTATAAGGATTATAGTCAGGGAGCCCTAGAACAAACTTTTTTTATTACTATCAAGCTACTTTTTGTGATTAGCTTCATCTTGATAAGACAAACAACTTTTTTTATCTCCGAAAAATCTTGAAAGTCAACCAAGTTTTGTTGATTACAGAACCTTAAAACGGAATCCTAACCAGCTGATTTTTTGTATATTGGTAGGTTAATAGTTATATAACTTAAGAGTGTCCTATAAATAGAACAATCCATATTTTAGGACCATGAAATCAAAGTATAAAATCCCTTCTATCTCTGTTAGCTACCACTTTCAAGATTTTTGCAGATAAAAAAGTTGTTTGTCTTATCATAATGAAGCTACTCACAAAAAATTAGCTTGATAGTAATAAAAAAAAATCGTTCTAGGATTGTCATGACTATTAACATTGAGTAATCAAATCGGCTTCATAATAAGCTTAAACACACGAACGTTATTTTATACAAAATCTTTTTGTTCATACATCGTTGTAATGTTTTCTTCAGCTCTCACCGCATGTCGAAAAGGCTAACACTTTGTGGAAAGCGGTATTTAGGAGGGCATTATCGAATACGTATAACGAGCTCTGTTTGCCGGCACGACGTAATCGCCGGCTTTAGACCGGAGGCGTCGTTTGGATAAATTGAGGATTCCAACTTATAGTAGGAACCGAATAAGCAGGTGATTATTTCCCATTGAATGCAAATGTTTTCCTTTTTGGTTTGTTATTACTTTTTTTAATGCTTATTTACAGGTTTTCCTTAATGCCAGCTTACATTTTTGTTCTTTGGACTTATATAATTTTAACGAAAGACATTAAAATAGAATTAAAATAAAAACGACCTGCAAACCTTCAAGAAGAGAGCGTATTTCCTCCTAAAAGGCCGGCAACGCATCTGCAGCTCTTCTAATGTTGCGAATGTCCATCGACGACGGTAGTTGCTTTCCATCAGATGAACCGTTTGCTCGTTTGCCTCCTTATTTTATATTTAAAAAAAAAAAGAAATTGCCGCTGCTATGTGTCGTAATTGCACATCATCGGAACTGTATAAAATAATATTATTGTATGGCACATCATATGTTACGGTAACTGAAATCTAAACAAAGTATAGTCTAAACTCTAAACAATTTAGGGCCGTGACAACTGTTAGCGCAACGTGGTATTCGCCACAATGTCCGTCGTTCTGAAAACACTTCATACGATACAATACATCAATCTGGCAAAATCGTAAAATATTAGATACTTAGAGCGCTCTTTCATTCATGCGTTTTATCGCCCGCGCGCGGATCCGCTTCATATCATTGCGATTTTAATATTCTTTTAGGGTTCAAACGCATACGGTTAACAGAATATTTCTGTCAGTTCGTAGCTTCAAAGCGCTTAACCGACGGTCATTATCCTCGCTTTTGGTATAAAAACTTAATTGTCGTACAGTGGAAAGGAAAGGCGCGTATTTATCATTTCGGGCCCCATTGCTGTTGGCATAATTTTATTAGTAACAGACTGTTCACGGAGCTATAAAGATGACAAATGCACAGGAAGCGGCGGCGTCGTTAATCTGAATATTTTCAGATAAAATCCGTTGGTCCCTATCTATATGCAAAGTGAAATAAGAGAGCAATTGAAAAAACACCGCGGAGCGACCCACTTTGCGAAGCGATGGAACATTTTCAATACTTTCCTGCTTTATATTTAGTAGAAAAATATTGTTGTTGTAGTAGAAAATATACAGTTTATTTATACAATACCTAATTAGGTTGGCGCATCCATCAACAATGAATCATAAATTTGCACCCCGCGTCCCTCAAAATACGCAAAAATGGTTTATTCGATTTCAATCAAAAGCTTCAAATGAGTTTAAATATTAATTAAATATATTTGGCATATTGAAGTTTGTGGTAACACTAAATATTAAGCATTGTCTGGTTTGACTCGGTTTTAAAAGATTAATTAATAGGAAACGTTTAATTTTTTTTCATCTGTTATTCAATATTATTAAATGCGTTTCTATATAAATAAAGTAGGTTGTATAATAGTCAAATTTATTAACAATCTTAATTTTTGTATGTTTAAAAACACGTTTTCATACGTTACGTACACCACCTAAAACTTTCACGTCTTCTAAGATAAGAAAATAAGAAACAAAATGGATAGTGGACACAGGACGAATGTTTATTTTTCAACGCACAATTTTATTTACCGGACACATCGGATGTCAGGAGACAATTTGATATGCAATTCGAAATATTCTTATATTTGTTCGAACGAAGATTTTGTAGTCTTTTATGCGCTATTTCGAAGTGGAGCGGAGGAAATTCAATTGTAAACTTTCTTCGCGACTTCTGATGACGGGAACCGGAACATTTTCTACTGAATTGTTATAAAATTGACCTCAAATGGGGGATTTTTTTATCCGACTGCGTCAGGATATTATGTGTGTTTATTTGGCTCGCTCTACGTCCCAAAAAGTAAAGAGCTTGAAAAGTATCATTCCTTTTTTTTTGGCAAAGAGTGGCCCCGTTCGAGTTTCTTACGCCGGTTCTTTTTGCCGGGTTGGTTCCCAAACCGGTGCAGTGGTAGCAACACGTAGAACGTTCTGAAAAAAATATTAAGAATTAAAATATTTTATTTATGAATAATTTACTTTATAATTAAAAATAAAAATAATGTGAAATGAAAATTAATATCATATCAATTTTCAACATACATGTTCTATTAATTAACTTAAAAATAAATTTTCATGGTCGAATACCCACAAAGTATCCTTTTGAAATACGATCAAAATGTTTTCGTCGAATCGTCTAGCCAGTTTTATTAATACAAATTTAATTAAAATAATAATTACGCTGGCTTCAAAGAAAATCGAGACGGTTTACAATAAAAAGTAGCTGACCGTCAGCTACTTTTTATTGTTAGCAGTCTCCAATTTTCTTCCAATTTTTTTTCTTGTCAGCTGCTGACGAGAAGCCATTTTATTAATTTATCCTCACCAGTCAACATTAGCGACTTTAGAGGAATTGCGTTTACCTGAAAATCGCAAATTGTGCTATGATATTTTACTTTTTTCACTAGACAAGACAAAACGCAAATTATTAAGTAAATAATTCCGTAAGGCCCCCAAACCTAAGCACTCAAATTTTTAAAATCAATTCATTTTAATGGAATCCGGGAAATCCTTTTAAAATTATTGTGAAGTCGTAAAAATTTATAAAGTCACCCTTTTCACCTGCTTAAGATTTGAGAATATCCGATTCGTGAATAAGCTAATGCAGAAAGCGTTGGTCTTTAGGGGAAGTTATCGGTCGTTTGTGAACGGTTTGCACTGTTTGCCCGGATCCCCGTAATGCCCGGCTTTAGCCGCCGTTTGTGTTAGGGATGTCTGCACTTTTATGGATCTTTTTATTATAAAGTTGGTGTATTTGAACGCCTTTTTTGACGTTTAGACGTTTTTCTGACGACTTGTCGACGTGGAGCAGCCGTTAAAAGCCAACTACTTAGTTGGCTTTTAACGGCTGCGTCAGGAGGGTTATGTTTTTCTAGAGTTCACAATAGGGTTAAAGTTACTACTGAATGAATATGTGTAAAAATATAAGGCCTAAGTCCCTTTGCTTATTGATAAATGATGATAATATTATATCTTTAATACAAAAAAGCAATAATTACTATCTTTTTTCAATATAAAGAATGATCAGCCACCCTAGACAAGTGGCAAAACGCTAACGCTAACGCTACAAAATGTATTGATTTGATATTAGTATTCGCTAGCGAAGCGATGACTTATGTCAAATCTCATACATTAGAGTTTTGCCACTTGTCTAGGGGGGCAGGAACGAGGGAGTCCACAGCCCTGAACCATGCCACTCATGGTTCCATTTCGATGGTTTGGACATTATACTACCTACCAATTTTTCTCATTCCCCAAGTTTAAAACATTAAGATATTTATTTATTTATATCCTGATATCATGTGTATTCTATGTGTATTGCTTTAATTCTTAGTAATTTGTATTTATGTCGTGTTTTTCCTTCTAAGTGTAGGTACTTTGTATAATGTCAAAATTATTGAACAATCGTTTATTTATTTATTCAATTTAACAATAGCTGTAATCTTTGCTGAAAAAAGCTAAACATCAAATGGCTAATAGGCACAAAACTTCATAATATAGGTAAAAGTCAAAATTAGAATTCAAAATAAAATGCCTTTTGACCTTATATTAGATTTGCACGTAAATATCGTAGCGACAATGTTTATTTAATTACGTTCCTCGTCTTCTCGCATTAATTATTGCTTGCTTTGAGCCTTTGAAACGCCATATTAAGCAATTTTACATCGTCTTCAAAGTTGCTACGCTCACGTTACAACAACGTGTGGAATATTAGATCATAATATTTTGTGTCGGAGTGAGCGGGCACGGCCCTTTTCGGGGAAACGTTTTTGCACGTGATATGGGGATGTTCCTATTTAAAAACTGGGCACCCTTATTCATACTTTCATACTTAATATTAATAAATATTTTATTTAAATGCGAAATTGTGCCTGTCTGTCTGTCAGTCTGTCTGTGTGTTACCTCTTCACGCTCAAACCGCTGAACCGATTTTGCTGAAATTTGACATGGAGATACTTTAAGTCCCGGTAAAGGACAGGATGTTTTTATCTCGAAAAAATGTACGGTTTTCGTGCATTTTTCCGGGATAAAAAGTATTCTATGTCCTTTCACGGTAGTCGGGACTCAAAGTATCTCCCTACTAAATTTCATCAAAATTGATTCAGTGGTTTAAGTGTGAAGAGGTAAGTCAGACAGACAGACACACTTTCGCGTTTATATTATTAGTACGGATGACTACATGTTGCTTCACTTCAAACATCTTGACGACAAAAGTCGTCTCAATTGCGTCAACAATCGAAGCCGGTTCAGTGATAGTCTTTATGATATTGAACGTACTGTAAATTCTCGATGGAAATTCATGATTCACAATAGTAAAATTGTAAGAAAATATAATGTGGAATAAGTTGAATAAGGGAATGAAAAGACGTGTATTTATAACCGTTAAATAATGTTCTTTGTTAAATAATAATTACAGAGAATCTGAACAAGTGAACAGTGTTTCGATACAGTTATTCTGCTGCGTATAATATCTAAAGTTGTTCATAAATTATAATATGTTTGTCATAATATCATTACAAAAGCTTCTGTCAAATGAGCTTTGAGGAACAAGGTTTGCTGAGTAGGTACCGGAAAATGTGAAATAAAATAAACCGCAATAAAATACCAAGCAAGCGTTTTACGATGAACATTACGTACATACATACGTCAGTTTTATCTTCGCTTTTGTTTGTTTAGAAAATGGGTCAAAAAACGGCTGGAGTCTGGGCCAATTATGATAACATTTGAATAAGTAATATCGCGGCAAAATGTATCGAACATTTCCCACGATCGATTTTTGTGTATACAGAATGTATAGACAAAGCAATGTTAGGCTTACCTTAGTCAACAATAAGTAATAACACGCATCCATTCTAAATCAATCTCCAGAACAAAGTGTCTAAACACACTAGACCGAAAAAACGCGGCCGAAGTTCGGCATGATTACGCCTGCTACGTTCGTTTTCGTTTCGTTGAGTACGAAAAACTTATATCGCCGAGAAGTATTATTTTTCTACTGTTTGAGGTTTTTACTACACTAGATGACGCCCGCAATTCCGTTGCGCCAAAATTAGTTTATCACGCGGGAACCGTATATTTTTTCGAGATAAAAAGTATCCTATGTTCAAATTTTAGCAAAATCGGTTCAGCAGTTTGGGCGCGAAGAGGTAATTGACAGACAGACACACTTTTGCATTTATAATAATATTAAGTATAGATTTTGTACTTTACGTTTCAACATAGTATCTTTTCAAGATTCGAACTCCGCAGACGTCGACAAACCACTGCGCTGTCTATGACGAGGCACATTTACTGAGGATACATTGCATTAGCACAGTAACGAGGCTCCGGGGAGTAATTAAATTAATTTAAATACGCGTTTGTATTCCATTAGTCCACGTTCCGTTTATGAACACGCCGCCTGACGCGTATTTATTTACAAATGTGATGGATGGTCAGGATAAGGGAATATGCGATAAATTTAGGTTTAATTGTTCTAAAATTTTATTTATTTATTGCAAGGTGAATAAAAATTATTGTCTATTTTTTAAAGTTAATGGAATTCCAAACCAATATAATTTTGCTTTTAATTAGTCTAATTTAGGGTTGCCAACTTAAAATAAAAAAACCAGGTTTGCAGTTACAAAAACCAGGACAATTTCGCCCAAAAACAGGGCACTAGACTCGCAATAGTAGAATAGTAGAATTATCTAGTGACAAAAGACATTCAGGTTCAGAAAATTAAAATAATAATATCTTTTAAATTTTAATCAATAAAACAATACAATTAAAACTATTTATCATAATAAACAAACAATTTTGTTGACAACAAAATTTTAAACTTGGATAATTTGTAGTGAACCCAAAACACCCAGTTATCTAAAAACTATCCAGGACGTCCCAGGACACTATGAAAACTAGGAAATGTCCTGGGAAAACAGGACGATTGGTAACCCACTCTAATTGGATATTGCAGAGTTTATAGACCTCTATTTCTGTTTCCACCGTATTCACTATTTTACAATATTAATATTTACGACTTTTCCTTCATCATGAGAACATTTCGTATATTATTTTTAACAAAAAATTAAAACCGACTTCCAAGGTAAAAACAATAATAACATTAATATGAACTAAAAAGTATTAAATAATTTTTACTATCTAATGGTGCCTTTTTCCGAATTCGGCTAAAACTCAACTATTTCTGTATTCAATCTTCATTATTTTGAAGTCGGTACCAGATAGCTGAATCTTCAGTCCTCTGACAGAATATTTGAAACTTTTGGAACTGGCACCGACTTCAAAATTATGAAGATTGAATACAGAAATAGTTGAGTTTTAGCCGAATTCGGAAAAAGGCACCATTAGATAGTAAAAATTATTTAATACTTTTTAGTTCATATTAATGTTATTATTGTTTTTACCTTGGAAGTCGGTTTTAATTTTTTGTTAAAAATAATAATAATTTCACTCTTTTTAGTTACACTAGTAGGTAAACCTTCGCGTATATTTTACGTATCTTATTACAATTTGTCAAGAGTCACAACTCACACTCACAAAATCATATATTATCAGTGAAGTGAACATATTGTGCTAAGTAATTTAACAATTTTAATGCTTCAAGCCCCAAGCGGTCACCGGCGATTGAGATAACAATAGAAAGGCTATTGTGTCTCGTTTTTCCACGATCGAAGGATCTATCAGATAAAAAATTGTATAAACTTGCATAGGATGTAGCGTAGCTACTCATAATATTTAATATTATCATAATTATTGACAGCTCTGTTCTTGTAAAGCGCTTATTCCACTTATCCTAGCTAGGAAGTCCTAGCTAGGATCCTAGCTTTCTAAATGTCATTCCACTTGACTAAATTTTTTCCGATTTAGGATCCTAGCTAGGATCCTAGCTTCTAAATGTTATTCCACTTGACTAAATTTTTTAGGACCCTAGCTAGGACTTCCTAGCTAGGATAAGTGGAATAAGCGCTTAATCAAGAATTCAAATCGATACTTAGTGCGCCATCTATCGATTAATAAGTATAACTGATTAAAAAGACACTTAATGACTTTGTTTTGTCTAAATGCTCTTTTTAAAATAACTTTATTTTAATTCTATTTGTCTATTTAAATTTTATAAAGTAATTAGTAAAGTATTCGATCTGTTGTCTGCCGCCACGCGCCACGCGCCGCGGCGGCGCGGCGACGCCGTCGCCTCTGCGGCGCCGACCGCCATGTATTAAACAAACAGGTGTTGTTATACAGTACATAATTATTATTATTATTATATCCATACCTATGCCTTGTACTATTATTAATTCTGTGCCATGAGACATTGGTGACCTTAATGATGATGATGACGATGATGATGATGATGATGATTATGATGATGAATATGAATTGCATAGTAGCATATGCTTTCTGTTCTTAAAACAACGCCGAAACTCCCGAACGTGTATCTATAAGGAGTCAGGAGTTCTCTCAGCATCTTCGAAACCATGGTATACTTTGACCCAATATTTGACTTTTTGGTAGCATATTCTTAGTACACTTCACATAAAACCAAAATCACCATATGTTTCCATATAAATTTCGAGGAGTTCCCTCGATTACTCATGGATCCCATCATCAGGTCACCACTTTTGTGAACATGGTACCAAATTGGAGTGAAACCTAATACAACAAAACAAAAATTTCGAAAATCGGTTCACAAACGGCGGAGTAATCGTTGAACATACAAAAAAAAAAAAAATAAAAAAAAAAAAAAAAAAATATCCACAGCCGAACATATAACCTCCTCGTTTTTTGGAAGTCGGTTAAAAAGTCATTAGGTAGCATTAAATAGTCGGCTATGTTTAAAATGTATATTTTCCAATCAAAATTATTATTATTTTAAACCCATTATGCCTATGATAATACCTTTGAAAGTGTTTAAAATTGATCGTACGAAAGCCAATAAATTCAGAGGCAAAAGTAATTTGAACTGACCAAGATGACTTTGAGTCAGGATCAACAGAGTATTATAGGAATCCATAGACGCGTCAGTTGCATGAACTACTGAGCGGTCTGCGGTTGGCTGGTAAAAGGAACTTTATGGAAAGCCAACCAACCATCCAGTGGTTAACCTTAGCCGGTGTAATATAAGCTTTGTAAATCGTACGTTTTGTCGTTTTATATCGGCAAAGTGTGTGCAATATACAATGACGATCTTCTTAGCTCTCGGGGTGAATTAACAACATGACCAGCGAGAAATACAGCGCAAGACAGAGCTTCTACAAATTCTAGGTACATTTATTACTAGCTGTTGCCCTCGACTCCGTCCGCGTGCGGTAGTTCTTGTTTCCATGTAGGCTACAGAGATGCTTCCGCGGTACGATTATTTCAAACCTCAAAAATCTTCTTAAAACTTCAAATAAAACTGCAAAAATTTTCATCATCTTACCACCTCTTAAGGAAACATGTTTGAGTAAGCGCTTCTGAGATGTAGGATGACGCACAGCGCCATCAAAACCACTTTTTCCAGTCAAAGTAGGCTATGTCCTTTCTCAGGCTTTAGACTATCTCTGTACAAACATTACAATCAGTTCAGTAGTTTTGGCGTGAAAGCGAAACAGACAGACAGAGATACTTTCGCATTTATAATATTAGTATAGATTTACCTCTCAGCCAATCAAACATAGACCAGCATCTGAAGCCGTAAACTGTTTGAGAGCTTGTAAACGTTGGGTATGGACATTTTTTATTGCAATTTCTTATATAAATTCCGGCGACGACGTGAAAAACGGAAGGACGTGACTCGGTTTTATCGTCTCCCTTGATAAGGCGCAGTATACCCGGCAATAAATATTTAGCTCCGTTATTATATTGTTCCAATCTTCGGTATAAGCTGAGTCGTCAAGATTTATAACTTTTGTGCGGAATACGTCACGTAAGTAATTTACGGCTGAGGTTGGCCGTGATAACGTAGCCTTCGTTTGAAGATGCGATAAACGTAGTGAAGATTTTAGGTTGGTGGTGTTATCACGTAAACACTGTATTTTTTACTTTACGTGTTCACCTTACGTCTTCTCGTGTGGCTAAACACTTCTACTAAACGTATAATATTTAACGTAATTCTGCGTCCCGTGGTTTTACTCGCGTGGTGACACACAATCATAATATTATTAATAACAATATAATATTATTATAGGCGTTGGATTGGATTAATGGATTGGAATATCATGTACCTACCCACTATTACAAAATATATCTATGAATAATTATTGTAACGTATAAAATGTAAGTGTCTAAACTCACTATGCCGAATTTCCGCGGAGGAAGTTCGGCTTGATTCCGCCTGAAATGTATTTTAAATTACCGATGACATACCATGCCGAAATTTCGTCACGTTGTACTGTGTGTTCTTAAGAAATTAACTCCGGTGAGCCAGGATCGAAACCGTAACATACTCGAACTGTTTGATCTAAGGGGTGCCCCAGGGACATATCAAGTTGTCATGACCCGAAATCAAAAGAGAGGAAGCAAGAAATAATAACCATAGCGGAAAACTTTTAAGTCAGCTGGCCGACTCTGAAGGACACAGTTTTGTGTATGGTGGGACTCCGTCCGTCTTTTTTTATACGTCCATGGTGATAATAATAAGTTTTGTTATACTTTCCATATATTTAAGAGAATTAGATAATAACATTATGTAATATGCATGTCTCCCAATTTGTTAAATTTTTAGGCTGGCTTAATCTCGATGATCTTTTTTATCTTTATAAAATAAAAAAGGTAAGACCAAAATTCGCACGCGTCGCACTGCGGTTTCCGCAAAAATCGTTTTGTATTGGTGAATAACCCTAAGTGGTATGCTGGCAGAGGTTGGTGCATGACGAAAATTATTATTCCTTGCCGGTTGCAGCATCACTGTTAAAGGGCCCATTCACGGCAGTCCGACGTGCAGGACTGCAAACGGACATAACTCACTGATTGGTTCACACTCGGTGTTTCCGGCCGTGTGAACCTCATTGGTTCACACGGCCGGAATGTGAGCTATGTCCATTTGCAGTCCTGCAAGGCGGACTGCCGTGAAAGGGCCTTATAGGCTGCAGTTTCCTTAGCCGTTTTAACTGACTGCCGCGCGAGGATTACATACTTCGATAAATAATCCATACTAATATTAAATGTGAAAGTGTGTCTGTCCGTCTGCTACCTCTTCACGCCCAAACAGCTGAACCATAGCTGAACCGACTTTTTTAAATTTGACATGGGATACTTTTTATCCCGGAAAAATGTACGGTTCCCACGCGATAAACTAATTTTGGCACAACGAAGTTGCGGGCGTCATCTAGTTTTAAATACAATATACATATTACTCTTTTGTTAATGGTTGAAGTCTGTTGTCAAATTAAAAATGGATTGTTATTTTTTATTAAAATCTTAAATAGTCAATACTTTAAACGGGGAGCCAAAAGAAGAAGATAATTAAAAAGGTCGAATTTCGACCATTGGTCGATCTCTAGTTGTTATAAATTCGCAAACGCGACTGTCTGTTCACCCCAAAGACCTATAATGGTTCAGGGTTCGCCCTTATTGATTGTATCATACTTCCTAAGCCATACGTGCCCGTGATATAGTGGCTCACATTCTCTTTGAGGGCAAATGTCACGGAAAATTGCCAGCCGAGTTGCCTCTCATTTCCCCGAAGGACGAACAATCAGTGTCGGGGATTTTAACACTTTTTGAGGTCGTATTTTACCTAATAATGAGTGCGGTATCATCTTATATATAAAATTCTCGTGTCAGAATGTTAGTCCACGAACTCCTCCGAAACGGCTTTACTGATTTTTACCAAATTTTATATGCATATTCAGTAGGTCTGAGAATCGGCTACTCGGTACTTTATATATCTATAAGTGCATTTGTTGAATAAATAATAGTAAATTATTACAACCTGAGACTGACGGCGACCATTGTTTGTGCGACGGGATAGCGATCGACGTTGCCATGGTGACATACTTATTTAGTCACTTCAATAAAATAATATGGCAAATATATTATGGCAAAGCAACGTTTGCCGGGACAGCTATAATATTATAAAATGATTGAAAGGCTTTGACTTCAGTTTTAAGGAATTGAGATGAAAAGTTTCTATTTAGATAATAATGCATTTTGAACACTGATAAGGTAACTCTTAAAATAACTAAGAGTAATCCCTACTACAACTTATAATATTATAATTGCCAAAGTTTGTCTGTCTGTTTGTTTGTTACCTCTTCGCGCCTAAACCGCTGTACCGATTTTGCTGAAATTTGGTATAGAGATACTTTGAGTCCCGGGAAAGGAAATAGGAAACTTTTTAGTCAGAAAAAATGTACAATTCCCGCGCCATAAACGAACTTTGGCGAAACGGAGTTGCTGGCGTCATTTTGTGATGAAATAATATATGAAAATTAAGAGCACTCTGCTAAAGTGTACTGCGTATATGTTTAGGTGCTAAAAATCTACTTCTGCGTAGCTGGCCTGGCCATTTAGCCGAAACCTTTTCGTTTTCGCTTCGTTATAGAATCGCCGATCAAAATGTACGGAATTGACATAAGACGAGTTGAACGTCAACGTCGTATTAACAAACGCTTATGTCAATTCCATACATTTTCATCGGCGATTCTATGACGAAGCGAAAACGAAAACATTTTGGCACACCCCCCTGGTTACAATAAAACCGGGCACCCTCACTAAAACGTCGTAGAACGCATTATTTATCACGAATAGACTGAACAACTAAACTAACATAATGTAGCATTTAATTAAGACAGCCATTACATGTTATCTAAGAGGCTTGTCGTTCCGCCAATCGAACATGACACAAAACAATCTACCCACCACTTAATCAATCTGCTACGAAACGGTGCGAGCGAATTTCAGCTCTATTGTATCGTACGTGGATTTGTTATCGGTTGCCACACGCCATGTTAATAGAAAATAGCGAAGACCCCGAATTACGCCTCAGAGGTTCAAAACTAAGACATCGATCGACAGCGTATGATTTTACGCCCTCTATGTTCTAGTTAATTTTGAAATACGTTTTGCGTAGATTTCTAGAAGTTGCTTGCAACTTTTGTGGTCTTGTTAACAAAAATTATTATTTGTCCTTTTACTAAATATGTTTAAGCCCCATTTCACCAACGTCTGTTAGCTTGTTAAAATGTCATGTTTTCTCTTTCATTCATATGAAAAATGAAAGAGGAAACGTGACACTAAGGCCCGGGACACACGAGGCTAGTTTTTCAAGCTAGGTTTTTACCAAACTGTCCTGGCTTGCCGACCTAGCTTGGAGCATGCTAGTTCTGTTTTACAAATGAAGATAGTTTTGTCTACACGAAGCCAGAAGTACTAGCTTGCTAGCTTACAAACACTAGCTTGCTATCCTAGCTTGAAAAACTAGCCTCGTGTGTCCCGGGCATTATTCGAGCATCAACTTTAACAGTCGTTAATGAAATTGGGCCATAACCTTTTATCCTAACTGGTTCAAGGACAAAGCTTTTAAAATATTACAGTCGGATAGCGGATACACTTTATAAGTGTTTGTACGGAACGTATGTAACGTGTCTGTCTACTGTTTAAACACTCGTACACTGCAAACGTTGCGGTCGCGAGCACTTCAGCCCATTTTACAGCCCACGAACAAGTTAATATGCCAGTGGCTAAATGAGATGACAGCTACTTACTATCACTTTATGACAACAACACCCAGAAACGTAACTTGCCTTGACGGGGCCCCGTGTAAAATTTTGTTTTGGGGCCCCATTTCAGAGCGGGAAGAATTTTATTATTTTTGATAGCGGACACTTTTGAGCCCCGTTTCTTGGGGGCCCCGTATACGGCAGATACGGCGGTAGCTACGCCCCTGACAACACCACAGAAAACATGACTTTGTTCTGAATATAGTAGGTATGGACGTATGGTACTTACATGGACGTATAAAAAAAGGCGGACGGAGTCCCACCATACACAAAACTGTGTCCTTCAGTTTCGGCCAGCTGACTGCATGTACACGGTCCGCACGCACACATTTTAACGCTAATCCATACCATTTGACAGGCGTAAGAATGTGTGCGTGGCCGACTCTGAAGACAGTTCTGTGTGTAATAGGACTCCGTCAGCCTTTTTTTCTACGTTCCTGGGTACTTATATTAATCAGCGTATATGAAATTGATGGGACCAAGACCAAGCTCAAAATAAAGAGGGAAAGGAAGTAATAAACTTATATGAATTGTTAAAAGTATTGCTTAGAAATATATTATACAATTGCTTTTGCCCGCGGCTTTGCTCGCGTTAAGAAGTATTATTATATACAAACTTTCATCCCCTATTTTAACCCTTTGGGGTTGGAATTTATCAAAATCCTTTCTTAGCGGATGCCTACGTCATAACATCGACCTGCATGCCAAATTTCAGCCCGATCCGTCCAGTGGTTTGGGCTGTGCGTTGATAGATCACCATGTCAGTCAGTCACCTTTGAGTTTTATATATTTAGATGAAGCATTATCTTATCAAGCTATCAAAGACTCACTCACATACTTCCACGTGATTTTTGGCTTCAATTAATTAAAACGCGTCCGTGCAAATAAGCGGCTTGACCGCTACACCACGAGGTCACAAGCAATTACTGTATGTTTGACGTTGTTATTTGGTATGAAATCGAATCATTGGAGTAGTTAAAATTCATCTTATATAAAAAATTCTCGTGTCACAATGTTAGTTACCATACTCCTCCGAAACGGCTTTACTAATTTTTACCAAATTTTATATGCATATTCAGTAGGCCTAAGAATCGGCTGCTGGCTACTTTTCATAAGTGCATTTGTTGAATAAATAATTTAGTAAATTATTACAACTCGAGACTGACGGTGACCATTGCTTGTGTGACGGGATAGCGATGGACGTTGCCATGGTGCCATACTTATTTAGTCACTTTAATAAAATAATATGGGCGAAATACTTTATATGGCAAGACAACTTTGCCGGGGCAGCTAGTATATTATATAATAAAGTAAATAGCTGAAAAACTACCGCTACAACAGCAGTTTCTTGCTCAACAAGGTATTGTATTATATTTTTATTAATAACTAGATGACGCCCGCAACTCCGTTGCGCCAAAACTCGTTTATCGCGCGGGAACAGTACATTTTTCCGGGACAAAAAGTATCCTATGTCCTTTCCCGGGACTCAAAGTATCTTCATGCTAAATTTCAGCAAAATCGGTTCAGCGGTTTGAGCATGAAGAGGTAACAGACAGACAGACAGACAAACAGACAGGCAGACACACTTTCGCATTTATAATATTAGTATGGACTAGATGACCTGAGACGTCTCACTTCCCTCCTAATGCTAAGTACTCACATACGGTTTTGATCGATCGAGCAATAGCAGTCGAGCAAAACCCGCGGCTGAAAAACATTCAGCATTGCTCGATAGTTTTATTCTAAATCGATATATTTCATTCCATCAAGCCGGCTCGATGCGAGCCTTCGAGCTGTGAGTTTTGCGATCCACACAGTAATTACTACTCGATTTGGAATAAAACTATCGATCAAAACCGTATGTGAGTGCTTAGCGTAATATAAACCTTCCCTGGATATCCACGAATATTTCAAGACTAAAATTAGCCAAATCGGTTCAGGCGTTCGCACGTTTAGGGATTAACAAAATTTGAAATTAATTTTTATTTATATAGAAGATAATGATTGCCATAACATAACTATTAATGAAACTATTGACTGTATACCCAGCTACCATAGTAATAATGATTAGGCGCACACTTTGGCGCATATCCAATAGTTATTAGACACTGGATTGCTGTGCGATTTATTAACGTTTAAAAGTGATGACTCATAATAGAGACTAGCTATTTGACCGAGCTTTGCTCGGTATTCGATAAAACACTTTCTAAAAATGATTCCTAGCTAGATCGATTTATCGCCCCCGAAACCCCCTATATACCTAATTTCATGAAAATCGTTGGAGCCGATTCCAAGATTCCAACTATATAATTATATACAAGAATTGCTCGTTTAAAGATATAAGATAAGCTACGATAACATGGCGCGCCCCTCCAAAATTCAAAACGTTTGAAAGTAAATATATTTTGTGAAAAGATTATGTAACCATTAAGTGAAATATTACGAGTACTGGTTGATTGGTTGATATGAATACTTACAACTACGTACAAACTCTTTCATAAGGATGTAACTACACACATTGAAACAGTAATTTGGAGGGGCGCTCCATGTTATCGTAGT
Source organism: Lysandra bellargus (assembly GCA_905333045.1). NCBI lineage: Eukaryota > Metazoa > Arthropoda > Insecta > Lepidoptera > Lycaenidae > Lysandra > Lysandra bellargus. The sequence continues at coordinate 1,552,606 of HG995332.1, read as the reverse complement.
TTATCTCTACACATCACACACAACTGTAATATTTTCATTGCAAGTCGAGTGATATACCTAGCATCTGCAAAGTGCCATACAAATTTCATAAAAAACGGTCGAGTAGCTTAGGCGTGAAGAGGTAAAAGACAGACCCACTTTCGCATATATTAGTATGACAGTATGGATTGAAAATTAACGATAGTGTCATTTTGAGTGACATCTACGTGACAATGTCGTCCAAGTGCCATGAATCCTGTTTGTTTAGTAGTAGGGGAAGTACGGACAAAATAACAGGGTGTTTTGTTTTTCAATCATATTTTTTTATTTAAAGACATTGTAAGTAGTCTCAACGGTTTAACGTTATCTTAGGTTCATTGACTATCAGTAATACAGTATTTTAATTAAGTAGGAACTATAATAAAACATATAAAAAGAAAAAATATGACTAATCACAAAAACCATTTTGTCCATATAGTATGGACTAAATGACATACACATTTTAACCCGCGAGCACTCGCGCTATGAGCATTTTGCTCACGGTTAATTTAAAACACGTGTCATTTTATCAAAAATATATTTTTGGCCATCGCTTCTTCAGTAGCTGAGTTTTGTTTCGTCCCCCACCCCTAGATACAGATAACTTTTGGTGCACTATTCGCTCGTACGAGGAGGTTTGTTGCACCGTATACCATCATGCGGCATTTTGCTCATCGCGCGGGTATCGGCGTAAATACTTTTTTCCTTATGAATACATTATTTTTCATCATATCGACAGTTTTACTGCTACTTCATGTAATATTATGGTTTTAAATTACTGTCACGGAAAACTATTACGTATTTCTATTATAGATGGACCGGGATCAAAAAGATGAATGCATTTTGGTGTGATCATATCCAAAGCAGAGCACCTTGCAAACCTTGTATATCCTCTACAGAAACATCGTATTTTAATGTGATTAAATGTTTATTACTAGAATCTAAGTTACCAGGACAAGAAAAACCAAATAGAATCTGAGTGGTTTGCCCAAGACGCAAAAACCGAAAGACCAAAAAAGGCCTGCATTTACTACCAATTTTTTTTATGTACCGAGCAAAGTCATACATCTTGTGATATGTGTAAAGCTCGGAAATATAATGAAAATTAATACTTCCAACATATCTAAGTTTTCTTTTTGAAAGCATTTTTATTTGTGAATTTTTTTCCTTCATACCACCCTAGGCGACCGAAAAATTTCTTGTCATGAATGTTAATGAAAATTAAAAAGATAAATGTTGATAAAGTTTTAAATATATACTTTTTATAATAAACAAAGTGTACTTTATTTAATAGAATGATAAAAAGTAAAAATATTACTTTGTAAAACCTATATTTAATGACCTAAATAACCGTGAGCAAAATGCTCTACGCGCGAGTGCTCGTGTAATTTTTATGGGCGCGAGTGCTGGCGGGTTAAAGAACCACAATAATTAAATCGTTTGAGATTCTTTCTAATCCTTAGAGTTACAATTCAAGATTTTGTTCATACTGAGTGCGTAATTATCTTCTAAGCGTCACCTGAGAAACCAATTAATGTTTTTGCTGCCAATTCCCATTCCATTTTTTTTCTTCCATGCTTCAATAACCATACTATGGCCATACTCATAGATTCTTGGCTCCAAGACTGCCGATTAGTTTTTCTTTCGTAGTTTCGCGACATATCCCCTTAACAAAATAATAAATGCTAACTATCAGAAACACTGTACATGTAACATGGTATGTCATTTTGTCCAAATGTAACCAAAAACAAATAAATATCAAAATTCCAACAAATAATCTTATGCTTACAACAAAGTTCATAGAAATCACTGGCTACTAGCATAGTTCATCGATTTTAATACAAATTATAACAAATGACAGCAACTAACTCGCCAGAAAGCAGGAGAAAACCATATGATAAATAAACTTTTGAAGGCGAGAAACACGTTTAATCTGCTTAATTCGGCGCAACTGTGAGAATGGCGCTGAAAGTCTGGCAGGATTGTTAATATGACTACCGTCACGTGATACAATCACGGAAATGTGTCTAAACCCCCCAATTTTGAAATAAGGGCACTATGTCATTTTGTCCGTACATGTCATTTTGTACGTATTTCCCTTAATTATTATCTGTTCGTACGACGATGCATCAGAGTAAACAGAACTAACGAGTAGGCCGACTCAGAAGAGATCTCGAAATTTATACGTTTTACCATATCAGTAACACTGCGTGGTAAAAAGAGACGTGCGATTTATGACAGCAGAACCAATTTTTTTCATCTGTTTAACGTCCAGTCGGTACTTATCGGCACGTTGATAATTTAATCTCTTAGAAAGAAGCTTGTGTAAGTGTATACGTAAACAAATTTTTACACACAGACGTAAGTCAATTTCGGTTTCGTTTCACAGCTCGAGATTGTCGCTCTATTCCGCTAGGTATATTATATATCTGCGGTCGTGTATCACGCGTTTCCCGTAGACCCACTTCCCGTTTTCCCACCTTCAGCTGGAGCAGGAACACCGTTGGGGTTTTAGTGGGTAGTCCCGGGTGCGTCTTCCGTCCGCCCCGGGGAGTCCCACATACCTCGGTGCTCCTCCCCAGGCCCCGGGGATGCGTAAGCGCATTCCCCCAACGCAAAAAAGGTATCTTAATATATAAAAATAAGTGGCAATTTTCGTTGTCACTTTATAACTCAAGAAAGGGCTCACCTATACAAACCCAATTTTCAGGGTTTGTTCGAACTATTTAGTAGATGGTTTACGTGAAGTTTGCACAAAATCGGTCGAGTGGTTCTTCATTTATCACATTTTTTCTAACAAATGAATTCAATAATTGGTTAGATTTTTTAAACGGAAAGTTAATTTTGTTTTGTTGTATAGGGTAAGATCGTGGATTGGTATCATGTTCATAAAAGTGGTGATCTGATGATGGAATCCAGGAGGATTCGAGGGAACTCCTCAAAATTTAAATGGAAACATGCCGATTTTGCTTTTGTATGAAGTACTCCAGGCATAATATGTTACCAAAAGTAAGATTTTGCAACATGATATACCATGGTTCAAAGGTACTGAACAGAACTTCGAACTCCATATAGATACAAGTTTGGGGGTTGGGGGGCTGTTTTAAGAACTGAAAGCATATCCTACTATGCAAATTACATTCATCATCATCATCACCATCATCAACACTACCACATCAGGGTCACTAATGTGCGTTACGCTCTGGATTTGTTATGTTCAATATTAGTGAGTCGCCTGTCCAGTATCCTGGATCCAAAGTCACTAAGCAGAACACAAAGGTCTTAACAGAAAGCCTTACAATAACTATCTTAAAAAAGTGAAATTTTATTTTTTCAACTGGATTGTCCCATGTTTAAATATAATCATATTCATCATCAATTTAATTCGAGAGTTTTAAAAATTCATATGCTTGTTGCAGTTGCAAAATTGCAAACATAATATGTTACAGATTTAGGGCCAGATTTATCATTAATTGGTTCATTATTCCCGTAACCCGACGCTGATCATCAATTTTTGCAAATTTATTTTATTGGTAAAGAAAATTGTGAATTGGATTAACGTTGTGCAATTATTTCTCATACAAGACGGGAAATTATTCGTGAGCTACAATGGTTTTTCCATCAGCATATAAGTGCCATGCCACACGATGCGGTGCGGTGGCGGTGTGGCGCCTGACCGGTGCCGCTCCGGTTTCCTACATATAAAAATGTAATGTATGGTATGGTGTATGGCACACGGCGCCGTCCGGTGCGCTCCGGCGCCGCACCGCATGCGCACCGGAATCGAGACGAGGCGGGGAGGGGTAATAAGGGTATATTGGTGGAGCTCGAGTCCGTCGCTGCTACAATACTGCAAACAAACTGCAAAACGTCGCGGCCGCGCCGCACTCACCGTGTGGCCGTTAGTCCGGCGAGATAGCCTCCGGTGCGGCGCCGCACCGCGTCGTGTGGCATGGCTTTCACGCAGTTCAATTGTTTTAAATTGCTCTCGATCGTCTGCCATCTTATAATCACAATTAACGTTTGTGGTGTGAATTTGGAAGAATAATGTTTTTCACATGGCCAACTTTATGTTGCCTGTTCCCGAGTGGGTACCCCCAGCCGTTTGTTAATTCACACTCAATATGGAAAAACAAAAAATATTGTTTATCCTAATGTTTTGGATTAAGTTTTAAATAGCTAGCAATTAAGTAATATATATTTTTAACTGATTTTTTTATACGTAGCGAAGCACGTACCGGGCCGCTAGTATTATTATAATTTATAAATGAAACATGTTGAAAATGACAAACTCGCGTACTTATTTCGCCCGTTTGTTTGAAGTCAAGGTACTCCTTGGTTCTGTCTACTCTGGATGTACGGTATCAAATGACTTTTTAATGTATGAATGCTTAGACTTTTGTGTGAACGTGACAACCAAGTCTAACCCATTAAAAAGTTTCGTGGCAACGAAAATTGATTCTTTATTGGAAATTAACTAAGTTCAAGAAAAGTTTTTGTTGGAGCTGCTGTCGACATGCGAAATATCGTTTTTAAGGGTTCCGCAACCAAATACCAAATTTTATTACCACAATATAAAGTACGGTAAAGTGTACCCTAGAAATGCCCGTATTACTATTTTTTGGTATTTCAAGCTAACTAAAATGTTTAATTAAGTGTGCCATCCAGATTCAAATGGTATAAAATAAACATTACGAACAGGAAGTGGGAAGAGAAAAACTACACGTATTTCTGTTCACTAGAACTTCGCCACGTAGTAATTTTTAAAATAAAAAAATGTGTATTTTATGCATAGCCAGATATATTACCCAGATGGTAAAGTAGGCAAGTAAGGTTTGTTACATTTTAAGGGAAGAAATCATTATGTTATAAAATGTTAGTTATTTGGTTCTTCCAACTCACGTCCTTAATTCGTCTCTTTCATTCTTCTTATTTGTGAAAGAGGTAGCATACTGAAGATAGTGATTTAATACGTAGAGCTCTCGAAACATCTAGGGTGCGTCCACATTTGTATCATTTGCGCGATCAGATCTCCGATCAGATCTCCGTCGCATATCATCGAAGCGTGTCAAAATGATACGCGTATGATACGCCCCGATCGCTATTAACCGCGTATCTGATACGTGTCGTATCAAATACACGCATGATCGGCAGAATGATCTATTAGGCGTCCACACTATGATACGCATACTTGATACGGCGCGATGATCGCGACGGAGATCTGATCGGAGATCTGATCGCGCAAATGATACAAATGTGGACGCACCGTAAGGCGACAGGCAATGAAATTAATCAAGCATTCTAGTTCCGAGTAGTTCAAGTTTGCGGTGAATAGAGTATCTCAGTATACATTAGTATGTTTAATTACACTGTAGGTACTCTGTACAGTGTACACTCAATGAAATGCAACGAAATACCGTAGAACGATAGCACACAATGGACCCTTCAAATATGAACACATAGCTATGGCAATGAAAATTAATTCCATGAAATTTCGTTACCATGGGTTCGGTTTTAGTACTAAAATCGAAGTCACGCTTCAACTCCCAAGCGGCCACATGTGGCCGCGAGAACAATAGATTTCCAGGAATCCGCGATCGAAGGATGAAAGTTTAAGGGTGTCTAGCAGTGAGAAGCAATTGTCAAAAATGTCCGGCACTGGAAGACGAGATTCCTTCACTTACCGCGAAGAATATAAGCTATGAAATTGGGCTTTACTCTTTCTCGAAGGTCAGGTAGACCTTCAGAACTTGATACCTCGTAAAGTAACAGCGACCCAAACTCCATAGTTGCTGATCGCTCTTACCTCTGTAAAAGTCACAAACAAGTAAACTTTCAGCATTCCTAAACTGAGGAAGGTCTGACCGTCGCAGGCTCTTACTCTATAACGTAAGTATTAGAGGATAGACTCAAGTATAATTTACACAGAGCCAGTACTGGCTGCCAATAAGACTGGCAGCCAGTATTGGCTTGGCATATGCCGTGTGTGAACAATTTGGCCTGGCTTGAAAAACTGTTCACACGCGGCATATTACATATACCAAGAGAATACTGGCTGCCAGTCTTATTAGCAGCCAGTACTGGCTCTGTGTAAATTATACTTAACTGTCGCATTCGGAGATAAATATTGAATAACTGTAATGAAGATTTTGACATAAACCAAATTCATCATCTTTCAAACTCTTCAATTTTAATTTTAATCACGGGCCTGTTTCATCACCTCCTGATAAAGTACCGGAAAGGCTATCCACAACTTTTTTGACAGATTTGACATATTTTATCTGTCAAATTAAGTTGTAGATAGACTATCCGGGACTTATAAGGAAGTGGTGAAACAGGCCCATGTCTCTGAGTGCGGCCGTTTGGCGTTTAACTTCAAAGTGAATTAGTTATCTGCAAAATCTCTGATATCATAAATTATTGGATAATAACACTTACAAGTTAGAGTAATTAGTTTTGGTCTATTTCAGGTCGAACCTAACCCGGGGTGTACCAAGCGTGATCTATTGGATTAGAAGGTAATCTATTAACAGAAGTTATATTAAGTCCGGCGAAATTGTTATACTGGAGAAAATATTAGATCACGTTCGATAATTTCGTAATATTTTACATTACTAGATGACGCCCGCAACTACGTTGCACCAAAAATAGTTTATCGCGAAGGAACCGTACATTTTACCAGGATAAAAAGAAGCCTATGTCCTTTCCCAGGACTCAAAGTATCTCCATGCCTTAAGATTAAAAAATAGCCTTTGGGGATCGTAAATTTTTCATCCAAGCTTAACATTTATTACGTCGTTGTTCAATCGCAAAGAAATACCATTAAGAGCTTTTAGTTAATTGGATATTAAATTTGTATCAGTTTTGTTGATTACACTTATAATTAAGACATAAATCCAAAGTTTACATGACTGTTATCGCGTGATCGCTTATCTTTAGGGGCTCGGTTTTGGAAACTCACGCAAAAACTATTAATTTTATCGAACTTGACTGTTTTCACTTTCGTAGTCGAAATTATTATTAAGGCACCTTTTATACTATGTTTTTAAACAGGTCCATTAAATTATAAGGAAGTAAACATTAATTAAGTAAACATTAAAATAAAATAAGACAAATATCTAATTGTATTTTTTAGTAAAAGTCGTGACGGTTCGCAACAGACTAATTTATTTTCCAAAATGGAGGAACAGGGATACAAAGACAATATAAATTATAATCACTATGGAATGTACACAGATAACAAATCAATGAGCTAAGACTTAAGATACATAGTTGCACATTGTGTAAAATAGATGGCGCTAGCAGTATCAATTGAACATTACAACATATTATTATTTTGATACACTATAATAACACCCCTACTTATCAAAATAAGGTAAACATTATCAAAAAAAGAACATACTACTACATTACATAGGCACTAACCCAAGCCTTTGCATAAATTTATAATGCTTAACAGAATACAGACCTTTAGTTAATAAGTCTGCAGGCATTTCTTCTGTTGGTACATAATTAAGTTTAACAAAATTATTCTTTACACAATCTCTTATGTAATGATGGCGTACATCTATGTGTTTAGACCTACTGTGACTATTATGGCTAGATGCCAATTTTAAAGCACTCTGGTTGTCACAATACAAATCAATTACAAAAAGATTTCCAGTAATCTCATTAATTAAATTTCTTAAATATACAGCCTCCCTCGAAGCTTCATACAATGCTGAGTACTCTGATTCTGTACTGGAAAGACTAACAGTCTTTTGTTTTTTGCTTTGCCAGGAAATGGCAGACCCAGACATAATAAAACAGAAACCGGTGTAAGATTTCCTATCTATGGCATCACTGGCCCAGTCACTGTCTACAAAACCATGTAAATCTGTGTTATCATCAATAAATTTCAAACAATAGTTTTTAGTATGCAACAAGTATTTTAAAACTCTCTTAGCATAATTATAACAAGTAGAATTATAACAATTATTAAATTGACTGAGATAACTCACTGCATAGGCTATGTCCGGCCTCGTTAAAACAGCCAAATACATTAAGCTCCCAATAAGTTTCTGATAAGGAACATTAGATGAACATTCATTAGATTTTTTTACATTCAACTTTGGTTCAATAGGAGTACTTTGTGGCTTACAATCAGAAATTTGAAATCTACACGCTAATTGCTCAATATACTGTTGTTGATCTACAGTTATTACATTTTTATCTTCATCAACATTGATTCTCATGCCTAGATACTGTCTAACGGGTCCTAAGTCTTTTAACTTAAATTCTAACCCTAAAACTTGTTTTAATTTATCAGTTTCATTATTACTATTAGAAAAAATCAAAAAATCGTCCACATACAAAGCAATTATTATTCTTACTTTTCCATTATTCTTTGCAAACAAACATGGTTCATATTCACAACTTTTAAAACCTATTTTATAAAGACAGTCTTTGACTCTTTCATACCAAGCTAAAGACGACTGCTTGAGACCATAAATAGCCCGCTTTAATTTTAATATATATCCCCCACTTTTGTTTGCAAAGCCTTCAGGGATTGACATATAAATGTCTTCCTTTAACAAGCCATTTAAAAAGGCTGTAGTAATATCTAAATGTGTAATACTCATTTTTAACTTAACACTTAGGGCAAACAACAATCTAAGAGTTGAGTGACGCACTACTGGTGAAAATGTTTCTGAGTAGTCTATTCCCGGCTTTTGCGTAAAGCCTTTAGCTACAAGTCTAGCTCTATACCGCACTTTGTTGTCCACATCATACTTTTTATTTAACACCCAACGACACTTCACTATTGACACATCACCTGGGTTTTTAACGAGTTCCCATGCATCATTGTCTTCAAACGACTTGAACTCCTCAGCCATGGCACGACTCCACTGCTCCTTCTCAGGCCCCTCGAGAGCCTCCGAGAGTGAGATTTCCTCAGGTGCTGGAACTGAACTGGAAATACACATATTGCTTAAGCCATACCTCTCAGGCTTCTTCCTCAATCGTTTGCCTGGTTGTTCTGGTGTTGATGTATTCGGTATATCTGGCTGTAACTCTACTTTCGACGGAGATTTCGTTAAGGTCTCATCAACATCAGTGTATACTGAAGAAACTGAGGACTCCATATCCTCCTCCTCAACCAAAATATCAGGACAGGTCTCCCCCACTGAATCCTTGCTCTCCATCGCCACACTATTTGACGGTGTCTCATCATCTGGTATCCAGATAGCCAAACCTTCATCTGAGTTACTGTCCGTAGTCTCACCTTCCATCACAACGACATCCCGGCTAGTGATGATAGTCTTCTTAGAGGGATTATACAATCTGTACCCTTTGACATCTTCTCCATATCCCACTAAGATATGCTGTGCAGCTTTTTTATCCCACTTCAAGCGTCTCTCTTTAGGGATGTGCACCATCACTTTACTACCAAATAATCGAATATGACTAAGGTCTGGTTTGGTACCGTACCACATCTCGAACGGTGTTTTTTCCACTCCTGACACAATAGACCTATTTTTCAGGTAGACTGCGGTGTTGGCCGCTTCTGCCCAAAACTTCTTGTCTAGCTTTGCATCATAAAGCAAACACCTCGCTTTCTCGACCACTGTCCTGTTGGCTCGCTCACAAATACCATTTTGTTCTGGCGAGTAACTATTTGTAGTGTGATGTATTATTCCGGAAGCTTTGAGATAATTATTAAATTCACGGTTACAAAATTCTAATCCTCGATCCGTGTGAAAAATTTTGATTCTTTTACCATGTTGATTTTCTACTAGTGATTTAAATTCTTTAAATTTGTTAAATGCTTCACTCTTCTGCTTCAAAAAATATATAAAAGTCATTCGACTGTAGTCATCAATTAGCAACATAAAGTATCTATTACCTGATAATGAATTTACCTCCATAGGTCCACACAGGTCGCTATGAATTCTGTGGCAAACTTCAGTGCTTCTATTACCTACATGGGAAAAAGGTAATCGGCTTTGTTTTCCCTCACAACAGGTTTTACATTCGGACTTTGTAATTTCATAGGAACCTTCATACGACAGGCCATTCACTAAGTTCTTCATTTTATTCATATCTTGACTATTAATATGGGCTAGCCTTCTGTGCCACAACTCCCCTGTGACTGCTCGTGCAGCCAACAAACAACTTGGTTTCTGCAACCTCAGCTTATAAACACCGTTGGTTAAGTCAGCTGTAGCAACCAAAACATTATCTTTGTTTCGTATATAACAATGTTGCTCTTCAAATATAACATTGTTGCCATTTTTGATGAGTTCACTGACTGACAGTAAGTTTGTTGTTAAAGAAGGCACGTATAGGGCATCCTTTATCGTAATACGACAGTCCAAATCGGATAATACTTCTACATTCCCGGAACAGACAACTGGAACTTCAGTATCATTCGCGACAACAATTTCAGGTAAACACGGCGAAAAATTTTTGTCTTTCAACCAATCCTGGTTTACTGTGAGATGTGCGCTTGCGCCGCTGTCCACGTAGAAATCCTCTTTATTAAATTTCCCGTTGAGGAAAACAACATTAAATATGCACTTATTTACGTTTTTTTTTAGCAATGGGCATTGATTTCTATAATGGCCATTAACCTTGCATTTATAACAGGTAACTTCTTTCCCTTCTTTTGTTGTTGATGATGCATCTGTCATCGTTGACACTTTTTTGTTTGACGTTGACATATTACTCATATTTTTTCTGTGTTTCAGATTTCCGGAGTGATATTTGTTTTTCGCGGCAAATGCCGCAGCACTTCCTTCAAAATCATTACCAACTTCCGGCATGTCAAGTAACTTTGACTTTATGACGTCGGCGGTTATCGATATTCCAGAATGCTCGATCGCCATTATCATCGGCGAATACCGATCTGACAAACCTGCCAATAATAACGATCCCAGCCATTCATCCGTTATTGTAAATCCTGTGCCATTCAACCTTTGCGCCGTTTCGACCATTTGAGTCACATACGTTGCCATTGAATCACAGTTTTCAAGTCTAATGGATATCAAATGTCGAAGCAAGGTTATTTTTCTTGAAAAACCAGAGTCGTCAAACATGGTCTTCAATTTAGCCCATAATTCCGCTGAGCTCTGTGTATTCTTGATATGCACATACAATGCAGGATCTATCGTTAATACTAGTTTTGCCTTCGTTTTTGCATCTTCCGCTGGTTTAATATCAAATCCAGTTGGCGGATTAATGTACTTGTCCATTCCATCAAGCACCAACAAGTTTTCGGCAGCAAAACACCACTCGTCATAATTCTCCCGGCCTTTTAGTTTCGGGACACTGGTAATATAGTTCGTAGCCATGTTTCCGCGATACACCGTGCACTATTTATCTATTTTGAACCACAAAATAACTGATAAAAACGACAATCGCCCATAACCTTTTAGTAAAAGTCGTGACGGTTCGCAACAGACTAATTTATTTTCCAAAATGGAGGAACAGGGATACAAAGACAATATAAATTATAATCACTATGGAATGTACACAGATAACAAATCAATGAGCTAAGACTTAAGACACATAGTTGCACATTGTGTAAAATAGATGGCGCTAGCAGTATCAATTGAACATTACAACATATTATTATTTTGATACACTATAATAACAGTATTGTATATTAAAGGCAACTTGATAAAATCATAATTGTCAAATTCTGTGTCATATAGAATCTTTACATATTATAAAACAAAGTCGCTTATTTTTCCCTCGTGTCCCTTTGTTCCCTTTAGTGCGACCGCACATTGGAGACACGACTGTAGTTAGACAGTCTTGTTTCACATAGACAAGTCAGTCTTACGACACAATTAAAACAGTTTGTCTATCATGTGGCGCACACCAAGTCAAAACTGTTTTGACTACGATGACGCAACGCATATATTTTATTACGCTAAGACTAATAGGAGAATGTGGAAAAAAACGGGGGAAATTATTTGAAAGGGCTTATCTCGCGAAATACTGGAGCAAGGTAACGCACTTGCATCACTTCAGGGGGGTGAGCCAAGACCTTTTCTTTATCGCTTCTTTATACAATCGCCGATCAAAATGTATGGAATTGACATAATAGTCCGGTCTAATTAGACGCTAAAAATCGTAACCTCGGAATAACTCGCATAGAGCTGAAAATTGGTAGAGACATTAAATACATCATTACAAATAAAACCTCAAAAGTCCCCGGGGATGCTCCTTGTGCAAAAATTTTTATTCAAGGTCAAAGGTATGAAAATGAGGTTTTTCCTGTTTTTTTTCCAAACTGTATATTTTATCACAAAAATAGGTACGGCAAGAGTGTAGATCATAGAATTCTCTACAAAAAATATTTAGTCATTTTTTTTCATACGACTTACCATTCCTTATGAATGGCGGGCTTAAAGTTTGGGAAAATCATATCTATGCTTATATTATAAAGCTAAAGAATTTGTGGAACTACTGCTTTGAACTGAAGAATTCGTTTTTTGTTGCATAGTCTTATTTATCGAGGAAGATTTGAGCTATATAACATCACGTCGGTACCAATAGGAGCAAAGAAACAGAGGAAAATGGGGAAAAACGGGGAAAATTATTTGAAAGAGTTTATCTCACAAACGGCTGATGCATATTTTATGTTATTTGGCACATATATAAAGTAGACCACGAGGAAGGACATGGGCTATTTTGTTTCTCGGGAAAATGTACGGTTTCCGTGAATTATATAACTAGCAGGGCGGAGTGGAACTTCTTGTACTAAAGCATACAAGGGCTGTTCACAGCCAAACATACTTCTGTGTGACTTATTACCGTTACCAAATCTGAACTTTTCAAGTCTCGAAGAGCAACAGTACGCTTGCAAGTCACTCAGAAGTGTGTCAGGCCGAGAACATTAATTCATTTTTTTCAAACAACCCTATAGTATGTAGTAGAGATCAACTACGATAACTTGGCGCGCCCCTCCAAAATTCAAAACGTTTGAAGTGCGTTGTCAAAACGTTTGAGGTGCGTTGTCTTGCGCGGTAGGCTAGTTATGATTAGTTGACCAACAAATCTTGGTAATAAGTGACATTAACTGAAACATAATGTGTACTGTGATTGGTTGAATACTTACTACATACAAACTCTTTCATAAGGATGTGATTACACACATTGAAACAGTCATTTGGAGGGGCGCGCCAAGTTATCGTAGTTAATGTCTACTAGATGTTAAGCGTGGCTCCGCCCGCGTTAATTATAAATTTCATAGAAACCGTAAATTTTCCTGAAAAACAAAATAGCCTATGTCCCTCCACGTGGCCTATTCTATACTTGTGCCAAATAACATAAAAATTGCTTCAGCCGTTTGTGTGATAAGCTCCTTCAAATAATTTTCCCCTTTTTCCCAATTTTCCTCTGTTTCTTTGCTCCTATTGGTGGCAACGTGATGTTATATAGCTCAAATCTTCCTCGATAAATAAGAATATCCAACAATAAACGAATTCCTCAATTCAAAGCAGTAGTTCCACAAATTCTTTAGCAAATTTAAATATAAGCATAGATATGATTTTCCTAAACTTTAAGCCCGCCATTCATAAGGAATGGTAAGTCGTATGAAAAAAAATGACTGAATATTTTTTGTAGAGAATTCTATGACTACACTCTTGCCCTACCTATTTTTGTGATAAAATGCACAGTTTGGGAAAAAAACAGGAAAAACCTTATTTTCATACCTTTGACCTTAAATATTTTTTTTTTGCATAAGGAGGAACCCCGGGGACTTTTGAGGTTTTATTTGTAATTATGTATTTAACGTCTATACCAATTTTCAGCTCTATGCGAGTTATTCCGAGGTCGAATGTTTAATTTTCCCGGGGTATAAGACGAGTCGAACGACAACGTCACGTTAACGAACACTTATGTCAATTCCATACATTCTATAACGAAACGATAACGAAAAAGTTCTGGTTAAATAGCCTGATATTGCGAGCGCCCATGGGCGATGGTAGTTGCTTTCCATCAGGTGGCCCGTTTACTCGTTTGCCCCCTAATTTTATATAAAAAAATGATTGTCTATTGGCGTTTCTTCCACGTTTATGAGAATGAAGTTTTTCTTTTTTAGCATCTTGCCTGGATCGAGCTTTGGTCATGTTGCACTGACATAGCACAGAGTACGTATTGGAGCTACTATAATGATTATTATTTACCTTCACTATAATCATATAGAACAATCGAATAGCACTTTGCTTGTGCATAAAAATATTTTAATTAAAAGATTCGATATAAAAACTGTTTGGAGCGCAGAGATAAAATGCCTTTGAATAAAAAAGAAAAACACTTAATTCATAATGAAATCTCATTTGACGAGGAATTTAATGAGACTGTTTCCACTGTTGGACGAGTAATGAACAAATATCGCAATTTCATTACTCGGACAAACGAACTCGTTGGGAACGTTCAACGTACTTACCGTAATGACGTGACAACGTTCTTGAACGTCAGTTTACGTGAACTCGTGAATGCCGGTTTACATTATTTCACTGGAATGCACTGTATGGCTGCAGTACCCGTTTACATTATTTCAGTAGCAATCCAGTAAAATCCAGTAGCAAGCAATGTAAATCTACTACCTAATAAGTGAATTTGATATGAGTTATGACGGGCTCTAGGACTCTTTCTAGGACTTCTAGGACTTTTTGTAGCGGTGCGTTTAGCAAACAGCAGAAGGTATTTTTAGGCCTTGAGTGATTCGTGTTTGTATAACGACTGTATTAGTGCCTGTGTGCTAAGGCACCAGCGACCACTTCGCGACTGTATCGGTGCAGACACGCGACGATATCGCTACATAGTCGCCGTGTACTAGTTACCGCCCAAAGGCTTCAGTCTCGAGATCAGCGGGCAGCGGGGCGGGAACGACAGCGGCGCGTTCCAATATATAGATTTATATGTGGATGAGCCGTCGAATAATACTAATAATCGGTAGTAAGATCGCCTTTAAAATCGAATTCGCGAAAGCTCAAAAGTTAACTCACACGCGAACGAAGTCACACGGCATTTAAGCTTTTAAGTTACATAGTACATACAATCACTCTCGTACTCGAATTCTATTGTCTAGTACTATGAATATGAAGAAGAACTTTAATTACCAGACCTCTTAGTTATAATATTTCTATTGTTAATAAAAGAAGACATACAAGCTTACTAAAATTAAGATACAATAAGACAACTACAATAAGATTCAAATTATGAATTTAGAGGACGTTTTAATGTAATTTTACTTAAAGGTAGCCTTTCAAAGAGACGCGCGTCTATAGCGATCAGTGGCGACGCGACAGTGCCGCCGCGACAGAGCGACAGATACATGTTCTATGCAGATGCAGCGACACTAACGCGGTATCCGAGACGTGACTGATTGTTAGTGACCATGATAGTCGTTCCCTAGAATTTCGTCTGCATAGAACATTTGTCTGTCGCTCCGTCGCGGCGGCACAGTCGCGGCGTCACTGACGCAGGACGCTAGTCACAGGTTACACGGTCAAATTTTCATCAATCTGTTCCATCAATCTGATTGACGGAATATTGATGGGTTTAAAAAGTTCATATTAATAATACCGACTTCAAATTTTTGTACGTAATTAAGAATTAAAATTCCCTATCTCTAAAACTACTGAACCGATTTTGATGAAACTTGCAGTATTCCCTAAATTGAACAATACCTAGTACAATAAAAAAAGAATCATTAAAATCGGACTTGTACTTCCGGAGATATGCGTGCACAAACATTAAAACATACATACATACATACACACATACACTTTTTAAATTTGGCACATTTGTTCGGAAGCTGTCATAGATTAACATAATGTACAAAAACTGGGCAGTTCTGGAAATATTACATACATACGCGTCGAATTGATAACCTACTTTTTTTGAAGTCGGTTAAAAATACGATCAATCCATCAATCCGTGGCGTACACGATCAAATTTTCGTCAATCCGTACCGGATTGATGGATCAGATTGATGAAAATTTGACCGTGTAACCGGCGACATAGATGCTCGCTTCGAAAGGCTACCTTTAAAGTAATTTACTGGGCGTGTGTAATTTCTGGTGACTTCGTAATGAATACTCACCACCAAATTGATTACTCGTCATTCCTGTGACCGCGTGACCCCATTCCTTGTCCATTTAAATTAAATTATATAATACATATCTTCTAGATTATATGATGATGATAATATATTAAATTCTCATGTCTAGTGGACAGTCGTGACCCTCTAAAAATAGACTAAGCAAATAAATTATTAGGTTTCTTTGTTCTCTTACAATTACTGAAATACTAAACTGCCTACGTATATAGAATGCATCGTACTTATTATGACTTAGTAGTGGGCAGTTGGAGCGTAGACATTTTTCGTAAATTTTCAAATTATAAGAAAACGATCAACAATATTATGAAAGCCAAATATTTGCCATCTCTTGTTTCCACCCCTGACATACAATGTTGATTACTAAGACAATGATTTTTCACATTCTTTTCTTTTTTCTTAATCTAAGTAAATATTGTTTATATTTAGCTTTTATTGTAACCTATAGTTTGTGCGTTTTAAGATGATATGGGTGACACATTATAATTGACAATAGTAGGGAAGTTACCTAAAAATTTTAATCGATAATTTAAAAATATCAAATCAATTCGTAAAGGAATTGCAATCGAAATTATCGATTTCGTACTGACGTTTCAGAGTGGCGCTAGCGATTTAGGATGGCCGCACTTTTTATCGATTTGATTTCGATTCAACAGTGTCAATCTCTATCGGCATAAGTTCCGTTTCATGCATCTGACATTTTTCAAATATTTTCGTATCAATAATTTCATACTCCTATTTCACTGTTAATATTTGTAATTTTATATTAATAAGTTAGCATTTAGCAACTTTTCATTTTTATTCATTTACAGTTATAGGAAACATTTGTTTTTGTAGATGGAAAATAATTTATTACATATTTTAGATTTGTTTTCTTGTAAAAAAAATCCGTAGCAAGGAATATGAGAACTGTCACCCATATCATCTTATAACGAACAAACTATAATATAAGTAATATACATAGGTAATATAATTAATGATCAAACGAACTTACCAAGTGAAGTTCGATCATTATTATATGAGTCGCTTCATTCGAAGATATATAATTATTAACCAGTAGTACCTCTGTATCTGCTAGCAATATCTGATAGGCGATAATATTACTCTAAAAAATACTTTTTAGTATTAAAATATTTTGTAGTAAATTTACTATTTATTTATATATTTTTAAGTGTTTTACTCTATTTTTTGGTGTTTAAATATTGAGTAGTAAATTAAGTAAAAAAAATTTATACACAAAAAAAATTTTTTAGCGTTAAAATATTTTGAAATTAATTCTTGTTCAAGAACCTAGGTAATTACTATATTAAGCTGAAAAATAACTCAAACATGTTAAATATTTTCGTATGACAAAATGATTTTGGTATTACGTATGTATGAGAATTTCCAGGGTAGCCCGACTCCTTAAGGCTCTTAATCCGTTAATTAAAATCTTTCGATCGACTAGTGAGTTAATAGAAAACAAGAAGTAGGCTCTTAAATCTATTTTTGCTAGATATCCACTTTTGGGTATTGGCTTGAAAGCCTTAAAAGTTAATTTTCCAAATTAACATGTAATTTTGAAATAAACTTACGAAGTGGTTTCAAATTTAAAATAATTCAATAATTGTATTTAAAATATAATACAATATTTCCGCCGCTTTGTTTGGGGAAAAGAAAATCTTTGAAATAAGGTAACCTTCGATAAGGATACACGAAGATATAGTTTTAAATTCTAATAGTCTATTGATGTCATGATGTATATTAAATTAAGCCAGTGGTCCCCAACCTGTTTTTGTTTTTGGAACGAAGTTCCCTAATTTTTTTATTTTTCATGCGGGCCGCAAACATTTTTGGTCTTGGTGTCGTGGGCCGCAACAAACATTTTTAGGTTTAAAAATAACGTAATTTAAAATTAACGATTTACAAGTGAAAAAAGACTTTCACGTTGACTGTATAATATTTTGCCCGTGGGCGTGAATTTCAAAATGATTTAACATCACGCAGGCTACAAATAAAGTCCCGGTGGCCCGCATGCGGGCCGCGGGTTGGGGATAGCTGTGTAAAGCCCACAACAATTATAATAGTAACATCTATAAAATAGATATAAAATTAACTGTCAACACTACGGCTGCGGTGTTGAGCATTTAGTCGCCTCAACGCTCTTAGAACTAGAAAGAGGTTGATTGTAGCGGTATAGTACCAGCGGCGCCTGCCGACGGTAACCAGGTCTACCCCCCCCCCCCCCTTTTTTTTTTTTGACAGGTAGCGGGAAGGGTTTGCTAGAGCCCAAAAGGTACCCGATTGATGGGATGTACTAATTTGTCTCTGAGAACAAATACTGGAACTATCCAACGAAACAATAATAATCTCGGTCTGATATTGAGACAAGACTTATCGAGTCTAAGTGTTATAGGTTTCCGTTACGAAGTTGTCTTTTCTGATAATATATTATCTGATAAGTTTGATAATAATTTATATCGAGATAAATCAGATACTGTTGATAAGTCTGATCATATCGAGACTTTGTTAGGTGAGATCTATAATGATTATAATCGATCGAAATGGAATCGATCTGCAACACTTATTATCAGGAATGTTTTATAAGAAGTATCTCAACTTAATCGTTTTTGGGATCATTTAAAACAATAATCTGGCGAATCCAACGAGGGTGCACCTAACGTCAGTAGGAGCCCTGGATCTATCCGGATCTGGTCCGGTTCTAACAGTGCCGGTACTCGGGAAGGCTTCGGGTTCATTCGTAATCTGATCGTCCCGTACCTATATTGGTCACTTTTAGTGATATTTTCCCGGTCTTAGTGACCTAAAAAAATTAATATTGGGGTAGCTCGTTATAATCGACTTATTTGTCGATAAAATATGTTGCAACAAATATTAAGGGTAGTAACTATAACGTTACGTAGATATTAAGTAAGTTTCGTTATGTACACTCGCGGTGTATCCCGAGTCCCCAAAATTGGTGCAAGATTTGTTTAATAATAATAATTATATACCGGCAGACATAGTAAATCATAATCGTAGTTATATATTTAGAACAAAAGGATCGGGCGAGACGCGCATTGGTTGTTAAGTGATGAGACTCGCAGTCTATCTAGTTATTAGCTCGAAATAGCTATTCTCTATAAAACGGAAAAGATATTAATATAATAATAATAATAATTATGTAGTTATATTTATAGAACAAAGAGCGCGGGAAAAACGCGCGGTAGTTGCAATTTTTTTATTTTTAAGCATTGTCGGAGACTCGTAGTCGATCCATACAAAATGTTGATTTGAAAAATATCAATATATTTTAAATTGCAATTAACTCGCAGTTAATCCCCTCAAACCGGCCAACATAGTATTGTACTTCTATTTTTAGATAAAACATCGTTAGAGACCCGTGGTCAATTCCGATGCATAAGGATTGTGTTTAGAGACTCGCAGTCAATCCACACATTATAGCGGTTTATAAAATAACTCGCTGTTAACCCCCAAACCGGCCAACGTATAGTTCTATTTATAGAACAGATAAAGCATCGTCAGAGACTCGCAGTCAATTCCGATGCATATAAATTGTGCTTAGAGACCCGTAGTCAATCCACACATTATGGCGGTTTATAAAATAACTTAATATATAATTAAACTTGCAGTAATTAACTTGCAGTTATTTCCCCCAATCGGACCAACATATAGTTCTATTTATAGAATAGGTAAAACATCGTCAGAGATCCGCAATCAATTCCGATGCATATTATAGAATATAGATTGTGTAAAAGGACTCACGGTCCAAACACACTGTACTTATTGACTCACAGTCGCAGTACGTGCCGGTTAGTTCAAATAATTGCAGTAATCACCTGCAGTTGTTTCCCCCAATCCGGCAATCATATAGTTTTACAATTCTATTTATAGAACGGATAAAGCATACATAATATTATAGATCGTGTATAAAGACTCGCAGTCCCAACACATTGTACGTTTATTGACTCGCGGTCGCAGTACAAGCCGGTTAGTATTGAATATACTTGACTTGTCTAGGCCTCGGTAGTGCCTGCCGTTTATTTAAGTATTTAATAGTACTTACATGTATTTTCTTACTACACGATAAAATAACACTGACTTTAGTTACTTCCAACACTGACTCAATCATTTTAATAATAATTATAACCAGCTGCAGCGCTTATCATGGTTACTAAGTATTCGTACTCGCGTTGCCTCGCGTTAACAAAGAATGAGACATGCCGGAACGTCCAGTAACCGAGCGTGCGGGTAGTTTTTCAACTACCCACATACGTCTTTGAAAAAACGCGATTGCCTAGCAGATACAGAGGTACTACTGGTTAATAATTATATATCGAAGAATGAAGCGAAGAAATATAATAAGTTTTGATAAATATAAGTTACTCAGTATATACTGTATACTCAATGTTTCGTAGTGGGTTTTAGATATCAGTTTTCTTGTTATTAGTTTAATTTTAGTAACAACCTTATGATAATTATGTTATGTATACTATTTTTGGGTTGCTGTCTAGCCTAGAACTTAATATTATGTTTATATCGTCATCTAATGACTGTAACCTGTCTGTATACTAAAAATAAATAAATAAATAAATATAATAATTATAATACCTCGCACACCGTTTCCGGTGTGTGTGTGTGTGACTTTCATTGAAACCAGGCTAGTTACGCAGGAGTAATTTCATAGTGCAAAAGTGTGTGCGCAGTACACAAGAGCACTATTTACGGCAGATGAAACAGTATACCTGGCATTAATCTAGCGTCAGCTACTTTACTGTAAGTCTGCCGAACACTCGCTCACAGCGCTCGGTGGCGGCGGCAGCTCTAGGCTTTGTCCACATCTGTATCATGATCGCGTATCAGATCTCCGTCGCGTATCACCGAAGCGTATCATGATCGCTAGTGTGGACGCAAAATGATACAGATGTGGACAAAGCCTTACATGCCCATCCGATGCATGGATCATCTTACATGTCAGACAATCAGGTGATCAGCCTACATTGTCCTAACCAAACTTGGAAATAACTTGTTTCCAATGCGGGAATTGATCCCACGATCCACGAGCCATGCTCTAAACCACTGGACCACGAACGTACTATTCTACAACTCACCATTATCACACATTTTCAACTAAAACCTTTTAGCATACTAAGTAGACATATAGACAGACGGAATATAATATAAAAACGGTATCGAAATAATCTGGAATGATCGCTCCAAATCATCCATTTTGTGAAACAAGCTTTAAATCGCGTCGCCATTAATCCAGTGCAGAGCCAACGAGTATTCCGTTCGGGGATCCACATTGATAAATAAAACACAAATACGTTCTTTTATTTTTATTTATTTAATATTTTATTGTGTCCGTTTTATTTTATTAATTATATAAATACTAGATGACGTCCGCATCTCTGTGCAAAAATTAGTTTATCGCGTAAGAACCGTACATTTTTCCCGTATTAAAAGTATGTTATATCCTTTCCCGGGACTCAAATTATCTCGAACCGATCAGCGGCTTGGGCGTGAAAAGGTAACAGACAGACATATTATAATCATCGAAAGATTTTTTTTATTGTAAGTAATTAAAAAAAAGAAATAATTGAATTCCTAATTTGTAGTGCTTGGCGCCAGCTGAGATTTGAGAACCAAATCTTATTTTAATGGAAAGTAAGGTTGTTTTTGGAGAAACAGTAATTAGTTTCCTAAACAGGGCTTTATATTTTAACAATTATTGTTTGTTAATAGACCAAAATAGTCACTATTACAGTGACGCTTTTGACCTTGAGACGGGAGTCCACGTTGTGACGTACTTACTCCTCATGCGTTACTAAGTAGTAAGGTCACAAGTAAGTCTTATATATATTTTAAATTCTCGTATTTGTTGCTCCTCCAAATCGACTGGACCGATTTCCGAAACAGGGAATTGCGCCTGCCAAAATTCCTATATTTGTAAAACATGGACCAGAAATTGTGTTAATTTTCATGTCTGACGTTGTATCATAATTCAAGGTGAGAAATGACAATTTATTTCTCGGCCGGAGGAACTTCTTTGATGCTAGGCATATTCTTCAAAACAAATATGACAAGACAACATTTTACGTATGAGCTGATTCATGATGATGAGCTGAGCAGAGCAAATCTGCAAAGGTTTAATTCATACGCATACTAATATTATAAATGCTAAAGCGTGTCTGTCTGTCTGTTTGTCTTTCTGTTACCTCTTCACGCTTAGCCCGCTGATACTCTAAGTCCCGGGAAAGGAAAAAGAACAGTTTTTATCCCGGAAAAATGTACGATTTCCGCGCGATATTCGAATTTTGGCTCAGCGAAGTTACGGGCATCATCTAGTATTATATTATATCAATGTACCACGAGCGGTGTTTGTCAAAAACGTGATGTATAACCCGCCGCGGACCGTCGATTGTTCGACCGTGATATTTGTGTATGGGAAATTTAAATATGGACCAATATAATATATCCTTTGTTCAAATTTGTACAACAATCGACGGAATCAAGTTTATTGCGCTGTTAGTTCCCAGTTTATTAAGGTGTAATCAAAACAACGGGGAATTTCATACACATTTTGATTTGAATTAAAATGAATAGGGCGTCGATTGTGTGAATTCAAGGCTGTTCATGTCACAGTATCAGTATTTACCAGTAGAACAAAAAGAAGTAGTTTAGCTGTGTTCATGAAATCAAATTGCAGATAAAAGTTAATTTAGGGCACTTAATTAACCCATAAGGACACCGGTGACCGCGACAACAAATAACAATAGAATAACAATAAGTATATTTCCAAGAATCCGCGATCAAAGGATTAAAATTGTGATTCAGGTGACGTAGTATTAAAATTTATGGTACTGTTTTACTGTTGTGTAATATAATTTTATCGTTAAATATTTACGAAAATATTCTAGAAATGTACAAGACGTGTTATCGGAGAGCAAGAATAAGGCTGTAATGTATAATATTAAGGCACGTGAGGAGCGACCGGGCATAGGTCATAAAACCTTAGCGAAGTGGATCTTAAAATTATATTACCTCGAACAACAACAACAAACATTAAATCTAGAGACAAAATTTATTATTGAATAATCTTAAAGCATTAATTCCACAATAATATTTACACTACATTACAATAGATGAAACGGTGTAATACAAAATAATAATATAAGTCAAATGTAATAAACAAATAACCCAAATAAAATAAAGGACAAAAAAATATTACTCATGATTTTTACTTATCCTGATCGAAACGACGAAGGCAAGCGGTCGACGGTTAGGCATAACTTTAAATAGTCTGCTTTCGTAGAACTTATTGCGGACAGTCTACGGCCGTAGACTGTCCGCAATATTGAGTAGACCCTCTACGAGCGTAGCTGTTTTATAGAAATTCAAAAAAGTATCTTTATTGCCAGATGAATTTTAGTAATCTAAGATATACGATACATAAGAGCTAGTTTATATATTATTTAAATGAAAAACCATAAAATCATAATTTTAAGCTCAAATTATGATCCATTTTTGAAATAATAATCAAGTAAAATACGTATCTATCGTCATTAATTTATCTGTGTACTAATCTCTAAAAACATGAAAGTTATTTCGACTAAATATTCGATGGCAACTTTGCCTTGCAAAGAAATTGTTAGATTATATTTTGTTTAACTTTTTAATTGTTTGATTACTTTTTGTTAAAGTTAAATGATTATATTATTATGTATCAGTTTTGATACTAGAATGAGGATATCCATAATATAGTCCGCTATAACTATGTATATTACTCTCATTTCATATTTAAGGCCACGTACGGTCCGTCCCAATAACCAGATTCTTGCTGGAAATTGAGTCGTAAAAAATGTGTCCAAACACTTGAAGGGTTTCGATTAACCTTTCATATCACGTTCAAATCAAAATCCATAAATGGTGTTCGCTCTTCCAAAGTCGCTACGTTTCTATGGTGAGTCGTAATACCGTCGATGCTCTGTGCCCTTTGTTCCGAATTTGCCGATTAGGGACACGCGTTTCGAATACAATCTTGGTCACTATTAGTATATTATACGAAAAATATGCTGAGGTGTCCATGAATTTTGAGCCATTAGTTTTAATACCTGGATGATTGAGCTTACTCGGTATTTTTTTTCATCATACCTATGCGTGTTGGATATCTTTGGATAGTCTTCAAAAATCATGTTGAAGTTTCTAATATCATTTTTTTCTAACCTGAATAGTTTGCAAGAGAGACTCTTCCAAAGTGATAAAATGTGTGTCCCCCTCCTCTAACTTCTAAAGTATAAACATGATAAGTTAAAAAAAAAATGATGTACATTACTAAAAAGACTACCAACGAAAATTGGTTTGAACGAGATCTATCTAGTAGTTTTTGTATACGTCATAAATGGTAAACTTTAAAACTAATTTTCATTATATCAACTGAAATATAAAAATAAATCAAAAACCTTTTAATTTCATAAAAATAAACTTTATTGCTGCTACGGAACCCTTCATGGGCGAGTCCAACTCGCACTTGGCCGGTTTTATAATATAAGTAGGATTACAAAATCAGGATTTTATGTCACGTGTATTACTGTGTGAAGCTTGAATTACGTATATTATTCAGGTAATTTGGTATGAATTTCACAGAATATCCTTTTTTCTTTGTAAATATAATGTTCCAGAAAAAAGGGATAGCTTATCAAAGAGAATAAAATTCCTCATTCATCGGCAATTTTTGTCTCAAATATGTTTCATATATTTTTTAAATTAGTAACACGAGTAAGGTAAATAATAAGGTAAAGTGTTTGTTTTCTGGATATTGCTGACAGTGGATAAAAATTACATCTTTGTTGATGATTTATTAAAAAAAAAACTTAAAAATAACATAATCATTTCAATTACAAAGCGTAACAAGCTCGTTTTACTTTTATTCAGTTAATTGTTTTTTTTTTTTTACAATTTCGACGCCAAGACAAAAATGAGTAGGATTATGAGGTATCGTAAGTTGATTTAGCGATATTATATTCTCATATTATGTTTATATGATAGTCCGTTAAAATTGTTAACTTTAACACGAGTCCTTCAGGTACTTACCATGGTGCCAGACTGACGTGGTGTCTCATCGTATCGTCCAATATTATATAGTAAATAATCGTCCATATGTATTAATAAATATGATTAATAACTAGCTAAAAGCTGAGCTTTGTGGGGGCTCGCGTCGTCACACATTGACTGACCAACACATCTACATATAAATAAAATATTACTATGTAAACACATATCAATAGGCGTGATAGTTTTTTCGTAAGGTATACCACAACATTTTGAGATTGTAGCATAAACTAGTTAATTTATTTAAAGATTTATTAAATCTTATTTTAATTATTTGTCACATTAATGCCAGTCACAAATTGTTGCCAATCACAAACGACGGATCGAGGTAAATTATGGTAAATCTCTTATTTACATTGATATAAAGATAGTATATTACTCCTGGATTCAACGGAATGGCCCCGTGGGATTACCCGTGCTAAAGTAAAACAATATAACATCTACAATATAACAATAAAACATAATACACGAGGTGAGAATTTTCGGAACATCTGTTGAGCATTGGGAATTAGGTGAAAATCCATACTAATATTATAAATGTGAAAGTGCGTCAGTCTGTCTGTCTGTTCTCCTCTTCATGTCCAAACCGGTTTTGCTGAATTCTTGTATGGATTATACTTTCAGTCCCGGGAAGGGACATAGGAATTAGGATACTTTTTATCCCGGAAAAATATACGGTTCCCGCGCGATATACAAATTTTGGCGTAATGGAGTTGCGGGTCATCTAGTAGATTAATAATTTTACCGCCTTTGCTTGTTCTACTTTATGTCTGTGCCAAATCGCATCAAAATTGACTTACTAGTTTTGGAGCCTGTTTGACACAAACAAACTTTATCTCTTTATAAAGGTAAATAATATGTCGCTACATAAATATTGCAACTTATCCAAATCGTGTTTTAAAAAGTGTAATGGCGACGACAATATACAAAGTTTATGTTTATCAACGACAAACGTATTCTCACCGGTCTTAGTTAGGGTTCCGTACCCAAAGGCTAAAAACGGCACCCTATTACTGCGACTTCGATGTCTGTCCGTGTCGACGCATCACATCATCGACGTCACATGCACACAATATGCGTCCGTCCGTCAAGTCCGTCTGTCTGTCTGTCTCCAGGCTGTTATAACTCAAGAACCGCTATAGCTAGACTTCTAAAATTTTCACAGATTATGTTCGTCTGATGCCGCTATAACAACAAATACTAAAAACCAAATTAACCCTCAATTCACTATGTGAAATTTACTCACGTAGCTACCTTCTATGAGTCCCTGGGACTTACATATTTTAAATGTGTGTTTTTATGAATTAATGAAACAAATTTCATCAACATTTTGATTTTGTTTAACAATCTTCTTAAGTAAGTAGTAAATTATAAGAATAAATAACAAAAGTAACCAAACTTCAGAGATCCTATTGAAAATTAAAGAAAAGCCACTTATCAGTCTTTTAAAACCATGAGCAGTATTTCCGGACCTAAGCGACATGCAAACCTTCAAGAAAAGAGCGTATTCCCTCTTAAAAGGCCGGCAACGCACCTGCAGCTCTTCTGATGTTGCGAGTGTCCATGGGCGACGGTAGTTGCCTACCATCAGGTGACCCGTTTACTCGTTTGCCCCCTTATTTAATAAAAAAAAATGATATTTAAAGATTTCTCTAAACTAACAAATATTCTAAAAATTAAAAAGAACTTAACGTTTTTAAGCCAATAAAGGTACACAAAATAAAATAAAAATATAAACATTAATGCATGCTTCTATACAAAGAAAAAAAAAAACGTGCAGTGGGTTTCTACCACTATCTAAAAGCTACGTCGGCATATATTTTTTGAGCAAGTAAAACATATCCGCTTCAGACATTTTGTGCACAGATGAGCAGTTTTTGTTCTCTTGATGTAGTGGCATAAAAAGTTATACTTTCCCTCCTAGCTAACTTGTTTCAGGGTGGCTCACATCTTCAGGAATGTCATTTTTTCATCCAAATCTTCTTGAAGCCAGGCTTCTAGAATGGAATCTGCTCCGTCTTCTCTTAGATTGATAAAGTCATATTTTTTAAGAGCCATTTTATAATTGTACAACAGAAAAATAAAGCATACATAATTTAAATCATAATAACGGCGAAAAATCAACATTTCAAAACTTTAATATATAAATATAATCATAACGTAATTCACTAGTATGAGTCCCTGGGACTCACTCGGCGTAATAACTCACCAAATGTGGTATGTACGCACTCATCCTCTCGGCACCATGTCGCCCGCGTCACCACATGAAGGCACTGAGACGTGGGGGAAAGTAGCTGCTAAGACTTTCGAATTATGGCCGTTTAAAATTTGATGTGAGTCCCTGGGACTCAGGAAGTGAATTAAGGGTTAAAGTTAATATGGGGGCTCCCATACAACAAACGTTAGTTTTGGCCTTTTTGGCTCGTAATCCATAATGGCAACATAATATGGAAACTTGAATTTTTTACAAAATCCTCAATTATATGTGTACTTTAAAATTAAACAATAAAATTAAAATAAAATAAATAATTACGTGGGGCTCCCATACAAGAAACACATTTTTTCCATATTTTCACTCTATAACGGTACGGAACCCTTTGTGCGCGAGTCCGACTCGCATTTGGCCGATTATTGTCTTTATTTTCATCTGGAGTAAAAAACTTTTGTAAGTTGTAAATAACGCTTCTTGCTGTAAACAATAGAACTATTACTTTTCATTACTAGTGGCCGGAGCATTAGCGCGCCATCCATCTTCTGGACCGTTAGCTCTCAACGGGTTACCTTTGTGGAGCTTATTACGCAGCGCTGCATTGTTAGAAAATGTTTTCTGATGTGCTACTAAGTAATGGATTGTTTTAAACATTCAATTAATATGAATGATAGCCGCTAGGGATTAACTGAGTTGCTAAAATCCTTACTAATATTATGTGAGAAAATGTGTCCGCCTGTTTGTCTGTTAACCTTCTTCCTTCTTCATCTTCACCCTTTCCCGTCTCTTAAAGTAATAAGTCTCTCAAAGTAAAATATAGGAAAAGATAGTTTTTGTCGTGGAATGTACAACTCCCGTGTGATAAACGAATTACAACGCAACGCATTGTCATCTAGCTGGACATAAAATGTAACGATATAATATGTATAATAAATGATCAAACGAACTTACCAAGTGAAGTTCAATCATTATTATATGAGTCGCTTCATTCGAAGATATATAATTATTAACCAGTAGTACCTCTGTATCTGCTAGGCAATCGCGTTTTTTCAAAGACGTATGTGGGTAGTTGAAAAATTACCCGCACGCTCGGTTACTGGACGTTCCGGCATGTTTCATTATGTTTAGAGAGAAGTAATGCAAAAATTCTTTCTTTCTTTCTTTGGGTACTGCAGCAAACATAGTTTCGTGCAGACTGGGTGGGAGGGAGATTATGTCTTCGAATGAAGCGACTCATATAATAATGATCGAACTTCACTTGGTAAGTTCGTTTGATCATTTATTATATTTCTTCGCTTCATTCTTCGATATATAATTATTAACCAGTAGATTTTCAGAGTAAGGAAAGAAAGATTTTTTTTACGAAATACCAAATTCATTATGAATAGTAATCATTATTATATTGGAGAAAGAATTTAACAATAAATAATAATAATAGTCAGAAACGAAACGTAAGAGACCTTTATGGTTTGTGATTTAAATGATAAAATACTGGGATCATGGTGATTATACATAATATTATAACTGATTCAGCGAAACTTTGTTCGTCGATAAAATTATGGCTAAGGAAAATATCGAAAGCATTGGAGTCGCTAGTCCTGCCTTTCGACTGTCGTCTTACTAATCGTCATTAATCGTGTCCAGTTTCAGTCCCCGTGTCTACGCTCGTGTCGACGCTCGTGTCGATGCTCGTGTCGACGCTCGTGTCGGCGCTGCGCCGATCTCGCACAGCATCTGATTTATCCTATTTAATATAATCTTGAATAACCATCGCATGGCGTAATAACTCAAATATAACTTGAAACTTCTTTTTTAATAAAAAAGAATTACATAAATTAATAACATCACCGATCCAATCACGCCCGGGAGTTGATGTCTTTGTAATATAAATTTCGATACCGCTATTTAAAACCGTAATTTTTTATTTTGCCGAGTTTTATTAGGCAGAAAGTTTTAAGTCAATGACCAGTATTCAGTTGGTTCAGAGTGCAAGAAAAAACAAATAATTTATAAGTGGATCCCGGGTACTGTACTACTCAGGTATGTATTTATTATACAGGTATTTTTACCGGAAAGCTTATTTCGAAAGACGCTTCAGTCTTCACACATTCGTCTGAGCCAATGTCACCAACCAATAAAGTCAACATTGTTCATAAACAATGACAGTACACAGTAGATAATATCGAATCGGCTGTAGAAGATAATATCGTAATTCGTATTACAGCCATTGTCAAATTGTTTGGCTAAGGTTCCGATGGAGTGGACGAATATCTCTGTAATAAGTCTATTTAGTTAATAAGATTAAACAGAGTATTTATCTAAAATCTAAGTCGAAGTAAAGTATTTTAGAATAAATTTTAAGGAGTCTACTGCTTTAACTGGGTCCAGCACTGCGGTCGTCGATAATGTGATTATTGCATATTAATACGATTAAAAGTCGAGAATATTGTGTTCTCGGTCCACCAGGCTGAATATTTTAACAATTATTATTCAAGAATAAGTGTGATTCTTTTATCGTATTTATCATTGCATATTTTATTTAGTATTAAATATTTTAATCGCTTAAAACTAGTTGCATTCCTCGGCGGGGGTCAGGAATCAGGATATGAAGGTGTCAAAATATCTATCAGTTGAGATAGCTCACGAGTACATTGATTTATCTGTTCTATATTATTTCGTTTTTAATAGGCATATATTTTTATATAATATGTCTAATATATAAAATTCTCATGTCACGGTGTGCGTGGTTGAACTCCTCTGAAACGGCTCGACCGACTTTCGTGAATCTTAGCGAGCTAGGGTTGAGAATCGGGCAACATCTACTCTTTTATCTTTATATTAATAAGTGTATTCATTTGTTGAATAAATAATAGTAAATTGTTACAACTCGAGACTGACTATTGTTTGTGCGACGGGATAGCAATCATGAACTTTGCCATGGTGACATACTCTTTAGTAGGTATAGTCACTTCAATAAAATAATAATATTATGAGCGAAATACTTTATATGGCAAAACAACGTTTGCCTGGACAGCTAGTAATGTTATAATAATATATATTACAAACGTCAAGACATAAATATTTACATATTTTTTGTGGGTTTAATACACCCATGGCACTATTAACAATAAAACGTTAACAAAAAGGGGGCGCCTGAGGCTGAAGTATTGTTGCTTAGAATACTGATATTGTTAAAGCGTGGTAAGTCTAGTCTAGATAAAGCCTACGCCTGGTCTAGTCTCCTTCTTTATATTTTTTGTGAAAAAAAAATTTAATGTAAGCGCATCTGATAGTCTGTATGCCAAGACTTAAGGCTCTTAATCCGTTAATTAAAATCTTTCGATCGACTAGTGAGTTAATAGAAAACATGAAGTAGGCTCTTAAATTTATTTTTGCTAATATCCGCTTTTGGGTATTGGCTTGAAGGCCTTAAAAGTTAATTTTCCAAATTAACATGTAATTTTGAAATAAACTTACGAAGTGGTTTCAAATTTAAAATAATTCAATAATTGTATTTAAAATATAATACAATATTTTCCGCCGCTTTGTTTGGGGAAAAGAAAATCTTTGAAATAAGGTAACTTTCGATAAGGGTACACGAAGATATAGTTTTAAATTCTAATAGTTTATTGATGTCATGATGTATATTAAATTAAGCCAGTGGTCCCCAACCTGTTTTTGTTTTTGGAACGAAGTTCCCTAATTTTTTTTTTCATGCGGGCCGCAAACATTTTTGGTCTTGGTGTCGCGGGCCGCAACAAACATTTTTAGGTTTAAAAAATAACGTAATTTAAAATTAACGATTTACAAGTGAAAAAAGACTTTCACGTTGACTGTATAATATTTTGCCCGTGGGCGTGAATTTCAAAATGGTTTAACATCACGCGGGCTACAAATAGTGTGTAAAGCCCACAATAATTATAATAGTAACATCTATAAAATATATATAAAATTAACTGTCAGCACTACGGCTGCGGTGTTGAGCGTTTAGTCGCCTCAACGCTCTTCGAACTAGAAAGAGGTTGATTGTAGCGGTACAGTACTCTGCCCCCCCCCCCCCCCCCCCCCCCCCCCCTTTTTTTTGACGGGTAGCGGGAAGGGTTTGCCAGAGCCCAAAAGGTACCCGATTGATGGGATGTACTAATTTGTCTCTGAGAACAAATACTGGAATTATCCAACGAAATAATAATAATCTCGGTCTGATATTGAGACAAGACTTATCGAGTCTGAGTGTTATAGGTTTCCGTTACGAAGTTGTCTTTTCTGATAATATATTATCTGCTAAGTTTGATAATAATTTATATCGAGATAAATCAGATACTGTTGATAAGTCTGATCATATCGAGACTTTGTTAGGTGAGATCTATAATGATTATAATCGATCGAAATGGAATCGATCTGCAACACTTATTATCAGGAATGTTTTATAAGCAGTAGCTTAACTTAATCGTTTTTGGGATCATTTAAAACAATAATCTGGCGAATCCAACGAGGGTAACCTAACGTCAGTAGGAGCCCTGGATCTATCCGGATCTGGTCCGGTTCTATCAGTGTCGGTACTCGGGAAGGCTTGGGGTTCATTCGTAACCTGATCGTCCCGTTCCTATATTGGTCACTTTTAGTGATATTTTCCCGATTGTCTGGTCTTAGTGACCTAAAAAAATAAATATTGGGGTAGCTCGTTGTAATCGACTTATTTGTCGATAAAATATGTTGCAAAAAATATTGAGGGTAGTAACTATGACGTTACGTAGATTGGTAGCATTGGTTGTTAACTGATGAGACTCGCAGTCTATCTAGTTATTAGCTCGAAATAGCTATTCTCTATAAAACGGCAAAGATATTGATATAATAATAATAATAATTATGTAGTTATATTTATAGAACAAAGAGCGCGGGAAAAACGCGCGGTAGTTGCAATTTTTTATTTTTAAGCATTTTCGGAGACTCGTAGTCGATCCATACATAATGTTGATTTGAAAAATATCAATATATTTTAAATTGCAATTAACTCGCAGTTAATCCCCTCAAACCAGCCAACATAGTATTGTACTTCTTTTTTTAGATAAAACATCGTTAGAGACCCGCGGTGAATTCCGATGCATAAGGATTGTGTTTAGAGACTCGCAGTCAATCCACACATTATAGCGGTTTATAAAATAACTCGCTGTTAACCCCCAAACCGGCCAACGTATAGTTCTATTTATAGAACAGATAAAGCATCGTCAGAGACTCGCAGTCAATTCCGATGCATATAAATTGTGCTTAGAGGCCCGTAGTCAATCCACACATTATGGCGGTTTATAAGATAACTTAATATATAATTAAACTTGCAGTAATTAACTTGCAGTTATTTCCCCCAATCGGACAAACATATAGTTCAATTTATAGAATAGGTAAAACATCGTCAGAGATCCTCAATCAATTCCGATGCATATTATAGAATATAGATTGTGTAAAAGGACTCACGGTCCAAACACACTGTACTTATTGACTCACAGTCGCAGTACGTGCCGGTTAGTTAAAATAATTGCAGTAATCACCTGCAGTTGTTTCCCCCAATCCGGCAATCATATAGTTTTATAATTCTATTAATAGAACAGATAAAGCATACATAATATTATAGATCGTGTATAAAGACTCGCAGTCCCAACACATTGTACGTTTATTGACTCGCGGTCGCAGTACAAGCCGGTTAGTATTGAATATATTTGACTCGTCTAGGCCTCGGTAGTGCCTGCCGTTTATTTAAGTGTTTAATAGTCCTTACATGTATTTTCTTACTACACGATAAAATAACACTGACTTTAGTTACTTCCAACACTGACTCAATCATTTTAATAATAATTATAACCAGCTGCAGCGCTTTGGTATGGTTACTAAGTATTCGTGCTCGCGTTGCCTCGCGTTAACAAAGAATGAAACATGCCGGAACGTCCAGTAACCGAGCGTGCGGGTAATTTTTCAACTACCCACATACTTCTTTGAAAAAACGCGATTGCCTAGCAGATACAGAGGTACTACTGGTTAATAATTATATATCGAAGAATGAAACGAAGAAATATAACGTACAATGTACTATCAGTGTCTAAGCACACTAGGCCAAAAATACGCGGCCGAAGTTCGGCATGATTACGTCAGCAATGTCAAACGCATACAGATACACTATAAGGGAATATAATTCAGACCGCAACGCGACGAGGCGAGGCGAGGCGCGGCGCGGCATAATGTATGGATTTGACAAATTTTAATTGCGTGAGACGTCTTGCGAATCTGTCAAATGCATATAAATTTAGAAATGCATCTATGCGTCGCGTTGCGGTCTGCATCAACCCTCAGTTATAACGCGACGTAATTTCGGCATGGCGTCATCGGTAATTTAAAATACATTACAGGCGTAATCATGCCGAATTTTGGCCGCGTTTTTTCGGCCTAGTGTGTTTAGATACTCAGAGAAGTTGATTCCTAGGCAGATGGCGGAGGTAAGTAATTTTCCGACCGATCACAGCTAACATGGAATTGACATAAGCCGACCACATGACGAGGTCCGTCAACAGCTGTTTATGAATTAATTTCCTCGACTGTACATACTTAAGAGCAATACAAAATTTAAGCAGCATCACGCTATTTTACATTTTTATTTTATACTGCTTTCAATAATATGTAATAGTAGGGAATTATTGGGCATTCTGTCCCACCTCCGTTCGCTCGCGAACTGCGCTCCGCGCCTCGCTCACTTCGGTGGGACAGAATACCCAATAATTCCTTTTCGTTAATGCTCTGCGAGCGAACGGAGGTGGGACAAAATGCCCAATAGCTCCTGTTCGTTTA
Source organism: Lysandra bellargus (assembly GCA_905333045.1). Taxonomy (NCBI): domain Eukaryota; kingdom Metazoa; phylum Arthropoda; class Insecta; order Lepidoptera; family Lycaenidae; genus Lysandra; species Lysandra bellargus. The sequence goes on along the minus strand of HG995332.1, from coordinate 1,518,317 downwards.
TGCATCAACTGATGCACCTCCGTTCGCTCGCGAACTGCGCTCCGCGCTCGCTCTCTTCGGTGGGACAGGATGCCCAATAACTCCTGTTCGTTTATGCATCAACTGATGGTAAATGAAATGACATGCTCATGACATGTACCTCTGTTCGCTCGCGCCCTCGCTCTCTTCGGTGTGTCAGAATGCCCAATAACTCCTGTTCGTTCATGCATCAAGTGATCAAAAATCGCTTCTCATCGATGATTGGATGGTTGAAATATCTAGCGAGCTATTATAGAAACAATGAATTTCGTATGTTTGAAGTTATCTGTTTATATGAGTCAACACACTGCATGATTATCATTTTGTCATAATCCACTAATCACAGTGGTCGATTGGATTAAACAGCTATGAAATTTCTGAAACAAAAAGAATCACTTCAATTAGAATGTGTCTGTCCTGCAGTTAAAAATGAAGTTAAGCGGCATGGAAATTTACTACCAAATACCATTCGCAGCATTGTTTGTGGTCCCTCAAACTGTGGGAAAACAAACTTAGTAATCAGTTTGTTACTACACCCGAATGGTCCACGATTCAGAAACCTTTATGTGTATTCAAAGTCTTTGTATCAACCTAAATACGTCTTTTTAGAAAAAGTATTGGAAAAAGTTGTGGATACATCGTATCACAAGTATAATCATAACAGTGAAATTTTAAGTCCACAAGAAGCCTTACCTAATTCTATCATCATATTTGACGATGTTGCATGCGAAAATCAAAATAATATACGTGATTATTTTGCTATGGGTCGTCACAAAAATATTGATTGCTTTTATCTTAACCAAACTTATACTAAAATACCCAAACAACTAGTAAGAGATAATGCCAATCTCATCATATTGTTTAAACAAGACGAGATTAATCTAAGACACATCTACGATGAACATGTAGGGTCTGATATGACGTGGTCGCAATTCCGTGAAATGTGTTCAACTGTGTGGAGTAAACCGTACAGTTATGTGGTAATCAATAAGGATTGTGAACGAAATAATGGTTGTTACAGAATGAAATTTGATACATTTATAATAGTGGATTAATTTATTCTATAAAGCATATACATACCCCACTACCTAGTAGTATAACTTGAGACATCAATCAGAGTAGAATTCTTAACATGGAGCGGAATCTTAAGGAACAAATTGTGAAATCAGCGTCTGCAGTGAAAAGAAAGGTAGAAATGATAAAAAATACTAAACACACAAATGACATGGCACTGGAGACGATATTTCAACCGATCGTCAGTCCGCTAAAATTATTAGCAAGCAAAACTGAAAAAAAACGTCATGAAGAAGACGAAGAAGAATCTTCAAATGGTTCACATGAAAAATTTAAAGAATCTGAGACGGATCTTGATGATGAAGAAAATTCAGATAATGACGACTTTCATTCTAAAACACCTGACAAAACGCTTACTACATCACCTTCTGAGGATTATGATATCCATGAGAACTCATTTAAATCTATTCAATCATCACCGAGTATCGCAAACGATTCTTTGTCTTGGTCTGTATCGTCTGAAGCGCTGAAAGAAGATATACCATATGGAGCAAGAAGTGAACGAGGAAAAGTCTTTGTCATCAAAAAATGTGTAAAAGTTGTCAAGCGCGAGTTGATTAATGTAATATATGTGTGTATGTTTGTTCGTTTTAATGTTATCAATTACACCATAGCAGTCATTCAGATTGAAATCCAACATCAATGATTGATCATTGCTATGTAAAACATATAAATATAATTGTAAAAGACTTAAATGAGATAAATATAATAAACGTTTCTTAATAGATATAATTTTGCTTGATTTTAAATAAAAATTAATAATAATTAATCCGTTTTTCGTTTAATTAATGTTTAATAAAGTTTTTTATTTATTGTTATTTATTCTACATATAGTTTATTTTACATTTTTTTTATCTTTATACATCTGTGCATTTTTTTAAAGCATGTTAAATGTTGCATACTTTTATAGCGAATTTAATCTTGAACCAATACCTAATTCCCAAGAAGAGATTAAAATAAAATAAATTATTTTGTTTAAATAAGCAAGTAAATCCGAATTTTTAATGTGTATATGAATTGTGATGATATGGTAAAATATATGCAATATAAACGTTATTTTAGACTAATGATGCCTTACTTCAACTTTCGACCTTATCATTGATCAATGTAGCTGAATATGAAATAAAATTGAATAAAGAAGAATCTACATGGTGCGCTCGCTGCGGCGTTCCATGGAAATGCTTTGTAATTGTATCTCCGCCGCTGTTCATAGTAGGGGAAGCGAGTAAGCTAATTTTGTAGTTACTCGAGTGTCATGGGGCCCTACTAGATTTCGTAGATTAAGTAATGAGGAGAAAAAAAATATTAAGAGCATATCTTATGACAGTGGGGCAGTGACAAACTGCAGCTATTTAGAAGTTAAAAAAAGTAATTATATATATATAAAAATTGACTTTAAAGGTAATTTATAAGGTAATTTATCATTCAATTAAAGGAAACAAACATGTAATCGTCAAGCAGGATTAAAAATATATATGAAGAAGGTTTTGTTTTTAAAATATGGACTTTAGTTTTTGAAAATTTCAAAGAGTCTTTATATCTTTCCCTTTACTTTAAGTCGTCATTGCTTTAAATAAAAGCTTCTTTGGGGTCTACACAACGTTCTCTATTTTAATCTGACAATTTGATACTTAAAAATATATATATTTTTAACGCCCCACTCAGATAAGCTGATTTCTATACCACGTTAACTAGAGACATGTGGGAAGCATACACAAGCTTAATCTGACGCGCTCGAGCTACTGCAGAAATCCCCTAATCGGCTCCCCTACCATAAAACGAGTGTTCGTTTTACAGTATGTATGTGAAATATTATATTCTTGTTTGTCAGCTTGCAGTTTTTTTCAGATCAGGGATGTGAACTAGAAGCGAGAACTCGATTAAAGAGATAATTTAAGAGGCGATCAGTTTTTACCCTATAAATCCAATAAATTATAAATGAATATTGTGTGTATTAAACACGATTATTTTACCTCCAATCAAATTATGAAAATTATCATCCTTTAAATTCATTTACGCACATATAATATTTATATCAACATCAATATGTCAATTATTTGTTTCAAAAATTATTTACAAGCACGGTCTATTGATGTTAATAATTTATTATTTTACTTAGCTATGAATTTGACGCATGGTTTAATTTGCACGCACACAACACAATACAACGTTATTGGAATAAGATTCATTTTAGCTTGGTTGCGTTCTGCTTTACGCAAAATATAGTAGTTTCGCATACTATTTTTTTGAAATATAATATTTGATCCCTTAAAATAGTAGGATACTATAATATATAGTAGCTTTGACAACCCTAGCGACTCAATCGTTCTGTTCTTATGATTTCGCGTCTTGGGTCGTTAATATGCAACGTGGTGCGCGGTGAGTATCATCGTGGTTTAGACCTACATCAAAAGTGAATGGGAAGATAAAGGAATAGTTAAAAGTAAGTGTAGTAGTTATTGTATTCATTATAGATTTAATTCGTTACACAATTATTTAGGTTTTGATTTAAATTGATAATATTTTAGTTTTTGAAAACGATTCATTATTTATTAAGTACATTGTTACATTTTAAAATTAAATAATTACCAATATATTTATTCGTTACCCATCAAATATTTAAATCTAATGTGGTACTCTTATTGAATAGTATTTTTCTATATTAGCTAATATATTTATTTTTTTCAGATGCATGAAAATTAGAGAAGTTCATCAAAAATCACAGCGGAACGCAGAAAAAGGATTAGACCAGGCATTATTTAATTGTAAGTAAATTTGAATCTAAATGTATCTAGTTTATTGAATGAGGTTTATGTAGTAGATACATATTAGAGGTAATTATTTAATCAGAATAATAATTAATAACCAATTACTTACCAGTATTCATTATAGATTTAATTCGTTACACAATTATTTAGGTTTTGATTTAAATTGATAATATTTTAGTTTTTGAAAACGATTCATTATTTATTAAGTACATTGTTACATTTTAAAATTAAATAATTACCATTCGTTACCCATCAAATATTTAAATCTAATGTGGTACTCTTATTGAATAGTATTTTTCTATATTAGCTAATATATTAATTTTTTTCAGATGCATGAAAATTAGAGAAGTTCATCAAAAATCACAGCGGAACGCAGAAAAAGGATTAGACCAAGCATTATTTAATTGTAAGTAAATTTGAATCTAAATGTATCTAGTTTATTGAATGAGGTTTATGTAGTAGATACATATTAGAGGTAATTATTTAATCAGAATAATAATTAATAACCAATAGTTATTTTAATAATAACAAATTTAAATATAAAAATTCATAATATATTTCCTGTAAAACTGTTATTGCATAATATAACGTTAATATTTTCGAGATTATTTGAATGCCAATAAGTCGAAGTTATTACTAGAAACATAATTAATCCATAATTTTTAGATGAAGCATTACTCAAATATCCTTAATCGTCATCGTAGTTTTAAAGTACTCGTGACTCTAAATGGTGATTATTATGTAAGTGTGGATGTACATAACATTCGGTTTTCTTTTTCAGATCGGATGATCAATGACGAAGAAATCTGCATGACACAAACGAAGACATTATTGTGTTTATTTGTATAAATGCATAAAAACTGGTGTTTATTTATTGATAAGATCCTAAATTCCTATCCCCTGAAATGTAAGCTTAAACATACTAAACATCATAGTGTGTTAGTATATTTAAGCCGAGGTATGTTTTTTGGTAAGTGGCACACTGACACACCGAAATGAGCGAGGGCGCGAGCGAACAGAGGTGCATGTCATGAGCATTTCATTTCATTTACCATCAGTTGATACATAAACGAACAGGAGTTATTGGGCATGCTGTCCCACCGAAGTGAGCGAGGCGCGGAGCGCAGTTCGCGAGCGAACGGAGGTGCATCAGTTGATGCATAAACGAAAAGGAATTATTGGGTATTCTGTCCCACCGAAGTGAGCGAGGCGCGGAGCGCAGTTCGCGAGCAAACGGAGGTGGGACAGAATGCCCAATAAATCCCTACTTGTAATGCTTTTCAATATTCTTATTTGGCGCGATGAAAACTTTGGAAAATAACCAGTAACAAAGAAACTTTTAATGTAATACGAGTATCTCGTGATTGCTTCACTAGTAATTATAAGATTGTAAATTAAAAGTCTTATCCTCTCTTTCATTTGAATATTGAAGCCTTAAATATCCTTAGTTAATTCATAGTAAAAGGATATTAGGTTTAATTAATATTTTCTTATGTTTGCACGCAAAGACGAATATTAATGAATTGACTGTAATTAAGTTAAGATCTTTTTATTTAATCGAAATTTGCCTACCGAAACAAAAATTCTTTGCAAGTTGCTCAGTATGCTACCGAAACATTTTTTAATGTTTATTCGCTTAATAATGTTTCTGTTAATTTAATTTTCATACAAACAAAAAGAAAATCAGGAAGAGAGAACAATAAATTAAACTTTTCGGCCGATTCCGGATCCCTTCCTGCCGTCAGCTCAGTTGAAATCGATCTGTCCCTTTGGGCCCATTTTAATTACAACTTTTGCTTTTAAACTCTTTAAAGCGTTTTGTGGAGGTCGAGGAGTCGTCTTGGAACACCGGGTGCCTAATCGACCGTGGCCGTTTAAATGTCCTTAATACTTCACAAGATGTTCCTGCATCTTCGTTTACGTGTCGAAAAACACGTGAAAATCCTTCGTGCGTTTTCGGTGAGACCCTCAAATCTTTTCTTGTGGATTCGCAAAAATCCATACCAATAAGTTAAATGTGTCTGCCGTCTGTCTGTCTGTTACCTCTTTACGCCCAAACAGCTGAACCGATTTTGCTGAAATATTGGTATAGAGATTCATTGAGTCCCGGGTATACTTGTCGGTCCATGGCCGACGGTAGCTACTTTCTGTTATCGACAGCAAACGAGTTTGGTACCACTCGTTTGCTCGTTTGCCCCTAATCTATCTATATAAATAAAAATATATCATCAATTTTGTAAGTCTCGCTGAAACTCGAGAACAGCTGAAGCGATTTGGCTAATTTTATTCTTGAAATGTTCGTGGAAGTTCAGGGAAGGTTTATATTAGGAGGGATGTGATACGATGTGCACCGAGTCATCTAGTTTTATAAAAAAATGTAGAAAGAGGCTGTCTATATATAATATTCATGACTTCTTTTTTATCCTTAAAAATATGTGTAGTCTAACGCTAATGACAGCGGCAACCAGCAAGAAATATACGAGCCCTGCAACGACGATTTATTGTCACACCCGCCACTGCACGTTCAGATTTATTCTACCTCCCACATAACCTTTATGCTCGCGGAGTAATGATCATTCTCCGTAAAAGCTTCAGTGTAATTCCGAATGGGCTATACCTGTGATTTAACGTGTGAAACGGAATGTCGAACCTCATTAGCGTTTAATATAAGTGAATGTGGTTGCGACATATTTTGTTCAATAACGATTGTTCTTTTGATTGGAAATCCATGCTAAAATCCATATTAAAATATTATAAATGGGAAAATGTATCCGTCTGTCTGTCTGTTACCTCTTCACGCGCTAACCACTGAACTTATTTTGTTGAAATTTGGTTCGGAGATGCTTTGAGTCTCGGGAAAGGGCATACCCGGACAAATATAAGTTTTAATTTTGATTATTATTTAAAATTGAACATTTTTATCCTTTCACTATATTTTATTTCATACGAACAGCGAGTAACTTAATAATTCTTATCTTTTCACTTTACAGGCCTCATTTTGCAGTTGAAAATGAATCTTAAGAACTTTATATAAATACTAGCGACCCGCCCCGGCGTCGGTAATATTAAAATCGATAGCCTATGATGCTTCACGTGGTCTACTTCTTATCTGTGCCAAATAACATAAAAATTGCTCCAGTAGTTCGCGAGATAAGCCCTTTCAAATAATTTACCCCGTTTTTTCCACATTCTCCTATTATTCTTAGTGTGATAAAATATAGCCTATAACCTTCCTCAAATTTTTCAAATTGGACCAGTAGTTCCTGAGATTAGCGCGTTCAAGTTAGCCCTTTCAAATAATTTTCTCCGTTTTTTCCACATTTTCCTCTATTTATATTGTATACAGAAATAGTAATAGAGATTTTGCGAGCCCCGGGAATTTATCCCGGAAAATTACATTTTCCGGTTGCCACGCGATAAACGAATTTCTGTGCAACGGAGTGGCGGGCATCAACTAGTTATATATAATTAGATACAAATACGTCACAATATTAAACAGTTCAAGGAAAATGTTCTGTCAACTTCCACGTTTGCTTTCCAAGAAATGATTATTTGACTATAATATTAGGTAGGTACTAGCTGTTGTCCGCAACTTCGTCCGCGTCAATTAAGAAAATTAAATACTTTTAATCACAACGCATTTATGTGGATAAGGGTTCATATTATAATTATACGCATGGATATAATATTATGGATGAAGTTGGTAGATAACAATTTGAAAACTGTCGTTTTAGTATATTGTTACGGATACGGGCAGTTGTTTACCTGCGCGCGACAGTTGCGCGTACCTTCTAGAAAAGCCCGAGCCTTGTTTATGTGAATTGTGTTACGGATACGGGCAGTTGTTTACCTGCGCGCGACAGTTGCGCGTACCTTCTAGAAAAGCACGACCATTGTTTATGTGAATTGCGTATTTACGTAAACAATCCAGAATAGAACGTTCCAGAAGGCGAAGTGGGCCATATAAAAGGTAAACAAGCCGGCAGTCAAGGCAGTTCGATCCGAGCGATCATCAAGGCGACTTCAAAGTGAGACAAGTGATCAATAGTGAGTGATTGTGATAGTGAACTAACGACTCGGCTACGACCTAGGACAGGATAGTGCTCAGTGATTTGGATCTAGTGCTTAGTGTTTGGACTTAGTGATTTGTGTGAGCTAGTGTTTGTGAATAAAGTCTTCAAGAGAGTCACCAGGTCTTTCTCTCCGAATCCTCGAACCCTTGCACGTAACAACTGGTGTCAGAAGTGGGATTTGGAAGATGCCATTGACTCCGAGAGAGGACTTCGAGGGAAGTGTCAGAACAAGGGCGCAACGAGCTGCGGAGGCCACATCCACTGGGGACCAAGCTCCGCCCACTGAGGGACAGGCCCCGCCCACTGGCTCCGCCCACCGGGACCCGCCCACTGGCCACGCCCCCCAGGCTCCGCGCACTTTGGGCGTGGCCACGCCCACTGGCTCCGCCCACCGGGACCCGCCCACTGGCCACGCCCCCCAGACTCCGCCCACTTTGGGCGTGGCCACGCCTACTGGCCACGCCCACCAGACTACTCAGGCCACGCCTACTGGCCCCGCCCACCGGGCTCCGTCTACTTGCTCCAGCCACCAGGCATCGCCCGTAGCTTCTACAGCCCCTCAAATGGCTCCTCAATTGGAAAACATAATTGGGTTAATTCAGGCTTTGCAAGATTCTCAAAGGGCAATGATGGAGGCACAAGACCGCAAGCTCGGCGCTATGCAAGATTCTCAAAGGGCAATGATGGAGGCACATGATCGCAAGCTCGGCGCTTTGCAAGAGTTACAAGAACGCAAGCTCGGCGCTTTGCAGGAGTCACAAGAGCAACAAAAGGACCTCCAAGAAAAGGCGCTTCTAGCTATAAAGGATGTCAGTGACACGGTGACAAAGCTTCGGAAAGATGTCGATGTTATGGAAGAACGAGTACTGGCCGACGCGGAGGAAGCCCCAATAACTGTTGTCTCCCAAGCAAGCAGCGGGAATAGTCTTGTGGTTCAGGGGGCTATTAACGGGTCGGATTGCAAAATGACTCTAGACACGGGAGCCTCTAGAACAATAGTGAACCCAAATTTGGTAAAAGCCGCAAGGAGGCACAAGAGGAGAATTGACTGTCGGCTTCTTACTGCCTCCGGTCAGCCAATACCCGTCCTGGGAGAAATGTCAGTTACGATGAATGTAGGGGGGTCCTTGTACCCTCATGACGTTATCGTGGCTGAGATTGTGGATGATTGCATCTTGGGTTTGGATTTCATGAAGAAGCACAACTGCAGAATTAATGTCGCTGACGGAGTTTTCAAGTGTGGCGAAGAAGAAATTTTCATCCTTGGAGGCGCCTATACCTGGACGAGCGGAAGCTAGAGTGCTGGTGAAACTACCGCCAGCTGGAAAGAAGAAGTCAAACAGATGCGTGTTGATCGAAGACACACCTACCAAGACATCAGCGCAAAAACTGATGACGGCGAGAACCCTTGTTAGTGGAAGCAGTAACGCTGTGGTCAGGGTTTTGAATCTGGGTGATCACGAGATCTGCTTGAACAAAGGTGACGTCATTGGAAAGTGCGAGGAAGTTGTCTGGATGAGAAAGTGTAGTTCGATCACAGGCTCAGACTCAGCCAACGGCAGCAACTATGGAATAGTGACTGAGCTACTCGATGACTGCAAGAGTAATCTGACTTATTCGCAGAGCATGAAAGCTAAGAAGTTTTTACAACGCCACGCGAATATCTTCTCCAGTCAGGAAGGTGACCTTGGAAGAACGTCGATGGTTCAGCACAGGATAGATACCGGAAACGAGAACCCAATTCGTCAACGAGCAAGACGGATACCCATTGCAAAGGAAAAAGAAGTTGAAGGCCTTTTGGAGGACATGAGAAGGCATAAGATTATTGAACCGTCTGCAAGACCGTGGTGCTCACCTGTTGTATTAGTGAAGAAGAAAGATGGCAGCACAAGATTCTGTGTGGACTACAGGCGTCTCAATGATGTCACTAAGAAGGACAGCTATCCATTACCTCGAATCGACGACACTCTGGATACCTTGAGTGGCATGAAATGGTTCTCGACCCTGGACCTGAAATCTGGATACTGGCAGGTGGAAATTCACCCAAAAGACAAGGAGAAGACAGCTTTTTCCACCGGTAAAGGTCTATGGCAGTTTAACGTCATGCCCTTTGGATTGTGCAACGCACCTGCCACATTTGAGCGACTCATGGAGTGTGTACTGGCAGGCTTAGTTGGAGAGGCTTGCTTAGTCTACTTGGACGACGTCATCATTGTTGGCCGCGACTTCGAGGACCATTTGCGAAACTTAGAACGAGTTTTCGCCAAAATAGAGGGGGCCAAGTTAAAGCTGAATCCGAAAAAGTGTCGCTTATTCAGGAGTAAGGTCAACTATCTCGGCCATGTTATCTCCAGTGATGGAATCCAGACGGACCCGGAGAAACTGGAAGCAGTTCAAAATTGGCCAACCCCTAAGAATAAAACCGAAGTGCGGGCATTTCTCGGCCTATGCTCCTACTACAGGCGTTTTGTTAAGGGATTCTCGGAGATAGCCAAGCCATTACATCGGCTGACAGAGGATAAACGACAGTTTATTTGGGACGAGACTTCTGAAGATTCCTTTCAGAAACTGAAGAAACATCTGTGTGAAACACCAATCCTGGGGTATCCACAACCTGAAGGTCAGTTTATAGTCGACACGGACGCAAGCAACACGGCCATTGGAGGGGTGTTATCTCAAAAACAGGGTGAAAGAGAAGTTGTAATTGCATATTTCAGCAAATCTTTATCTAAGCCAGAGAGAAACTACTGTGTGACAAGAAGAGAACTCTTGGCTGTCGTAAAGACGCTACAACATTTCAGCAAATATCTCATCGGCAGACAGTTTTTACTGCGAACTGATCACGCAGCCTTGAAGTGGCTACTGCAATTCAAGAACCCAGAAGGCCAAGTAGCTCGATGGATTGAACAACTCCAGGAGTACGACTTCAAGACGGAACACCGCAGCGGAAAGGCGCATGGGAACGCCGACGCACTTTCACGAAGGCCGTGTTCAGAAGACTGCAAACACTGTGTTAAGCAGGAATCTAATGAAGTGACATTAAAGTTAACGAAAACAAGTCCTTTGGGTCCATGGGAGAATGATGCTATGAGGAAGGCTCAAGGAACAGATGACGACCTACGGCACATCATCACATGGAAGAAACGAGGTGACGAAAAACCAATCTGGAGTGAGGTTGCACCCACTGGCGCTGTCACTAAGGCGTACTGGGCGCAATGGGACAGTCTGATACTTCAAAATGGAATACTTTACCGAAAATGGGAAAAGACTAACGGCAGAGAGTTCCATCTTCAGATAGTTGTCCCAAGAACGAGAGTACCGGATGTTCTCCGTGAAATACACGATGGCGTATCAGGAGGTCATCTAGGTGTTAAGAGGACGTTAACAAAAGTGCGAGAACGATTCTACTGGTTGCATTGTCGAGATGATGTACAGGATTGGTGCCGCAAATGCACTACTTGCGCTGCAGTGAAGGGACCACAGACCAGGAGCCGTGGGAACCTGCGGTTGTATAACGTTGGCGCACCGTGGGAACGAATTGCAGTTGACGTAGCTGGGCCATTTCCCGTGACGGAATCGGGAAACAAGTACTTTATGGTCGTCATGGACTACTTCACCAAATGGCCCGAAGTGTTCGCCATACCAAACCAAGAAGCTACAACGGTTGCTTCTAAGCTAGTCGAAGAAGTAATATCTCGCTTTGGTGTGCCTCTCGAAATCCATTCCGATCAGGGCAGGAACTTCGAATCGCAGGTCTTCCAGGAAGTGTGCAGAATTTTGGGAATGCATAAGACGAGGACCACCGCGTACCATCCACAGTCTGATGGAATGGTTGAGAGATTTAACCAGACTCTAGAGAGGCATTTGGCGAAATTGGTAGATGACAGACAAAAGGATTGGGACAAGTATATACCACTCTTCCTTCTCTCGTACCGTACCGCCGAGCACGAGAGCATAAAAGCTACCCCGGCGTATGTCAATTATGGTAGGGAACTAAGAGTTCCAGTAGACCTCTTGACAGGAGCGTCACCGGGCGAACCAAAGACCGTACAAGACTATGTCTGCGATTTAAGGGAAAAGATGCACTACATACACGCCATGGTTCGGGAAAATGGGTTACAGTCAAGTGAGAACATGAAGACCAGATACGACCGGAGATCGAACACGAGCGGCTTCGAAGAAGGGTCACTGGTATGGCTGCATAACCCAACTCGCCGAAAAGGGAAATCTCCAAAGTTGCAGACCAAGTGGGACGGCCCATATAAAGTGGTTACCCGATTGAATGATGTGACTTACAGGATTCAAAAGCCACCAAGAGGCACATTCAAAGTGGTACACATAGACCGTTTGGCGCGCTATAATGGCAGTAACAACGATGCTCGGGACGAGCATCTCTAAGAGGGGAGTAGTGTTACGGATACGGGCAGTTGTTTACCTGCGCGCGACAGTTGCGCGTACCTTCTAGAAAAGCCCGAGCCTTGTTTATGTGAATTGTGTTACGGATACGGGCAGTTGTTTACCTGCGCGCGACAGTTGCGCGTACCTTCTAGAAAAGCCCGACCATTGTTTATGTGAATTGCGTATTTACGTAAACAATCCAGAATAGAACGTTCCAGAAGGCGAAGTGGGCCATATAAAAGGTAAACAAGCCGGCAGTCAAGGCAGTTCGATCCGAGCGATCATCAAGGCGACTTCAAAGTGAGACAAGTGATCAATAGTGAGTGATTGTGATAGTGAACTAACGACTCGGCTACGACCTAGGACAGGATAGTGCTCAGTGATTTGGATCTAGTGCTTAGTGTTTGGACTTAGTGATTTGTGTGAGCTAGTGTTTGTGAATAAAGTCTTCAAGAGAGTCACCAGGTCTTTCTCTCCGAATCCTCGAACCCTTGCACGTAACAATATTATTGTTTTTAGCAATATTCCGCGAAATATTGTTGTCGTTGTTCTCGGTCGACGATACTGCTCCTAGTAAAAATATTATTTACAGTCTTGTAAATATTTTTACTAGGATAGGTAATGTCAACCTAATTTGACACATTCGTCTCCTCAAAGGCTATTAAACCTTTTTAATAACCTTTGAGAAGACGAATGATTTTAATACCTTTCACCTACCTTTGTCGGCTGGAGGTTAATGTAGTTAGTAAATAAGCCCATGTTTGACTTCCAGACTGCCCATCAAAGGGTTTCATCTGGTAAGCCCCCTAAGCTCAAATCGCCCTTCCTTACACAAGGAAATGTTTGACTCTGTTAATCTTCATTTAAGGAGCTTATGTCGAATTTTTAATTTAGGCTTGTAAGGTCAGCATCCGGGGTGCGGATGATTGTTTTTCGAGTGTATAATATGTTACCGTTAATGTGCGTAAACCAGTTAGACTGCTATGCAGATTAACAAGGTATCCTGCAGATTAATAATAATAATAATATCTATGGACGCTTCACACCACGTCAGTCTGGCCCCGTGCTAAGTACCCGAAGGACTTGTGTTACGGGTACCAGACAACGGAAATATATTTAATACTTTTATACTATACATATAATTAAGATTTTTATTATATGATACACATATTTAATATACATCCATGACCCAGGAACTTTATAAACTTTTTGTTCCGTCGGCGGGACTCGAACCCGCGACCTCCGGCTTGAGCTCATCGCGCTAACCACTGCGCCACGGAGGTCGTCAAAATATTATCTGGGTGAGTCAGTTAAAGTGCAAAAAGTTTATTCTATTCTCATACTATAACATACAACAGGTTCTTGTTTGAATAAAATACATTATTTAGTTAGAATTATTTAATATAATTTTTTGGACATAAGTAAGCAAAGTATTAACTCCACTCATAAAATATAACAGATCGTATCAACTAGGAAAAAAACAATCAAAACAACAACAGTCTTAGGTTGACTAGCTTATGTCAAAGTTTTTAGGACTTTTACGAAGGAAGAGAATGCTATATATAATATATAAGCTTTAACTTTTTTCACACTTTAACGGATGGTACCAGGGAATCTGCAAATTACCTAGGTAATGTGCACGTTAACGTATTCTGCATTCTAACGGCAACACATTCTGATTTCTCTTTCGAGGAAAGCGAGCGCATTACTGTGCACTCTCGCGTTTTCCACTACTAGTCGCGCCGCTAGACAGTGCAGAACAGAAAAAGAACAATAATAAACGTCATTATTAGTCATTATATTATGTGAGAGATAAAACTAAATATGATTATAGATCTTTTGGATTACAATGATATCTTTCGATGCATGGCGAATGGTGATCATTGATCGTAGATACGTTTTTGCCATTTTTTTATTTTTGTATTTTTATTGTGTAAATATTTGGTAATTACTAATTATTTATAATAGCTCATAGCACAGAGAGCTACGGCAGCTGCAAGAGAAGTGTTTTCGTCCATCTCATAGAGAAAAATGATGGTCCATCTTCTCTGAGTTCATAACTGCGATTGAACTAAGCGAGAATGTACATGATCGCACTCGGGCAAGGCTCTCGCACGAGACTCCCGCCCGAGAGCTCTCGGCGAGAGTATACAGCCGACATTAAGTTTAGTTATAGTGAAACATTGACCGTTTTTGCATTAGTGGAGTCAGGTTTTTTTAATATGTAGCCAAAATTTAAAATTGTAACTGTTCTATCACTATTTTTCTTCGATGAATTGAACTCGTTTTAGATTCTTCTAGCCACGTAAGCAATAAAGGCCATTCTGGAAATATTAGTGAGTTATTAGTTTCGAAATAGCTTTGTTAAATTTGAATTTTGGTATCCATTTCCCGAAATGTATCTATTATTTAATTCTTTGTTGACCTTATATTCTGTTTTTAGATCAGTGTATCTAATTTCGTATCCTTTATAACCATATGGACTTAATCTTCAGAGTACACTATTTTCCTTTCAACTACGCCTACAAATAAGAGGCTCTCAAAATCTGAGATAAGGGTCATAAAACATTTGATTTCGGAATTGGAAAGTTTCATGTGTTCAAGTTCAATTTCAAGAAACAATTTCATGTGGTAAGAAAAGTCACTATACATGTTTTTAGTGGATAAAAATATATTACAAGCTGAAAAATATTTTTTTTTCATTTATTTATTTAAGGTCGCTTTAACATCAGGGTCATTAGCGACCACAATAATGAGTACATTACAAAAAACTTAAATACAATTTTATAAACATTAATCATTTAAAAAAAAAAATCAGAGTCGCAATATTTGCATCATTCAAACATTATTTTAGATCATTAGGTAATTTGCAATAGCTTTTTTCGACATTATAGTATAAACATTCAACAAGGAGATGAAAAACAGAAAGAAAATATCCTCATTTGCATTTGCTTTTTTCAATCTTAAGCTTAAAACAAACCTAAGCGTCAGTGACAGGGGACGCGGTACGCGATACGGGAGCGTCTGCAACGCGAAACTGGCCGTGCACACCTGCGCGACTACGGTGCGAACCGTCAAACGTTAATATCATGACACAATCTATCAAAACGTATACAAATCAAAAAATCATAAACTAAAGAGTTGTAGAAAATAATATAAAAAAGGTTTTAAAAAAGAAGTCTAGTTATGTACACTTCAAAACACGCTTCTGACAACTTGACGCGCAAGTTCCGCTTCGACTATATAATTCGCCGATATTCTTCCGCCGCGCGGTAGACGCTACCGCTTCGCAGTCGCTTTGGTCGGGTAGGTTTGTGCAATCCTTTAGTAATATTGTGAGATTTATAAGCTATGGTAAAATTTAATTATTAAATGTTTTAACCCGATGTCCGGGGACGAGGGCTTGATAAAAATATGCCGCGTAAAGGTGGAGATACGAATATAAATTTTAATTAAATTATTTTTAACAAAAAATTAAAACCGACTTCCAAGGTAAAAATAATAATAACGTCTTTTAAATAAAAACTAAAAATAAAAAGTATTAATTAACAAAAAAAAATAAAAAACTGATCTCCAAGGTACAAACTTTTAGTATAATAATATGAACTAAAAAGTATTAAATAATTTTTCCTATCTAAAGGTGCCTTTTTCCGAATTCGGCTAAACCTCAACTATTTCTGTACTCAATCTTCATTATTTTGAAGTCGGTACCAGATAGCTAAATCTATTATTACTAATATTTGAAACTTTTGGAACTGGCACCGACTTCAAAATTATGAAGATTGAGTACAGAAATAGTTGAGGTTTAGCCGAATTCGGAAAAAGGCACCTTTAGATAGGAAAAATTATTTAATACTTTTTAGTTCATATTATTATACTAAAAGTTTGTACCTTGGAGATCAGTTTTTTATTTTTTTTTGTTAATTAATACTTTTTATTTTTAGTTTTTATTTAAAAGACGTTATTATTATTTTTACCTTGGAAGTCGGTTTTAATTTTTTGTTAAAAATAATAATAATTTCACTCTTTTTAGTTACTTAGTAGTTTATACATACATATTTATATTGTATTAGTAAATCGTGTTTTGTTACAAAATGCAATTACACTCACAAAATATATAAGGTACTTAGATAATTTCAAACAATAGACTCAACAAAAAATGAAACTGAACACGTGTTAGCAAATTTAACCACAACATGACCAAAACACGGAACGGTGCCTATTGTTTTATACAAACAATTGCTTTGCTCATGCCGACACTAATTCTTTCTGATGCCGCAAACCACAAAATAACACCGAAAACAAGCCATTATTTACAATCCGCAATTACTTTTCAAAGAGATGCCGAAATGTTTTAAACTATTTGGCTAGCCGCTAGATCAATAGCACCAGGGGCGTACTCTTGTACTTAGCCGCCCTAGCGCCTAGGCATAATAAAATAATTGGCAGCTATAATACTCGTAATAATTATTCATATTTGGTTCTTCTCACCGGGTCCCGAACTTGTGATAGGCACCGTAGTAACGATGTTCAGAAAACATTTTTTTTTCTCTACTTACTTAAATTCCATTGGGATCTATTATATTTATGCCTAAACATTTGATACCTCGTTCCCTCGCAGTAAAGTAATAAAAAAGGACAAGATAAAAGCAGAATTGTAAGGAAATGGACAAATTCACTATATTTTGTATCCCCGAAATTAAAATTAAATGAGAATATCGAGGCAAGCCCCGATAGATGATCGTGCTATCGATGCGAAATTGTATGTTCCGTCAAGCAAACCACCATAATCAATCTGAATTTATTTCAGATATTATAATATCACGTGTCAATATTAGAAACTTCTAAGATTTTTTAAAAGGATAACAACATATTATAATGCTTCTAGTAAAAAAATCTACCCCGTTACAAATTTGTAAATACGCCACTGCCTTGCACAGTTACATCCATTGTTTTAAATGACTTTTTTTCTATTGTGTTTGATTTTTTTTTGACTTGCACTTTGAAAATGCAATTTTAGGGTATTGCGATCAGTTGCTTTCTGGGTCTCGTAGTGCTAACAACGAGAAACGCTTGATAGTGACAGCCTGGTTTAAGTTTTATTTTTGGGCTTTGCTGGTTTTTGTTTGTAAATTGTAGTACAAAATTATAAGTTGCGTGCACGTCGGTAGTGTGGTGGTAGTGCTACGGTTGTGGTGTGGTGGCGGTACGGTGGTGTTAAGTGTGTGGTAAACCAGTAGTAAATTAAGGCTGATTCTTCGGTTTGGGTAAGAGGCTGCATGTTTACTAAGCTGCATTTTAATTTAAATCTGGTGGTAGAATGTTTAATTTAAAATTTTAATATTTATTTTACATTTAAGAAAGTTGTTTTCTTTTAAAATCATAATATTATTATTTTATAACGACTTTTGTCGCAGAGATTATTTTTTATGGTTTATACTTTTATATGTACTGTATATCAGCTTTTATTTCGTTATTTTAATTTGTGTCATATCTTTATAATTTTCTACAGTTCAAGTTTTATACATAATCTTAAAATCGTTCAAACTTAGAAGTGTTTGGCTGGTATTAATGTCCTTTTTTTGAAAAATATTTCTTAATTTTAATATTTTTTTCAGTTTTCATAATTTTCTATTTTTGTTTTTAGATCACTCCAATTTTTAAGTTTTTTCTTGTAAATTGGAGTGATAAAACGGAATAAAAAGGTAATTAAAATTAAGAAAAATATTTCATAATTATAATATTTTTCTAGATCACTCAAATTTATTAATACTCATAAATTATTTTACTTTGATAACGTGACAGAAAAGAACATTAAAATAACGAAAAATATTTCATAATTTTAATATCTTTCCATTTTTATAATATTTTCATAATATTCTTTTTTGATCACTCAAATTTGTAAGTTATTATTACTCATAAATTTGAGTGTGGAAACGTAATCGAAAAGGATATTAAAATTACGGAAAATATTTCATAATTCTTCTCTTTCCAATTTTCACACTACCTAATATTTTTTGATCACTCAAATTTGTAAGTTATTACTTATAAATTTAAGTGTGGTAACTTGAACGAAAAGGATATTAAAATTGCGAAAAATATTTCACAATTTTAATATCTTCTTATATTATCATAATATTCTTTTTTTATCACTCAAATTTGTAAGTTATTATTACTCATAAGTTTGAGTGTGGTAACGTTAGCGAAAAGGATATTAAAATAAAATTACGGAAAATATTTCATAATTTTACTATCTTTCCAATTTTCATATTGTCGTAACTCGTTACCTTTTTGAACACTCAAATTTGTAAGTTATTACTTATAACTCATAAATTTTAGTGTGGTAACTGGTAACGTGACGAAAAAACTTCATATTTTTAATATCTTCTCAATTTTTTATACTACTGCATTCTTTTTTGGATCACTCAAATTTATGAGATAATACACATAAATTTGAATGTGGTAAAGTGACCGAAAAGGACATTAAAATTACGAAAAGTATTTCATAATTTTAATATCTTTGCTTATTCTTGTTTTAAGAGCATTTAATTTTTTATATTTTTTTATATGATTATCCCATTTTTAAGTAGAGAACATATTTAAATAGTTTTGTTACATCTAATTATTGTTGCTTTACTTTGCCGTTATTTTAAAAGAATATATTTTTATTTCATATAGGTATACTTATTGTTGTTGTGTTTAAATTCTTTAATATTATATTGAACTTGACCTGTTGAACTTTATTTTCAGCCCTTCATTTTTTTACTTGCTTATAACATTTTTCTGTATGTTATGTTTTATGTTGTATGTTGAAGTATTTGAATTTTATTTTTTTAAATATTGTTTTTGATTTTTTATAAGCTTTAATTTCATTGCTACGCATATTGCATAGTATATAATGTTATTATTGATAATTTTATTTTAATTTCTCAATTTTCGACGTGAATACGCCTTTTCTTGGTTTTTTTTTCACAATAGGTTTATTATTAAAACATATTATTCTTTTTACCTACTTTAACTTATATTAATATTGTTATTTTAAATATTTTAGATTACTTTAACTTTAATATTTTTGCAAAAAATAAAGACAATGGGAAGGCCCAATAAAAACGCAGCCCGTATGAGGGCAAACAGAAATAGAGAAAGTAATACGGATAGGACAGATAGACTTTCAAAAAATTTAAAGCGAAATGCCAACTCCCGTTCACAAGAAACGCCTTTAGAACGTGAGACAAGGTTGTCTCAGGTTAGAGCGTATATGCATAATCGATTATCACATGAATCGGCCGAACAACGAGAACATAGGCAAAATGTTGAACGTGACCGTTTATTAAATGAAACTCAGGAACAATATGATCATAGGCTCAGTGTCATTCATAATCGTTTAGATAGTGAAACACCGCAACAATATGAGCATAGGCTTAGTGTTATTCATAATCGTTTAGATAGTGAAACCCCGGAACAATATGAGCATAGGCTCAGTGTTATTCATAATCGTTTAGATAATGAAACTCCGGAACAATATGAGCATAGGCTCAATCTTATTCATAATCGTTTAGATAGTGAAACTCCGGAACAATATGAGCATAGGCTCAGTGTTATTCATAATCGTTTAGATAATGAAACTCTTGATCAATATGAACATAGACTTAATGTTATTTATAATCGTTTAGACAATGAGGCACCTGAACAATATGAGCATAGGCTTAATGTTATTCATGATCGCTTAGATAATGAAACTCAGGAGGAACGAACCCAGCGGCTAAGTGTTAATAGGCAAAGAAATGCTGATATCATAAGAACAGAAAACAAAAATGAGAAACAAAGACGTTTACAAAAAAAGCGAGACTCTGCTCGTAATAGTAGATTTTTAGGGGAAAATAATTTTCACGTTGCGATTAATGAATTTGCGGATGTACCTTGCGGTGTATGTACAAAACTATTATATTCTAAGCAAAGATTCAACTTTAATACTTTATGTTATACGAATCTGCTACCACCTAGATTAATTGAAATGCAAAATATTGTAACGTGCTCACGATGTTCTACTACCCTTAGGAAACGCAAAATTCCCTCCCAAGCGTATTGGAATAAAATGGAACTAATATCAGTACCACTGGAAATAGCGTGTTTGTCCGACGTAGAACAACGACTACTTTCAAGGATAATACCATTTTTAAAAATAATTAAGGTTCAAAATCGCTTTAGTCAAAATTGGTGTAAAGGTCAAGTGGTTTTATTTGCACAAGACGTTGTAGAAATTGCACAGCAACTACCACTTCCCCTAAATAATGCAGGTTTAGTCGTGGTAGTAGAATCGCGGGAAAATTTAGAACAGCACAGGCAATTTAATATAAGTTTAGACAGAATAAAAACTGCATTACAATGGTTGCTGTTGAATAACAGATTATACCACGATGTAGTGCCAAATTTTTCAAACATAGTAGGTAGCAATATTTCGCAGATCGTAGAAGTAGCTGACGCTACGGAACATGATAGCACAGAAGTGCAAAATATTCGACAAAGAATAGAACCCGACATGCGTAGAACAAACTCAGGTAACTTTGTAAGTTTAAGTAATGATATTTTAATTTTACACGGTTCCTTTCATCAAGGAAATGATCGATTTAATGAAGATTCGCGTGGAAAACAGTGTACTGGCATAGCCACTGTTGCTTGTTCCGCCTTTTTGTTATCGGATGCTACTAGATGGACAGTAAGTGATGTTGACTATATATTAATAGTCGGTGACAATTACTATCGTCAATGCATAATGGCTAGGCAAAATCCCGATGTCAGAGAGCAAAACATAGAATATTTAGCAGTAAGGGAACTTTTACCTCAATTCTACTTCAACGAACAATCCATTACTCTTAACCTCAACAACAATCCAATTGATGGACATATTGACATCGATCGTAGCGATGAAGGGTTTCCGAATTTAAGAAATGGTTTGGAGTATTTATTTAGAGATCATCAATGTGGAATTGTCACTAGTAATTCGGTTTCAGTGGCCGTGGCGTGCCTAACCGCTTCTAATAATATGTATTATTGGTTATTTGACTCACATGCTAGGGGCCCAAAAGGCTATGTAGCACGTACGAGGGGTACTGCTTGTTGTATGCGTTTTAGGAGCGTTGAACAACTATTTGTAACATTATGTCGTAACCTAAAAATTAACTGTAAAAAAAATGACGTAAACGCACATTTTTTAAATATTTTTTCTATAACCCCAATTGGGATTGTAGAAACAGAATCTATGCAGGAAACTTCTCAATCGGTACACCAAAGTTCTGATAGATCAACGATTGTATCCTCTCCTTCTAAAAACACTGACGAATCAATTGTTTATACGTACCCTCCTCGTGCTAAAAAAACATTTTCTGGTAATAGCGAATTAGTGAACACTGAGGAGTCAATCGTTTATACATACCCTCCTTGTTCTGAAAATACGTTATCTGGCAATAACGAAATAGAAAACACTAACGAATCAGTTGTTTATGCATGGCCTACTCGTTATAATGACACGTTATCTGGTAATAGCAAAACAGTAAACACTGACGAATCAGTTGTGTATACATGTTCTCATTCTATTTCTACGTCAAACGATAATGTAAACGCTGAGCAAGGTAGCTCAAATTTTGACGCACATAATATTATATTTTCAACAAACTTACTGCATTCGATTGACGATAACGTTCCAAATTTAGATACCATTGTTGAAACTCATAACGAAAATGAGTCAAACGAAAACCTCAGAATAGTTGATATTCAAAGAAAAACGGCTCCTCCTCTTAATATTGAAAGGGAAAAAAGGATGGAGGAATTGTGTTGGTATTTTCTTTATCCTGACGGAAAAAACGGATTCGGTGAATCAAGAGACATTTCTATAACCCCTCTTGATTACTTTCAAGCCCGTATTATGGGTAATGATAATCGTTTTCAAAGAAATGATTATTTGTTTTTTGCGCTATCGGTTGTAGAATATTTTAAAGCAAAGGCTAGTGTGTCTGTATCATGTCGTATGAAACAAGGCGAGCACACACCGCAAGGTTTAGTAGATAATATGCATCTTACGATGAGAAATATACGAGGGTCAGCTGCATATTGGCAAAAATGCTCCGCAGAATTAATAGCTATGGTGAGAACACTAGGTCCACCGACATGGTTTGTAACGTTTTCATGTAATGATTTAAATTGGCTAGATATGATTAAAGCATTACTTATAAGAGATGGCCGTCCGAACGACGTTCCTAATTCGGCTGACGATATATCTTTTCACGAACGTCTTGCACTAGTGCAAAATTATCCAGTTATCGTCGCTAGACAATTTACTCTTAGGGTAAATGCATTATTAAGATTTCTGAAACAAAATCCTGATTGCTTAGGAGGCGCACTTAAGGACTACTGGTATAGGATTGAGTTCCAAAACAGAGGAAGCCCTCATTTACATATGCTTGTGTGGTGTGAGTCTATTCCGAGTTTTGATACTCCTGAAGGTTTAAGCGTAATTAACAATGTAGTCTCATGTTCCCTAGATAGCGATAATGTTGAATTAGTAAAGAAACTGCAAATTCATAAACATTCTTCTACCTGCTATAAAGATAGAAATACTCGTATCTGTCGTTTTGGGTTTCCAAGGCCGGTTAGCGACACAACGACATGTTTAGATCCTGATGACGCTCTCCGTAATAATGGTCGATTTTGTCTACTAAGACGAAATGTAAGCGAAGTTATGATTAATAATTACAACACGATTCTCCTTAAAATTTGGGGAGCGAACATGGACATACAACCTTGCGGAAACGTTACTGCCGTTGCTTATTATATTGCAAAATACGCCAGTAAATGCGAACCGTACGACTGTGGTGACGTAGTAAGGGAAGCGGTCCGAAAAGCGAAGCGGCAAAGTAATGATGTATGGAAACAACTATTTTCTGTTTCGATGGCTATCCTCGGACAGCGATTAATTAGTGCACCTGAAGCGGCATATCGTCTTTGTCACTTGCCTTTAAAAATGTGCACTCGGAAAACGGTTTTTGTTAACAGTTGTCGCCCAGAATTGCGCTATAGGATATTAAGATTCTGTCAAGACGAAACGACAATTTTTAGCAATATATTTGATAATTACGAGCAAAGGCCTAACAATTTGGAGGACTTAAGTTTGGCTGAATTCGCTGTCCGCTATGAAACTGTTTCTGATACATTCAGAACTGATGATGACGGTGACATAGAGTTAAGAGATGACGAAATCGAAAGCAATAGATACATTAAGTTACGGAATAATAGAAAAATGCGAATCAGGAATCAAGCAGCGGTGTTACGAACACGATATTATACAATAAATAGTGACAGAGATGGTTTTTTTTACAGTCTTATCGTTTGTCATATACCTTTTCGCAATGAAAGCGAGCTCCTTCAGGAAGGGGAAACAGCAGAAGCTTGTTTCTTGCGTAGACAGTTAGAATTAAGACCTCTCATGCATAATTTATCAGTAGAACAATTTGCTCACGCTGAGCAAGTGATTCAGCAAGCAATTGTTCAAGCTACGGCTTTCAACATAGTTAATGAGGATACAAATCGATCTAGAGAAACCAATAGGAATATATACGCGGAAGACCAAATAAATACTATTTATAATGATGACGATTTTATTGAAAATAACGACCCTACAGCTATGCCCGATGAAGTGTTTATCAACGGAATTAGGGGGCTTAATATTCAGCAAAAAGAATTGCTCCAAACGGTGTCTAATACCATAGATAGAGATTTAAGGCTAACGGAATACGTAAACAATATAGAACCATTGCGGCTTTTTATCACGGGTGGTGCAGGCAGCGGAAAGTCCTTTATATTAAAACTTATAGTTGAGCAAATTAGGCGCTGCTATGCTCCAACTGTTGATCCTTTGATAAAACCAATATTTGTAGAAGTAGCATCCCTAACAGGAGTTGCAGCACGTCAAATTTTCGGTAGAACTCTACACTCAGTGTTTTCGTTGCCAATCGAAAAAGGTGCAGCCATGACTTATCGCAAAATGAGCGGACAGCCTCTGGAACGGGAAAGACGAAAATGGCGTTATATTAAATGGCTAATAATAGATGAAATTTCTATGGTATCTTATGAAAATTTGCGAATTATTCATTTACGATTACAGGAATTTAAAAATAATATCCTTTTATTTGGAGGTATTCATGTGTTACTATTCGGGGATATAATGCAATTGCCTCCAGTAAAAGGGCATTGGTGTTTCGAACAACCTTCATGGCTTAGCGCAGAGATAAATTTGTGGCAACAGTTTTCCTTTTGTGAGCTCACAATTAACATGCGTCAAAGTAGTGATACTGAATTTGTAGATTTATTAAATAATTTACGTTTTGGCGAGCTTACAATGTCACAACTGCAACTTTTGTGCGAAAGACGTCGTATTGAGCAGGTTGGTCTATTTGCAGACGGCGCTGCGGTCAGAATTTTTCCCACAATAAAATTAGTAGATGATTATAATTCTAAGGTGACGGATATGTTAAGTGAATCAACTCGCATGTATACGATACACGCTGTCGATGAATCACGAGAGGCTGCAACCTACGGTAAGCGACCGCCACCTAACGTAATACCGGGCGACGTTAATAATTGTGGAGGTTTGCTACATACGTTGCAAATAGGCATTGGATCTAGAGTAATGTTAAGACGAAATATCTCAGTATCTGAGGGTCTTGTAAATGGTGCCATGGGTATTATACGCAAGTTTCGTTGGCCTGCACTACGACACGATCAATTAGAAGTAGGTGAACTGCCTGATGCGGTTCTCATCCAATTTGATGATGAGAGTATAGGTTCTAAAGTGAAAGACGATGACGGATTAGTTGCGATAGCCCCTCTAACGACGACATTTCAAGCCAATAAGGGCTATGGAGATGTTGAACGCCGAATGTTGCCATTAATATTAAGTTGGGCAGTAACAGTGCACAAACTCCAAGGTACAACCTTAAATAGAGCTGTCATTGATTTAGGGAAAAAAAACTTTGCCAAAGGGCAGGTTTATGTAGCTTTAAGTAGAGTTAAGACATTAGACGGCATTGTGCTTAGTGATTTAGAACCAAATAAATTGCTAAAAAAACCTCACGATGATAAGGCACTACGAGAAATGGAAAGGTTAAGACAATTATAATTTATTACGGTAATTTAATTAGTTTATGTTAATAAGCGTAGGCCATGGCCTCTTTAAATTAAAAGGAGGTTTTCAGAGGGAGAAATTATATTACATACATAACATTTATATAAAACGGTATATTAAGCAGTTAGTTCAACATGATAAACACGCCGCATGACATTTTGGGATTTTGATTTTATTTAGTAATTAAGAACCTAGACTATAAGATCATAATATTATATTATTACATTATTTTCTGTACAACAAGGTGCAGCCATGACTTATTGCAAAATAAGCGGACGTCATCCTTAAATTAAAAGAGGTTTTTAGAGGGATAAATTATATTATATACATAACATTTATATAAAACGGTATATTAAAAGTTGTTTCAACATGATAAACACGCCGCATTATTAATGACATTTTGCGATTTTGATTAAGCGGACGGCATCCTTAAATTAAAAGAGGTTTTTAGAGGGAGAAATTATATTATATACATAACATTTATATAAAACGGTATATTAAAAGTTGATTCAACATGATAAACACGCCGCATTATTAATGACATTTTGCGATTTTGATTTTATATAGTAATAAGAACCTATACTATCAGATCATATTATATTATTTACATTTGAATGCGACAGTCCTAAGCCTGTAAAAGTGTGAAGGTCATTTTGAATCAATTATTTTATATACTTAATTACAATCAGCGAAAGAAAGGAATGTATTTGAGGAAGAACAAATAAATACTATTTATAATGATGACGATTATTGCGGCTTTTTATTACGGGTGGTGCAGGCAGCGGAAAGTCCTTTATATTAAAACTTATAGTTGAGCAAATTAGGCGCTGCTATGCTCCAACTGTTGATTCTTTGATAAAACCAATATTTGTAGAAGTAGCATCCCTAACAGGAGTTGCAGCACGTCAAATTTTCGGTAGAACTCTGCACTCAGTGTTTTCGTTGCCAATTGAATAACCTCCTCGTTTTTTGGAAGTCGGTTAAAAAGGTGCAGCCATGACTTATCGCAAAATGAATGGCGGCCACGGCCTCTTTAGATTAAAAGGAGGTTTTTAGAGGGAAAAATTATATTATATAATACATAACATTTATATAAAACGGTAAGAACCTATACTATAAGATCATATTATATTATTAAAATATTTTCGGTAGAACAAGGTGCAGTTATGACTTATCGCAAACTGAGCGGACGGCCTCTTTAAATTAAAAGGAGGTTTTCAGAGGGAGAAATTATATTACATACATAACATTTATATAAAACGGTATATTAAGCAGTTGATTCAACATGATAAACACGCCGCATGACATTTTTGGATTTTGATTTTATTTAGTAATAAGAACCTATACTATAAGATCATAATAGTATATTATTACATTATTTTCTGTACTACAAGGTGCAGCCATGACTTATCGCAAAATAAGCGGACGGCATCCTTAAATTAAAAGAGGTTTTTAGAGGAAGAAATTATATTATATACATAACATTTATTTAAATTAATTAAAAAGAGGTTTTTAGAGGGAGAAATTATATTATATACTTAAATAACACTTATATAAAACTGTATATTAAAAGTTGATTCAATATGATAAACACGCCGCATTAATGACATTTTGCGATTTTGATTTTATATAGTAAAAAGAACCTATGCTATAAGATCATATTATATTGTTATTAGATTTACATTTGAATGCGACAAGAGCGGCAGCCACGGCCTCTTTAAATTAAAAGGAGGTTTTTAGAGGGGGAAATTGTATCATATACATAACATTTATATAAACGGTATATTAAGCAGTTGATTCAACATGATAAACACGCCGCATTAATGACATTTTGCTATTTTGATTTTATATAGTAATAAGAATCTATAAGCTCATAATATATTATTATATTATTTTCGGTAGAACAAGCTGCAGCCATGACTTATCGCAAAATGAGAGGACGGCCTCTTTAAATTAAAAGGAGGTTTTTAGAGGGAGGAATTATATTATATACATAACATTTATATAAAACGGTATATTAAAAGTTGATTCAACATGCTAAACACGCCGCATTAATAACATTTTGCGATTTTGATAAGGTTTACTTTTGTTTTTGCCTAGCACTATGCAAAACTATCTTGGGAGTTCTTTTATTATATTATTACTGCTTTCGTAATAAAAATGAATGAGTCAAAGAACTTAAATTAGTTGATTCAAAATGGTAAACACGCCGCATTACCTAATTAAACAAACTATTAGCCACGAATTTGTATATTATATCGGCTAGTTTGCAATAAATTATTACTGAATTAGATGCGACAGTCCTAAGCCTGTAAAAGTGTGAAGGTCATTTTGAATCAACAAATTTTTGAGTCTGAGCTGATAGCCTACTATCAACGCTTAATTCGATCCGATTTAGGACCTAAATTGAATCGCATTTGACATTTCGTACCATCGTTTTATACCTATCAATTCAGTGTCATATCACGGTCAAATCCCTAGTATAAATTCATAGACGCCATATTTGACGATAACCTTAACTTTAACATTAACTCCGCTTCTGGTGCAACCCACTTTCGGATCAAGACGACCGCGACGCCCACACGTCGCGCGGCTCGATAAATAATATTTAGATAAAACGTCGCGGTCACCTCGATCCGAATGCTTACTTCTAACTTCTTTAGGAATGTATCTACATAATATTATGTATGGTAATAAGATAATAATAATTACAAAATCGTCTACTTAAATAAATAATGGTTTAAATTATTACACTAGTATCGAAGCAACTTAATATTTTATATCTCAGAAGTATTGGCAAATGTGCGCCTTATGCTCTTGAACTTGAATACGATAATTACGCACGCGGCGCGCGGCGCGGCGCTGACCACCGTGTATAAACAGCCTATTGTTATAATATTATATAATAATTAATAATATAATTAAATTATTGTATCCATTCTTATGCCTTGACCTATTGTCTATTCTGTACCATGAGACATTGGTGACCTTAACACGACGTGGTAAGGATGATGATGATGATGATGACGATGATGATGATGAATATGAATTGCATAGTAGCATATGCTTTCTGTTCTTAAAACAACGCCATAACTCCCAAACGTGTAACTATAAGGAGTCAGGAGTTCTCTCAGCATCTTCGAAACCATGGTATACCTTGACCCAATATTTGACTTTTTGGTAGCATATTCCTAGTACACTTCACATAAAACCAAAATCATCATATGTTTCCATATAAATTTCGAAGAGTTCCCTCGATTACTCATGGATCCCATCATCAGGTCACCACTTTTGTGAACATGGTACCAAAATGGAGTGAAACCTAATACAACAAAACAAAAATTTCGAAAATCGGTTCATAAACGGCGGAGTAATCGTTGAACATACAAAAATAAAAAAAAAAAAAAAAAAAAAAATATCCACAGCCGAACATATAACCTCCTCGTTTTTTGGAAGTCGGTTAATTACAAATCCTCTCCCTGCGATGTGTCGAGACATGTAACGACCTCACGCAGCATCGCGTATTAAATTCGACAGGCTCGTTCATTAATTTTTTATGAAGACAACGTCGAACGGATGTGTTGTGTTAAAATTCATATTTCAGACGTGAAATGTTTATTTCAGTGAAGTCTCGCATCAAGGTTTTCCGTGCATCCATACTTTCCATACTTACTAATACTTACTATTATTATAAATGCGAAAGTGTGTCTGTCTGTCTGTTACCTCTTCACGCTTAAACCGCTGAACCGATTTTGCTGAAATTTGGTACAGAGATACTTTGAGTCCCGGGAAAGGACATAGGATACTTTTATCCCGGAAAAATGTACGGTTTGCACGCGATAAACTAATATTGGCGCAACGGAGTTGCGGGCATCATCTAGTTTATAATAAACAAGCTTTCATTGCCTATTTCAACCCCTTGGGGTTGGAATTTATCAAAATCCTTTCTTAGCGGATTCCTACGTCATATATTATGTAACATCTACCTGCATGCCAAATTTCAGCCCGATGCATAAAAGTCTAAACCAGTGGTTCTTAACCGGTGGTCCGCGGACCACTGGTGGTCCTTGGAGGCACTCCAAGTGGTCCGCGAAGCGCGAATAATGTGACGTGACGTAATAAGTCGAGTCGTAACAAATATTAGATTTTCGCCAAATCAAAAATAAATGAGTTCTAATTATAAAGTTGTGCTTGTTTTATTTACGAAACAATTCTTTATTTAGGTAAACCAACTGGGTGGCCCCCGGCAATACAGACATTTGGTAAAATGGTCCCTCATGACTAAAAGGTCTAAACATAATAATATATTACGTAGCAAAATATGAAACGCTTAACACGTGGGAGGTAATCAATTTTAGCGAACCGCATCGCTCGCAATACTCCGTCCAATTCCGCTGTTGACACAAGCGAGCATAACATCAGTGTCGGGTAATTCTAAAATATACATCCTGGCGCCCGATTGATATAATTTCGGCGAATTTCCGCCTCACGTAGTCGAAACGTGACTATACCGAGCATACGGTTTGTTTTTATACGTGGTTCAAGAAGAGAACTATGTTTCCTTTAAATTATCTCAACCCAATTTAACGTCTGTACAGAAGTGAAATTGCTTATTGTTCGGAAAGCCTTTATTCTCGTAGTGCTTCAGCTCTGGTTCTTTGACTTTCGGTCATGGAAACTTTGTGCTTCTTTAGCTTAGTTTCGAGAGGGAAAACTTGAATATTTCGTACTCCTCCTATTTTGACTCTGATTAAAATGATAGTGGGTCTTAAAACAGGTTTATCATATCACTCGGCCTCTCCTGAGGGCATCTAGGTTTCTCTGGGTTAATTACAGCTTCAAATCAGGCGACACAGAAGATATACAGTGGGCAATAATACAGAAACAAAATAATTTTTAAGCACTGATTATTACAGTTTACATTTGGATTAAATAAATATATTTGTATTTAATTGGATCTTTGGATTAAATTGGATTTAATTTAATCGGATTGGATGAAAAGTTAGTTGAAATAATACAAAGATGTGTCCATTCCTTTGCATGTTTTTTTTAAACATATTTTCTGATAGAAACTTGAAACGCTTTAATCTTATAACTTACTCCAATGTTGGTTACAACACAAATATGTCTTATTACCTTCACTGCGTTTTCGATGAGTGGCTGTCCCTCGTTAGTGTAAACATTATCATTTAATCACATAATACTATCCAGCGTAGTATTTCTTTGTACGTGTCAGTTTTTTAGGGTTCCGTATGCAAAGGGTAAAAACGAAACCCTATTACTAAAACTTTGTTGTCTGTCCGTCTGTCTGTCTCCAGGTTGTATCTCAATAACGGTAATAGCTAGAGAGTTTTCACTGATTGTGTATTTCTGGTGCCGCTATAATAATGAATATTAAAACCAAAATAAATAAAATAATTTAGGCGGACTCCCATACAACAAACGTGATTTAATTATTTTTTTCAGTGCGACAATGGAAAAACAGTTGGCTGAATTAGTTGCAGAACCCATCAAGTCAATTCAATAAGTTTACGAGAATGTCTCGCTTAGACTTCGACAAATTATTAAGTGCAGTTTCTCCACTTATTACAAAGCGAGATAGATACTCAATTGAGAAAAGCAATTCCTGCTAAAATACGCCTCGGCGAGCCATTACATTGCGATTTTTGGCAACTGGAGACATCCTAGATAGTTTACAGTTTTTGTTTAAAGTTTCACCTCAATTGATATCACTGTCCACATATAGTACCCGAAGTGTGTGAAGCTATGAATCAAGTCCTGATGGCGGAAATAAAGGTAATCAAATATACATTAATGATAAGCTTTTATTACGAAAGTTTCATAGGTAGAAAGAGAGCATCTACAAATAATGAACTAAACTTAGCTAATTAGTTCGCGATCGTTAGTCCACTCAGTACTCAGATCGCTAGAAGAACCGAACCCGAACTAGTGGAACGTCAGCACTTCACTGCGTCTCGCACACGACTGCGAATAAAAGCGAGTGTGGATGATGTTCGCGTTCACGTTTCGCGAGCTCTCGCGGGCCAAAAAATCGACACCGGAGTCCGGACGGAGAAAGCCGCGAAGCGCGAACGCGAAGCCGCGAAATCCTCCACACTCGCGGTTGGCGGCCTTCGCGGACTTTCGCGCCGCGAGTGTGGAGCCCGCTTTACAAAAACAACAATAATTGTTGTTTTCATTTGTACTTCTCTTTGTTGATATTAGGTAGGTTAGGTAGGTTTTTGGGAGTGTTACAACCGATAATACAATATTTATATTGTAAAATCAGCTTTAAACACCTCAATTTTTTTAAAAGTCGGTTTAGGATATTAAATAATTACTTTTATTTAACATAAAGCAAATAAGATTGTTTATTATATTGTTGATACTGGCCGCAGCAGTCGGAGACATATTTAACCGACTTAAAAAAAAGGAGGTTATCAATTCGACGCGTATGTATGTAATATTTCCAGAAATGCCCAGTTTTTGTATATGTTAATCTATAACAGCTTCTGAACAAATGTGCCAAATTTCAAAAGTGTATGTATGTATGTATGTATGTATGTATGTATGTATGTTTTTATGTTTGTGCACGCATATCTCCGGAACTACAAGTCCGATCTAAATGATTCTTTTTTTATTATACTAGGTATTGTTCAACTTAGGGAATACTGCGAGTTTCATCAAAATCGGTTCAGTAGTTTTTGAGATAGGGAATTTTAATTCTCAATTACGTACAATTTTGAAGTCGGTTTTATCTTTTTAAAATACAGTTATTTAATGATTAGGTACTACTTACTAGCCATAATTTTAATTCAGATATTAGTAGTAGTTATAGTTCTCAGTATATACATATACAGGGTGTAACAAAAACAAGTGATAATACTTTAGGGTGTGTACGTGTTCCCTGTAGAGAGTTCACTGTGAAAGTAGCAGCGCTGAAAGACCAAAAATTTTTTCACTTTTGTATGGGCAAGGGCCCGAGCGTCACGAGTTTCCCCATACAAAAGTGAAAAAAAATTTTGGTCTTTCAGCGCTGCTACTTTCACAGTGAACTCTCTACAGGGAACACGTACACACCCTAAAGTATTATCACTTGTTTTTGTTACACCCTGTATAGTTCTCATATTGCATATTAGATATTGTTAGGTATATTTTAGTTAAGAGGCCGGGTGCCATCGAAATTCTCATACATACGTAATAATTAATCAGTAAATTTACTATTTATTTATACATTTTTTAGTGTTTAAATATTTAGTAGTAAATTTACTACAAAATATTTAAACACTAAAAAATATATTGTTGTGTTTAAATATTTTGTACTAAATTTTTTAACCTAGGTAATTACTATTTTAAGCTGAAAAATACTCAAACATGTTAAATATTTTCGTATGAGAAAATGATTTTGGTATTACGTATGTATGAGAATTTCGAGGGTAGCCCGGGCTCTTAAGTTTATTATTAAAGTTGGATCTCGGCAGTATTTAGTTTGATAGAGTGCTTTTCCGCCATATTTTGATACCGACGCCAGTAATAATAAAAGCTTTAGTACTTTAAAACTAGTTAAGTGAAGTTAACTCTACTTTATACTATGATTGATGATAGCTAATAACAAGGCAGGTGCAGCGAACGCCATAATATTACTATATAAACTACTAACTATACAGTATACACATTTATATACTATGTGATATGTTAAAACTAGTGTCCGACCGAAACTGGTTTTTCAGCTGAAACCGAAACCGAACTTTCGGCCTTACTCTCAGTTTCGGCCGCAACCGAAACCGAAACTTGGTAAAACATTTAAAATTACGATTATTTTCTGAAATTTATTGATTTTAAACATAATATATTACAACTTTTTAAACTAAAGAAAAAGTACCACACTGAATTTTTAACTTTTTGCGACATTTCTTAAAATAAATATTATTAATCTTAGACTCGAATATGTTCCTTAGAAACTTTATTGTACTATATTCCGTTTTTTAAATGATTCCAAGTAGGTGTGATTTCACCAAAAAATTCAACGCGCTTAGCGCACACTAAACCGTTTCTTAATGGTATAAACACGTTTATAACACTCAATTACATTTTACCAACTTAAACTAAACTCGTTCACAGAAAATCCGATTTTTATCTTCTGAACGCCCAATATTCGAGTTTTAACTTCATAAAATACATGTGGTCTTGTGAGTGTAGTGTCATGACAGATCGGAAAATATAGACGAAAAAATTGTTAAGATGACAGATTTCACAGATGCGTTTGGTTAGGTTATTTATCGTTTCTTGCTATTTTGTTAATAAGACAACGTGACAAGGCTCCAAGATGATAAAAACATAAAAATCATCGCGTGACGTAACGTAAACTTAGATTCATTAATCGCGATTAAAAGAAGAATGTAAAATCCATTTGAAACAAAACGAGATTTACGTCGCCATATAAACGCGTTCATTTGTTTGTCTACAGTTCATCAACTAAGTTCAATGAGAACTTAGTTTAATAAAACGAAGTTTTACGTGTGATTTGTGTAAGGGCTGCAAGAGTGAAGCTTACGAGGAAGTGGGCTAGATAAGATTCTAGCAGTGTAGGAACGGTCTAAACTCTTAAGTCCTAAGAGATTGCGTGTCCATAGTTAAACGATAATTTTAAATATTTAAATAAAACGCGTGGTAAAAGTAAAAGAGTGAGGCGAGATGATCTACTACATAAATCTTGAAAGATATATCCTAATATATCCTATAATCTCACACTCAAACAAAATTCTCAAGTAAATAGTTCATACGCAATATAATCAATTTGACGACCTCTGTGGCGCAGTTGGTGGGCTGTTGGTAGCTCAAGTCGGGGGTCGCGGGTTCGAATCCCGCCGACGGAACAAAAAAGTTTTCAAAGTTCCTGAGTCATGGATGTGTATATGTGTATGTATATATATATTGTGTATGATATAATAAAAATGTTAAATATATGTATAGTATAAAGGTATTAAATATAATATTTCCGTTGTCTGGTACCCGAAACACAAGTCCTTTAGGTACTTAGCACAAGGCCAGACTGACGTAGTGTGAAGCGTCCATAGATATTTATATTTATTTAATTTATCACAGCATCTACTAAATAGTTTGTTTGGGAAACATTGTTAAAATAGCGCGTCATTTGCCAACAGTTATGTATATTAAATAAGCTTGCGTGTGTCGTAGAAATAAAATTCAATAATATAATTTCGATAACAATAAGTTTAGACAAATTAGTTAAAATAAAACGAAGTGCCTATGTTTTGATTTAGGACTAATCAGCTGGCCGATTCTGTATCGTACATTTGTGAGTTAATCACTGAGTTAGTAACTAAAACGGAGGAGTGAGTAACGGAAAGTCTCATTTTTGTATCTGCTGGAAAACATTATCTCAAAACACGATTAAATATATGGTGGCGAACTGAGCCTGGGCTTCGTTGGCAAGCAAGCACGAGTTAACTGCGAAGTTTACCGAACCGCGAAACCGAGTTTCGGCCGGGCCGAAAGTTTCGGCTATATTTTGGCCGAAACCGAAACTAAGGCCGAAACTAGATCTTTGGCCGAAACTGGCCGAAACCGAAACCGAAAGTTCGGTCGGTCACTAGTTAAAACTAAGTTGATAATGCACAGGGATCTAATTCTCATACTTTAAATCTCGATTACCTGGTTGTCTCGATGGTTCGCGTATGCAATAACTATGTTTGTCGAATGAACATTTCAGGTACACTTCGAACACAAAATATTTAAGCGAAATGTTGCCCGTTACTTCGCTTGCACGAACATGAGACTACCCATCTATATTATAGAATAATAATTGTATAATATTAGATCTACTTAAAATGAGGCTCACACGGACAAAGGAGAAATAAAATTGCTTTATTACTACAATTTCAACTGGAATTTTACGGTGTTGAAAGAGGTTACGTTAAGTAATTTCAGTGTCTCGGTAATATTACGGTCAATAAAATTTTTACGCCAAGGGCTAAGCGGGAACGTCAACACGTAATTCCAAATGACTCGTGAGAACGCGTAATCGTAAAAATTCCCCGCAAAACCTCCCGAGCCCCAACTATTACAGTTCCTATTTTCCGTTGCATTAACCATTCAAACATCACCACACAAGGAGTTACGGGCAATCCTGAAAGGGTAATATTTTAACTGAAAAAGCTTCAGGGTTGCTAGTACATATTTAGAAAATTTTGATGTTTTCTAATAAATGACTCAAAAATAATGTAGCAAGGGACAAAACGTAGTCCCTTCAAAAATTGTCCTCAACTAATTAATTATATTGTTTCCTTTCTTAAAACGTATTCCGAGAAAACCATTCCTTATAGTTTCTTATTTAAAAACTTTCTATTTTTAAAAAAGTATTTCCATACTAAAATTCTATATCAGTTTATCAGTTTTAGCGTCAAGAATTAACAGACAAATATTATACAAACCGACTCACTTTCCCATTTATAATAAAATGCTTTACTCGTAGATGAATTTCGCAAATATGTAAATAAATATTTACCTATTTGATTTAAACTTATATACTTACATATATACGAGAGATTTCACACTAATAATATAAATGCAAAAGTGTGTCTGTCTATCTGTCTGTCCATCTGTCTGTCTGTTACCTCTTCACTCCCAAATCGCTGAACCTATTTTCTTGTTTAGTATGGAGATGCTTTGAGTCCCGGGAATACTTTTTATCCCAAAAAAGTACGGTTCCCGCGCGATAATTGAATTCGGACGCAACTAAGTTGCGGGCGTCATCTAGTACTTGTTATTTCAGGCGCGGCAACCCTAAGTTTCTTAAAGTGCACTTCAGTATTTACCGGCTCCATTAACCCCATTAGCGCTAGTGTTTCGACCGCAGTGTCAGGGAGCTATGGACATAAACTGACGAGGTACCTGTGACCCCCACTTCACTGTCAACTGTTTTAGGGTTAATGCCCAAAATGTAGGACAACTATTTCATTTTCACTGTTCTCGTTTTTGCACATCCTGAAGTTTACAGCGAAAATACTGTATTTAATCTTATATATAAAATTCTCGTGTCACAATGCTAGTTACCGTACTCCTCCGAAACGGCTCTTTTCGGATTTTTGACAAATTTTATATGCATATTCAGCAGGTCTGAGAATCGGCTACTGGCTACTTTTTATATATTGATATAAGTGCATATTTTGTTGAATAAATAATAGTAAATTATTACAACTCGAGACTCACGGCGACCATTGTTTGTGCGACGGGATAACGATGGACCTTGCCATGGTGCCATACTTATTTGGTCACTTGACTCACTTCAATAAAAATATAATGTGAGCAAAATACTTTATATGGCAAAACAACGTTGCCGGGACAGCTAGTAATATTATATTATATTCTTGTTTTCCATAATATTCGGAGCAACGGACAGACAGAGACCATTTGCGGAAAACGCAACGACTTTTGAGCATGAATAAGTACCAATCTGTTCAAGCTAAAACCACTAAATGTAAGGAAAATAAGTGAAGTTAGGGTATTATTGCGGTAAAATTGCGGTCACGGCACGATAAAATAATTCCTATCCGAACGAACGGGCGGGCAACGTTTACATCAATTTTGTTAAAACGTTTAACAAAAAACAGGATTTTTCTAAAAAAACGAGATTCGCAAATATTATGTTGATGTTTGTTTAATCCGCGCGCGTGGGACTAGCTAGCAATTTGATTTTGCACGTGTAACAAGCTTGTTATTGGTTGCCTTGTAAGGATATTAAAACCTAATTAATAATTGTAATGTAAACCTTGCTTTGTTACATATTTCATATAATATGTTTTGACATTTTATTTATTGGTTATACGGTTACACAATAGACAATACACATACGGCCGCTTTAAAAGATTACAATAGAGTTTCGCGTCATCAGATATTATTATGTACGATATACGAATATAATATTATTATTTACGCTGCTGGCAAAAAGTATTTTCATCTATTAAAATAAAATCTGGGTGCACGGTGGTGTACCCGCGGGGACGAGTCAAGCGAAGCGCAAGGGCACTATACCTACCTTTTCTCAAAGTGTTTCGTCGTTTTTTTTAACCTTCATGGTTTGGTTTCTGATGTACCAGATAGTTCATATTCTCAGGACATAAATACATGAGTTCTTAGGACATACAGTATGTGCAACGCTGAATAGAGAGTCTGCTTGGTCGGCTGTAGTCTCCTTTTGTGAGTCAACCATGGCACAAAAGGAGGCTGCTGAACGTGATCGAGAGAGATCAGATCCTGCTCGACGTTTCCGTCGACATCGTGGCAATGCCATAAGTCAACAGTGTTTTGCTCCCTGCTACTAGGGCTACACTATAATATGGGGACATTAGTACCCCGAGAAAGCTCCCGAGTGTAATTCCGTGAAGAGCTCTGTTAGAGCAATGTGCTAGGAGAGCAGCGGAAGTTGTTCGATAGAGTACCCGTTGCTCTGCTATGTGCGGAAGTCTGTCCATCGCAGGGGTTTTAGTGGGTAAAAATCCCACATATCCTACCCAGGAATCTTTTTGAAGATTTCCCCTGCGTCAACAAATCGTTGGCTCTACATGAGATCTCATATCTTTTTCACAGGGTAAACCTGATGTGATCGTCTCGGCAACATTTTACAAGAAATGTTTTTGGTGGGATACAATGTTTTGAAAACATTCGTATCACTGAAAATATTTAAATTATTTAAAAACACATTGTTTTTTCTGAAGTTTTAAAGTAAATTTTGCTGAAAACGATCTTTAGTATATATTTTTAATATGCAATTTTATGGCGCCTTAATAATTTGCCTCTTTATTATATCCGGGCCGTGTCCTCTCTACGAGTCAAATTATAAATGAAGCACTACAAATTAAAGACCACGAGTCGATATTACAGGTCAGGATTGGTTCTGAAATCCAAATGTGATTAAAACGGACCAGCGTTCATTACATACTTTACATACCTTGGTACAGTGAGGCAAAGCGGGCTTTGATGTACCTTATCTGGTTTACCTACTGTCATGATTCTGAACTAGTCTCTTTGATCAATATTAAGGAGATTTTTTTACATAATTAGGTATGTACGTATAGGAAATCATATTTTACAAATTCTTTATTTTAAAGCAACTTTCAAATCCCTCAGTTGAATTTGATTTAGCGCTTCCCAGTACGTATTTTTATTTCAAACCGGAATACAGAGTTCCTATTGTATCGCCTTAAGGCCACATTTTATATCTCATACCTTAAAGCAATATAAAATCCAATAGAAAAGTTGATAAAGCGCGAATCGAGTCGAAAATATGATTGAATGATAATGGATTTTTCCTTTCAAAAATTTCCATAAAATTTTACGAACGCGCGGAGACTTTTATATTATCAGCGGAGGGTCTGGCCAATCGCACATGTATTGGTCAGGTAATTGCCGGGGATATTACGTAATAGCAACTGATAGCTTATCTATAGTTTTGTGTAGAGTTGTTTTTTTCAACTGTGTGGGTGGGTTCAATAATTAAAAAAAAAATGTCTTATTTTGGAATCAATTTGAAACAAATATTTTCAAAACATTAAATTTCAGAACGTATAAGTGTTACGCCCACCACGGGTTCGGGAAGTAAACTGATTTTAATTTTTCCGCCTACGCTCATATTTTGAATTCAAATTCAAAGTAAGAGTAAATCGATACACTTAATTATTTTTAACAAAAAAATTAAAACCGACTTCCAAGGTAAAAACAATAGTAATATGAACTAAAAAGTATTAAATAACTCTTACTCTTTAATAGTGCCTTTTTCAGAATTCGTCTAAATCTCAACTATTTATGTACATACTACAGTCTTCATTACTTTGAAGTCGGTACCAGCTAATTCGTGTGTTCAGTAATGTCAGAATATCTGAAATGGAACTGGTACCGACTTCAAAGTAATGAAGGTATTACTAATTATTAAGTATTTACCTTGAATGCTTCAGAAAAAATCGAAATCACTATATGTTTCCATACAAATTTCAAGGAGTCCCCTCAATTCCTCATGGATCCCATCATCAGATCACCACTTTTGTAAATATGGTACCAAATTCGGATTCGACCACGCACAACAACAAAAGAATCATGAAAATCGGTCCACAGACGGCTGACGTTTGAACATACAAATATATATATATATATATAGACGAACATATAACCTCCTCCTTTTTGGAAGTCGGTTAGAAATGGTTTTCAGTTTAGAAGTAAAGTAGCTAATGTAAAGAAATTTAATTCCACATTATAGTTAAGTCAAAAAATAATGAATTATTAAAATAGTTGGTATTATAAAATATATTTATATTATTATAAATGAGTTTTGAGCAAAGTTGAGCAGATTGTGAAACATTTATTAGACACGGTAACCGAAACCCGGAGAAAGGTTTCGTGGTCTTTGGGTCCGCTGTTTGTGTTCAGACGGTTGAATCTAAAATTTATGAATTATGAGGTTAACGTTATACAAATGAAAATCAGCCAAGTGCGAGTTGGACTCGCGTGCGAAAACTTCCGTACAATTAAAGAACAAAAGTAGCCAAAAATTGTGTTTTTTATGGATAATTATTTGGTTCATTTTAATTTTATAATTAATTATAAAAGTATAAATACAATTTAGTATTTTGTAAATATTTCAAGTAGTTTGTTGTATGGGAGCCCTTTAATTATATATTTTCGAATCGTACACAGTTTGTAAACGATTTTGAAACTACAATATTACTGTAAGCTGATTATACACCAGGTGTACTCGGAATGGCGCGTCCTACTGTAACAAACGTAAAATGGCGTTGCTAGAGTAGGACGCGGCATGATTCGATCGTTTGAGTCTCAAAACAGTTTCATAGTAGGCCTCCAGGCTATAATGGCTATGGTCAGTTGTTACGTGATAGGCCCTCAAGCAATTATTCAATCACACACGCGATGGGTTTCATGAATGCGTTCAGCTTTGGCTCATCTCTTTTGGTTTTATTGTGGAAATATTGAAAATTTATCGGATCTTTAATTGTGTAGTGTTTTTAAGGCTGTAATAAAATATAAATGTTATTACGATCTGTTTCTGTCAGCTTAGACTGAACCTATGAAAAAACTATACTTACATGTTTATTTTATTTTATTTATTTATTAGGCATATCAACAATATGAATACAAGCTTACATTAATAATTAACAATTAGGTCCTTTAAATGCATTCATATCAATAAGAGACATGCACAACATTAATATTAAAACACAATGCAACATTTGGTGAGACTTAACAACTAGTAAAGATAACAAAAATCAATTATTCAATGTCAATAATGAAAATTACAAGAAATTTTGGGTAGGTAATGTCAGAAAATATTAAATTACTTATAAAATTACAAAATAATAATAATGTCCAGTATAGTATTATAATTATCAATAACATGTCAATTTTCAATATGTACTTCTATAAAAATGTCAAAATAATACAAAACAATCTAATATGATAATAAATAATAATAATAATAATAATATTATTATCTTACTATATAGATAATTTATCAGACTAATACACTCATAGATTGATAGCAGACCTTCGTGATTTGGTCGGAGTATGTCGAGCCTATCTGTCTAGTGTCTATGTTACGATCAAAGACCGAAATCACTCAGTGAGCGAAAAAATAGCTCACAACGCGTTGTGGCCACAGTGAAACAGCCACGACTCGAATTTCGCGTCGTGGCTCTAATGAAAACGGCCACGACGCGTTCTGGAAATTACAAAAAGGCCATAACGCGAAATTCGTGTCGTGGCTGATATGCTATTCATTTTTCTTGATATGTTCTTGATTGATTAATCGTCCATAGGTATGGAAGATTATATTTGAATTACGGATAGTATAAAACTATGGACATTTTATAAATAATAATGATTAACACGTTATGCCGTTAAACGTGTGCAATTAAACCTTCCTGCCAAATTTTGATATATTGATCCTTGTTAAAAATAAAAATACACGTATTTTTTCTTTTATAGTCACTCAGTACTAAAATGTTGAGAAATAGCTTCCGAAAGTTATCCTAAAAAACACTACAATTAATGGACACGATGTGTCGGCCGCGCATGACATGCCCACGCGCGCGCGCCTCATCCCGCGCACCCTCTGTCATTCCCCCGCGCCCTCTGTCATTCCCCCGCGCCGCGAGTGACCATTCTGCAACGATATTAAATGGGATAAAATATGTAATTGAAAAAAAATAACACCCATTTTTTTATGGTTAAATGGACTTTCCTAATGATACCTAAGCCCTGGA
Organism: Lysandra bellargus; assembly: GCA_905333045.1. Classification (NCBI taxonomy): domain Eukaryota; kingdom Metazoa; phylum Arthropoda; class Insecta; order Lepidoptera; family Lycaenidae; genus Lysandra; species Lysandra bellargus. Next base: position 1,476,517 of record HG995332.1, on the reverse strand, counting down.
AAAAATTTGGCCGGAAGGTTTAATTGCACCCTGTATTTTGTAGTATGCGTGGTAATTCAAATAATATAATATTCCATACCTATGGATAATTAATCAATCAAGAACAAATCAAGAAAAACGAATAGCATATCAGCCACGACACGAATTTCGCGTTATGGCCTTTTTGTGATTGCCAGAACGCGTCGTGGCCGTTTTCATTAGATCCACGATGCGAAATTCGCGTCATGGCTGTTTCACTGTGACCACAACGCGTTGCGAGCTTTTTTTTCGCTCACTGAGCGATTTCGGTCTTTGAGCGTAACATCTATATTACTAAATAACAGCCGTCTGCCTATATTTCGCTGCTCGTACAATTTGGTGTAGTCGGCAAACGCATCAGTTGGCCGAACGGACTGAGCTCGCAAACCAAAATTGACGGTAGCGATATATTTTCCGTGTGCAGATTATTATCCGTGCAATATGTGGTCGCATCCGTCCAGGCCAAAATTTCAGTTCTACCTGATACGATCGGCATCTTTATAAAAGGTATTTGTACCGAACACTTTAGAAAACAATATTAACCTTTAACTATGGACATATAAAAGTTGTAACATAGTTATGGACATGGGGTCTGACAGACCGCTCGTATTCTCATCTGGTTTTTAGGCAATTGAAAGATTTTTTGTATTATTTTTGCTTAAATGTCTTAACACATAATTGATTTAGAGAATATACCGGTTAAATATCCAAAATTCTAATTAATATTTTAAAATGAAGCATTTTAAGCAAAAAAGCCACTTTTAAGACTTTCCTGTAACGAAAATATGATATTTTTATATAATAAACATAAGTTTAAAACTTTTGCCTTAATTGTCTATTAATATAAGCCATATTAAATATAAAAAATGGAATTTAAACTTCTGAACATGTAACATAAAAAAATTGACATAGGTCGAACATGGACAAAATTATTGGCAGTCATTTCACATGGTAAAGGCCACTACAAACGTAATTATAGCTTAAATGTAACTAAAAATACTGTAGTTAGTATTTATTTTAGTCATCTAGACAGATCCAATGAGTTTTTGCTGTAAAAAATTATTTCCTAAATATTAGCTCTCCTAGACACAAAATATGTGTTCCTTAGAAAATTTTCAGTGCAATATTCCAATCGTTTCACCGATTCCAAGTTTTTGGAATTTACTCCTTAAGAATCGATTTTCAAATATAAGGCGCCCGGTATGAGAAAAATCCGAGGGGTAAAACCTACTAACAAGTAACGAAAAAATGTGTCACGTTTTTGGTGCGCACCTTTAGTGCGCAACTTTCTAATTTGGCTGTGAGTGTATTAAGACCATAAAGGTAATTACCTATCGGAATATTATATTATATTATTATATAATTATATTATTATATAATATTATATTCCGATAGGTATATTAACTTTATGATTAAGACGTACATATGGTATGCTGTATAGGCGACTATACCTATATACTATATGTCATTGGGCTTGTTTGTTTCTATCAGTGTCGATGTATTTTGCTATTTTTGTTATAAGTATCAATAATTAATATTGTTATTGTGAAGTTATAATTTTTATCATTATACTGGCTAAAGTGAACTAAAAGTATTTTAAAATAACTATTGCAGAAAGGGGTGTAGATAATATTGCCGGAACATCTGATTTCATATGATATTAATATTTTTTCAGTTGAATAAACTCTTTTTGCGTATGGTTAGATACTCGTACTTAAGTAGTAAACTCCAGTCGTGCGTCGGAGCTGACACACTTTTTTTATTTATTACAACGAAGAATTTCACTAAAAAACATAAGCTCAGAAGTTATTTCAAGAAATTTTATTTAAACATTAGTTGTGCACTACCGAAAACATAAATATAATTCTTTGTATGGGAAGCATGGACATGGGGTCTCACAGACTCGAAGTTCAAATCTAAATAACTTTGCGAACTTTTTTTTTCGTCAGAATACATGACTGAGCGCCGCAAGAGTGAAGCTTAAGAGGAAATAGGGTAGATGCGATTCTTGCAGGGTATAAGCGGTCTGTGAGACCGCACGTCCATAGGACAAGCTTTGAACACATTGTAATAAGGCGCATCGGGGAGGGCCGCGTTTATCATAATACTGACCCGTCGCGCATTCGGTTTTTTAAACTTATAATATGAAAAATACGGCCCTCCACGCTGCATACCGTCACGTGCACGTAGCTAGACCGCAAGAGTTACGTCTTGTAAGTTGTAACACGACGTAATCTATTATATTATTACTAGCTGTCCCGGCAAACATTGTTTTGCCATATAAAGTATTTCGCCCATATTATTTTATTGAAGTAACTAAATAAGTCGCACAAACAATGGTCGCCGACAGTCTCGAGTTGTAATGCACTGCAAAACACTGCAAATGCACTTATCAATATAAAAAGTACCCAGTAGCCGATTCTCAGACCTACTGAATATGCATATAAAATTTGATAAAAATTAGTAAAGCCGTTTTGGAGGGGTACAATAACTAACATCATGACACAAGAATTTTTTATATAGTTAAAATGAATTCTTTCAATGTTTCCAACTGCACTACCATTTGAAACAAATATATTTAGAAACTCCTATCACATGAGTCCCGGTACCCCGCATTTATTCAATAACGTAATATTTGCCCACGCGGGCAGAATATAGCGAGGGTAAAAAGTAAAGTATCAAAAAACACAGCGATGCTCAAAATACATGCTTTGTAAACTCCGAAATGAAGTTTGTTCACAGCACGAACTGCCGTCGGACGTTGAATACCAATAGGTACACTGCGGAATAATCTCGAACCAATATGCCGCGTAATATTGATGATGGATGGACCCTCGGGACCGATTATCCAGACATGATCGGGCTGCAAAGTATACCCTATTGATCCCGCTAAACTTAGAACATAGAACTATTGTTAATTGCTCGTTTTCCCGAGTATTGACCTGTGAGTTATAGCACAATAATGAGTTTAAAAACTAGCCAAACATAGAATAACCTCCCTTTCTTGATTTATAAAAATTTTGCGTATTGTATAACTCAAGTGTTACACTGTTTGCGTTTTTTGAACTCGCATATTTTGTAATGACCATTTTAAGTCGCCTGGCTCCTTTTTATGCCCTACTACTTCACTCCTCTCATCACTTCGTTGCGGTATATCCATTATAGTAACTTAAGTTAGATCATAGTCACCTAGACAACGCAAATAGATTTTTATAGCGCGAAGCAATAAAAGCACTAAAACACTTCTTTGCTTAGACTAACACTTAGGAACGTCTTGCTTGCGACAAGGTAAACGTTCCCAAATCTAGCATAAACCTTCCGTCCATTAGACAATATATTTGTAGTTTACTCGTTCGTCCAGAATATAAACTCGATATAAATGCTGTATAAGCGCCGTTCTTACAGCTCTGAGCTCTCGAGTGGAGTCCTTCATAAATAATTTGCTAGAACTTCAGATCTAGGACGTTGCCAATTAGGGCCGCTTTCTGCAGCCCCGGTGTTCAATTTAACATGAAAATATTTTAAGTATTTGTTAAAGTTGAAATCTCCAAACCGAAAGGCTGCAGTTTACGTGGAAATTCTTGTCGGCTTCATTCAATTGCTAGAGCATTTTTAAATAATTACTCTTTGATGTTTCCCACTCTTGAGAGAAGTACAAGTTGGAAGCCCACTACATGAAGCGGCAGCAGACGACGTATCGTCGCGACACTATTGTTTTCTATGTATTTCTATGAAAAGTGTCGCTAGCTTCGTGTCGCTAGCTGCGGAGGGTATTTAATAGAAATACATAGAAACCAGTAGTGTCGCGACGACACGTCGCCTGCAGTTGTCACGTGTCGCTCGGTTCCAACTCGTATCTAAGGGTCTGTATTCACTTTGATTAGTGCGAGTGCAAGTGATTAGTTCAAGAGATTAGTGATTAGTAGAAATCAAAGGACTTGCACTAATCAGTCGCTGTCCACACGTACTTTTACCTGATTACTAATCACCTGCACTAATCACTTGCACTTATTACTAATCAAAGTGAATACGGGGCTTAAGTGCCACTTGAATAACAGCTGTTTCTAAAGGCCTAAAAGATTCTTATATTTATCTATAAGATTCTTATAATATATTTTATTTTATAAGTCATAAGATTGCGGTATACGGTCTAATTTCGGATACAAAACCAACAATTTAGAAGGATTCTAAAATTGTATTACTCGGCTGTCACTCCATACTTTTATTCTATTGCCTGGAAAACTTGAAATACCCGGGGAACTGTACACAATAAAGTGATTTAACCGACAACTCATACACTACACCCAACTGGGGAAATTCAAATTTGCAAGTAAAAGGTCTCGGAGTAACTACAACTCGGATTATACAGAACTTATACTGAAATCTCAAACAAAATAATTACATTCTGTCTGCACCCTGGGAAGAAATTAATGTCGGCAATAAATAACACGCTTTTGTCTGTTTGTTTCACTTAAACTGTTCCAGTATCTTCCGGCATAAAATATCTGAATTTAACTGTTAAATTGCGGAGTACCACAGAAGTTTTCGAGTAATCGCTATAATGTTCATTTTTGAACTAAAATGTCTCTGTAATGAAAATTAAATTCAACTACGCTACTCTGCGTAGTTCGCATATAGTTTTAGTTGGGTGTTAAAACTGTATGTTAAATTAGTTTGATATTTGATTTTTTATTTTATTTTATTGACTGATTTTATTGCTTGTTTCGTAAATCGCTCGACAAATACTTAAGCAATTAAGAACATAGGTATGCAGCGTAGACCGCAATTAAGCGGTTCACTTTTTTCGCAGCAAAATGCCTGGTTCCTGTTGTATTTTCTTCTGCGTCCATACATAATATTATACGTATACATACATGATATACAAAGCAGCGAGCAATATTACGGATAAAGTAATTCTTCGCGAAATTATTCTTCATATTACCGTTTTTCGATAAAAATAAATATAATGATTGGAATTCGGAAAGATTGTCGTAAGTCATTTCAAAAGACGTCGATAAAACTTTTTATGAAACATCGTTTGTCACTCTCTTTACAGGGTAGGACGGTTTATATGAATTTCAAAAATATTGTTGTTATTTTAGAACAGGAACGCCTAGCTTGAGCTAGTTAAGCTGCTAGGATGTGATGAAGTGGGATAGATAAAGACATAGTTTCATTATCATGTGACAAACATTTTGTTACAAAAACATTGTCTTACTATGACGAAAGTAACGACTCCAGGAGGACAACGTTGCAAAGTTGCACTTTTAACCATGAACGTAGAAAGAAAGCGGACAGAGTCTTATTATACACAGAACTGTGTCTTCAGAGTCGGCCACGCACACATTCTTACGCCTGTCAAATAGCATAACATTGGCATACGCGGCTAGCCTATGGACTAGCGTAAAAATGTGTGCGTGCGGACCGTGTACATGCAGTCAGCTGGCCGACTCTGAAGGACACAGTTTTGTGTATGGTGGGACTCCGTCCGCCTTTTTTATACGTCCATCTTTTAACAGCTATTCTTGTAAATATGCTGTAACCTGTAAACTGTCAAAAAACTTGCCATCTTCCATTGTTTTCAGATGAAGTGACAGATGTTAGCGATATCGTATTTTGCATACTCGATGAGGAATGAAGGATGAAGTACTTCGAAGTGATCGAACTCCTACAAGTTGAAGATTATCATTCTAAGAGCTACCAAGAGGTTTTCCGATAAATATATACCTAGTAGTCTATGTCTTTATAGGAATACAGTGCGAGCATTTTCACGTAGCTCCTAGACCAAAAAGGTCAATGACAGCTGGGGACACCTTATTTCATTTTAACTATATATTAATTACTCTGTTGGCACTTGGTACTAAATAAAATGGCACTTGTCATAGATATTTCACCAAGTGAATTAAATAATAAAGTTTTAACAGTCATTAAGCTGCATATGTCACCTGCTAAAAGTTTGCTTTCCAGTGGAGCGAGCACGACGCCCGACGCGGGGTTAATATGCGCCATTTGCCAACTTTTATCACTCTTTGGGACTGTTTAATTAATATTATATTTTATATTACCTGGCTTTTAAGCTTACGATCGTCACACAGAATATGATTATTAGTAGAGATGTCACGAATATTAGACAACTATTCGGTATTCGGCCTATTCGGCTTATTTTTTTGCTATTCGGTATTCGGCCGAATAATACGTATAATATGCGCCGAATAATATACGGCTTTTCGGCTGAATACCGTACCAAATCATGTAAAAAAACACGTTATATTACTAAAAAATTCTGTATTTATTTCCAAATTACAACACTTTAGTTCTTAAAATTGATCAGTGGTAAGTTGTGATAAATAAAAATAATGGTTAAAAAAAACTAAAAACACGCTTTTTATAGAAAACCAAACTAAAAAATTGAAATTGAAAATAAATTATAATAAATTTAAATTAAGAAGACTTGCTAAAAATTTCAATAAATATAAATTAATAATAGTATGAATGAAAAAACTATATTTTATTTAAAAAAAAACGTGGGGTGCATGGTGTCAATAGTTATACTTAAATATTTTATTGACAGATATGAGTAGAATGATTATCATTTTGATAATATCTTAAAAAGCACCCCACACTTCTTTTTAAATAATTTTTTTTTTCATTTATACTATTATTAATTTATATTTATTAAAATTTTTAGCACGTCTTCTTAATTTAAATTTATTATAATTTATTTTAAATTTTTTAGTTTGGTTTTCTATAAAAAGCGTGTTTTTAGTTTTTTTTAACTATTATTTATTTTTCACTTTTTAGTTTGGTTATATCTATATCCATAAATATTATGTACATTTATTCTACCAGGGGCGCTTGTGCAGTACCTTCCTAGTATATAATAGCTGTGTTTTCGGCAACTAATTTTGAACGACTTTTTTTTTGTTTTGTTTTGTTTTTTTTCTTTGTTTTTTTAATTTAATGTTTAATAATAAAATGAGCATAATTAGTCGTGCACTCTTGGATTTTCCAAACTTTTAATTTGTTCTAATCGACCATTAATTCCGTGATAACTATAAATAATTACTGTAATTATTTTCAGTTGTCAATCTATACAGTGAGACATGGTATGAGTTTTTGTAAGCTAGTTCTCGAGTATTGAACTAGTAGCTAGGAGGGTACCAACTGCGTTGGAGAATCCTTCTCTGGATGTCCATGCTCAGGAACCCCTGGAACTGAGTGTGGACGTCCAGGCTGCCCCTTGTTTTCTGGGGAGGACAAAACTGCGCTCCAATCTGCTCGGGCAAGAGCAAACACACAAAGGCACCCCTCTCGATGTTATACTTGGACTTCTGTAATATCCAGGGATTACACTCCAACCATAATGAGACGGCAAAGCCGGTTTTGCTCTTCTTAACCGAGACGCAGATATAATCTCCGAGTACCATATCATACTTATCCCACCCAGGGCATCATCTCGAGCACTCCGTTCTGACCAAAGCTAGAGTGTGTGTGTATATCAGAGATGATATCAGTTCTCGCCACCTCAGCAATCTTGAAGTTAGGGACCTCTCCACCTTATGGCTCTGCATTGATTGCGACGTACACCCTCGCGTCTATACGTGCCTCTATAGGTCCTATAGTGGTGACCCCGAGACAGACCAATATTATTCTTTGAGCACCTGCAAGCTGCATCAGATTTAGTGCAGCGGCACTCGGCAGATCCCATCAGTAGAGATCATACTACCTACTTGGCGACCTTAACGTCTGCCACGCCGACTGGCTTAATTGCAGTAAAACTTATCACGCGGGGAGATTTGTCTGCGACTCTGCCCTTGCGAACGACCTAACACAACTGGTTGCAACGCCTACGCGAATACCGAGATGTGGACGATCAGAGTATTTCCCTGTTAGAGCTTCTGCTGTATCCGTGACCGCATCACTTGGTTCATCGGATCATTGCCTTATTTAAAGTTCTGTGCCACTTACGTGTGTATTGTGATAGCGCAATGTTAAATACCGTCGTGTGTGGCAATACAAGTTAGCAGACTGTGATGGGATGCGGCCATTTTTGCATCATATTATCCTTGCTGGCACTTGTGCTTCTCGCCGGATGATCTCGACAGTAGTTGTAGTTTGGTTCATCCTCCAAAAAAGCTTCTCGCCGGAAGCAGGAGTCTTACTAATCCTGGGCCAATGAAGTGTCTGCTCGGGATTTAGAAACCAGCACATATAAAATGTCCATTTTATGTGCTGGTATTTAAAACCTTGCCTTTAGGTCCTTCAAGATAGAGATCTTTCGGGCAAAGAAACATCACGTCAATAGAATTGTCGAGAGACTCGAGCGCATCCCTTCGGGATTCTAGTCTCTAGCCAATGCTATTGAAGGGAATTTCTGTTAGCCATCTCTACCATCTCTACACGTAGGAAAGGGATGGTTAGCCCATGACGCAAAAGACAAAGCCGTTCTGGGCAAGCTCTTTGCATCAAACTCGACCCTAGATGACTGGGGACAGAAACTGCCGACCATATCGCGATGCACGAGCATTGTGTGACGTGTCGGATATTCGGTTTCATCAACGCTCAGTGCGAATGGCCCTCCGTTCCCTTGATATCCAAAAGTCGAGTTGGCCTAACGGAATCCCTCCTATTGTGTTGAAAAAGTGTGCTCCAGAGTTGGCTCCGGTCTTAACGCGTCTTTTTCGGCTCTCTTACTCTTCTGACATTATCCCGGCTTCTTGGAAGACAGCCACGGTGAACCCAATCCCCAAAAAGGTGACCGCTCAGATCTTTCCAATAATTACAGACCTCGCTATATCGCTATTCCCTCCCTCTTCTCGAAGATAATGGAATCCAATATCAATAGCCAGCTCCTAAGATACTTGGACGCCCAAGGATTACTAAGCGACAAACAGTACGGGTTCCATAAGGGTCGCTCGGCTGGTGATCTCTTGGCGTACCTAACTGATGGTTGGGCTCAGGCGATTAAGTCGAAGGAAGAGGCATTGGCTGTTAGTTTGGATATTGCCAAGGCCTTTGATTGGGTTTGGCACAAAGCGCTGCTATGTGCTTCTGATGGAAGCTGGGAAGATGGGCTCCCCGAGAAATTATGCAAGTGGGTCACAATTTGCTTAGCAGACAGAAGCATAAAGGTCTACGACCTTTGATGGTGAATGCTTTGATACTCAGTCTGTTGATGCTAGTTCCCTCAGGAGCCAAGGCTCAAGCTATCGCCTACTCTATTCATATTGCATAATATATCAATGACATAATATTATAACACTCACTTATAGTACGAGATACGACTGCAGAACTGTGCAGGTATCGAGTACACGCTTAAAACTACATTTTTACAAATATTTATGATAAGGAGAACATATTTCTACTGGGGTGTCAGTCCAAATGTGGCCGCAAATATTTTTTAAAAAATTTTGAAAAATTGAGTTTGCAGGATAAAATGTAATCATAAGGTTTTGGAAGCAAATTTTTCATGGCAATGAGTATAGATATTTAGAAAAATCCGGTGTGCCGTTGGGCACCCGGCCGCAACCCTATTGTAACCAGGTGTGAACAGGTACCATTCCGATACATTTTTGCATCCATAACGTATATTGATCTTTTATATATGAAATGGAAGCTTATTTTCCTCTCATTATTATAATATAGGTGTGCCTAATTAAATCTGGCCGCAAATAAGGGGTGCCGGCTGTCAAAGATGGCAAAGTATCGAAGGTTGAGGGAAAGGCAGCTAGCGCGAAACATTATGGGATAGTGATAGTACATCATGTTAGTGTACTTAAACATCGGTTCAAACAATAGTAATAATCGGCCAAGTGCGAGTCGGACTCGCGCACGAAGGGTTCCGTACTATTATAGAGCAAAATTAGGCCAAAATTTGTATTTTTTGTATGCCGCCCTTATATTTTAATTTTACTTTAATTTTATTACTTATTATATATATAGTAACTAATTTCATTTTTCATTTCATTTCATTTTTTTCCGCTTAAACATTGCAAACGCAGGCTTCCTACGAGATTTATCAAAATGATGTACCAAGGCCCAATTCCACCAATGTCTGCTAATGTTAACAGCTTCTTAAAATATCATGTCTTCTTTTTCATTCATACGAAAAACGAAAGAGGTAACGTGATACTAATTCGAGCATTAACTTTAACAGTCTTTGGTGAAATTGGGCCTAAGTATTGTACACTATGAAAAGGTCTACAGAAAACTCCGCGATGGTATATAGATGGCATAAGTCTATCTCTTATGGATATCCCACAGTAACATTTTTTTGTAATTTACTTTGTCATTTACTTTTAACTTGGCTAAATGGTTAATGTACTTTATAATAATTACACAGATTATGTAATTTATAATAATATGTTGCCGATGTAACAACAAATACTAAAAACAAAATAAAATTTAAGTATGTTCAAATTTATATTAACTATATTCAATAACTATAACATTCTGGCAATAAAGACATTTGAATTTGAATACAATAAACGTGATTTTTTGGCCTTTTTCGCTCTATGTCGATAATGGCAACAGATGGGCACCTTAAAATAGTTAGATACGTAGTGAAACAAGGGCGGCGGTTAACAGACTGGTTTATTAGGGTATATGCATTCGCACGGAGCGATCGCGGAATTCAAAAATGTCATACCTATACCCAACAAAAATTTCACGAAATCTTCAATTAAAGTATGTGCAGTTTAATTACTAATAATAAAATTAAAGTAAAATTAAAATATTAGGGCGGTTCCCATACAAAAAACACAAATTTTGGCCTAATTTTGCTCACTACACTACACAAAAATAGTACGGAACCCTTCGTGCGCGAGTCCGACTCCCATTTGGCCGACTATTACTATTGTTTGAACCGATGTTTAAGTACACTAACATGATGTACTATCACTATCCCGTAATGTATCGCGCTAGCTCCCTTTCCCTCAACCTTCGATACTTTGCCATCTTTGACAGCCGGCACCCCTTATTTGCGGCCAGATTTAATTAGGCACACCTATATTATAATAATAAGAGGAAAATAAGCTTCCATTTGATATATAAAAGATCAATATACGTTATGGATGCAAAAACGTATCGGAATGGTACCTGTTCACACCTGGTTACAATAGGGTTGCGGCCGGGTGCCCAACGGCACACCGGATTTTTCTAAATCTCTATACTCATTGCCATGAAGTGAACAATGTTTGCTTTCAATACCTGATGATTACATTTTATCCCGCAAACTCAATTTTTCAAAAAAAAAAATTAAAAATATTTGCGGCCACATTTGGACTGGCACCCCAGTAGAAGTATGTTCTCCTTATCATAAATATTTGTAAAAATGTGGTTTTAAGCGTGTACTCGATACCTGCACAATTCTGCAGTGGGATCTTAGACTATTACACTATACACTAAACCAACTGTTGGTTTAGTGTCATTAAATGTACTTAATATTATAAAATATGTATGTACGTATATTATATTATATACGGGGCAATATGCTTTATTTTATCAAATTAGTGTATTGTCATCGGTCCTCGATAAATCTACAAAGTTTGAACGAAATCTGGCCGTTTAAAGTGGGTCAAAATCGCGCCCAAAGAAGTCGGTTACAAACAAACATACAAACATACAAATTGAATAATTATATCAAATTAGTGTATTGTCATCGGTACTCGATAAATCTACAAAGTTTGAACGAAATCTGGCCGTTTAAAGTGGGTTAAAATCGCGACCAAAGAAGTCGGTTACAAACAAACATACAAACATACAAATTGAATAATTATATCAAATTAGTGTATTGTCATCGGTCCTCGACAAATCTACAAAGTTTGAACGAAATCTGGCCGTTTAAAGTGGGTTAAAATCGCGCCCAAAGAAGTCGGTTACAAACAAACATACAAACATACAAATTGAATAATTATATCAAATTATTGTATTGTCATCGTTCCTCAATAAATCTACAAAGTTTGAACGAAATCTGGCCGTTTAAAGTGGGTCAAAATCGCGCCCAAAGAAGTCGGTTACAAACATACAGGTGAAGCTAATAAAAAGCGTATAAAAACAAACTATTCAGCATTTTTGGTAGCAAACGATTACGCTTTTCATCCTAAATGTTACCAACCTCAATAAATAGCCTCTTACTATACACGCTACTTCCAGGAGATAAACTTTGGTAAGTTTCGAAAGGTTTGGGTATTGTTTTTCGTTTGTTAACTACCACTTGTAAGGATCGGCCTTCCGATCTAAGACTACTGTTTTCAAATAAAAATCCAACTCGTTTATTTGCGACTCGTTTGAAAACGCAACGAGGAAAACAGGTTGCGACTTGTCTTGAATCAGCTACCACCCCCCGAAAAGTATGTATTTCGTGCCGAATATTCGGCGTTTCGGCCGACAGCGTTGCCGAATATTCGATGTTCGGTATTCGGCCAATTCACTATTCGTGGCATCCCTACTTATTAGTACTTACCCTTGACAACAAAATATACTCGTATATGACGTAACACGCGACTTTATATGCAGATAATTAAAATTGTCTGTCTTCTGACATTTCAAGAGTCTCGCTCTTTTTTTATGAAAAATATGGTGATATTTGAGGTAAGAAATGGTGATCTCTTTTACTCAGAGAACTATGAAAATCGTGGCATCATCTACTGACAACTCAATTTGCAGAATGTTTTAGAACGAAATAAAAAAACGCGAATAATTCCAATTCAGCATTAATTTATCAAATTAACCATACAACACACTTAAAATTTATACAGGGTGTAACACAACTAATTGATAATACTTTAGGGGTGTGTATGAGTCCCATGTACCTATAGAGTTTATTGTGAAAGTGGCTGCGCTGAAAAAGCAACTTTTTTTTGTACTTTTGTATGGGCAAATTCAAGATGCTCGGGCGGTTAATTGCCTATGCAAATTACAAAAAATGCTCTTTCATCCCTACTACTTTCACAGTAGTAACTATATAGAGTTTTCTATATAGAGTTGGGACACATACACAGCCTACAGTTTTTTTTAAATTACTAAATAAGGGGGCAAACGAGCAAACAGGTCACCTGATGGTAAGCAACTACCGTCGCCCATGGACACTCGCAACATCAGAAGAGCTGCAGGTGCGTTGCCGGCCTTTTAAGAGGGAATACGCTCTTTTCTTGAAGGTTTGCAGGTCGTATAGGTCCGGAAATACTGCTGGTGACAGTTCATTCCAGAGTTTTACGGCACGGCAGAAAGTTACGCGAAAAACGCACTGTGGAAGACTGCCACTCATCAAGGTGATGAGGATGGTATATTTTTTGCGTGGGACGATGGCGAAAAGTTGCAGGTGGTATGATTCCGAACAACTCCTCAGAGCACTCCCCGTGATACAACCGATAGAGGATGCAGAGTAAAGCTGCATCTCGGCGTAATTCCAAGGGGTCCAAGCTGTTTGAAACACTATGGCAGTCAACAATTCGAGCGGCCCTTCGTTGGATACGATCCAGAGGGAGCAGTTGGTATTTTGGCGCCCCTGCCCAGAGATGAGAACAATATTCCATATGAGGCCGAACCTGCGCCTTGTAGAGTTGTTGGCGTTGGTCCGGACTGAAGTACTGTCTCGCTCTTTTAAGAACACCAAGCTTCTTAGAGGCTAATTTGGCCTTACCCTCTAGATGATATCGGAACTGGACTTCGCTCGATATGTTGACGCCAAGTATCTCAATGCTAGGGGAGATGGATAAAGATGTGCTCTCGAAACGAGGATATACGACCATTGGTGACTTTTTAGTGGTGAACGCGCAGACTTGTGTCTTGGCGATGTTGAATTAGACCAAGTTACGTCTACCCCATTCAGAGACCTTCTCCAATGAATTCTCCACCTAAGACACAAGTTCGTTTCGACTCTCAGTGACATTTTGCCGAGAAATATTGGGGGAGCCGGTATATACAGCATCACCTGTACTGTCATCTGCATAGCAATGAATGCCGCTGGTCTGCAACATGTCATTGATATGCAGTAAGAATAGAGTAGGCGATAGCACGCAGCCCTGAGGGACACCAGCATCAACAGACTGAGTTTCCGAGCATTCGCCGTCAACTACGACCTTTATGCTTCTGTCTGCTAAGAAACCAGTGATCCACTTACATAATTTCTCGGGTAGCCCGTATGATGATATACCGGTATGGATAAGTATTACCATTTAGTTTTGTTACACCCTGTATATTGAAGATTGAATAATTCAAAGAACGTACATATTGCTGTTATCTTTTATATTTATTGTTTTACGTGGGAAAGCCATGCTTCGGCACGAATGGGCCGGCTCGACCAGAGAAATACCACGTTCTCACAGAAAACCGGCGTGAAACAGCGCTTGCGCTATGTTTCGCCGAGTGAGTGAGTTTACCGGAGGCCCAATCCCCTACCCTATTCCCTTCCCTACCCTCCTCTATTCCCTTCCCTTCCCTCCCCTATTCCCTTTCCTTTCCATCCTTGCCCTCCCCTATTACCCTATTCTTTCTTAAAAGGCCGGCAACGCACCTGCAGCTCTTCTGATGCTGCGAGTGTCCATGGGCGACGGTAGTTGCTTTCCATCAGGTGACCTGTTTGCTCGTTTGCCCCCTTATTTCATAAAAAAAAACTGAAGTATTTTTATTTGAGCAGAACACTTAACATAATGCCCATAGAAATAGCTATACCTATAATGAGGTCAATCACTAATCAGTCGAACTCTGAATGAATCAATGTAAGTACCTATTCCATCTTAAAAATACTTTGTGAGGTAAATAATCTAGAAAGAAAATCTATTAAAGTATATTTATTTATAAGCCTGTCGCAAATTACTTTCGCCTCCCTTAAATCTAATTTACTAAAACTTAAATATAAAGTTCAGACAACCTTCAAGTAAGTAGTTATTATCTTTAACCTTGAAATTAAGAAGCCATTTAATGTCAGACTTACACATTTTCTAAATTATGTTATCACATCATCTCTTTGTTTAAATATCATAGAATTTATTTATATATCAATGAGAAAAGTGAACATTTTTGTAGCTAATTAATACGTCTATCTGATGTTTTAAGTGACAATGGTACCTACCTATTTGGTGCAAACTATTGACATTAAATCCTGGAGATGTTCATCAGTAAGTCAAGGCCGAAATTTATTTTTAACCAAGTTCATCTTCGAAAATGTGTGGTCCGCACACAATGGGTCGGCTGTCCGGATGCGGACCGCGGTCCGCCATTTGGTGACCCCTGATCTACTGTATATTATTTACTCTGTGATAATATCCACGGTGAGATTTATAAACCGACGCGAAATTTCGCGATACAAGTTTCCGAAGATTCCGTCCCTTCGAGGACTTAGGAACTCTCCTCTTAGCAATTGCGAACTTTTCCAAATTATAATGTGAAAATCCATAGCTTATAAGCTGTAGTCGATGGAGATATTCATTTAACTTTGAGAAAAGCGAAATATGTTATATTATATTGTATTTCCTTTTTACTTTCGACGCCTGATGATGATGATTGATAATAATTAATTTCTTCCTAGTATACTTGCTTAACCAAAAAGTTCCATTCGCTCACTGGATGGGCATTTAAAAAGTGGATCACTAAACATCCAAGAGGAAAAGTGCTGTTTATTTACATTTATTTCATCTAACTGTAATTATGTAAGCTTACGTAGACGGATATAAAAAGGAAACAGCAATACGCTTCAAAGGTCTTTAATTTTAAACTAATTATACCGTTGACCGTAGAGTGAAAGCCATGGATTTGTTAAGTCGGGCCGAAAGACCACAGGTCCACAGTAAATCTGAGAAATACAAGGTCTTAATTAAGGAGGTCGGACCCTTCTCCAGCTTTTAATCTTAATGCTAACGCTAATAAACTTGTACAGCTTTGTTTGCGGAGGTCCACCGCATTAATTAATGAATATTTAATGTAATATATTTTACAATCTAGTGTCGTGGTATAGAATCTTATAGTTATTTGGATAACTTAGATTATTTTGATCATTTTTTTCAGCAGCCTTTCCCGCGTATACCTAATTTTATTACTGAATCACAAGTTTAGATTCTGTAGGCTACAATAATTAGCTTATTTAGTTCTAAAGTTGACGGCCAGCATGTTATGTGTAATAATTAGACATATTTAAGACTGACATATTTAAGGGGGCGAATAACCCAAAATTGACGGTTTTATAATTCATTTTTACACTTGAAAATAAGCCCCGAATTATTTTATTTTCTAAACATAGCTATACTACATTATATTTATAAGAACGCGCATTATATTTTCACGATATCTTAAAATTTTCTCGATAGAAAAAAATCACAAAGTTGCATCTTATTTTCACGAATTTTTCATATAGGTATTGCCATAACCGTGCATTAAACTAAGTTAATATTTTAACACATTGTATAAAATTCTATCATTGAGATATTCCTGACGGATTTTTTAAATGTTATATTTTTATCGAGTTATTAAGAACAAACTAACTTAGCGATGATTACGCGTTATCCTTTTTCACCTGGATTTTTTTTGTATTTGTACTTCAAACAAACACTACTATTACTACATTTTATACGTGGGAGAGCCATGCTTCGGCACGAAATGGGCCGGCTCGACCGGAGAAATACCACGTTCTCACAGAAAACCGGCGTGAAACAGCGCTTGCGCTGTGTTTCGCCGAGTGAGTGAGTTTACCGGAGGCCCAATCCCCTACCCTATTCCCTTCCCTACCTTTCCCTATTCCCTTCTCTTCCCTTTCCTACCCTTCCCTGTTAACCTAATCCCTCTTAAAAGGTTGGCAACGCACTTGCAGCTCTTCTGATGCTGCGAGTGTCCATGGGCGACGGAAGTTGCTTTCCATCAGGTGACCCGTTTGCTCGTTTGCCCCCTTATTTCATAAAAAAAAAACAAAGGGGCGAATACACGCGAGTTGGGCGTGAGTGTCAATTTCAACATGACGATTGACGTTGTAACGCATTAGTACGGCGCGCGCCGGCCGATATGACATACTGCGTCAAAGGTATAAATTTCGAGATCTCTTTTGAGTCGGTCTACTCGTATTAGATAATATGGTCCAGTCAACTTAGGCTTAAATTGGGTGAGAACCTCGGAATTCGAGATACCCAGCTGTAAGTCTGTAAATATTTGTATATTGGCACATTAAATGTTGTCTCAAAACCTACATATATGGTGCGCAACTATTAAATTTCAAGGTCAAAAGGTCACAAAAATCAGTTTTTTTGCACTTTTTTTTGTAAATATTTTATTTCCTATGGGTTTTTTGCTATTTGTATTTATTACCATAGTGTAGAATATAAAATTCTCTACAAATTTTGTTCAAAAATTTGTTCATACGGTGAACCGTTTCCGATAAAGAGGGCGGAGAGTGCGCGGTCACAGTATCACTTCAGGTTAACCGGTGCCTCCGGTCGAAAACGCGCCATATTCAATGTGTCGCGACACCAGTGTCCGATCCTTTAATGTCGTGATGTATGGCATATTTCATCAATAAATTGGCTCTCAAATATTTTCTTTCTCTTACGGTTGTAAAATGGCAGCTATTTTAGTTTTTCTCGGGCTTTCACACTAATCTGATCAATACTTCTCATGTAAATATTCTATGAATATAAAAAAGGTCTTATTTAATAGCTAAACTTATGGACTACGCTTACACAGGCAATACGTTATGAATTTCGAAAATTAAACATAGAAAAACCAAAATTTAAGGTATCCTCGCCCTCTTTATCGGAAACGGTTCACCGTATGAAAAAAAATTTGAACAAAAGTTGTAGAAAATTTTATATTCTACATTATGGTAATTAATACAAATAGCAAAAAACCCATAGGAAATGAAATATTTACAAAAAAGTGATTTTTGTGACCTTTTGACCTTGAAATTTAAAAGTTGCGCACACCCTACCAGGTTTTGAGACAACATTTAGGGTGCCAATATACAAATATTTACAGACTTACAGCTGGGTATCTCGAATTCCAAGGTGAACTTACTATACTGATTGGACTGATATGCAATAACCAATAGGCACACTTGCATGTATAGTATAATTTATAAATATAATATTATAACGAAATCGAACCTCATAAGTTAAATCATACCGCAGTGTCGAACAGCTTCATACAACTACGTAGTACGGTTCGAGTGCGACAAGTCAAAGTTTTGATTAAACACAAACCGTGTCACCTCAACCACAGTTAAAATTAAATGCCACTAACTTTTCAACAATTTAACAGATAAACACAAACGGACACTGTATAAAATTAATTTCATTTAAAGTTAAATACGATGCTATTATGTTCGGGAGTTCATAAGCTTCATTGAGAAGCAAACAAACACTAATCGACTAAGAGCTGACGACCAAATCGATCATATGGCTTCAGCTGTATCGGACTCACGCAAGAAGGATTCCGTATAAAGCAAAAATAGGTCAAGAATTGTGTTTTTTGGATGGGAGCCCCTCTTATATTATATCGACGGAGAGCTGGCGACCAAATCGGTCATGTGGCTTCAGCTCAGGTATTAAAACTCCGTTCAGGCTACTTCCCTGAACAACCTTTTCTGATAATCTGCGTGCTGGCAGGCCGTGGGCGGTGGGTGTGGGTATAGTGGGATGGCGAAAAAAATGGAAAAAAATGTAGGTTCAGCGACATCAATTTTTTTCCAAGCAGTTGTTCTGTACTACGTGACGAGCAAAAAAGGCAAAAAAAATCAGTTTCTTATATGGGAGCCCCCCTTAGAATTTAGATATTAATTTTATTTTGTTTTTAACCGACTTCCAAAAAGGAGGAGGTTATAATATGTTCGTCTGTATATATATTTTTTTGTATGTTCAACCTTAACTTCGCCGTTTGTGGACCGATTTTCATGATTCTTTTGTTGTTGTACAGGGTTGAATCCGAATTTGGTACCATATTCACAAAAGTGGTGACCTAATGATGGGATCCATGAGGAATCGAGGGGACTCCTTGAAATTTGTATGGAAACTTATAGTGATTTTAATTTTTTCTGAAGCGTTCGAGGTAAATGCTACCAAAAAGTAAAAAGTACCTAACAGAACTTTTGAATCCTTATAGATACAGGTTCGGGGATTTCGCCGTTATTTAAACAACTGAAAGCATAAGCAATTTGATTGATCATCATCATCATCACAAGTATACCTATACCATGGCTCATCACATTATGACCCAATTATTGGTACTTTTCATGATATTTTGCATCGAAGCAGATGTTTTTGATGATTGCTTCGCTGTTTGTGGACCGATTTTCAAAATTCTCGTGTTTTTGTATAGGATAATATAATCTTAATTTCGTATAACAATTATGAACTGATGATGGGATCTATGAGCAATCGAGGGAAATCCTTGAAATTTATCAAAACACTCATAGTGGTTAAAATGTTGTTTCTAATAACTTACACTTAAGTTACAAATAAGAGAAATTTCATACGAAGGTGCCTCTTGGTCCAAAGACACTGAACAGAACTCATGAACCTTTAAATATAAAAGTTTGGAAATTGCAGCATCGCTTAGATAACTGCAAGCATTTACCACAATTTCACTTACAGTATTATAATATTAAGGATACTTAGTATTCGTAGTGATTATCTACGCATAAAGCCTTGTCTTGTATATAACTAATAAGAGTGAAATTATTATTTTTTAACAAAAAATTGAACCCGACTTCCAGGGAAAGAAACAAAATTCTTAAAATGGCCTAAAAAGTATGAAATAATTCTTATTCTTCATTAGTGCCTTTTTCAAAATTCAACTAAATAGCAACGAATTCTGTACTCAATTTTCATTCTTTTGAAGTCGGTACTGGCTAAGTTCTATGTCAAGTATCTCAGTTCTGGGCTGGTACCGACTTCAAACGAATGAAAATTGAGTACAGAATTCGTTAAGATTTAGTCGAATTTTGAAAAAGGCACTAATGAAGAATAAGAATTATTTCATACTTTTTAGGCCATTTTAAGAATTTTGTTTTTTTCCTTGGAAGTCGGGTTCATTAGTATTTGTTGTTATAGCGGCAACAGATATACGCAATCTGTGAAAATTTCAGAAGTCTATATAGATAGACTTAGCTATAGAGCGGTCCTTGAGATACACAGTCCTGGAGTCACACAGACAGACAGACTGGTAGACAGACAGACGGACAGACGGACAGACGACGGACAGATTGACCGACGACGGACCGAGGGACAGGCGAACAGATGAAAAAAATTAAAATTGCTGAATCTACATTTTTTCTTTTTTTTCCCCACTCCACTACTCCCACACCCACCGCCTACGGCCTGCCAGCACGCAGGTTATCAGAAAGGGTTGTTCAGGAAAGTAGCTAACGGAGTTTTAATATAGCTAAACCTACATTTTTTCCAAGTTTTCCCCCACCTTACTCCCACTTCATTACTCCCACACCCACCGCCCACGGCCTGCCAGTACGCAGATTATCAGAATGGGTTGTTCAGGCAAGTAGCTAACGTAGTTTTAGTACAGCTGAAGCCACACGACCGATTTGGTCGCCAGCTTTCCGTCGAAAATGATCTATACATATTATAAAACAAAGTCGCTTTTTTCCCCTCATGTCCCTTTATTCCCTTTAATCTTTAAAACTACGCAATGGAGATGATTCTTTCAGTGTTAGATAGCCCATTTATCGAGGAAGGCTATAGGCTATATTTTATCACGCTAAGACTAATAGGAGCGAATAAATAGTGGAAAATGTGGAAAAAACGGGGAAAATTAATTGAAAGGGCTAACTTGAACGCGCTAATCTCAGGATTTAAAAAATTATTTCAGTATTACATAGCCCATTTATTGAAGAAGGCTATAAGCTATATTTTATCACACTAAGGGTCACTGTTTCACCGCTTCCTGATAAGGTGCCCGATAAGCTTATTTGACAGATTCTCCATATGAAAGGGCTTATTTGAAAGGGCTTATCTCGTGAACTACTGGAGCAATTTTTATGTTATTTGGCAGAAATAAGAAGTAGACCACGTGAGGCTATCGCTTTAAATTTTTTCAGTGGCTATATATTTTATACCCGTGCGACGCCGGGGCGGGTCGCTACTAATTATATAGGAGGAAAAACACAATTATTGGCCTATTTTTGCTTTATAATGATACGGAACCCTTTTTGCGTGAGTCCGAAGCGCACTTGGCCATTTTTTTATTTAGTGGGGGTTATTTCTATAGTTTTTCTGGTTGGTTCAGGAGTTGTGATTATTTTGACATTACTTTATCATTAGGACTACACCACGACGCTACTGAGTGGTTAAACTACTATTTAAGATGATTTAAGTAACTTACAATCCCACCAAAAACATACCTGTTAAAATAGGGCCAAGTTCGTATTGGCTAATTATTCGCCTTAAAAAAGGCTTGAAATCCAATCCAATGAAAAGTTTAGATGCACTTCAAAATCGATCATAATCATCATCATCAACAGTCTGATCCTTAATACTTCTAAATTTTAACTTGGCAGGTTGATTTGATCAAATAAATACCAAATATTAAATTTAATTATGCAATTAATCAAATGCTACGTATATCATGAAAACCTGCCAAGTTCCAATTTAGAAGTATTAAGGATCAGGCTGTTGATGATGATGATTATGATCGATTTTGAAGTGCATCTAAACTTTTCATTGGATTGGATTTCAAGTCTTTTTAAGGCGAATAATTAGCCAATAGGAACTTGGCCCCATTTTTAACAGGTATGTTTTTGGTGGGATTTCAATACTTTTTTTCGAGAAATCGTAGGGTCTATTTTTATAGTGCCACACCCGCATGTATTGTTAATCTAAGTCATTCTGCGTTTCAAAGTAACTTTGCTAGCGCCATCTATTGAAAGTATTTTATAAACAATATTTACGATAGATGGCGCTAGTGGTATTTGTTAACCTATCAATAGAAGCCAATTTTTTAAGGTAGCAGTATTTATTTATAAGCTATACAGTGTGCATTATACATGAAAATATTTTTAAACCCTTCTCTCCTCCTCCCACACGTATTCACTGTTACATAAGAAATTTTTCCTAAAATTCGTAGATGAGCCGACTCACGCTTGACCGATTTCTTAAATTTCTCAATCTTTTGTTAATATACATAAAACACCCAACCTGTGTGCCAAATTTCATAGCCCTAGGACAATTATTGGAAGTGGCCTACAGGTTTTGATTACCGGTCAGTGAGTCAGTGCCAAAATTGGCTATTTTTACAAGGACATATTTCAGGATGTAACAACGCTATATCTATGAAATTTGGTATATTGCGTAAGTACTAGTATATGATTACGTACGTATAATTTTATCTTTGCACTTGTAATAGTTACTGAGCTACAGGGGGGTCAAAAGTGCATCGAAACCGTTCGTGTAAATAGTGCACGGCATGCGCGCGGCCTGCTGGAACTTGGCGGCGCACGTCCGTGCGCTTTGATTAGGGCCTCTCACCACTTCCTGATAAAGTGCCGGATAGGCTATCCATAACTTTTTTGACAGATTCTCCATACTCTATCTGTCAAGTTAGGTGTTGGATAGCCTATCCGGCACTTCGACATCAGGAAGTGGTGAAACAGGCCCTTACTCTATCTATTATGTCTAAATACCTTAAAATGGAAATTATTTGGTATTACACACCTCCATTATGAGTAATTTAGTTTTATAACTGTCATAATAGTTTAGGATGGGCACGCCTAGTCGCCTCACGGAAATCATTAAAGTGGCTACTATGTGAAGAGGGCGACAAAAGTGTGTTTTATTAGTGTTCAACATGAATTTCCACCAAGAACCGTCAGTACAATCAATTACATATAAAGCAAAATAGATGATCTTATAATACATTTTTGCACTCGATAATAAGCAACAAATTGTTTGATTTTTTTAACATAGCTTAGCAAATATAATTATAATAATGTTAGTATACACTATATATATTTGCGAGGTTCTGTACTAGCGAAAACACGATATCTTAAAATTTTCTCAATAGATTTTTTTTTCAAAACAGTGTCTTCAACTGACTCAATATTTTAGCACCTAATATAAAATTCTACTACCGAGAGACTTGTAATAGCAGATTAAAAAAAGGAACTAGCGCTAATTCCACGTCGTCCTTTTTAACCGACTTCCAAAAAACGAGGAGGTTATATGTTCGGCTGTGGATATTTTTTTTTTTAATTTTTTTTTTTTTTTTTTTTTTTTATTTTTGTATGTTCAACGATTACTCCGCCGTTTGTGAACCGATTTTCAAAATTTTTGTTTTGTTGTATTAGGTTTCACTCCAATTTGGTACCATGTTCACAAAAGTGGTGACCTGATGATGGGATCCAGGAGTAATCGAGGGAACTCCTCGAAATTTATATGGAAACATATGGTGATTTTGGTTTTATGTGAAGTGTACTAAGAATATGCTACCAAAAAGTCAAATATTGGGTCAAGGTATACCATGGTTTCGAAGATGCTGAGAGAACTCCTGACTCTTTATAGATACACGTTTGGGAGTTTCGGCATTGTTTTAAGAACAGAAAGCATATGCTACCATGCAATTCAAATTCATCATCATCATCATCGTCATCATCATCATTACCACGTCGTGTTAAGGTCACCAATGTCTCATGGCACAAAATAGATAATAGTACAAGGCATAGGTATGGATACAATAATAATAATTATGTACATAACAACACCAATTATTATAGGCTGTTTAATATACACGGCGGTCGGCGCCGCAGAGGCAACGGCGTCACCGCGCGGCGCGCGGCGGCGCGCGGCGACGCGTACGCAAACATCGTATTCAAGTTCTAACTGGAATGTCAGGGCATGCGGCATGCCGCCAGAGTAGACAGAATGATAGAGTATGCCGACTTAGAACTGATGTAATTTTTTTAAGTTTGACGTATTATGACAAAAGTCGTCGCTAGGGTCGTAACCTACAAATTTAGTTGTTTATATTTTGGCACATGCAAAGAAAACTGTCAGAATTCAATTTCAAAATCTTATTTTTAAAATTAAATTATACCAGCCAGCGCGCCAGCCTTTAACTTATCCTGGCGAAACACGAAAGAAACGACAGATATTAATACTCGTCAGTCTCATAGCAGTCGAAGTACTTGTAGTTATGTCTATTGTGATGCCGCGCTGCGAGCATTTGCACGTGTTCACTTAGATCTTTTTAAATGTATTGTTTAAATTTATCTATCTACCTGATATTTGGGCCTTGCCGTATGACTCATATCAGTCTTAACAAATTGTAATAAGATACGTAGAATATACGCAGTACCACCGACGACCACTTATAAATTCGCGGACTATGACGGAGGTCAACTTAAGGTGAACGCAGATTTGGCCGCACCGCACGCACCGCAGTCGCCGCATTCGGAATTCTTTATATGAAGTTATAGGCAAGCTCGCATACCTGCCTACCCGCGCCGCAGTCTTCGCAACTTTATAATAATATGAAGAATTGCGAATGCGGCGACTGCGGTGCGTGCGGTGCGGCCAAATCTGCGTTCACCTTTAATAACAATTATACGAGATCAATTACCACTCAATATTATGATTTATGTTGTCAATTCAATGCTCACTGCTCACACCAAGCTCACTGTTGAGTTGTCAGACGTCAGTTGCTTACAAACTTTCAACAACACAACGAAAATCTGTTACAAGTTACAACTACCTATATAAAACTTCTACGTACAAGCGATAGCGCGACACAGGAGCGCCTCAGTGACATCTAGTGAAGACAATATGAAACTATTTTTTATACAATTTGAATTGGCACTAACAGTTTACCTACTAGGTAACTAAAAAGAGTGAAATTATTATTTTTAACAAAAAATTAAAACCGACTTCCAAGGTAAAAACAATATTAATAGCATCCTTATAATATGAACTAAAAAGTATTAAATAATTTTTCCTATCTAATATGTAGTGCCTTTTCCCGAATTCGGCTAAACTTCAACTATTTCTGTACTCAATCTTCATAATTTTGAAGTCGGTGCCAGTTCCAAAAGTTTCAAATTTTCTGTCAAAGAAATAAAGATTCAGCTATATCTGGTACCGACTTCAAAATGATGAAGATTGAGTACAGAAATAGTTGAAGTTTAGCCGAATTCGGGAAAAGGCACTACATATTAGATAGGAAAAATTATTTAATACTTTTTAGTTCATATTATAAGGATGCTATTAATATTGTTTTTACCTTGGAAGTCGGTTTTAATTTTTTGTTAAAAATAATAATTCAACTGAACAAAGACGTACGTAAGTATGAAGAGAGAAGAAAGATGTTTTATTTTTTGCTCTATTCACTTGTATGTATTTTTTCTCACTTTTTTGGTAAAAAGTGGGACCCCGTACGAGTTTCTTACGCCGGTTCTTCTCGCCGGGATAGTTCCCGAACCGGTGGTAGGCACCAGTAGTATCAACGTTCTGAAAGTATTTGTTGCAAATCTATTCGGAAATAAAACAATTTTTTTTTTTTTTTATGGTAGGAAAAAGAGATTGGAGTCTGAGCTCCATTGTTTATTGAACTTAATTAAGTTCAATTAAATTAATTTTTCTTCAATTATTTATTGCAAGTTCCAAACCATCATTATAATGTTGTGATTATTGTGTGTGGCTCTGAAAATTCCTGTTAATTTTAATTTTATACTTTTAACTGCATTATAAAATTTAATAATTTAATGGTATAAGTTTTGAAAATAATACTACGACATTATATATTTTTTATTAATAATAATAATACTGTCCAATATTCGAAATTGTCACAGAAATAACATCTAAATAGAAGCGCTATGTCGCTCCATTTGTATGAACACGAGCGTGTCACTTTTTTCATACCTACTGTGACGTCACAAGAGCGCTTTAGTGATGGGAATACCCGTACGCGCGGAATCGATTCAAAGGAATCGCCGCGCCCCGCCTCTTTTGCCATTTTGATAGGTATATCGATTTTTTAATCGATTATTATTCGAGTTCATAGACAGAGGAATGATAAATCTTAAGATACGTGCTTGCCAGGACAGCTAGTAATATATTATATTATTCTAAATTAAATCACTAAACAGGAACATAAATACATAATTATTACATAACTAGATGTCGCGGCAAACATTGTTTTGCCATTTAAAGTATTTGTACTTCATTAGTTGATACAAAATCTTACCCCCTCTTTGGTCCCCTTAGTGGGGTGGGGGGAAATTTTTTTACACACCAGATGTTAAGTTGGAAGAAGACAAATATATCTGCGAAAACCGCATTCAAATCGGATCAGTAGTTTTCATGTGATAGTGGAACAAACATACAGACAGACAGACAGACAGTAGACAAAAACTAACTACAGTTTTGGCTTCTATAGCGATGTAGTGACACCCCCCGCTTATTATTTTTTTAATACCTTTAATGTACAGAATTTTTATTTCTACAGTTTTATTATATGTGTAGAAAATGTATAGAAATATAATTACCGAGTCACAAAATATCCCAAAGCGAACATTATCATTCCTCTGTTTCATGTCTGTTTCGAAAATCGATTAATTAGAATCGAGAATATGTACAACACTATTTGCTTCATTTGACAGAAAAATGAGAATATTGACTGTACCTCGAAACTAAGCGATGAGTGAAAGTATCGATTGTTTTATTTCCATTGCGCGCTCAATAGCGGACAAACAGAACGGGCTCTATAATTTTCTAACTAAAGTGGCAATGTATTATGAATCATGCGGTACACACGCAGTTACGCAGATGTCATTGTAAAAACTACAACCACGCACGATTTACATTAAATAATTGATTTTAAAATAAAGGACACATGATTAAATAATAAAATTACTTACCGATGATAAGAAACGTGTCCACTATTTATACCAACGTTTCTATTCGAATTTCTACAGCCCAATACGGCACAATTAGGCATTTTTAGAATTCCGATTGACGTCCGATTCCGATAACGGTGGAGCGCAGACTAAAGAACAGACTTTCGAAAGAATAAAGTGTGTGATCGTTTGGGAACGCGATGGCACGCAAAGTACATACACATGCGGGATCTAATTAGATAGAGATCTGTGGAAATTGTGTTTTTCTTAGCTCTATTTACACTTTTAGCGACAAAAAAGGACATAAGCTAACGCTATCTTTATACAAGTAATTTATGCACTATCAGAGAAGTTGATTCATAGGCCGATGGCGGACCTACGTAATTTTGTCGCGTAATGTCAAACTAGCCGACATAATATTATTATCTATCACTATTAACATGGAGTTGACATGACCCAACCAAATGACGTAAATCCGCCATTCGCCTACGAATCAATTTCTTTGATGGTACAACAAAGTTTTTTTTTTTCATTTAACCCCTAAGGCGCTATATCGAAAGTAATTTTACCGCAAGGGCAATTTTATACTTAATTTGTATGTCTATAAAGTCGTGAATACGCTGCGGCCAGAAGCTATCGGCTCGCTCGGAAAACATGCGAAAAAAACGTAATTATAATCATTTAAAAAATAACTACGAGCATTTAAGCAAAATGCTTCTATACGATTTTGAGTTGCAAAGGTGTCTATCAATTAGACTAATTTCCTACAATACATCTATTATCGTTTAAAAATAATCTTCAAATTTCGTATTTTTAAGCAATTTTTACAGAGCAATTATATAAAAAAAATGTTGTCAATAGAATGATATACTCATATATTTATAAATCATTCTAAATTATATCAAAAATAATTTAGCAATTAAAGATAATATTACAAAAATAGAAACTTGTCTTGTGACAAAAAAGTCACGTAAGTGGTCGCGTGAGGTCAGCGCTGAAGAGAGTAGGGACACATATTGTATCATCGTTAGCTAACCGGCTAACACTTATCAGGCTACCTCAATAGGAGTTAGGAAACCACCAAAAGCGTCGTTGCATCCCTGGAACTCTAGCACATTATTTTTTCGGTTTGAAAGTGATTTGACCCCATGCGACTAATTTAGGGTTAAGCACGATGAAGTCTATAATAATAATCACTCAGTAAGTCTTTAATACCCGTATTTAGTATCATAACCGTTTCTAATATCACAAATGGACGAGCATTGAAACGAGCCGATTCAGAGATCATTTTCACCGGGAAAACGATGAAATTTTCTATTTTTACCGTGGAGTCGTGAAAACTCTATTTGCAGGTAATCGTGCGATATTAGTCTGTGATATTCTGGACTTAATTTGAAACACTCACAGTATTCTAGAAATTAACTTTGATGGGACATGACGGGAATAGATTATTATTAGTTCGATGGGTGTTTAAAATGATTTTAGCCTTTTTGTAACTTTATTTTTCCGTGGATTTTAATTATGACATATTCTAAGATTTGACTTTTGCAGAGAAAAGTCAATACTTTTCTTAATCAATATTGTGATAGAGTTTGTGTGTGAAATCTTTACTAATATTATAAAGAGGTAAATTTTGTTTAATTGTAATGAATAGGCTCAAAAACTACTGGACCGTTTTTATTATTTCACCATTCGAAAGCTACAGTCACGGATTTTAAAAAAATACGGATCTAACCTTGTCTAATCCCGAGTGAAGCATAGTAATGGCCGTCCGTGTAGGATGTGTGTGTGTCATTGGCGCCGTCACTCTATGTACAATGACAGCGGGTTGTAGTACCTAGTTGCGTGTGTGAGTGTCGGTCACGTGTACAATAAACGAAATTGTGACGAAATTGTCGTACCTTGCATGCTTCACCTCTTTATAGTGTAATGCTCCATCCGTATTTTTTTTTAAATCCGTGGCTACAGTATTTACGAGTAACAGGCTACTTTTTATTTTGGAAAATATAGGGTTCCATAAGATATTTCAGTTTTTCGGAAACAACCAGAAAACTTACTTATTTTGCGTACGCTACCTAAACTATAAAAGATAGAACCATACAATGTTCTAAGTAAATGTAGATGTTTTAAATATAGGGTTCCATAGTCAACAAGGAACCCTTATAGTTTCGGTCTGTCCGTCCGTCTGTCTGTCTGTCTGTCCGCAGTTTTGCTCAGGGACTATAGGACCTACAAAGCTGTAATTTGGCATGAATGCACATATTAATAATGACATCAAAATAGTACATAAAATCTTAATTTTTTTATGGTACCTTCCATACACATCAAGCGGGGATGAAAATTTTTTTTCGTGTTTACCCCATCGTGTGGGGTGTCGTTGGATAGGTTTTTTAAAAGTATTATGAGTATTCATAGATCATTTTCTAATTTAGGGATCCTTTTGTGAAATATTAAGTTTTAAAGTGAAAAAAATCGGAGTCCAGTGTGTCCCCCCTTCTAACAGCTAAACGGTTGCTTCTAGAAATGTGAAAAAAATCACGGGAGTAGGAAATATGCTGAATTGAAAAGGAAAACTATCACGGCTAAGAAGACTTCATAAGTTATTGAGTAATAGTCGATCAACTAAAAAAAATGTATTCGGTGAAGTATAAAGGAACTTTTCGTTCAAATTCCTTTGAAAGTAACTGAGATGATGTTGTCAGTAGTGTAAAAAACGTTACAGTGCGTCCATATTTGTATCATTTGCGCGATCAGATCTCCGATCAGATCTCCGTCGCGATCATCGCGCCGTATCATGATCGCTAGTATGGACGCAAAATGATAAGCGTATCATGATACAAATTATCATGCGATGATCGCGATGATCGCGACGGAGATCTGATCGGAGATCTGATCGCGCATATGATACAAATGTGGACGCACGCTTATAAATGTACATTCATTGACCATAGAAAATTTTACAAAAACTAGCGGTACTACGGAACCCTGTATTGCGCGTGGCCCGACACGCACTTGGCCGGTTTTTATTTAAAAATCTTGATTTTTTGACTACATTTAAACGCATTTATTTTACTCATGCCACTAATCCTTATCAAAATAAACTATTTCATCACTAAGTACAGCTTATGTAGATAATATTTGACCTTCGAATGATTAAAATTGGACGTTTGGTTTAGAATTTATGGCGAAATTAAAATATTGCAATTTAGTGGAGGCAGTGAAGGTTTCCACCTCCGATTTCGTTGAATCTCCATCGATTCTCATGAAAATTGGTAAGTAGGTGGAAGATACCCTAAGAAACAAAAGTGACATAGTGCCAACTTGCGCTTTTGCCCTGGGGGTGGATGCCAACCCTTCTCGGGGGGTTAATTTTTTTAAATAAAAATAACTCCAGGAATCAATAAAAACACGAATTCTAAGCAAAATTTGCTATATAAAGTTTTTTCTACGGATAAATACTTTCGGAGTTATTAAAGATCAAAGATCATGTTTTTGCGTGACAAATATACTTGTCTTAAAGCGGTTTTTCATAATTAACTAAGAAACTATAGGTTTTAACTAAAAAAATGTAATTACCAAAATTAAAGCCAATAAAAAAACAAACCAATATCTACTCTAAAATGCCTTCCTACATTCATTCAAAGTGAGCTATAGGTGATTGTATATGCATTCAAACTTAAATAACGGTAAAGCGATGCATTTTATGACATGTACTTCCATAAGACTTTTTAAAGTGCTTAAACATACCTTTCTAATAAGTACTGTACAAAGTTAAAAGCATCAATATTGAACAAGTTATGATAAAAATAAGATGACACTTTCAAATTTTTTTGGAAAAATCGAAAAATAAAACGATGACCATTTCTACAATAATCCAAATTTATGGTTGTCCCCAAAGGTCTCTCTTTATTTTAGCATAAGTAATGACCTAAAAATTTTTCTTGGTTTAGAATGCTTAGTTTTGAAAAACACAGTGATTTAGTAAAATCGAAATTATTCAAATTTTCGTAAATATCATTTTGTTTTGAACATAACATCAAAAATATTGAACTTTCGTAAAAATTATAAAAACGAAATTGGTGTCCACTTTTTAAGAAATCTTTTGATTTTATTTTAATTTTAATAAGATGAAAAATAACGAAGATAGAGACGTTTAAAGCCTAACTTTTACTGCAAGAACCATGAAATCGGGACCCTTTAACCCTAATTTTTTAAACCAAAGGCTTTAAAAAGTATTGTTCAATTTGATCTTAAAGCTCTTTAAATTACTCTTAAAATGGTCTATAAATGAACCCGAAAACTTAAAAATTAACAGAGTTATCGTGATATAAGAAAAATATATTTTTTGAAAACAATTTTGAAGCAGAGATTTGGAATGCAAATGTTGTAGGAAAACCTGTCAAGAGGTTCATCTATACTGATATTATAAATGCTAAAGTGTTTTTGTCTATCTGTTACCTCTTAACATCCAAACGGTTCATTCGATTTTTCTGAAATTTAGTATGAAAATACTTTGAGTCTTGGGAATGGATATGGACATAGGATACTTTTTATACCGAAAAAATGTACGGTTCAACACGATTACAGGCGTCATATAGTCCTTACTAAATATACGTTAATATTTTCAAGTCTTTCAATGTTCAGAAAGTAAACAAAACGGTAAATGTCGACTCGATAAGAGGGGCTTTTTATAATGATGTGCGTCTATTAAATATTTCAATCTAGCAGATTCAGCCTGTGCGTCAATTTTTTGCACAGAGGGTAGTTTGAAATCGTTGTTTGAATATTTTGGACTAAATAATATCAATGTTTGAAATATATTAATAAAATTTATCTTAACTATGAAAAAATATTCGAACTCATTAAAGCTGATAAAAAACTGAACATAAAAACTTAACGCTTATTTTTCAGACATTGGGTAGTAAACAGAGGTGAAAAACTTTTGCAAAAAAATTAAATAAGAAATTAATACAGTTAAGTAAATAAACTGAAAAAATTGGGTTTAAAAACATAAATCTAATAAGTTTTTGAACCCAATTTTTACCGTGATTCCGAAATACCCCTTGTACTTTTAGGGGTTTATATTTCAGTCTTATCCAAAAATTATATCACAAAAAAAAATAAACAAACAGTTTATACAATCTAAATATGCGATTTTAAAGTTCAGAAATACAAAAAGTGTTTTTTCACGATTAAAGAGATGGTTGCCTGCCTTGATTAAATAAATAAGGGAAAAGCACTAATGGTAGACACTATAAGGAAAAATAAAACATTTGAATGTAATAAAATGTATATTTATGAAAATAAAAGATTGATAAATTATTTTATGTCTTCTATAACCTTAACAAATTAAAACTATTATAGTTATTCTCTGATAAATCAATAAAAAAATATATTATTGGTATTTTTGTAAACTTAGTCATAAACCCCAATAGATGACATCACAAAAAACGAACATCACTAACAGTAGACACCAATATTAACTAATATGAACTAATAGTTGACATAGAACATTACATTACATTTTACATTTTTCAAAAGATTTCATTTATTTCATCATAGTAACTACATGCATCAGAAATATTATCCACGTTGTCTCCAGATTCTATCCATTGTTCTTCCATGCTGAAACTATCTTTCCTTTTATTTTTATTTTTCATATTTTTTCCTAGCAAATTTATTTTCAGTCTTTAGTCTCCATGCTTCTCTTGCCTCTTATTTCTTCTTCTCTCTTTTCTCAGCTCTCCTTTTTCTTCTTTTTACTGCTGAAAAACTAAAGCAATCGATTTTTAGATCAGTACAAGGTCTAATATTTGACACCATATCCATTTTTGGGTACAGTAGTTCTAAGTTGTTAGTTTGTTAATATAATTATATTTTCAGAGAATAGTGATGATATTTGCAGTAGAAAAAACTACAAAATAACTTTAGTATGTATTGCAAAACTAAAAGATGAGATCCATGTCATCTATTAGGTTTTTTTACATTTTCAAGAACTAATAGTAAACACCCTTTATATTGTTAGGGAAAATGGATAAAAAATCATAAATAAACATTAATTAGTGTTTACAACATGACCATTAATCCAATGAAATCAATAGAAATTACAAAAAATCAAATAAATGTATTCAAAACTTACGTGCAAAATTTCGCCTTCCTTAACCTATTTGCTAAGAAATTGCCGAGCGCGTGTCGACGCGGTCACATTGTTTAAGAAAACTAATCCCAATTTAAAATTTTGTTCCCGAAGGCGTCCCTAATATATGTTGTCACATCAACAGATAGCTTGAGAAGCTTATAAAATTAACAGTGTTGAGAAATAAGTAGAGTAATTCTTATTTTTATGGTATTTTTTCGTAAGTGTAGATGACACTTAGTTCCGTATCTAGCATTAGGTCTTTTCCCTTAATCATAAAATATAATGAGAAAAAAATATATATATTTATTTTATTGCATTAAACC
This sequence comes from Lysandra bellargus, assembly GCA_905333045.1. NCBI lineage: Eukaryota > Metazoa > Arthropoda > Insecta > Lepidoptera > Lycaenidae > Lysandra > Lysandra bellargus. Next base: position 1,443,219 of record HG995332.1, on the reverse strand, counting down.
CAATTAGTTAAGCCAGAATGGTTAAATCTGCATTTTTTCTATTTTCAAAAAAAGGGGTGGATTTCACCCCTAAAATAAAAAAGAGCGCAATACGAGCGTATGCCACTTTTAAAGTTAACTTAACGTACCTAATCCCAAATTTTCATGCAAATCGATGGAGGTTCAACGAAATCGGAGGTTGCACCAGATTTTTGCCTTCATTTACTATACTAATTTACGTGCCCGTTTCGAAGTATGCGCTACCAAGGCGGGGTGCGCTCGCGGATATTTTAGATCTATGAGTAAACAAACAAACAAAGTTTATCTTTTTACAATATATAGTATAGATTAAAAACTACTGAATCGATTTTAATCATTTATTCAGTGAGTTACATCTAAGGCCTTATTATATTTTATACCCGTGCGAAGCTGGGGCGGGTCGCTAGTAAGAGATAAATAGTTAAAGAGAACATGAGTACAAGTAAATAAAGAATATTTTGAGAAACAAGTGTAATTTCAATAACAGTATTTGAGTATGAGTCTAACTGAGCTGATTTTGTTCGAGAGAATTCAGAATCGATAAGTCTTATTATTTTACATAATAAAGAGCACAAAAATATTTATGAACCTATAAAGTACATTTTCTTTTGTACTTACGTAATTGAAATTTACATAAAATTTGGACAGTAAAAATTTTGTACATCACGAAGTAAATTATCCGTAGGCAAAAAATACAATTTTATATCATAATAACGTAAACAAAGTCGAAATAAGATTAGAAAGTTCAGCTTGACAGCCTTTTTTGGCTACAGACCAATAATAATTGTTATTCTGTTCGAATCCGATTTTACAATTTAAATTAATTTTAATCAAATCGAAAACGGTATGATAAAATAATAAACGATATGCAAAATTTTACATTTTCTGGACTAATTGATTTTGATATCCATGAGTGTTTTGACAGACTGATGAGATATGCATAGTGATGTAATTTCTCTTTAACCGGGATTCGAGTAGCAAATGAACATCGGTCGCATTTTGCATAAGTACTTTCACAAAGTAGAAATAGGTGACGCTTTTGCCCTTTCCACTCAAACGTTCATAATATTATCATACAGTAGAATAACTTCGATCAAACTCCCTGACTACAGCGACCAACCGCGAGCGACTTCTTTATTTATTTACTAGCTAAAAACCAAGCTTTGTGAGGGCTCGCGTTGTCACACTTTGACTGACTGAAGATAACACATCTACAAAATAAAAATTACTATGATAAAGCTCAAATCAATAGGCGTGATAGTTTTTCCGTAAAGTGCAACGAGGTTAATACTTTAAGGCTATAATTCTATGGTAAAGTGTAGGTACCATAAAATGTTCAAGTTGTGGGATATAATATTAGGGCTCGCTTCACTCGCCGTGATTAAAGTTAATTTCAAGTTGTAACGGGTTACCCCGATTACAATAATTAACTACAACTAAGCACTTAATTTTAAATTTATTTTATTTTATTTGGAAAACAAACAATACTAAGTTACATTATAATAATTTAAGTAGCAAAGCGATTAAAATAACATAAAATGCTTTGCTACTTAAAATATTATAAAATCAGGTAAATATTATGCTCGGGATCTCGATTTGTATGATCAAGCCTGGACACAGTCTACTGTTTGATTTATATTGTACCTAATGAATGATCAATTAAGGCCATAGATGCTCAAATTAGATACATAAAGGTAGCTTTATGACATAGGCTATAGAAGGGTACGAACCTTTGTGGCATATCTAGCCGCCGGCCATCTTGATTTTTTTTTCAAAATTATATGAGTCCAAAAGACATAAATGGCGATCTTTACTTCCAAGTATTTCGGAAACGTGACACTTTAGAATACCATGTTACATAACATTTTTTATCTGTGTAAGTGTCCTCTATCTAAATATACCACTTTTATCGTGCTCGGAAATTTTGAAAAAAACTCAAGATGGCCGGCGGTCGCCGGCGGCTAAATTTATGCCAGGCTCCATACAAAAATGTTCGAACCCCTTTATTTGGCTCTACACTACTGCAAAGCGGTGACGGCATGGGTAGGTAGACCGATGTCGAAAATGGAACCTACGTTACATAGTGATATTTTGTTTGAATTTCTGTCGATCGCGGTCGCTTGCGGCAAATATCCCAAAGCCACCTTTATGTATCTAATTTTACGTAGTCACACAATTTGGACACTAATTGATCATTCGGTACAATACAAAATACCCTAAACAAGGAAAACTTTGTGTACTCTGGCGGAATTTCACACGCGACCAGCTCGAGTACCAACGTTAAACTATACCACAGATTTCATCAAATAAATTTCGCTTCAAAATAAATTTACTATATTTAATTGACTGACGAGGAACGTGTTTCGTTTACAGTACCGCGACCGTATTTTTGGAATATGCACCGTTGAAACCGATAATTCAAAATTGTCCAACACGTAATAATCGTTATCTATATCTATATTTATATCCATACATATTATAAAACAAAGTCGCTTTTTTCCCTCATGTCCCTTTGTTCCCTTTAATCTTTAAAACTACGCAACGGACTTTGATGATTCTTTCAGTGTTAGATAGCCCATTTATCGAGGAAGGCTATAGGCTATATTTTATCACGCTAAGACTAATAGGAGCGTATAGGTAGAGGAAAATGTGGAAAAAACGGGGAAAATTATTTGAAAGAACTAACTTGAACGCGCTAATCTCAGGAACTACTGGTCCGATTTGAAAAATTCTTTCAGTGTTAGATAGCCCAATTATTGAGGAAGGCTATAGGCTATATTTTATTACACTAAGACTAATAGGAGAATGTGAAAAAAGCGGGGGAAATTATTTGAAAGGGCTTATCTCGCGAACTATTGGAGCAATTTTTATGTTATTTGGCACAGATAAGAAGTAGACCACGTGAAGGATCATAGGCTATCGATTTTAATCATTTTTAAGTGGCTATATATTTTATACCCGTGCGACGCCGGGGCGGGTCGCTGGTAGATAATAAAAGTTTATTTTGACAGCAGTGGCCAGTGTCCCGTATCGGAAACATAGTTTAATAAAATCGTAGAGGTAGTTTTTGTACATTAGAACAAAAACCAGTAAGGAGCATTTTAGAAGGTAAATAGAACACAATGTCTTGACCGTTTTTGATTATTTCGTTTATTTGTCTCTTTGTAAGCGCTGATCTCAGAAACTGCTAGATCAAATTGAAAAAAAAGAGCTTTAAATATATTAATTATTAAGCTTCAACTAATAGGAGCGCAACATCAGTGAAAAACGGGGATTTTTGGGTATTTCCGTCGCTTGCGCTGAGAAAACGGTTCAAGTTACCAAAACAGGTATGAAATATTCCTCTATAAATGATCAAAAAAATGTTTGCGTCAATAATTATATCTTTTAAGAGCGGGCTGCCAAATTTTTCTGTGTTTTCTAATAAGTATTACAATCCCGGAAGACGATTGACTTAAATAAAATTGAGATTTATTTAATTTGCTTTGATACTTTTGGCAGCCTGGTCTTAAAACTGACTCAATACAACTTTTTTATGGAAAGTAATCAAATTTGGTTCAAATTAGAGATCAACTACGATAACGTGGCGCGCCCCTCCAAATGACTGTTTCAATGCGTGTAGTCACATCCTTATGAAAGAGTTTGTATGTAGTAAGTATTCAACCAATCACAGTACACGTAATATTTTAGTTAATGTCGCTTATTACCAAGATTTATTGGTCAACTAATCATAACTAGCCTACCGCGCAAGACAACGCACTTCGAACGTTTTGAATTTTGGAGGGGCGCGCCTGTTATCGTAGTTGATCTCTAATGCATTATTGAAGCCATTTAAAATCTATGATGAAAAATAAATATATGATACACTTTAGCGTTACAAAAAAGGAATAGACCCGTTTCTCGTACATTTGACTTTGATTTGAGGATCGACATGGACTTTTGAGGTTTTCTTTGTAATGGTTTATTTAACGTCTCCACAAATTTTCAGCTATATTACGAATTATTCCTGGGTGGCAAGATGGCAAGCTTAATTTTTCTCGGCTAAATATAAGTTACATAAAGAGGATCAAAATTAAAACTGAAAGACCGATAAACTAAGTAAAAATCTAAATGTCACATATTAATATTTTACTTACGACTTGCACGTTAGTCCTTTCTAAAAATAAAAAGTTTAAACAATCTCGAGATATTCGTAAGGAATAATAAAGATAAAAGTTTTCATTCTTTATTCTCTCCTGAGTTGTAATCGAAATATATTTCAGTATTCTTTAAGAAACTTTCAACATCACCAAATCCCAGACGTTGAGCCAGAGGTGTTTAAATTTTCAAAATGGCAGCCAAGTATATTCAGACGCTTTTAATATTGCTGTTTTGAATCTTACTGGATTAATAATTCGTAACATCTTTATAAATGTACAATTTGCCTTTCTAAGTTTTATTATTTAATATTTGAGAATTTGGATGTTATGATTTCACAAAGCACTACAAGAGTCTTTTCTCGATGATTTTCACTTTTTTGTTTTTTTTTTCAAAAGTTTCATTATGACATGCTTACTTAATTTTTTCATAATTGGGATAGCAATCCAACAGGTCCAATAGTTTGAGAGACTACTAGATGACGCCCGCAGCCCCGTTGAGCTTTGTCCACACTGTGCATTTTTGTGTTCGTCAAGGGCATGCGTTATAGCGCAGTCAACAGCGAACGAGAGGCATGCCCGCGACGTATGCCCTTTGACCGATCAAAACTTTCACTTTGTTATTAAAATGACAGTTGGCGTTGCGTTCTTCGACGCATTCAATTATTGAATGCGCCAAAACGAAAGTTGAATGAAAGAAGATGACGAAAACTGAAGACGAAAGCGCATAATGTGGACATAGCTTTGCGCCAACATTCGTTTATCGCGCGGGTATCGTATATTTTTTCCCGGATAAAAGTATCCTTTGTCTTTTCCCGGGTTTCAAAGTATCTCCATAATAAAATTTCAGCAAAATCGGTTCATCAGTTTTGCGTAGACAGGAGTCACGTACCGTTAATTACTATCTTCCAAACAGAGGAAAGACTCGTAAAGCGAACTCATCACCCGAGCTATTTCCTTATTACTTGACAATTAATAATTAATTTATATTGAATTCGTGAGACCTTTTGAAGATGAAACCATCTTGAAATTATACTTAGCTTCGGGGTAGACATCCTTCAAGAACTAATTTAGTAAAATTAATTCAGTCGACCCATTGTTTTGAATGATTTAATTTGTCAGCCTACTTGTTGAAGAGTAGTTAAACATCTTTGCTACTTCAAAGCAACTTAAATAAATGTTATAAATAATGAAATTTTAAATTACATGATTAGCAGCTGGTGTATTATTTGTTGAAGAATTTAAGAATTACTTAATAGACACGATAATATTTTTAAAGCAGTGCCAAGAGTAAGGCACCGCATGTATTAAGTGGAAGGGGCCATTATAATATCAAGGGGTCAAAAATTGACCGGCCATATTATGGTCGGTTCTAATCTTAGTGATTTAGGGCCTGTTTCACCGCTTCCTGATACGGCTATCCACCACTTAACTTGACAGATGGAGTATGGAGAATCTGTCAAATAAGCCTATCCGGCACCTTATCAGGAAGCGGTGAAACAGGCCCTTAGTTTCATTGATATTATTTCACTGACAACGTTTGTTCATGTATTAACATTTTTTTTCTGGTTTAATTTGCAATCAGCCTCTTGATTATAAGCAAATGTGTTGTGTCATAGTTTGTCTATAAGCAAATGTGTATGACACAACACATTTGCTTAAAGTCAAGAGACTGATTGCAAATTAAACCAGAAAAAAAAAATGTTAATACATGAACTGACAACGTTTGGAAGATGTTTTATCTGAAAGTGACTGTTGTCATTTTAATATCATACTTCATTGCCCTGAAACGCGTGTACCACTCGGGAATCGTCTATTTTTTCGTGGAAAAAACTGTTAAAGGCCAGGAAAGTTGACAGGGTAAGAGACAGATTGTAAGTGTCTAAACACACTAGGCTGAATTACGCCGGCGTAAATTCCGCCGCGTTTACGCCGCGTTTCAATCTCATACAAAATACGGGCGGAACGCGGGGGACGACACACTATTCCGCCGCGTATTTGTATGCGTTTTACATTTGCGGCGAAATTTACGCCGGCGTAATTCAGCCTAGTGTATTTAGACATAAGTGTAGAAGGAATTACACTTTTGCATTTATAACATTTGTAGACTCCAGCAGGAATGACGAGAACATCTTTATATACTTTTAGGTTTTAAAAACTTAGGTAGTTCTTATTAAAAAAATATATTAGAAGCTTAATTTATTCAACGGTTATAGAAGCGTTATATAGCTTTCCATCGTAATAAATGTATCTCAAATGTAAATATTCGTAATTCGTATAGGCAGGAACAAATTTGTAGCCAGTGGTCCGTACAGCATTTGCTTAGGATCTTTCCAATCCGGCGGTGTTTGTACAAGATACACGGTCACAGGTGACCCTATTTATGCAAAATGAGCCTAATCCACACCATTGCCAAAATTGAGTTAATAATGCAGAAGTATTCCAAAATGGACGTTTTATCGACCATATGAAGATCATGCAAATCTAACAATTTTGGCAGAACAAAACATTTTCACAACAAAGTTACCAACTAACAAATTAATGAGTATTGTTTTTTTTAAAAGATCCAAGCTGCAGGGTCCCTTGAATTTGTTTTTTTTTTTAATTAGGCAAGTAGAATCATGCGGCTTGGTTCTCGTTTACATATTAAAAAAGGCTTACTTCTTAATATTTTACAAAGACTCACGTCAGTCACATGGCTGGTTTTTTCTTGCGACGGGTCATTGTGACCTAGGCCCGTCACGACACAAAATTACTCCTGCGTAACTGGCCTGGTTTTATTGAAACCAGAGTGGTCTTGTGTATTGCGTATACACTTGGGCACTATAAAATTACTCCTGCGTAACTGGCCTGGTTTCATTGAAACCAGAGTGGTCATGTGTATTGCGCACCGTTACGACACGATCGTATAGAGGGGAAAAATTCAGGAAGAACAAACCGAAGAACCCCATATCCAGGACAAACAATTGCCGAGTTATAAGCACTCAAAGTTTGACATTGACAGCTCGGCAACTGTCAAACGTCGAACAAAAGCGGCCATAACTCCGCTCCCAATAGGCCTAGAGGAACGGGGTTACTTCTAACATCAAAGGCAACACCTTGGCCACCCCCTCCCTGAATTTGAACTAAATCGGAGACATCAAAACTTCAAGGACGAATCTTCTACTATACTTACAATAATTTTACATTACACATTCTTTGCATTTAATGGACAATGAAGGTCCGATAATGGCTCATTATTTTGTAAAATGGCAATGTAAGATACTCCATTACTATTTTTTTTGTATTATTATTATTATTTTTTACATTAAGATTTTTGCAACGTTGCATGAAACCATTACTACTAATGCGAAAGTGTGTCTGTCTGTCTGTCCGTCTGTCTGCCTATCTGTCTGAATGTTTGATATCTCTTCACGCCCAAACCACTGGACCGATTTTGCTGAAATTTGGTATGCAGATACTTTGAGTACCGGGAAAGGACAATTGATCCCGGAAAAATGTACGGTTCCAGCACGATAAACGAGTTTTGGCGAAACGGAGTTGCAGGCATCATCTAGTTTTAAACGTCCTTGTAAAAACCAGAAAAAAATTAGGAGCGCCACATTATATCAGGTAGGTACTTACTGCCGAAGCATACAATAAGATATATTAAGGATATGCTCACCTAGATACAAAAAAAAATAATAAGTTTTAAATCTAAATTATATAATTTTTCACTTCAATCTTTTTTTAACCGACTTCCAAAAAACGAGGAGGTTCGGCTGTGGATATTTTTTTTTTGTATGTTCAACGATTACTCCGCCGTTTATGAACCGATTTTCGAAATTTTTGTTTTGTTGTATTAGGTTTCACTCCAATTTGGTACTATGTTTACAAAAGTGGTGACCTGATGATGGGATCCAGGAGTAATCGAAGGGACTCCTCGAAATTTATATGGAAACATACGGTGATTTTGGTTTTATGTGAAGTGTACTAAGAATATGCTACCAAAAAGTTAAATATTGGGTCAAGGTATACCATGGTTTCGAAGATGCTGAGAGAACTCCTGACTCTTTATAGATACACATTTGGGAGTTTCGGCGTTGTTTTAAGAACAGAAAGCATATACTAACCATGCAATTCAAATTCATCATCATCATCATCGTCATCATCATCATTACCACGTCGTGTTAAGGTCACCAATGTCTGAACTCTCATGGCACAAAATAGATAATAGTACAAGGCATAGGTATGGATAGAATAATAATAATTATATACATAAGTTTACGCGCGAGCGTGATTAAGAGGAAGAGGAGGAGGAAGAGTAATTGTCACGTGCAATTTTAGAGGATGCGGATGAGGAAGAGGATATTTTTTGAGGAAGAGGATGATAGGAAATTATAAATACTAGCGGACTCAACCCAAAAGCCTTTGTCCTGTCTGTACATAACAATACACAAAAAAATATTAAAAGGACATTTTCCAGTGGACCAAACTATGAATCTAAGCCATTCTCAAAACACACGCAATAAAGAATCATCAAAATCGGTCCAGCAGTTAAGGAGGAGTTCGTGTGCCTAGTGTGAATTTTTTGTTAACATTCGTTCGAGAACGCGTTTGGCGTTTCCTAAGATTTTGTATGGGTTTTGTACAGCGCCACCTGCTGGCCGATTCTGTATCGTAAATTTGTGAGTTAATCACTGAGTATGCAAGTGAATACAAAAGTGTCACTTTCCGTTGCTCACTCCTCCGTTTTAATTACTAACTCAGTGATTAACTCACAAATGTACGATACAGAATCGGTCTGCAGCTCACGGGAGTAACCCCAGCTCAGTGAGTAATCCCATACAAAATCTTAGTAATATCTTATAATAATATCTATGGACGCTTCACACCACGTCAATCTGGCCCCGTGCTAAGTACCTGAAGGACTTGTGTTACGGGTACCAGACAACGGAAATATAATATTTAATACTTTTATACTATATATATAACTAAATATATATATATTTAGGATTTTTATTATAACCCATGACCCAGGAACATTTAAAAACTTTTTGTTCCGTCGGCGGGATTCGAACCCGCGACCCCCGTCTTGAGCTGCCACTACCCATTGAGCCACAGAAGTCGTCAACGCGTTCACGATCGAATGTGAAACAAAAAACTCACACTCGGCACACAGTAACATACACAACACACGCACACAAAAAAAAGATAAGTGAATGATACAATTCTCGCAGATTCTCGCGCTCTGGCTTATGCGTTACCATGATTGAATACACGACGCCCAGGCGCAGTGAAATTCCTCACAAATTCCTCTTAAATTTTGAGGAAGCGATAGCGGATGAGGATTTTTTTATTTTTATTTATGAGGATGCGGTAACGGTTAAGGAACCCAAAATATTGCGGAACTTCCTCATTATGAGGAAGCGGAAGTGGAATCCTCAGCAACCCTAGCGTAAACATCGTATTCAAGTTCTAACCGGAATGTCAGGGCATGTGGCATGCCACGCTGCGAGCATTTTTCAGCACGTGTTCACTTAGATTTTTTTAAATGTATTGTTTAAATGTATCTATCTGATATTTGGGCCTTGGGGTATGCCGTATGACTCTTAACAGTCTTAACAAATTTTAATAAGATACGTAGAATATACGCAGTACCACCGATGACCACTTACAAATTCGCGGACTATGACGGAGGTCAACTTAATAACAATTATACGAGATCTACCACTCAATATTATGATTTATATGTTGTCAATTCAATGCTCACTGCTCACACCAAGCGGCAAGCTCACTGTTGAGTTGTCAGTTGTTTACAAACTTTCAACAACACGACAAAAATCTGTTACAAGTTACAACTACCTATATAAAACTTCTACGTACAAGCGATAGCGCGACACAGGAGCGCCTCAGTGACATCTAGTGAAGACAATATGGAACTATTTTTTTATACAATTTGAATTGGCACTAACAGTTTACCTACTAGGTAACTAAAAAGAGTGAAATTATTATTTTTAACAAAAAATTAAAACCGACTTCCAAGGTAAAAACAATATTAATAGCATCCTTATAATATGAACTAAAAATTATTAAATAATTTTTCCTATCTAATATGTAGTGCCTTTTCCCGAATTCGGCTAAACCTCAACTATTTCTGTACTCAATCTTCATCATTTTGAAGTCGGTGCCAGAAACCTGTCAAATAAATAAAGATTCAGCTATATCTGGGTTCAAAATGATGAAGATTGAGTATAGAAATAGTTGAGGTTTAGCCGAATTCGGGAAAAGGCACTACATATTAGATAGGAAAAATTATTAAATACTTTTTAGTTCATATTATAAGGATGCTATTAATATTGTTTTTACCTTGGAAGTCAGTTTTAATTGGGAATATAAGCAACAATATAAACTAAAAAATAATGAATATATATTTAATTCTATTACTACATAAATGAAAGAAAAAAATGCCGATTTTCTTTAAAATTTGAAAGTTCATGAGGCCTCAGTTTATTCAAAAGCAAATTTTATAAGTTAAAATCGCTGTTTCTATAACTAATTAGATGTTAGACATCCAAATCGGGTGCACAGATCTCATGCCCGAAAATCCTGTAGACTTGTGTAATAAATCTAAAGAGATGGTTCGCTTTGGATTATATGTATCCCACACTAATATAGTTTTGCTAAAAGGAACCCTCCTGTTTTTGTTTAATTTATGTTGGAAATAGTAGTAATTTTTAACATATTTATGTTTGTACGCATAGAATAAATTACCAAATATACTATTGTAAATTAATTTTACTTAAAATAACAATCAGTTTTAAAGAGTACACAATTTTAATAAAAACGGCTTTTTCCCAGAACTGTCATCGTGTGGGTTGAGTCCGGTATGCATAAATAGGTCCAGGTGTCGTTTATGATTTTACTTTTTCTTGTTACTCAATTTTTATCTGGATGATTTTCTGTTACGAAATATATCCTACCTCTTAATAGACAAGTTTTCGTTAAAAAAAAGACATTAATATCAGCGTCGTTAAATCGCGCGTAAGCACACGCAAAATATATAACCTAAGTGGGAATGGGGCGACGAAATCCGAAGGAAGGATTGCCGACAAGCGACAAGCTAATGACACAACCGAATTCCAATAGCACTGTAATCATTAAAAATATATATTATGTATTATGTTGTATATTGGGATCTAGGATTGTACGCTGTATACATATAAAATATATTTTTATATGTATGACTCGGAAGTCGGATAATATTAAAATTAATCCCCTCACGCGTCCCACGAGTTAATGCTGCGTGTTCAAAGGGCCTCTCTGTTAATTTCCCGAAAGATAATGAACATTTGACATAATTGAACACAGCTGCTTCCTTTAAATTAAGAATAGCGTCTTTTATTAGAATATTTAATCTTATTAAAAATACAACAGTAGCACAGTAATACTAGTACCTAAATTTAGGTAAAGTTAGCGAACGCAAAATTCAGATTAATGCAGATGACATGTGCATTATTCATAGAATATTTTATTACGACGGAGTGGTTCTAGTTACGGCAGACAGAACTAAGCGCCTTACTCTCCGACCTCTCTGTGTAATACACCAAGGCCATAAAGAAATTTAGTACAATTCTAATTCTAATAAAGATCAATACATGGGGCCTGTCCACATCTCCACGTCACAACGTCGTTAACGTGGAACGGTGCGGTAACGGCACGTTACGTTGTCGCGACGTCAAAAATTTACGTCAACGTAATGAGAAAATGCACGTCACGATGACGCAACGTTGCACATCGCCGTGCCTTGTAAAATTCTATCTATTGTGCATTATCTTAAAGTATGTTATTCGATAGGAAAATGCATACTAGGGTGCATTGACCCTTTGACCGACCTCTGTCTGGTTAAAGTTAACTCTGGGTTAATATCATGTCGTCTCTTCAAACACAAATCATGAGTAAGTAGGATAATATTACACCCAGGTTTACTCCCTCGAAATGTACAACTGGGCCTTACAGCAAAGGAATGTTAACTACTTACCACTGACTGCGACACTAATGACTTGATGACAATAATGTCTTCAAGGCTCTTTTCGTCAAAATAAAACTATGGCGGCCATCATGATGACTATTATAAATAGGTTAATCCGCTTCTGTCAATCACTAACGTTTCTTAAGTGTTTAACACGAATTTCCACGAAGAACCTACGGTACCGTTAATAGGATCTAATTGTCATTTGGTCCGAAATTAAATCTAAAACTGATGTCATTTTGAGTGAGAGCTGCTTCATCTCCATGAAAATATCATCCAAGTGCAACAAAAATATATTTTTATGGAAACTATTTAATTGTATGTGTTTATTTTTTTTAAACTTTTATTTAACTTGCTCTGTATGTATGTAAGTTTGTTAGTTCGGGTGGAAGAAACTCAATTTTGAGATAGATATCCATACTTCCATACTTATATTATAAATGTCTGTCTGTCTGTCTGTTACCTCTTCACGCTCAAACCGCTGAACCGATTCCGCTGAAATTTGGCATGGAGATACTTTGAGTCCCGGGAAAGGACATAGGATACTTTTTATCCCGAAAAAATGTACGGTTCCCGCGCGATAAACGAATTTTGGCGCAACGAAGTTGCGGGTGTTATCTAGTAATATTATAATTGTTATTTAAATGCGTTTCATTGAAGTGATGTGCGTAAAGACCAGTCATTGCCAATCAGCTGCTGTAATTATTATAATCTGACTACTCCTAACTTAAGTGGGATTTCACCAGGAACACTCAAAACTTCGTTTTATAAAACTTAGTTCTCATTGAACGCGTTCACGCGGTGACGTAAATCTCGTTCTGTTTCAAATGCATTTCACAAACTTCTTTTGATCGCGATTAATAAATCTAAGTTTACGTGACGTCACGCGATTATTTTACATGTTTTCATCATTTTGGAGCATTGTCACGTTAATTTAACAACAAAATAGCAAGAAACAATACATAAACTAACCAAACACATGTGTCAAAACTGTAATCTTGACATTTCTTTTCTCTATGTTTTTCGTTCCCCCATGACACTACACTGACAGTGCTTGAACGGGTTTTATGACGTTTAAACTTCGGACATTGGGTGTTCAGAAGATAAAACTCGGATTTGCTGTAAACGCGTTCCATTTCTTTGATGAAATCGCCCCTTAGTCATAATCCAAATTCATATCCATATCCATACTTACTAATATTATAAATGCGAAAGTCTGTCTGTCTGTCTGTCTGTTACCTCTTCACGCTAAAACCGCTGAACCGATTTTGCTGAAATTTGGCATGGAGATACTTTGAGTCCCGAGTCCTTTACATAGTATAGTTTTTATACTGGAAAAATGTACGGTTCCCGCGCGATAAACGAATTTTGGCGCAACGGAGTTGCGGGCGTCATCTAGTGAAGAAAGCCTTAGCGTCAATCTGTCCATCTGTATGACAGTAAAAACGTTAGATCCAAATATATTGTTCCTTGACATCCTACTGAAGATCCTCGTGAAAAAATGTTGTTAATGTTCACGACAAAACCCTAACGAAACCTAATACAATATGAGAAGTGCTAATTAAATAACCGAGGAGTTGCCAACAAGAAGCAAGTTTTAACTTATGTAAAATAGATAGTACACTGAAACTTTGCGAGAACCCGAATCGTATTCTTCTTAGTTAAAGGAGAACCTAAAGCATTAACCGTGTTGAAAATTGTTTCCTAAGTTAAGTAATAAAATGCACGTAAAAGTACATTACGCTTTTAAAAGGTATCAGAATAATAATTGATAGCACTTTTAGTATCAATTTGTAGGCATTCGTTATGTAGACAACATTTTCTGCGATAAAAAAATACAGATTTTAATTGCACATGAAAATACACGAATAGAGCACAAAAAAACATTTTTCATCGTAAAAAGCAAACGATCTCTTATTTACATGCATGCAGCGCCCAATTATCCTCGCCATCAAAATAAATGCGAAAAATAAAACCCACAATCGCAAACTACGGCGCGGGCGCTCCCCAAAGAAATCACGATTCATACTTTCCAACTGGCGTTACAAAGTTCCAATATTTAACTACACTCCCTGGAGCCGCAATTAAATTTACTCCCAACTATGAAGTTGCGCGGGTCTAAGCGGGGTTTTTTGTGATTCCGTTAGCGCCGAAAGTTCTATTAATTAAATTCCGCTGCTCCCAGTCAACACAGAAGTTTTTTGCTACTTTTGGCTTTTTGTGTTTATTTCAAATATTGTAGGAAGGATGTGAGGTTCGATCATTAATAAAAGCATTTGATAATGATTTATAATTTTAGGCCGTGTTCACACCAAACCGACTGTGAGCCGCCGAATGTGAGCGAACGTGTGAACGTTACGCAGTTTATTGTATTTCTATAAAATATATTCATTTTTTCGTTCACACCTAACCGACAATACGCTATTAGTTATTACGCTAGGCGTAGGCGCGGACATTCGATACCGTATAATATTTTCACGTTCACACAGGAGCTCACAGTGAGCCTGCTCACATTCGGCGGCTCACAGTCGGTTTAGTGTGAACACGGCCTAAATATATTATACTTGATGGCGATTTTTTTTTACAAAAAATACTTATATAATGGCCTCCAAATAAGAAGGGGATAGTTTTGTTAATATGTATAGTGTAAGATTTATAATATTAATACATTGTGATGTTAATCAGAAGCGATAATTATTGTAGTATAAATGACTTAATCCTTATTTATACTACAATAATTCCTAACATACATACATTTATACAATTTACAGCACATTAAGTTCGCGTAAGCATCAAAACTGTTTCATAATTAATAACGTCGCAGTGAGAAATATCCTGTAATTTCCCGCGCGCCAGACAATGTTGAACAAATACCAGCCCGCAACTCTGGTTCGTTAACGAACGCGCTTGGAATCACGCCGCTATAAAATAAACTTGCTCCGCTAAAACAAGCCATATTTTTTCTTTATATTTACAGAGAAAGATTGTGGCCAGATTTTGTTAGGAATTCCCTGTGACAGCAACGTGCATTGTGCGTGTACACTACTTTATTATATTTGAAATTTAATGGACATGACATTGATAATATAGTTGGAGAGGAGAAGAGGGGATTTCGGGATAAGCTCGAGCGTGTCAGATTAAGCTTGTATAGGCTTCCGACATGTGTCTAGTTATCATGGTATAGAAATCAGATTTCTCACGTGGTGGGTTAAAAAATATTTTTATTAAATATTGAAATGTCATCGGATCTGTCAGATTAAGATAGGGGATGTTTAGTATACCCCAAAAAAGCTTCCATATAAAGCACTGACGATTCAAAGGTCAGGTAAGTCTGTAGGTACACTTTAAAATATAAAAAAATAATGCATCATATTTTCCTAACTAAGCTACGCTGATATTTTATTTTGCACTAAACTAAATGATTTAGTCCTTCCTGTCCAAAATATATTTATAATTTACCTAAATAAGCAATTTTCTGAATGTATTTTCTTTTTTAAAACTTTAAAATGGCTGCAGTTTCTGAACCCACCGCTAAAATAAAAACCGCTCTTATTATTTTTGGAGTTCACTCCTTAAGAATCGATTTTCATATATAAGGCGCCCGGTATGAGAAAAATCCGAGGTAAAACCTACTAACAAGTAACGAAAATGTGTCACGTTTTTGGACGACGGAAACTTTCTAATTTGGCTGTGAGTGTATTAAGACCATAAAGGTAATATACCTATTGGAATATTATATTATATAAAATAATATAATTATACATATAATAATATAATATAATTATATTATTATATAATTATATAATTATATTATAATAATAATAATAATATAATTATTTCAAATTCAGGGAGGGGGTAGCCGAGGTGTTGCCTTTGATGTTAGAAGAAACCCCGTTCCTCTAGGCCTATTGGGAGCAGAGTTATGGCTACTTTAGTAAGACGTTTGACAGTTGCCGAGCTGTCAATGTCAAAGTTTGAATGCTTGTAACTCGGCAACTATTTGTCCTGGATATGGGTTTCTTCGGCTTGATCTTCCTGGATTTTTCTCCTCTATTTGATTGTGGCCTCAGAATTGAGAAAACAAAATGATGTGTCTGATTTAGTTCAAATTCAGGGAGGGGGTAGCCGAGGTGTTGCCTTTGATGAAGAAACCCCGTTCCTCTAGGCCTATTGGACGCTGAGTTTTGGCCGCTTTTGTTCGACGTTTGACAGTTGACGAGCTGTCAATGTCAAAGTTTGAATGCTTGTAACTCGGCAACTATTTGTCCTGGATATGAGTTTCTTCGGCTTGATCTTCCTGGATTTTTCTCCTCTATTCGATTCTGGCCTTAGAATTGAGAAAAAAATATTTAAAGGGGTGTAGATAATATTGCCGGAACATCTGATTTCATATTATATTAATCTTTTTTCAGTTGAATAAACTCTTTTTGCGTATGGTTAGATACTCGTACTTAAGGAGTAAATACCAGTCGTGCGTCGGAGCTGACACACTTTTTTATCTGTTTTACTTAATGTAAAAAACCTACTAGATCTCCATGACGCTCGAGTGACTACAAAAATAGCACCTTTCCCTCCCCTACTAAAATTATTGTAAAAATGAAAGTTTATGCATGTTTAATTGTGTGTGCTTATTTTTCTATTTTGGGATAAAAGATTAATCCATATCCATACTAATATTATAAATGCGAAAGTCTGGCTGTCTGCCTGTCTGTCTGTCTGTCTGTCTGTCTGTTACCTCTTCACGCCCAAACCGCTGAACCGATTTTGCTGAAATTTGGTATGGAGATACTTTGAGTCCCGGGAAAGGACATAGGATACTTTTTATCCCGGAAAAATGTACGGTTCCCGCGCGATAAACGACTTTTGCCGCAACGGAGTTGCGGGCGTCATCTAGTTTAATATATGAACATTATAATATTAATCACCGACATCTACAATAAAATATTACACGAACAATGTGCAATATTTTAGGATAGTTTTGAAATAGCGCAGTCTGTCGAGCGAGAAATTGATTAAATTTTAAACTTTCTCCACTTGTAGATCTCACTACGGCCGCCTCTGCCCGTTAGTAGTTAATTGCTAACTAACTCAAACTGCCCGTGATATATTGTATGAAATATGTCCCTTAACTTTTGATTTAATTAAGTGGTAGTATCGACTATCCGTCTACTTTGAAAGTAATATTTTTCAGTCGTATTTTATCGAGCGGAGTATTGTTGTTTATTGTTGGAAAGCTAAAACCGCGCTCTGTTTTAAAATGGCTTAGAGGAAATATAAGATGAAGGAACAGTGTCAGTTTTTTTCTTTCTTTGGCGAGGCAAGTAGGTACGTGCTGTTTTGCAGCACCCTCTGTGTCAGTTAAAAAAAAAAAGTTCACCCAAACTAATTTATTTCCCAAAATTAATTCGTTACACTAACTACTGACTTCCCACGACGATAGTAACTGTATTTTTTTAATCGACTTCAAAAAAAGGAGGTTATCAATTCGACGTGTATGTATGTAATATTTCCAGAACTGCCCAGTTTTTGTATATTGTTAATCTATGACAGCTTCAGCCGGCCTAAGATGTGCAAACCAGAAAATCTCGAGATATCTCACTCTCGTGTGTAGTTATATTGTCGATAACGACATAATGTCAAAATCATTTTTTGATATTATGTCGATAGATTTTGACGACAGATCTACACGAGAAAAAATGTATGTCATGTTAGGGTCAATAGAGATGAAGAGAAACGCCATCAAACATCGAGAAAATGTGTAGACAAAATCTAGGGATGTAACAGTGTGTGCAGGTACAGAATATATATTAGTTGGTACAGGTACTTTTCAGACGTTTGTAGATTCATTTTTAACACCACTAAAGTCTGGTGTACATAAAAAAGAAACAAAATAGAGCCGAATTTGACAATGCTTATTATTATTATTATTGACGAAAATATCACGTCCACCCCACGCCCTTCGATATTCCAATATTGTATCATTCTACATCACACTTCATCTCTGGTCTTGCCTTGTTTCTATGTGAACTAAAAATGAGGCAAATCTGAAATGTGACAAGATTTAAGTCTTGTCTCATTCCAGATTTGCCTTATAGTCCAAAAATATACACTGGAAAAAGAACCCTCCTGTCGGAGAAGAGTAAAAATATATTGTCGCGTTTGGCTTGATATTAGCGCTATAAAAGTTCTCATGTTTAGGTCACACTAAAACAACGTCAGCATTACTAATGCCGAAAGGGGCCACTTAAGTTTGCTTTTATCATCGCTCAAAGAGCGCGCTGTAAAAGGCTTAGACACAATTTAGTGGATGACATAACATAAATAGTTACTTTAGGCAAAGAGTGTTTGAATAAAATACAAGACGCGCGTCAATCCATTCACTTCAGCGCCATTGGTGCCTCACTGATGGGACTCACGTATATTTTTATAAGTTTATAAGATTTTATAAGTAACTCGCATTTGAAGAAGTGAATGGAAGAACACGATAGTTAACAGCATAAAATTGCCATTTTATTGCAGGCTTTAACGTCGGAAAATTGATTTGAAATAAAAAAAACTGTACATTATATGGATAGCCAGATATATTAGCCAGGTAATGAAGTAGATAAGTTACAAGGTTTGTTTAAATTATAAGGGAAAAAATGAGTAAATGTTCGTATGTTACAAAATGTTACATAATGTGTTCTTCCACTCACGGCTTCATTTCCCCTAAGATTGGTGAATGGTCTTATTCAATTTACACGACTCTATACTCTATACCTCAATGATTGAGCACTTTGTGCTCAAGAATTCAACATCCTAGGACTAAATATTATGTGTATTATATAATTAAAAACATCGAAACCCGCGTCGGAAGCATTAACGCAAAACTAAAATATGTATACCGTGCTTTATTCAAATAAATTACTAAAGGTTGACTCTGTTACGCATAGTGTTATTGGTATCATGATAATAAATTAGTTACAAACTGCAAATTTAGCTTAGCGCCTGAACTCTGAACAATCGATAGAATTAATTAATTTTTAGCACTTCAATAATTCATGTTTTGCCCCGACACTATACGTAACGGAGTCGACCTAAAGCAATTAAAAGTTTTGCTATTTATCTTCGTGTCGAAATAAATTTAGTTTTTGTTAATTGGAGACGCGAAATAAACTTTGTTTACGAGCTTATAAAATACCTTTGGATGTATTTACAAAATGTTGCTTAAATTGTAATTTTCTTGTAACATGCTATGTCGATAGAGCCCTTCATATTAGTACAACTAGCGCTACAATCCTGCATCGCGCTATCTCAGTTTTTCTACTGTCTTCTAAATTCCTGATAGATTTTTAGATGTTTCATTAAAAACAAATATTTCTAGACTTTGTTGATGTGTGTATACCTTTTATAACTCCTGCTAAAGGAACTCCAAAACCCTGGTATTAAACGTGATAACGGGTAAGGTATTTTACACGATGGAACAGTTTCAAGTCACGTGATACCCAGTGAAACTTACAAGTCTGTTACGAATATACGGACCGAGAACACCCTTTCAAAGTGGAAACTGCGTTAACAATCTCGACTTAAGTCTTCAGGGCGACGTCGAAACTCCTAAAATTATTTATGAGGAATTCGAGACTTAAATGTTTCTCATAGACGCCCAGACCTAAGAAACTCGTGGAATGGTCACATTTGGCACTTGAGGCATAGCGCTCTCAAAACCTAAATAATTTTCTAAAACTATTGACAATTATTATTATATTATGTTTTTAATATTATAATAATATTTGTAAATAGTTTTATAGTAAATATGTGTGTCCAATGTCCATATTGGATGCGAGTAGTAGGAGATGGGACATCTTGGACCTTGGTGTTTATTGAGAGAGGCTGTCCAACAGTGGATGTGTATGTTTGTCTGTCCAACTATCTGTCTGTCTGTCTGTTACCTCTTCACACTTAAACCGCTGAACCGATTTTGCTAAAATTTGGTATGGAGAAACTTTGAGTCCCGAACATAGATACTTTTTATTCCAGAAAAATGTGCGGTTCCCGCGCGATAAATTAGTTTTGGCGCAACGGAGTTGCGGGCGTCATCTAATTAAAAATATCTTATGTCCTTTAGATAAAATATAATATAATACCAAACACATAAATGTTACATCCTAATTGGTTCAGCCGATTACTCGACTAGACAGGAGGCTTTTACTTATTAATAGCATGTATAGAATATTCATATCATTATAAGATAATTATTATCTTGAAGGAAAATAAATTATAATCTTGTATCTAAATATTACTATAATATTATGATTACAATACAATATACTTACGAATAAATTTTATAATAATGTATTTTAAAAAAATAAAACCGACTTCAAATTTTTGTACGTAATTAAGAATTAAAATTTCCTATCTCAAAAACTACTGAACTGATTGTGATGAAACTTGCAGTATTCCCTAAGTTGAACAATACCTAGAAATCACTACTACACTACACTAAAATCGGACTTGTTTCCGGAGATATGCGTGCAAAAACATAAAAACATACATACATACATACATAGATACATACATACATACATTTTTGAAATTTGGCACATTTGTTCAGAAGCTATCATAGATTAACATATTATACAAAATACAGTTCTGGAAATATTACATACATACGCGTCTAATTTATAACCTCCTTTTTTTGAAGTCGGCTAAGAAGTCGGTTAAAAAAGAAAACAAACTAAATAATATTGTTATTTTAATAGTTATTGTATTTCGTATTTCATTTAATTAATACCTGTAACGGAATTTCATAATATTCGTCACTTATATATATTTCGTCGCGTACATTTTCTGAAAAGACTTGAAAATATTTTTCTCTAAACATGCCGATATTATGACATAGATTAGGCTTGCTAGAATATTATTTATTACTAGCTGTCCCGACAAACGTTGCTTTTGCTAAAAAATAATATGGGTGAAATACTTTATATTATGGCAAAGCAACGTTTGCCATAATATAAAGTATTTCGCCCATATTATTTTATTGAAGTGACTAAGTATATCGCCATGGCAACGTCGATCGCTATCACGTCGCACAAACAATGGTCGCCGTCAGTCTCAGGTTGTAATAATTTACTATTATTTATTCAACAAATGCACTTATCAATATATAAAGTACTCAGTAGCCGATTCTCAGACCTACTGAATATGCATATAAAATGTGGTAAAAATCAGTAAAGCCGTTTCGGAGGAGTTCGCGGACTAACATTGTGACACGAGAATTTTATATATAAGATTAACTATCTTTATTTATATACTGTGGAAAAGAAAGCAAGACCATAGGTGGCCAATGCATTTAATATTTATCATAATGTATCTACGAGGTCACCGCACGACGTGCAAGTTGCAACCGCATCGCTACAAATTATGATTTACAACCGCAATGCAACTTGTTTGAGTTAGAGCCAGTGTTTTATGGCTTTATTCTTTTGTTACAGCTAGTTTCAGAAGGTAGGAAACTAATTTTTTAAACTAGATACTGAGATGTACCACAGACATAGATCTTGATCTATGTCTGTGAGTTGTACCTTCTTTATAAAAAAATATAAACACTACTAGTAACGCCCGCAACTCCGGTGCGCCAAAATTCGTCAAGCAGGAACGGTACTTTTTTCCGGGATAAAAAGTATCCTAAGTCCTTTCCCGGGACTCAAAGTATATCCATATCAAATTTCAATAAAATCGTGAAGAAGTAACAGACATACAGACAGACAGACAGACAGACATACAGACAGACAGACACACATTCGTATTTATAATATTAGTAAAGCATGGATGACATTCACAGACAGTATCTATATATATATAAAACTCAAAGATGGCTGACTGACATGGTGATCTATCAACGCACAGCCCAAACCACTGGACGGATCGGGCTGAAATTTGGCATGCAGGTAGATATTATGACGTAGGCATCCGCTAAGAAAGGATTTTTGATAAATTCGAACACCAAGGGGTTATAATAGGGGATGAAAGTTTGTATATAAAAATACTTCGAAGCCGCGGGCAAAAGCTCGTAGTTAATAAAGTTCTGTCCTTTTTCGTTTAGCTTCTTTTATTATTAACACTAGCTGGTGCCCGCGACTTCGTCCGCGTTAGCATAGTAGATCACGACCCAAGTATTATTTTTCAAAAATATTCAATGTACAGAATTGACTTTCCTACGATTTTATTATATGTATAGATTGACTTAGATTGACTTAGTTTTTTCTTAAAAGGGGAAATAAGACGCAATACAAACGCCACGACACAATTTCGTTATAAGCAACATAACCATGATTTGGGGCTCCCAAATTAAATGACACTCGAAAACCGTATGTTTAGTTTAGTTTTACACTTCGTTCTTAAAAAAGTAGAGATATAACGCCGCAACACCGTTTTGTTTTAAGCAAAATGTTTCACCGTTCACCGTTGTGCTCGTCGCATATTAATAATCAAACGACACTCGAAATCGGTGAAGATAAGATAGATAAAAGCTCATAGCAAGGCAAGGAGTGGAGATAGATACAAAGTGTAAAGGACAAATTTGTAGGAAATTTTATGAGCTTTCATTATGTACCGAACTTTTTTACTCTACGACGCACCGTTTTAGCGATATGAGCAAAAAACTACAAATATTAAAACTTGAGCCCCTCCCCCACCCTAGGTGGTATCGTTAAAATTTATAACCTATATGTTGACCCGACCTCTAAGTAATATTCGTGCAAAATTTGAAGTAAATCCATCCAGTACTTTCTGAGTTTATCCCGGACATACATACAGACAAACAGACAAAAATTCTAACAACTATATTTTTGGCTTCCATATCGATTGTAGATCACGTCCCAAGTATTATTTTTCAAAAGTATTCAATGTACAGAATTGACTTTCCTACGATTTTATTATATGTATAGATTTTTATTACCTACTATATAAAAAATGTTTTTGCTTAATAACAAATCAACACAGAATCCTATATTTTAGTATTTAACAATATATAATATTACTTTCTCTCCTACACGGGCGTCCTTTTTCCGCATTCGTAGTTTCCCTCTTGGACGCATGATTCATAATTTTCAATCACGCGTCCAGGAAATTGGTGTTACTGTACTTTTTTTATAAAGCAGTGGGGAAAGGAGCAAACGGAATTAATAGAAACCGTTGCCCATGGACGGAACATTAGCAGCGTTGCCGGCGTTTTTATTTTTATTATAAAATAATGGGGCAAACGAGCAAGCGGGTCACCTGATGGAAAGCAACTACCGTCACCCATGGACACTCGCAACATCAGAAGAGTTGCAGGTGCGTTGCCAGCCTTTTACGAGGGAATACGCTCTCTTCTTGAAGGTTTGCAGGTCGTATAGGTCCGGAAATATTGCTGGTGACAGTTCGTTCCAGAGTTTTACAGTGCGTGGCAGAAAGTTACGCGAAAAACGCACTGTGGAAGACTGCCACTCATGAAGGTGATGAGAATGGTATATTTTTCGCGTGGGGCGATGGTGATTTTAAGAGGGACGCTCTTGAAGGTTTTAACTTTTGTTTCAACAGGCAGCCATCGTGCTAGCGTGAAAGCCGAACAAATTTTCAACAACACCTAAAATATTCAGTCGGTGTTATTTTCCGCAGTTGTCGAACGTGAAACGGTGCGGCGCAAACACGGTTCGTTAAAGAGCTCGGACGTGACGCCCGGTCCGCTGTCCACTTATGTGATCTCAGCTGAAAAGCTTCTGCCTCGTGAGCCGTGCGGCCTGTCGTTTGTATTAGGATATAGCCAACTGGACGTCAAACACTCGTATTATCTTGAAATTCACTCTGTTCAGATGCATTATCTGTGTAGCTAAACATGACTATTGAGAGAGAGAGTCCCACCCAATTATTGTAAGGCTCAATTTTATTTCTATTTTGTACCGCCGCGGATTGGAACGGAAGCGACGAATGGAAACAGTACCTAACAAAATGAACTTTATATCACACAGTTTAACACACAAATTAAATACGAACCAAAAAATTTGGACGCGCGTCTTCCGCAGAATTCTCGAGAATTCTCTGGAATCCGCAGGTGCCGTCAAAGGAATCTGCGGGAAGTGGCGCGAACTAGTCGAGTAAAAGATACAGACTAAAAAATGGGATGTTCTCATCACGCCAAAACGCGGGAATTCGCGGGAATGTTCGAACTTCGAGCATTTAGTAAGTAAAAAAAAGAAAGTATTAGGCTCAATTTCGAGCCTAATACTTTACTGATAAAAATAACCTGTATTCTTAAATCATAGCCAGGTTTAAAATATTTTTAAAACATAAGCAGAGTTATTAAACTCTGTTCCTAGTTCCTACTTCCTATTAAATAACGTACCTATAATATCAACCTGATAATATCACCTACATAATATGTAATGTTTTTTATTTATTTACGGTTTGATTTGTATTTGATTCCACAAGGCGGGAAATGCAAAATGAACATTTTTTTAGTTTATGTACAGTCTGTATCTTTCTATATGAAAATAGTTTTAACATGATACCTATTATGTGCCGGAATTCAAATACCCAATTTGAATATGCGGATATAACGAGATGGATAGTATGAACTCTGAAATGAACATTTTACGTTTTCCTCAACTTTACGCGTCTTTATCGCGATTCGGGAGGTAAGGGCCTCGGATAAAAAGATATGTCGTGTGAGGGCCGGGGCACAAAAGGAAGGAAAACATACAACTAAGAAAGTCTTGATGGTATTCACTGCAAAGAGCTGACAGAAACGTTTAAGAAAGATAAAGAGTAATTCTTTTATGTTTAAATTGTTAAAAAATCTTTTAGACAAGTATTGCATTTTTAGTTTAATATTGCGTACATTAATTGATATTTTAGGACAAGAACTACGTTGCTATAACTGACCGTCTAGTTAGTTGCTACTTGCTAATTCTGTTCACCAAGTACCAGATTCTGAATAATAATAATATAATAATAACTGGCTGTCCCGGCAAACGTTGCTTTGCAATAATATATTTGCCATATTATTTAATTGAAGTGACTAAATAAGTATTTCACCATGGCAACGTCGATCGCTATCCCGTCGCACAAACAATGGTCGCCGTCAGTCTCAGGTTGTAATAATTTACTATTATTTATCCAACAAACGCACGTATCAATATATAAAGTACCGAGTAGCCGATTCTCAGACCTACTGAATATGCATATAAAATTTGGTAAAAATCAGTAAAGCCGTTTCGGAGGAGTTCGTGGACTAACATTGTGACACGAGAATTTTATATATAAGATAATATCTATGGATGCTTCACACCACGTCAGTCTGGCCCCGTGCTAAGTACCTAAAGGTCTTGTGTTACAGGTACCAGACAACGGAAATATATTTAATACTTTTATACTATATATATATTTAAGATTTTTGTTATAATATCATACACATATTTAATACACATCCAGACCCGGGAACATTGAAAACTTTTTTTGTTCCGTCGGCGGGATTCGAACCCGCGACCCCCGGCTTGAGCGTCCAACGCGCTTACCACTGAGCCACAGAGGTCGTCAATATCCAATAAATGTTTAAATCTATCCCCCTTTTGAGGGTAAGGAAAGGATTAACACCATAAGAACGTTTCTTTTTTCTTTTTCCTTAATCCTACTTAGCGATCAACTAATTATTTAAATACTGTTTAGATTATTATTTTACCGTTTTAAATACTAGTCCTGTTCTTTAGTTTCATTAAAGGGAAAGAAATTTGGATATCTTTGTTTTTTAATTTAGCTCTAGGACTGCATTTGTGCATGTGTTTATTGTGTAAGAATTTCTGCAGAAAAATAACAAATAATAAACGTGTATGGAATTCCAAAATATTGGTTTCCGTTATGTGAGAATATCGCCGGCCAACGCCGAACACCGACATATTGACAACGGATATTTGATTCTGGATACAGCCAGCGTTGATTATTATTTAGGATTTTGACTATTCTGTTATATGTGGCACACAGGAAAAATGTAATATTTACTGTCAAATTTTCAGGGGCCTCTTAAGTATAAATGGGTTTATACTGTAAATACCAGTAAGGGACGGGATTGCACTGTATTATTAGGTTTCTAGGGTTTAATTCGTTAGCAAAGAAAATCAGCCGTAATTTTTGACTAACGGTGCCACTTTTTATTAGAATTTGAGTCTTCAATATTAAGTTGATATTAAGATACCCCAAAAATAAATGTCAAATTATTGTTCTAACAATGTAAGAGTCTCTTTTTTATGATGCTCGCAAATGCTTTTTTTAAATTAACTCACCTAAGCATCCCTTACGTAATTTTGTCACGTTTTTTATTTAGATAAGTATAATTGCATTCAACCACGGTTTCAAAATCTGATGGCACCGGGATAAGAACCGAAACATTACTTTTTGAAGCAGAAGCTTTTGAAACTTTGAAGAGCATGTAGGAGTCTTGAATAATAATTACTTAAGTGAATTAACATAATATTATCTTATACGTACCATCGAGGAAATAGATTCCTAGGCAGTTGAGAGACCAATATGTAATTTGCTCGGATCATGTCAATTCAATGTTAATTGTGATCTGTCGGCTGGGTTTGACGTAACGCGATCAAACTACGTACGTCCCCCATCTGCTTAGGAATCAACTTCTCTGATAGTACATAATAATATTATTAAGTACCTAAGTAAGTTAGAATTTAGGTACTTTAAGACTAAAAATAGTTATATAATTATTCTATTAATATAATACAAAAATTGTCACATAACACATTATTGGCGCCTCAAATCATTAGAAGGAAATATGTATCTATATATATAAAACTCAAAGGTGACTGACTGACATGGTCACAATAGACATAACTACCAGTAGTTCGACTGCAAAGAAACGGACAGGTTTCAATATCTGTCAAATTCGTCGGGTTTCACTAGGAATTCTTATGAACGGAATGTGCCTCGCGCTGGCTGATATAATTTATTTTTAAATATTTAAAATAAAGATTTCAAAATTGGATTGAACACAAACAACAATACGACCAAAGAGGAACACGTGCAGCGAATATGTCATAGTTTTAAATTCGTAGGTAACAAGTTAACAACCCTAGCGACGATTTTCGTCATAATACGTCAAATTTAAAAATTTCAACATCAGTTCTAAGTCGACATACTCTATAATCCTGTTTACTCTGACATGGTGATCTATCAATGCACAGCCCAAACCCCTGGACGGATCGGGCTGAAATTTGGAATGCAGGTAGATGTTATGACGTAGGCATCCGATAAGAAAGGATTTTGATAAATTCCAACCCCAAGGGGTTAAAATAGGGGTTGAAAGTTTGTATATAATAATACTTCTTAACGCGAGCGAAGCCGCGGGCAAAAGCTCGTCTTTAATAATTTTATTTTTAAAACGTCTCTATAATAATTATCACAGTGTAATAAATAATAATATTATTAAAAATATTATGAAAAAAGCACTTCTGCATACTTTACTGCTACCGAGAACACTTATATTATTATATTTAAAATACTAAAATTGTCACATTATGGGCACCCAAAACGATAAGAATAAGGGTGAGGCCAAACGAGCGTAATTTTGTGAGTCGTGAAGAATTTCGGTCGCAGAAATTCTGTTGGGATGCCAGACGAACGTAATAGATAATTATTATTCTACTGTTTTGTTTCATTTATATGTATATTGTATAGTATTTTAGATCTATGTATATAATAACTACCTGTCCCGGCGTACGTTGCTTTGCCATAATATATTTGCCATATTATTTTATTGAAGTGACTCAATAAATATGTCACCATGGCAACGTCGATCGCTATCCCGTCGCACAAACAATGGTCGCCGTCAGTCTCAGGTTGTAATAATTTACTATTATATTTTATTCAACAAATGCACTTATAAATATAATATAAAGTACCGAGTAGCCGATTCTCAGACCTACTGAATATGCATATTATAAAATTAGGTAAAAATCAGTAAAGCCGTTTCGAAGGAGTTCGTGGACTAAGATTGTGACACGAGAATTTTATAAATAAGAAGAAGATATTATACGGTGCGTCCACATTTGTATCATTTGCGCGATAAGATCTCCGATCAGATCCCCGTCGCGTATCATCGAAGCATGTCAGAATGATACGCGTATCATGATACGCCCCGATCGCTATTAACCGCGTATCTGATACGTGTCGTATCAAATACCCGCATGATCGGCAGAATGATCTAATAGGCGTCCACACTATGATATGCATACTTGATACGGCGCGATGATCGCGACGGAGATCTCATCGCGCAAATGATACAAATGTGGACGCACCGTTAGATCATTCTGCCAATCATGCGCGTATTTGATGCGACACGTATGATCCGCGGTTAATAGCGATCGGGGTGTATCATGATACGCGTATCATTTTGATAAGCTTCGATGATACGCGACGGAGTTCTGATCGGAGATCTGATCGCGCAAACGATACAAATGTGGACGCACCGATAGGTACTCTAATCTAACAAACGCATTTTATTCAGTTGCTGTCGAACGTACTTTGTGGCAGATGTCGCGCTTTGCTCGGCCCGCGTCGCCCCCTCGCCCCCCGCAAACTCAATTCGGTCCGAATAATGCATGTGAGTCGGCAGACAACTAACTCATTTTGCGTCGCCGTGTGAATAAAACAGGACTTTTGTGTGAAACCGAATTCAACAGAAATTATTATTATTATTATTATCAGCCTACAGTGTCCCACTGCTGGGCAAAGGCCTCCCCTCTTTCCTTTCAAAGTTCACGATCCTGTGCTGTTTTTTTTTTAATGAGCTTATTCAATAATGAACATGACACTCAATAGCAATTTTTTAAGACTAATTACAGAATCAGAAAACACTAAACAAAGAAATAATAATTAACAATTATTATGATCTCGATCCTTCAAAATAATTTGCTGGCCACTCTTTATCGAACGCATCTAGTTCGTCGCGCCACCGCAACAGAAATTACGCGACCGAAATTCTGCGACTCACGACTCACAAAATTACGCTAGTTTTCCAGACCCTGAATGTACCTTTTATAATTTTATCTTTATAACGTCTATAATATTAAAAATTAAAGCAAATTTAGTTATGTTTAGATAACTTCTGCATGTGAAACACATATTTATTTTTCCGGGAGTTTTGTCTTTTTTTTTAATTTTTTTTATGCAATAAGGGGGCAAACGAGCAAACGGGTCACCTGATGGAAAGCAACTTCCGTCGCCCATGGACACTCGCAGCATCAGAAGAGCTGCAGGTGCGTTGCCGGCCTTTTAAGGGGTAATAGGGGAGGGTAGGGAAGAAAATAGGGAAGGGTAGGGAAGGGAAAAGGGTAGGGGATTGGGAGTAGTGTGTTTTCGCGGATTCTGGGTCCACCCCTCCCCCCGCTCGCGGCTCGTAAACTTTCTCGATCATTTTTTGTTGGTTCGAATGGCGACCTCACCTAAAAAAAAAAAAAGTTTGGGGTCAAAATAGGGGTTTTTGACCATGCCCGTTCGATATATGCGATCCGTTTCTGCGTATTTGCACTAGTTTCAGAGTTAACTTTTATGTTTAACCCTCATTATCTACTATCACCACGCTCCATTGTTCCTTCATAATTACAATCGCTACTTATTGCATTGTTATGCTCGCCTCGGTGTCCTATTGTTCGTAATGACTACCTGGGCTTATCGCTTACATCACCTTAATTTCTTACAAGATTTTAAATAAATATGAATGATAATTAACTAATGAATTATTGCAAATTAAAAGTACCTAATAATTAATTATGTAGGTCACCCGATCATTCGATGGACTTCGTAAACATACGATGACGTGGCGCGCAAACTGAGTCTTTTTTTTAACAATATAATTAAAGCTAAGGTTAAAATAAAACTTTGGTTTACTTTCAAACAAATTATTTATTTCGTATTACATACCACAGTTCATAAAACAAGATTCAAACATTTTATTCAAAAACATATTTAAGCGTATTTTATATAACACAAAATCTTTTACATCAAGGAAAAGGTCAAAGAGATATTTCTCTAAATTCGAGTTACATAATTTATTTTAAAAACCCTCGTGACAAAACTCAAATTCGATACTTAGCACGCCAAGTCTCACCAGATAATGTAAAATTTGTTCAAGAAGCTTATAAAGATGCTACAACAGAAGCACATGGTTATTTAATGATATATCTTAAACAAAATACCAATGACATGTTTCGTTTTAAGACTAATATATTCCCCACTGACAATAAGTGGTGTTAAAGCAATAGGAAAAGAAGCTTTGAGTGCGGGTGTTGGATTCCTATCTGATATGGCGAAAGCACGACCCATGGATGAATCAGTAAAATCACGACTTAAGGAAATTAGTTCAAATTTGAAAAGAAGCACAGATCAAAAAATTGATAAATTAAAGTCTGGTACAGGCTATATAACTAAAAGAAAATGTCTTGGAGCAGTCATTCCTTCATCGAGTGCTAAAGGAAGAGGTGTTAAGAAAAGAAAGTTAACTCGTCAATATCAAGAAGATATATTTTCATAAATTTAAAAACAATGTCTTTCTTACATAGTCACTCTTGTGAATGTATAAAGTCTGAATTAGATTTATTTGCTTTCCCATCAACACAAACAAGCAGCGAAAGTCGAATGTGGGTGCACTACAAACCAATATCATCTTTAGCCGACGATGGACCCATAGAATTTCAAGTTCCTGGAACTGGCGATGACTATATAGACTCATCCCATACACTCATTCATTTAAAAGCGAAAGTGTTAAACGAAGATTCTTCAAAATTGGCAGCTTCAACTGTTGTAGCACCTGTAAACAATTGGCTTCATTCAGTTTTTAGTCAACTTGATGTTTATTTGAATCAAAAATTAGTTTCATCTCCAAACAATACATATGCTTATCGAGCATACATTGAAACTCTTTTGAATTATTCACCCGACGCCAAACAATCTCATTTGACTTGTAGTCTTTGGTATGAAAATGCTGCTGGTAAAATGGATTCAACCGATGAAAAAAAATCAAGTTTTACTACAAGACAAAAATTAGTGTCAGAAAGTAAGGAAGTTGAAATGATAGGACATCTCCATGGTGACATATTCAATTTTTGGGAGGTTTGTTTCGATCAAAGTTTTTAATTAATGGTGTTGAGATGAATATTAAATTGGTTAGGTCACGTGAATCATTTAACCTCGTGGCTCCAACAGATGACGTTAAATACAAAATAAACATGACAGATGCGACTCTTCTTGTTCGAAGGACAAAAATTAACCAGAAGGGTTAATTTTTGTTTCTTACTTGCCCATCAAAAAGTTTTAGCCACCACAACTGCAAAATATCCAATAACTCGAGCCGAAGTAAAAGTTCTAACGATACCGTCAGGGGTTCAGGGCAAGACATTAGACAATATATTTTTAGGTCAAGTACCTAAGAGATGTATAGTTGGATTTGGAAATAATTCAGCATTTAATGGTTGTTTGTCTAAAAATCCGTTTAATTTTGAGAACCATAAAATGAATTCCTTTTGTTTATATATTGACGGTCAGCAAATTCCTTCAAAAGCTTTACAACCATCTTTCGATAGTAATATTTTTACTGCAACCTATCATACATTATTGTCAGGAACAGGAATACATTTTCTTAATGAAGGGAATGGTATATTTCACGATAAGTATTCGAAAGGTTATTGTTTGTTAGCATTTGATCTCACACCTGATTTATCAGCCAATTCTTCTGGTCATTGGAATCTTATTAGACATGGTAGTGTTAGATTAGAAGTTCGCTTTGAATCTGCTCTAACTCAAACGATAAATTGCGTTGTCTATGCAGAATTTGATAATGTTATTGAAATAGATAAAAATCGTAATGTAAACGTTGACTATTGTAGCTGAGAAATAAACATTGTATTATCTTTCTAAGTATTATTAAGTTCTTAATCTGTAATATGTTTTTAATGTGCAAATAAATGATTATTGTAAAGTTGTGCTTTCATTTTTATTAAAAACCCCAGTCAATTGCATGTTAAATAAGATTGTCTTACCTTATTTGTTTCACTTGCGTGTGAATCATATGATAGTGAATGAATAAGTCTTTTTTTTAACGAAAAATGGATACTTTACAACTAAAATCATACTTAAAAAAGATTCATCCAAGTCTAAAAAATAGCGTATATGCCGCGAATTGATTGCTAATGCATATAACGACTCCTACATATCTTATAAGCAATTTGGACCCGGACTCAAAACCAGGATCTCACTAGGTAGCTATTCACATAATAATTTATATATAAGTGAATATTTTGATACATATGGTCGCTTCCCTACGGGAATGCACAAAATGTTTTTGAATAGAAATGCAAGGTAATGGCGTTATAATACTATCAGGTTACAAAATGATTGGACTTCTGTGTGTGGAGAGTACTGTTTAATGTACTTGTTATACAAGTTTCATAACAAGTCATTGTCAGAGTTTCAGACTGAATTTGGTAGTGACACACTTAAAAATGATATGTTTTTGAATAAAATGTTTGAATCTTGTTTTATGAACTGTGGTAGGTAATACGAAATAAATAATTTGTTTGAAAGTAAACCAAAGTTTTATTTTAACCTTAGCTTTAATTATATTGTTAAAAAAAGACTCAGATTGCGCGCCGCGTCGTCGTATGTTTACGAAGTCCATCGAATGATCGGGTGACCCACATAATTAATTATTAGGTACTTTTAATTTGCAATAATTCATTAGTTAATTATCATTTATATTTATTTAAAATCTTGTAAGAAATTAAGGTGATGTAAGCGATAAGCCCAGGTAGTCATTACGAACAATAGGACACTGAGGCGAGCATAACAATGCAATAAGTAGCGATTGTAATTATGAAGGAACAATGGGGCGTGGTGATAGTAGATAATGAGGGTTAAACACAAAAGCTAACTTTGAAACTAGTGCAAATACACAGAAACGGATCGCATATATCGAACGGGCATGGTCGAAAACCCCTATTTTGACTCCTTTTTTTTTTTTTTTTTGGCGACGTCGCCACTCGAACCGACAAAAAGTGATCGAGGAAGTTTGCCGTTTTATTTCGTGGATAGACCCAAGTCATAACACTCAACGTGAGAAGGTAATACCAAAAGTTAAGACTTTTAAGCTCGGCATGAATCGTGATTCATTTAACAGGCTTATGTTTGTATGAGAGTTTGTTGGATATTTTAAATGACCTAGACTCTAGAGTCTAGAGAATAGAGATGCGCAATTTGCATTAATCAAAATCTTCCGTGTTCCAATGGTTTGGTGTTTTTTATAGGAAAATAATGTGTTTCGATACCCGCTTTCACTACATAATATTATAAAACAAAGTCGCTGTTTTCCCTAATGTCCCTTTGTTAATCTTTAAGAATACGCAACGGATTTTGATGCAGTTTTCTCTAATAGATAGAGTGATTAAAGAATGTCGTAAGTAATAACATTTTTTCCGCTTATATTGCAAACGCAGGCAAACCCTACGAGATATATCAAAATAATGTACCTACTAAGTATTGTACACTATGAAAAGGTCTACAGAAAACTCCGCGATGGTATATTATGTTTATCTCATTTGGATATCCCACCTGAACGGCTGGACTGTCTTTATGTAAATCGCTGCGGCGCAGTGTCACGTGGATTGATAAAATAGTTGATAAAGTAATGTTAGCAAATATTTTGTTTCAAATAAACTTACATTTAATTATAAATACTAACTCTGATTCTTAAGAATACAGTGGTACTAACAATTGGACCAAATGTGGTCTGAAAATAAAAATTATTATTATTATTATATTTTGTACCCATTTGAAGCCGGGGCGGGTTGCTAGTTCATCAATAAATTCTAATGTAAGTAATGACTATAATGATAATGTAACGAAATTTTCTTATGGTTTATGGGTCGCAGAGGCCTGAAATAAATGATTTTATTTATTTTTATTTTATTATTATCTTTTTTATATATCAAAATAGATATTTATCATGATTGATTACCTGATCGGGTGCCATAAACATGACGGAAAAGAGCATGTAAAAACATAAGCATAACATACGTGATAATTTATTTGGAAGACATTCACAGAAGGACGTACTGGCTATTGTGATTTTGGTCTAAAACAACTCTCTTAAATAACACCTTCTAGGATGGCGGCGTTAGTTACGATTTTGGCTACGCGATAAAACGTCCTTGTTGAGTTGTAGATTATTGATGAAAACCAATAAAACCCATTTTTGTGTACTTTTCCCACTACATTAATAAATTATTATTAATTTTAATAAAATATACGACCGGTTTCGTAATAATTCATCGTCAGCCGGCCTAAGATGCGCAAACGAAAAAATTTTGTCTACAAGTTTTCTACATATTTCTATTCATTTCTATTGGCATGACAAACGTTTTTCTCGTGTAGATCTGTCATCGAAATAACACATTTTTATCGAGTTTTGTCGAGATAATGTCGAGATTTTGACATTATGAGACGAGTAGTTTTTAATTATCTCGAGAGTGAGATATATCGTTGGCGCATGCTAAGCGCACATGTGTACTTAGTGGAAAAATTGCGCGAAAATTGTGTTTTATTGGTGTTCAACATAAATTTCCACCAAGAACCGACAGTGCAATCAATTACATAATATATTGTAGATTATTAATCATCCTTCCGAACTTAAACTTCAGTCGCATCCCATTTTGAAATATTCCAAACATATGTAAATCTGCCCACATAAATAGCGGTTGTTGTATTTTATCAATACAGTATATTACCAAGTTTAGTGTATTGAGTATTCTCCGCAGCTATGATTTTCTGTAGGCTCTACGGTTGCGGACTTAGGCCTTTATGGGCGGGCTATAAAAATGATAAATCACTGTTTGCTACATGTTCTTTACATTGTGAGGTGATTTAGTCAAGAGAATTTCGGTATTTTCTCGGCTGCTCGATGTATTTTTATGGACGCTATGAAATATAGATATGTATTAGACGTAACATATTTTCTATATTTCGCAGTCGTTGTATATCACAGATATTGGGTATCCCTTGAGGATTGGACGGGCTAACGGAACAGAAAATTTTATACCGGTACTTTTTGGCAGCGCGGAGTTGTGTAAAGATGTTTAAAGATTTTTGTAATTTAGTATCTTATACAAAAGTATGTGTTATGATTATTCTAAATGTAGGGAAAAAAGGAAAGGCCTTTAAATCATTCAAATTGCATTCAAAACCTACGACGGATCAGTAAGAAGTAGAAAATGTAGAGCTTGAGATATATGACTTAAATGAGCCGACCAAATGACGTTGGTCTGTCAACTTACTAGGAATCAATTTCCTCGATGGTACAATCCCATGCAGTTTTAGGGTTCCGTAGCCAAAATGGCAAAAAACGGAACCCTTATAGATTCGTCATGTCTGTCTGTCTGCCCGTCCGTATGTCACAGCCACTTTTCTCCGAAACTATAAGAGGTATACTATAGAAACTTGGTAAGTAGATGTAGTCTGTGAACCGCATTAAGATTTTGATACAAAAATGGAAAAATTATTAAAAATTTTAGGGGTCCCCATAGATACAACTGAAACAAAAAAAAATTTTTTCGTCTAACCTATGCGCACAGGGTATCTATAGATAGGTCTTTAAAAATCATATTGAGGTTTCTAATACCATTTTTTTCTAATCTGAATAGTTTGCGAGAGAAACTCTTCCAAAGTGGTAAAATGTGTCCCCCCCCCCTCTAACTTCAAAATTAGGGGCATGATAATTCTAGAAAAAATATATGATGTACATTATTATAAAAACTACCAACGAAAGTTGGTTATGAACGAGATCTAACGAGTAGTTTTTTTATACGGTAAACCTTAATTTAACTTTCATTAAATGAACTAAAATATAAAAAAAATAAAAATCCTTTTAATTTTATAGAAATAAACTTTATTGCTGCTGCGGAACCCTTCATGGGCGAGTCCAACTCGCACTTGGCCGGTTTTTATTTATTTCTAACTTTACAATCAAAGCAAATGCAACAATACTGTACTTTCGAATAGGCAATTCTACGAGGATTGTGATCTCCCTATACAAAAATCTTACCCAGAAATTGCTTTTCAATATGCAAATAGATTGTTTGCTTTTTCATTGAAGAGATAATGATCTTAGATTAGCCTCAGAGGGCGCGAAAATTAAATATTCCGCGGGGTCGGAAATTGCTCAACATCCGACGAGTTCTCTGTTCGTTAGTCTTTTTTTTTCACTCAACTGTAGCGATGCCAAAGGAAATGTAATTTCAGTAGCATGTCTGCTGTAAATATAACTATAGCGATGCCGAAAAAATAGTATCACGGAAGCCAAAAGGAAAGATATTTCGATCCCAGGAGGTAGGTAGTTGTGGGTTTTTCCGCGGGAAGTGGAGCACCGTGGGGTTTCAACCAATTTCAGGAAAGGATTTATATAAAAATAAATAAATGACATGTTCTAATGACATATTCTCAGATCTCGAGTACTAAAATAGAGACTTTCGTACGGTAAATTGTTAATATTTTAGTAAAAACTATCATATGTCCGGGACACAAAGCATCTCCATACTTTCATACCATCCATACTTTTACATTATAAATGCGAAAGTGTGTCTATCAGTCTATCTTTTACATCTTCACGCCGAAACCGCTGAACCGATTTTGCTAAAATTTAGTATGGAGATATTATGAGTCCCGGAAAAGGACATAGAATACTTTTGATCCTGGAAAAATTTACGGTTCCGCGCGATAGACGAATTTTGGCGCGACGGAGTTGCGGGCGTCACCTAGTTACCTACATTTAATATAAACGACTTATTTAGTACAAGATCACAAGTGAACCAACTCTTCGTTTAATGTAATATTAACGACACCTGAAGACCAGACGGAATGTGGTGCATGAAATATGAATACTGCATCTGATTGGCATTTAACCACCGACGAAAATAGTGTTCTAGGTTTGAGCTCTCCGTCTACGTGTCTGCGCAAGGGGATGAGTTAGTTTAGTTTCACGAACTTACACCACTATGTTGAAAAAAGTTCTTTTGCGTTTTACCCTTTTTAGGGTTTTGTACCCAAAGGGTAAAAACGGGACCCTATTACTAAGACATCCGTCTGTCGGTCTACAGGCTGTATCTAAATAACCGCTATAAGTAGCTAGAATTCTGAAATTTTCACAGATTGTGTGTATCTGTTGGCTATAACAACAAATACTAAAAACAAAATAAATTACCTAAACATTTAAGAAGGGCTCCCATACAACAAACATAATATTTTTTTGCAATTTTTTGCTCGATATCAATGGCACAAGGCAGGCAGTTGAAATGTTCACAAAATACTCGAGTGTATTCGTACTTTAATTATAGTTAACAATAAAATTTTTAAAATAATAATATTAAAGAGCCCATACAAAAAACACATTTTCCCCTATTTTTGCTTTATAATGGTACGGGACCCTTCGTGCGCGAGTCCACTGTCCAACTCGCACTTGGCCGATTTCTTGGGATGGATAAACAAATTAATTAAACTCGCGTCAGGACACGTGATATTATAATCATTGTCATTCTATCTGTTACCACTTCTGAAGGAATTTCATGATGAATATGAAAATACCTTGAGCTCCGAGAAAGGTAACAGGATTCTTATGAACGAATGAAGTTGCAACATCTAATCTTTATGAGGAGGTCAAAAGTGGCAAAAAATTAGACAGGGTGCTGCTTGCCAGTTCTGTTATGCTGGAACTTGGTCTAGATATTATGAATATTATGTGATTATAATATTATCCATCCCTAGAATATCCTTTGTTTATAATAAAACATGGCGGAATATGCTTTTGCCTAGCAGCGAGAGTGTGGAGCGAAGTTATAACACTGTTTAGCGCAGTCCAGTAGCCCTAGCATGGCCACCAGTAGAAATGCGAAAGTATAGACAAACTGTGGAGATAAACTTAAGAGCCCGGGTTACCCTCGAAATTCTCATACATACGTAATACCAAAATCATTTTGTCATACGAAAGTATTTAACATGTTTGAGTTATTTTTCAGCTTAAAATTGTAATTACCTAGGTTCCTGAACAAAAATTAACTTCAAAATATTTAAACACTAAAAAAAAAATTTTTGTGTATAATTTTTTTTTACTAAATTTACTACTAAATATTTCAACTCTAAAAAATATTTTTAGTATTTAAATATTTTGTAGTAAATTTACTATTTATTTATATAATTTTTAGTGTTTTACTCTATTTTTTAGTGTTTAAATATTTAGTAGTAAATTTAGTAAAAAAAATTTAAACACAAAAATTTTTTTTTTAGTGTTCAAATATTTTGAAGTTAATTTTTGTTCAGGAACCTAGGTAATTACTATTTTAAGCTGAAAAATAACTCAAACATGCTAAATACTTTCGTATGACAAAATGATTTTGGTATTACGTATGTATGAGAATTTCGAGGGTAACCCGGGCTCTTAAGGTGCCGTTCCGATCTTTTTTTGTTCCGAAAAATTCAATTAAAATGCCACTTTATGACAGACTATAGTCTAAAAATTCAAGTGATATCCTACTTTATGACATATATTATAGTCTGTCATAAAGTGGCATTATAATTGAATTTTTGTCGGTCGCGATCAGCCGCGGTAAAGATCGGAACGGCACCGTAAGTTTATGTCCATAGTTCGTCTATACTTGCGCATTTCTTCTGGTGGCCATGCTAGAGTTTCTGGAATTATAAATAGGCCGTACAGGCCGCGGCCTAGGGGCGGCAGCAACCTAGGAGGGCGACAGATTTTTTACGGTGGCGAAAATAAAGTGGCCTACATTAAATAAAAAATATATTTACCGTTACCGAATATTGAAGATTTAAATACCTTATTACTAATATCTAAAGAAAAACCTTCGAAACGCCAACTCGAGGTCGCGGGCTGATGATAATGTATTTTATTGCCCCATCACGGAAGGGAAGGGAACTAAAGCAATAATAGCCCGCCCTGTAGTGGGACTTTTAATATCGGCACGCAATGTGACGGTTGCTCTAATATTTTTTGTAATTTGACATCATACTTTGATATTATGAACGAGCATTATGATTTTCTGGATTCTCGACGAAATATCCAGACGTTTTTAATAATAATATTTTTTCCTTCGCAATTATTTGCTGATACATCTATTTTTGGACCTTTAATCATGATATTTTATGTACATCAAATAATTCTTTGTCACTTTTATCCACAATCATCGCCTCATTATAAAATAATATTTTCGAATCTTTTGAGAAGGAATCGAAAAGGGTACAATTCAGCGCTGTATGAGTTTAAGGCGGTACAACCTACCAGCTTTATTTTTTAGTTTTCTTCAAAATAGTTAAAGATCGTCGACAGTCGTTAAGTTCGCACTGGCTTACGTAAGATAATGATTAAAAAATATATAGGTTTTATCCGTGTTCAACCTTAATAAGACAACAACTGTTCACATGACATCGCTAAGCAATTTTTGAAACAAAACTCAGTATTTTTCCTACCTTATATTATATCCAGAGCCGCTTCCGTAACGAATGTCAAATCTCGTTGTTGTCTCAAATTATTCTAAATATAATTAGATTTTTTCTTTGACGAGCAATGCGACCAATTTAAATTCCGAGACTCGGGAATTACTTACTTAAAAGTACTGGAAAAATTTGCCCAAAAAATGTGAGCAAAAAGTTTGGGATCCGAGAAAATGAAGTGAGTTTTTGTCTTGTTTTTGTCCACATTTTCATAATCGCGTTCATAAACCTGTGTACCATTTCGACTTATGTTTAGCATTTGCTTTGTCAGTTCCATTTTAATTTTACTCGCGGCGGAAAATTCTTTTGTGGTTTATTTTTCCTGTTACACAATTACGAGATTATGCGGTGGTTAGGAGCCAAGATAAATGGTTGTATATTTATAATTAAATGCAAACGTAAAAAAACTTTTCACATAACTGTTTTTATTAACGTATGCAATAATAATTCGCAAAGTCTGGCCGTAGTCTGGCAAAGGCATTGCCGCACCATTATGCGGCGAGCACCACACCCGAGCCACACCGAGCCGAAGTCTGCCGAACCAAAACGTTAAACGACGTTAGACGAATATTAGGCGTTTTTCGTTACGGAATTTGTTGATTCTATCGTCGCGCTCAAAGCCCGCGATAAAAGCTATGCAAAAGCTTAAAATATTTATATAGTGGAGTGGATTGCCATACGTACGTACTATCTTTATCTGCGTAAACTCTCCATTGTGTCTAAACAGTAAACACTCTAGGCTGAATTACGCCGGCGTAATTTCCGTGGCCGAAATTACGTTCCACCGCATCCGTCTGATACGACATACTATAAATTACGCAAAGAGCCGAAATTACGCGCCGGAATTTCTCAGATTCAGAAATTCTCAGATGTAATGTGTGCGTTAACGCTTTGGAGTTAAAGTTGGATTTGCTATGTTCGGTTTTAATACTTCGCTCCTGCGCTAATATAAATTGACCCGTAATCGTTGAACATAAAAAAAACGAACATAACACCTCCACCATTTCGAAAGTCGGTTAAAATTGTAGCCTTTGTATTATTCTGATATGTAAGCTATAATCTATATTATTGTATTGTTTAATTAAAATCCGTTCAGTAGTTATTGTCTGAAAGAGTAACAAAGATCCATACATACATCCAAACTTTAACAAAACATTACCGCCAACTCGCTTTCGAACTTTACGCTCGACTCGGCTCGACGGAAGTTCGGCTTGCGAGTTGCGACGGAATTTCGGCATAGTGATAGGCATAGTCCATCGCGTTCCGTCCGTATTCTGTATGCATGTAAAACGCGGCGGAATTTACGCCGGCGTAATTCAGCCTAGTGCGTTTAAACACTTAGTCACAAACATTGAAGCAGATATTTTGGGCACTTAAACAATTTGCTTTCCATCATTTCAAATGCATTTAAAGCATTATTCGATATAATTATTTAATGGAAGATGTATTTGAACGACATAAAGACATTTAAACACAATTCTCGCAGAAATTATGCGCTTTCGTCTTCAACTTTCGTCATCTTCTTTCATTCAACTTTCGCTTTGGCGCATTCAATAACCGATTACGTCAAAGAACGCAACGCCAACTGTCATTTTGGACGGTCAGAGGTCGCAGGCATGCCTCACCTTCGCTGTTGACTGCTATAACGCATGCCCTTGACGAACAGAAAAAGGCACAGTGTGGACAAATCTATTGATAGAGACCAATACCCAACAAAACCAAAAAATATCTCTTTTGACAAGTCGACGTGCCTTCCTTTTAGCCGGAATTTTCACTATTGTGAAGTGGAAATTTAATTATTTGCAAATGGTGTCCAATATCTGTTATATAAATTAAAATACAATAAAAGTAATATAAGGTAAAACACTTTTCATATACACCTCTTGATACGTCTAAATTGGGAGCACGCACATATTAGTATGATTTATTAACCATAGTAATATCATAAATGCGAAAGTCTGTCTGTCTATCTGTTACCTTTTAATGCCTAAACCATTTAATTGATTTTTCTGGGTATACTTTATGGAGAAGCTTGAGTCCCGGGAGAGGACATAAATTACTTAGTCCAACAATAATAATAATCTCAAAAGACCTACAAAAAAGGGCTTATAAACAAGAATTGCAAGGGATCTTTGAGATTATTATTATTGGAGTAAGGTGATTTAGGTGATTTTTTTTGTATTAATTGCTTTATTGAACTTTTGGTATCAAAATAATCTAATTATTACATACTTTGATGCATAGTTTTTATTAAATAATCCGTTTATTAAGAGATAAAAACAGAGCATTACTTATATTATACGCAATAATAATATTTCGTGTTATTTTGTTAGCCGTTGTTATAGTTTGTCCAAAAAAAATAATACAAAGTTGCGCAAATAATTCGCAGCCGCCGCTTGTGGCGTAAAAATTAGTAGCACAGGAGGAGGGGGTGCTATTTTTGTAGTCACTCGAGCGTCATTATAAAAAATAATAAGAGCGTTTTTTATTTTAGCGGTGGGTTCAGAAACTGCAGCCATTTTAAAGTTTTGAAAAAGAAATTAATAATATAGTCAGAAAATTGCTTATTTAGGTGAATTATAAGTATATTTTAGACAACAAGAACTAAATCATTTAGTTTAGAGCAAAATAAAATATTTGCGAACCTTAGTTAAGAAAATACGAAGCTTTTTTTTATATTTTAAAATGTTCCTACAGGCTTACCCAACCTTTGAATCGCCAGTACTTTATATGGAAGCTTCTTTGGGGTATACTAAACATCCCCCTACTTAATCTGACAGATCCGACGACATTTCAATATTCAAAAAAACGTATTTTTTACCCACCACGTGAGAAATCTGATTTCTATACCATGATAACTAGACACATGTCGGAAGCCTATACAAGCTTAATCTGACACGCTCGAGCTACTCTCGAAATCCCCTCTTCTCCTCGCTTACTATAGTGGCGTAGAGTAAAACGAAATATATAGCCTATGTCAAGGGTCACCAATTAGTTTTGCTCGCGGTCCGTTTTAATAAATTAATGACCTTCGCGTTCCACACATTTTATAAGAAATATTTTATGAAACAAAGATAATTACGAAAACTACATTTTTTTTAAATTTTTATTTACATTTATCAATGAGTAAAGTGTCAATTTTTGTTGCATTGACAAGATGTTCATGACTCATGAGTAAAGAACAAAGATACAACTTACAAGTTGGAACCGAGCGACACGCGACAATTGTACTGCAGACGTGTCGTCACGACAATACTGATTTCTGTGAAACTTATTCATAGAAATACATAGAAATTAGAAACCAGTAGTGTCGCGATGACACGTCGTCTGCTGCCGCTTCATGTAGCCGGCTTCCAACTTGTACCTTAATTA
Organism: Lysandra bellargus; assembly: GCA_905333045.1. Taxonomy (NCBI): domain Eukaryota; kingdom Metazoa; phylum Arthropoda; class Insecta; order Lepidoptera; family Lycaenidae; genus Lysandra; species Lysandra bellargus. Next base: position 1,400,106 of record HG995332.1, on the reverse strand, counting down.
ATAGGTCCATTCACTATCCTGCATTGTAGTCCGCCGTGCAGTCCGCCGGCTTATGCAGGATAGGGAATGGGCCATTTTAGTCGAGACCGAAATTTATTTTTAAATGAAGTTCATCTTCGAAAATGCTTGGTCCGCACACAATGGGTCGGTGCGGTGGTCCGGATGCGGACCGCGGTCCGCCATTTGGTGACCCCTGGCCTGTGTCATAAAGTGGCATTTTTATTTGAATTTTCGTCAGTCGCGGTTACCCGCGGCAAAGATCGGAACGGTACCTTTAGATGTCTGTATACTTTTGTACAAACGTTTTGCATATTGGAGCAGGCATCAAATAATCACAAGTAGTAATTTGAATGACTGAGTAATGATCGAAAGATACGTCGATCATTTATCATTCACCCATCACGTAAATGATAACAAGTTTGGATGATCGATGTAACACGCTTTTTGCTTTTGCCTATCAATGTCTTTCGTTTTTTTATGATTAATGCATTAAAGTTTTATTTCACATCAATTTTCCTTGATCGTTTTCGGAAGGTAGGCATTATAGGAAACTTTTTCAAAATTGAAATATAATATTATAATCACGGATTTAAAAAAAATACGGATGGAGCATTACACTATAAAGAGGTTCAGCATGCAAGGTACGACAATTTCGTCACAATTTCGTTTATTGTACACGTGACCGACACTCACACACGCAACTAGGTACTACAACCCGCTGTCATTGTACATAGAGTGACGGCGCCAATGACACGCACACATCCTACGGCGGCCATTACTATGCTTCACTCAGGATTAGACAAGGTTACGTCCGTATTTTTTAAATCCGTGATTATAATATTACTCGGATATAATAAATGTCTGGTACAAGGATCTTGTGATACTTGACCGTCACTCAGAATGACACTAGAGTTAGTTTAATGCCCGGGACACACGAGGCTAATTTTTCAAGCTAGGATAGCAAGCTAGTTTTTTACCAAACTGTGCTGGCTTGCTGACCTAGCTTGGAGCATGCTAGTTCTGTTTTTACAAATGAAGATAGTTTTGTCTACACGAAGCCAGAAGTACTAGCTTGCTAGCTTACTAGCACTAGCTTGCTATCCTGGCTTGAAAAACTAGCCTCGTATGTCCCGGGCATTAATGCCACGTGTAGTGGACAGTGGTGTGATTATGTTAAAGGCTTGATCAGACACAGTGGAAATCGTGCGGTTTAGACTCGTGCCTTTTAAGGGCTTTCCCCTACGGAGATTCCATAATTTACCATGTTTAGAGCCTTATAAACTCATAATTTGAAAGCTACAAAATTATAATAAAAATACAGCAATAATCTTCAGTATATAAACATTCCTTTCCCCGTTTTCAATTTTCTATTTTTGTTTATTATACTCATGATATTAGCTTCCAAAGTAATACCAATTTATTAAAATTGAAGCATACTTTCAGCATCTCCCTAGTATTTACAAATTACGTTTATTTGAAACACACGACAATTGATAGACAATTTCATTAACTACATATTCCTCGTTTTAAATTTTTTTAGATTAATTTTAAACTAAGATAAGTAAAAAAAATGGATTTTTGTCTGATCTTGGCAACGCGTCAAATGTATGGTCAACGTCGTTTGCTCGGGGGGTGGCCTTAACCGCTCTAAGCTTATTACAAAGGCGTTGTGTTACAGCGTTCATACTTAGCCGTTCGGTTTCTGCACGGGAAACGCGCGGTTTCCACTTTGTCTGAAATATCACTTAGGCCTTGTCCGTTAAAAAAACACACCAAGGCAAAGGGGTACGAGAAGTTTTATGCTATTGCATAGCTTTTATCACGGGCTTTGAGCACGGCGACCGAATCAAGAAATTCCGTAATGAAAAAAACTTAACACACACCGACCGACCAACACACAACTTGCATAAGTTGATAAAAAATGCTATGCAATAGCTTTACCGACGCATTCCCCGAATGCCAAACGTATTGTTTGTTGACATTTCTGTAGTAGAGCCTATTGTTCGACAAGGCTTTATATGAACGTGGCGAGAAAAGGGACTAAACGCTTCTATCATACAAAAACGTCATTTTTGACATGTGTTTGACAGTTCTCCTTTACCAGCAGCGCTCCCGTCAATGTCACCCACGTCCATTTAAAGTTAAAATAAAATACTAATTATAATTCAAATCAATACGTTTTCAATCAAATAAGATCTCGATATTAAAAGACAATAGAACTACACAAATACAATGAAAGTCCATTTCATCGAGGAATATAGAATCAAACTAGTTTATTGAATGTCTTTTGTTTGAAGTTTGCGAATAGAGCTTACCGATGGCACTGCTCTTGCTTTGAAAGTCAACATGAGCCATAGACGTTGTTATTTCAGTGCGTCCGGCGGCCGATCTCACGTACTAAATCAAAGCTAATTTACATACGACAACATGTTCTACTAGCTACGCCGTCATGATATTGTACGTTAACCTAAAACTAATATGTCCTCTTGATAGCTATAAACGATTAAGCCTAGTGGAAATGAATTTACTGTACTTGTGTACACACAGATTTCCACAACAACAAAACAACATTGTTAAAGAATGATGGGTCAAATTGGCCGGTATATCCAATAAAAATCACTTGCCTATGAAATGAAACCTTATATCATAAGCTTCAATTTTTATTATGGACAGAACACGGTAAACTACCGGAGAAAAAAGATATCACACCTGACATCATAGGACTATGGACTTAAACCATTTCCGTACGAACGCTATTCTCAAAAAATGTCTACGCTGACGTCATAGACCGTACTCATAGACCCGTAGACCGTCAAAAACAAGGGAGGGATGCTTTAGTTCATCATTATTGTACGTGTTTGACAGGGCGGCGCACAATCGGTGCGTGTGCCCATTTTATTTCAATAATAATATGGTGTTTAGACGTTGGTCGCCACGATGTATTTGTTCCCCCGGCACTATATTAATTGTAAGGCACTATATTAATTTTATACGTGGGAGAGCCATGCTTCAGCACGAATGGGGCGGCTCGACCGGAGAAATACCACGTTCTCACAGAAAACCGGCGTGAAACAGCGCTTGCGCTGTGTTGAGTGAGTTTACCGGAGGCCCAATCCCCTACCCTATTCCCTTCCCTACCCTCCCCTATTCCCTTCCCTTCCCATCCCTACCCTCCCCTATTGGCCTATTCCCTCTTAAAAGGCCGGCATTGCACATGCAGCTCTTCTGATGCTGCGAGTGCCATGGGCGACGGGAGTTGTTTTCCATCAGGAGACCCGTTTGCTCGTTTGCCCCCTTATTTCATAAAAAAGACATCATTTTTGACGATGAATTTGTATAGACCATGGAAGTTGTAACTGTAGTAAATGATTATTAAAAAATAAAAGTGTTTATTTTGGTAGTATCACTCTAAGGTTAATTACCCAAGTGATAAGCTGATTAAAATATAGCATAGAATGTCTTTTTTTCCATTGTAGATTTGATTTTTACAAAAAAAGTAGGAGCCAAAAATATAACTTTCAATGTTCCAGACTGTACATTTCCGGTCCATTCATAACATAAACTGTTTCATTTCAGTAACCTTAGGTTATAAGCAATAGGCTAACAGACATTAGAACTTTATTGGCTATGCCGGCCAGGGTCCATACAAAAGTGGCCATCCTTCTTTGTTAAAGTTTACAGTTGAAAACTTTAACAAATTTAACATACCCGCAAGAGTCCATTCAGACCGCAACGCGACGCGTAGATGCATTTTTACATTTTCATGGATTTGACAGATAAAAAAGATAGAAAAAAAAATGCTTTTAAATTTTGTTCAGGCGCTAATTGAAAATTACATTTCGTTGAACATATCGACTCCAAAATGTTATAAAATGGTAATTAAAAATGTTTCTATAATATTTATAATAATAATAATAATAATAATAATAATAATAATAATAATAATAATAATAATAAACAATATTCATTTTTTTTTATTTCTCAATAAAATCGCAATATACAATATAACTAATGTGAGGCATCGCCTTTAGTAAAGGTTTTTTTTTAATGAAATAAGGGAGGGGGTCACCTGATGCTGCTGCAGGTGCGTTGCCGGCCTTTTAAGAGAGAATAGGTTAATAGGAGAGGGTAGGGAAGGGAATAGGGGAGGGTAGGGAAGGAATAGGAGAGAGTAGGGAAGGGAAAAGGATAGGGGATTGGGCCTCCGGTAAACTCACTCACTCGGCGAACCACAGCGCAAGTGCTGTTTCACGCCGGTTTTCTGTGAGCCCGTGATATTTCTCCGGTCAAGCCGGCCCATTCGTGCCGAAGCATGGCTCTCCCACGATTACTTGTGTTTTATTATTATATTATTAAACCGATATTTTTTATACATAGGTACCTATAATATTACGTAGGGAAAATAAAGAGAATGACAAGATTTAGTGAAAATAAGTATATTTAAAAAGTGTTTCGTAACTTTCAGTTTAGACGCACATGATTAAAAAATAAAACTATTAATATTTTACCATTAATCATTTTATTTGGTTACAACTCGATATCTATCAATACTTGGTACTACTAATTATTATTAGTATATATTATACAGGGTGCAATTAAACCTTCCTGCCAAAAATTTTCCAGGGCTTAGGTTAGTCTTCATTAGGAGAGTCTATTTAACCAAAAAAAAATGGGTGTTATTTTTTTTCAATGACATATTTTATCCCATTTAAAATCGTTGCAGAATGGTCAATCGCGGCGCGGGGGAATGATCGGGGGTGATGCGGGATGAGGCGTGCGCGCGGGGGCACGTCACGCGCGGCGCGCATCGTGGCCATTAATGGATGCTGTTAAGCATTGGTGTACCATTCCACATAGAACTAGTTTTGAGTAATCGGCGTTTTAAATTTTTTTTTTTTTTGGATTATCTTTATTTTCTGCATATTTTAAGCAAAAAAAATGTTAATGCGCGGTATCATTTTTTTTTTGAAATGCGTAGATTATGATTTTGAAAAAATATTTTAATTTTACATTCAGTTTTAAGAGAAAACATATAATAATGGTTAATGCAATATTGCTATAGGGCTTATTACATAGCATTAAGAGCCCGGGTTACCCTCGAAATTCTCATACATACGTAATACCAAAATCATTTTGTCATACGACAATATTTAACATGTTTGAGTTATTTTTCAGCTTAAAATAGTAATTACCTAAGTTCCTGTACAAAAATTAACTTCAAAATATTTAAACACAAAAAAAAAAATGTTGTGTATAATTTTTTTTACTAAATTTGCTACTAAATATTTAAACACTAGAAAATAGAGTAAAACACTAAAAAATATATAAATCTATACATAAATTTACTACAAAATATTTCAACTCTAAAAAATATTTTTTAGTATTTAAATATTCTGTAGTAAATTTACTATTTATTTATATATTTTTAGTGTTTTACTGTATTTTTTAGTGTTTAAATATTTAGTAGTAAATTTAGTAAAAAAAATTTATACACAAAAAATTTTTTTTTAGTGTTTAAATATTTTGAAGTTAATTTTTAATCAGGAACCTAGGTAATTACTATTTTAAGCTGAAAAATAACTCAAACATGTTAAATATTTTCCTATGACAAAATGATTTTGGTATTACGTATGTATGAGAATTTCGAGGGTAGCCCGGCCCCTTAATGTCCTTTGTGATATTTCACATAAATGCAGTATTCTGATTTGTTCTTTCAATGCAAATTTAAGTGCTTATTTTTACAAAATGTTATAAAATTACCTCGTCACGCCTAAGCCGCTGAATCGATTCTTCTGAAATTTGGTATAGAGATACTTTGAGTCCCGGAAAAGGCCAAAGGATCCTTTTTATCTCGGAAAAATTAATGGTTCCCAGGCGTTAAATGAAATGATTTCTGCTTATACCGCTACATGGATTTTGATGATATTTGGTATTCAGATACGTCTCGGGAAAGGACAGAGAGTTCCCGCTTCTTCTTCCCTTCCCGCGCTTCCCTTAGGATTTACAAATTACTTTTACTCATATTCATATTCATATTCAGCATCTCCTTAGGATTTACAAATTACTTTTATTTGAAACACCGCCAGTAGGTCGACAGTATCATAAACTACATACCTATTCCCCGTCTTAATTTTTTTTAAGTCAGTTTTGAACTAAGATAAGTAAAAAAAATATGGTTTTGGTGCGCTCTCGGCAACGCGGCAAATGTATGGCCAAAGTCGTTTGCTCGAGGGACGGCTTTAATATTAAAATTATACCAATACTTTCTATTATTTATTGGCGTTTAATTTTTTTGGTATGTATTAATAATGAATACATTAAAAAAGTAGTATTAAGTCACGGCTAACATGTTACTTGCAGTGCATAGTTACAACTCAACAGCCCCAGCTACTGAGAAAAGCGGTAAAATCGTACGTTACCGAACTGGAAACGAAATAAAATGTGACGGGTCTCACAGACGTAGCCCCCGTGACGCCGGGTTAACACAAATTCCCATCAGGCAAGCTTGGGAAAATATAAATGACTTTTTGCTACCTCATTAAGTGGGTGAAGCGGGAAGCCAGATGAATGACTGCGCCGTGACTCCGTCAGACCTTATAACTGCTCGAGAAACAAATATCCTGGATTTCTAATGTACCCAGTTAAGTAAGTGTAAAGTGTTAGTGTCTGCAGTTGGATAAGAATATAAAAATAATAATATCTATGGACGCTTCACACCACGTCAGTCTGGCCCCATGCTAAGTATCTGAAGGACTTGTGTTACAGGTACCAGACAACGGAAATATATTTAATACTTTTATATTATACATATACTTATTTAAGATTTTTATTATATCATACATATATTTAATAGAGATCAACTATGGTAACATGGCGCGCCCCTCCAAAATTCAAAACGTTTGAAGTGCGTTGTCTTGCGCGGTAGGCTAGTTATGATTAGTTGACCAACAAATCTTGGTAATAAGTGACATTAACTGAAATATTACGTGTACTGTGATTGGTTGAATACTTACTACATACAAACTCTTTCATAAGGATGTGACTACACACATTGAAACAGTCATTTGTAGGGGCGCGCCAAGTTATCGTAGTTGATCTCTACACATCCAAGACCCAGGAACATTGAAAACTTTTTGTTCCGTCGGCGGGATTCGAACCCGCGACCCCCGGCTTGCCCTACCGACGCGCCACCAACTGAGCCATGACAGAGGTCGTCGAATATTAAAGATCTCATATTTTCTAATAATAATTACAACTCGTAATTAGGTAAGACATGTTCGCCAATCATCTCGAGAATATTATGAACATTATAAAAACCTAATAAAACCTATAAGTTTGTTTCTAATACGTTGTGATATATATGTTTTGCAAAATAATAATACCAATTTATCAGGACGAGCAAAGCGAGCCCTAGTATATCCCACAACCTGTACATTTTGTGGTACACTTTACGGAAAAACTATCACGCCTATTGATTAATCTGGGGGCATGACAGTGCCCCAGCCAAATATTACAGTATAATTATTACAGTGGCTTGGCAATGAGCACAAAAGAGACAAATATAAAACTGCATATTGGGAGGAGTTCATACTTACACAGACGGCAAGCGTAAAGTGTTTTAATATGTAACGACGCTTGTGGCTGATGGTACCCAATAAATCGAATTAGTACCTAGCTGATTATTTCTCCAGTGCTCATTGCCAAGCTACTATAATAATTATAAAATAAAGAAATCTATTGATACATTTACTGAATGTTGATTTAAATTACAAAATAAGTTGAAGGCTTGGCTTGAATGTGATCTGAAAACTTTTTACGACAGAAGTATTGAATAGCTATGCAATATTTTGCTTGGCTCCTTTTACATTTCATGTTTTGGTGGGATTGTGCTTTAACGTTGTAATTTTTATTTATATGTAGATATGTTGTCATCAGTCAGTCAAGATTTTTTATATACAGTAGATGTGTTGTGTGACAGTTAAGATGTGACGACGCGAGCCATCACAAAGCTCGGCTTTTAGCTAGTATTTTTAAAACCCACTATCATTTTAATAACGAAAAATCTAGACTGCTTTGATGCTCCCAGTGTCACAGGCGAGCTAATGATACCTCTGAGGCTCGTATTATGTGACAAGCGCCAATAAAGCTTTAAAGTATACAAAAAATATTATATCATAATAATATAAAGACTTTAGATCTCCATCCCGATAAAATATAATTGTTTGAAAGTTATTTTAGCACGGTGGCCGTGGTAAAATACGAATATACAACAGTCTCACGTAATATTATTTTGTCGAGATACTCAGAACCCCAAAAATGAGGGAACCATTGAATGAATTATGAAACCATGAGAATTATTTGGAGGATAATGGACGGTATTCGCCTACAATCCCCAACATAAATACATTATACGTGTCAATAAAAACAATTCTTTTGGGCATTAGCATCAGAGAGTGTTTTTGTGAAAACGTCGAAGGCGAAATTTTGGATTGTGCCCGAGTTAGGAGCCCCTTTTGAGTGGACTTTTCAATTTTGCCGAGTACTTTCAGTTTACGGCAGAACGCACCGGTTTTCTTTTCTTTTTGGCATTCAGTTTTGTTTGTACGATTGAAAAATCTTAGCGTAGTGAATGCTCCTTTAGAACTGTGCATAAAAAAATCCAGTTTAAAAGCATGCATTTGATAATAATATAATTTAGATGAAGCTTTTCGCAGAACAATTTTTTTATCAAACGGTGTCATACCTAACCTTTGTTACGAGCTTGTGGTTTTAAAATAATAACGAATCAGGACTAATTTCAGGTTACTGAAAATAAGTCCTAAATTCCTATGTTATGTTTAAATTAATGTATTATATTTTGGGCTTAGCAATTGGAAGACTAGTCGGTCAAAGCTCTGGCAGCCGTCAGCGGTAACGTAGGTCTATTTCTCGGAGGCGAGATCGATCAAAGGGCACCTTAGTAATTCAATCCTTTCATGGCTACGGTTAAAAGGGACTCGCCTACAGGCCTACAGCTATTCAGTGTCAGAAGCTTGTCTTCATATCATCTGAAAATGGAGTGTGCGTACGCGAAGCATCTAGCAAACACGACAAGACGCATTCAAATTGTACTCTCAGCTCGGACGGGCCTTTCTCGTCCCGCCTGCATAATCGGGGGCAATCTTGTGCCTTTAGTGTTTGACAATCATTCGCTTTGATGGATTGATGAATGTCTCATGGAGTTATGGATGAATGGGTACGTTCCTGTGCATTGGTTGTTGCGGTTTCGTTTGTTTTTTATCAAGCGAATGCAGTTTCTTCAATATCTTGTTTTGTTGATATGTCAGTCTTGACTCGGAGGTTCTGGGTTCGGATTATTCTTTAGATTACCGAAAATTTTTGAAGTGAAAACTTCTTTAGCGGCGTTGAGCACTTTTGTGGGATGGGTAAAAACTGTGAAACTCGCGTCAGATTCTCGTGCTGATCGAAAAACCGTAAGACGGTTGGAGAGTAGTGTTGTAACATCGAAATCGATTAATCGAACAATCGATTGTTTTCTTCTCATATTATATATCAGACGGGTGTATAAAAAGTAATTGGTCCAGTGCCTAATCGTTTGAAAACTTTAAAAAAATATATGTATTACCGTTATGTAGCTATACGTAGTACGTTAGCTGCAAGTAGTAGCATCAATAAAAGTGCATAATAAAGAGTACATCGGCCTTTAATTATGTGTATGACGACATGTTATACATGAATTTGTTAACCTGAATATGTCTTTGTTTTCACAGTATAAAATGGCAGATTACCTACTGTTCCTATCCTATTAGCCGCTATAAAATTATGAACAAGTAACTTTTAGTATTATGCCTTTTTAGGGTTCCGTAGCCAACAAGGAACCCTGATAGTTTCGGTCTGTCCGTCCGTCTATCTGTCCGTCTGTCTCGCGCTTGGCCGATTATTTATTTTACAAAATATTGCTTATATTATTAAACCGCCAAACTGCCAGTACCCTTTAACAGTCTAAACAGCAGACAATTTTATTCCTACATTCTTCTTTATACTAGAGTTCTTTATATTTTCAGCTACTTAAAAGGATTTACACCTGCATAAGGCTTTTTATGAGATACTCAGTTTTATACGGTTCTTGTGGAGTTTCTCGTTCCCGGGCTATAACGAAGATCATAAAGTGCGAATGTTTTATATTACTTACATTTTCAAGTGCAATTCAATTTGCTTAACGATCCACTCAAACAGAATTTGTGCTTCTTATTTGCAGACTTTCTAAGTAAATAACTATAAAAAACAGAATCTTTCTCTCGAGAAAGTGTAACCAGATTAAGTACTGTACTTACTGTACTGTATAATATTATGTTTTGGCTTTTCTTTAGGGCCAACCCACACGTACCACAACCGCACGACATCGCAACGACAAAATGTCGTCGAGCAGTGGTTACGTATGAATGGTGTCGCTGCAGTTGCGTTGTGGTACCGACAAAATGCCGACGTGGTTGCGTTGTCGCCAGTGGTTGCGATGTGGTTACGTACGAAAGTCAATGAAACGGAGGGGAGGGGGGGGGGGGGGGGGAGAGTGCGGGCGGTGTGCGCGCACTGTCATTGCATCGACGCAACGTTGTGGTTGCGATGTGGTTGCGATATGGTTGCGATGTGGTCGGCCGTGGTTGCGTCTGACAAGTTATCTGACAAGTGGTCGACAACGACTGCAAAATGTCGTGTCGTGCGTGTGAATGGTCCAGTTCATTTACAATACGAAATATACGCCCGACCACGTGGTGTGGTTGTGGTGTGGTTGTGGTTATCGTGTGGTTGTGGTACGTGTGGGATAGACCTAAATGCCACAATGCGTTGAGATCGAATAGTATGTCAGCAACGACACGAATTTTGCTATTTGACTGCACACTGCACAGAAATACTCTGTGACGCGCGCATCGGTCATTAGAGCCATAACACGAATTTCGCTATAATAATGGATGTTTTACTGAGACCATAACGCGCTGTGAGTTGTGACTTGTGAGCTATTTTTCCACTACACTGACCATTTTCGGTCCTTGAGAGTAACATAATAATTATTATAAACAATATTACGGCTAGATTAGTTGTGCGCTTCTCTTAATGTAGAAAACAGTTTCTTAAATTCTTATTTGAATGTATTTCTTGAATGTTTGTGTTTGTGTTCTTTTTAGGGTTCCGTATGCAAAGGGTAAAAACGGGTATTACTAAGACTTCGATATCTACCTGTCGGAATATTATCTTTATGTAGCAAACATATTGTGATGAAGTTAAGGGATCATCTTTGGCAATAAAGGCTGTCACAGACAGAGCAGGTAATGTAAAGATGTATATTATAGCACGATACATCTTTATATAGAAATCGTACGCAACAGCTTTTATGTAAAAATATACATTATAGGTGTTGTGGTCTCCTGACGATTTCTATAGAAAGATGTATCGTGCTATAATATACATCTTTACATTACCTGCTCTGTCTGTGACAGCCTTAATTGAACATTAAAGGTGCCATTTTAGACTAAAATAATTGTTTCAAACAACAATTGTACGTAAAACCAAACATGTGAAACATTTTATCCGACAAATTAACAAAAACATAAAACAATCAGCTTAAGAGCCAATTTCACAAACTCCGTTAATCGTTTGCAAAATAAATCGCCAGCTATTTCATTCATTAATTCAATATATAATTCTCATTCACATACAGTTATATCACAGGATGGAGATAGAGTTTCACTCATTAACTATACAGGGTGTAACAAATATAAGTGATAATACTTTAGGGTGTGTACGTGTTCCTTGTAGAGAGTTCACTGTGAAAGAAGCAGCGCTAAAAGACCAATTTTTTTTTTCACTTTTGTATGGGGAAACTCGTGACGCTCGGGCCCTTGCCCATACAAAAGTGAGAAAAAAATTCGTCTTTCAGCGCTGCTACTTTCACAGTGAACTCTCTACAAGGAACACGTATACACCGTAAAGTATTATCACTTATTTTTGTTACACACTGTATAAAAATAGCTTCTGGTCTTCTTTACTCGAAATATTGGTTTTATGTTTCTACGCACACGTTTTGGCCCGCTATACTATTTTCGCGTCTACATGTCAAGCTGTCAAGCAGCTAGAGGTCAAAGCACCTCTCTCTAACTTAATATTTAAACAGGGATTAGCTTTAACTGGCCCTGGCGAAGTAGGCACTAATGCTTATAACTAAAAGATACTAAAAGGGTCGCAAACGTGCGGCTGATCCCTGTTTCCATTTATATATTTATGTACATTTACATATCACGCGTCCCGAAACTATTTATTCAAATCAAATCGCGTTGTATCGCATAATATGTGTTTACTATAGGGTCGTCAACATTTATTATACGCCGGGTAACACCAAATTAACAATATTTTTAACATTCATTTTATTTTAAGCACCGCAAATATTATAAAGGCGGCTTCATACCTTGAATACAGAACATTGAAGAACAGAATAATATTAATATTGAGGCTAGTAAAATGCTGTTTTACTAGCCTCAATATTAATATTATTCTGTTACACGCGTTAAGCTAGGCCACATTTGATAAGCCTGACTACTTTATGATTCCTCGACATTAGTATTTATTATTTAGTACAATGTAAATTTAGTTCACCAATTAAAGTTAATCATAAGTTGGTGAACTGAACTGGATGGTCATTGCGCTGATTCACCGTAAAACGCGAACGGACTACCTATAACGCGGTTTGTCACGATTTATACTAAAATCTGTGTAGTGGCAGCCCTAAGTTTCAGACCCAGGGTAGAGATTTTAAATCCTTTCATAGACCACGCCGATATCGACAGAGCAATACGCTCCCTCGTGAGCACTGCATCAAATTATGAGATCTTATGTTATTTTGTAGTAATGGGTACTATTTTGTATTGAGCTATTTTTCTGCTTTATTTTTCCTTATTTTTATTACGTTTACGGTAAATACAAGGAGACATAGCGCGGAATGGCAACGCACCAAACAAAAATCGTTGTCAGACTTCGGCACGGTGTTTGTATGCGTGCGACTAGATGTAAGCTAATTATAATTGCATAAGTGGATAAAAATGCTATAAAATAGCTTTACCGCGGTAGTCCCCGAGTGCCACATGTTTTTTTTAGTATATTTTATTGTTTTAGTGGCAACTGGCAACAGGCATTAGGTATGTAAATGTAACACAAACTGTGAAAATTTCACAGTATTTTTTTATTAAATTTTTTACCTGAAATACACAATCTGAAAATTTCAGAAGTCTAGCTATAGCGGTTCTTGAGATACATCACACAGCCTGAAGACTGACAGACAGCGCAGTCTTAGTAATAAGGTCCCGTTTTTACCCTTTGGGTACGGACTACGGAGACCTCAAAATAAAATGTGAGAAGTATGGAGAATCAAATAAGCTGTGGATAGCCTATCCGGCGCTTTATCAAGAAGTGGTGAAATAGGTTCTTAATTTTTAATCGTTATCGTACGGTCTAGTGTGAATTATTTTGAGTTTTATTTAACTGGTTTGTGTTTAACTGCCACACTCACTATTTAATAATTACTTGACTTTAATTTTTGTTGAAAAACGTATGGAGTTTATGTCACATCTTCATTGATTTAATAATAATATAATAATATCTATGGACGCTTCACACCACGTCAGTCTGGCCCCGTGCTAAGTACCTAAAGGACTTGTGTTACGGGTACCAGACAACGAAAATATATTTAATACTTTTATACTATACATATATTTAAGATTTTTATTATATCATACACATATTTAATACACATCCAGACCCGGGAACATTGAAAACTTTTTGTTCCGTCGGCGGGATTCGAACCCGCGACCCCCGGCTTGAGCTACCAACGCGCTCACCACTGAGCCACAGAGGTCGTCAAAATTAATGTTACGTAGTCGTTAACTGTTCTGAGTGCGGCCGTAATTGCGATCAGCACGTCGAGTGATATCCACAAGCGGGGTATCAATCTACGTCCTACCCTCTATAATAGCTCCATGGTCCTACCACACTACAGATTTCTAGCAGGCTTCCGGCTTACTCGCCATAGAAGCGGTTTCTTTCTACGGAAGAATTTACAAAGACAGATTGACAAAGGTGAACCGCCATTTTGTTGCTATAATCAGCTGTCAGTATGTCCATTTATTCCCGCTTCTAATGTTGTTATGCCAAGTCTGCTGGTAGTTCTTTGTAGGATTATCTATGTGTATTTTGAGTTTTGACTGATCCTATTGTTGTTTAGAGCCGGGTTGAATCAGTTCTAATTGCTTTGCCCAGTTCAAGGTCGTGAGCATGAAAATGGAGTGAGTGTCTGGTATAGGCGGTTTCCCGTGGGACACATCTGTTACATTTGTTTGAAGTTATTTAACATTAGTTCCTACGAGACTGGACCTAAGCTCATCAGCGTAAAGATCACGTTGGGGGTAGATTGACTCTGAACAGACATCACGAAATACCCATTGTCGACCCTGCGACAGATAGCACACATTAAATTATTAGAGAGGTTAAGCAAGTTACGTCCGATTCGAATCCGATTCTCTCTGGTGAAAAGTCCATTATAATAATATTGTGCACTTTACTTAAATGCTTAATGCTTGTACAATTTAAATCCGGCTCCCATAATCTCACTTTACTTCGTCAGCATGAATTTCGGTTCAAATCAATTATTTTTATATTTTAAAGTAGGCTTTTTATAGCACTTTTTGACTTCACACACATTAAGTGTAAATTAATTCGGATCGAAGTTCTGACGTAATGCTAAATCACTCATAGCGCCATTTCAATTTGTTCTGAATCCATAATAATACACTTATTAACGAACACTATAGAATTATTTCTATGAAACTAAGGCCAAACCGACTGTGAGCCACCGAATGTGAGCGAACGTTCTATCGCGGTTCTATCCGTCATAGAGAGTCTCGGTTCCGATCGGATTTCGTTCGGATGTAGTGCAACCCTCTCAGCAAAAATATCTACTGACTACTTAGGCCGCTCTACATCGGAATGGCAGCGGCGAAGCGAGCACTCTCACCGCCGCACTCAGAGACGTCATTGCAGAGTTTGAAGTTCAAGTTTGAGGTTATTCTTAAAAAATTTTTAGTTTTAATTTTTTTAATTGTAATACAAGGGTTCTTTCAGGTTTTTATTTGAAGTGTTAATAATAATAATATTAGATTACACCACTGTATACAAAGAACTTCAAATTGTGATAATACTAAAAGCATTCTTAGGGTTCCGTACCCAAAGGGTAAAAATGGGACCCTATTCATGAGACTTCGATGTCTGTCCGTCTGTCTGCCCGTCTGTCTGTCTCCAGGCTGTAACTCAAGAACCGCTATAGCTAGACTTCTGAAATTTTCACAATTTGTGTATATCTGTTGCCGCTATAACAACAAATACTAAAAATAAAGTATATTTAAGGGGGGCTCCCATACAAGAAACGTCATTTTTTTGGCCTTTTTTGCTCGTAATCAATAATGGTAACAGTTAGGCACTTGAAATTTTCACAAAATCTTTAATTATATTTGTACTTTAATAATTAATAATAAAATTAAAATAAAGTAAATATTTAAGGGGGGCTCCCATACAAAAAACACAATTTTTGGCCTATTTTTGCTCTATAACGGTACGGAACCCTTCGTGCGCGAGTTCGACTCGCACTTGGCCGATTTTTATTGTGCAATACATGCCTACCTACTTAGTACGGCTGTTTTTACCATTTCTTGCAAATCAATAGAAGTATTTCACGTGAAAATTATAGCCACTTCCATACAAACTAAATAATTACACAAAGAAGTAAGAACATTGCCACCAAATTGTGTAATTATTGAAATCAAAGTATGTTTACTAGTCTACGAATATAGTTACAATTAATATTATGAAAAATTCCTAGCAATGGTTTTCGTATATTAAAATGGTAATAGTAGACAAGTTATTCACATACCTTACATATTATAATATACTTAATCCAAATTGTGAAACTTAGAAACTTCAAATTTTGTATTTATCATAATTTATAAAAAACAATATAAACCCACTTATAAAATTATGCTGCATCAGTTAATTTAATTTCTTGTTCTTTTCGACTATTTTCTGCTTGATTTATATGGGACAGCAATCAATCAGACTATTAATTTTGTCTCTGAGAGGTATCTGTAATGAAAGCATTAAATTTCAATTTGTTAAATGATGTTTAGCGCTATTTTTTTAATGACCGACTCTAACGGCCGCAGTCACGACCAATAAAAAAAAATAGTTTTGGAAAGTCAAGCCGTGTTCGTTTCAGTTATCAAATACGTATGCGCGGCTTTTTTCGCAGTTTGGCAGCTGACTGTCAATTTCATAATTGAGTGTCATGTTCTAAAATATGTATTAACAATATCTGTCAGATTTTGATTTTCTGAGCATTGAAAAACGAAACGAACACGACTACAGTCTGTCAAAAAAGAGTACACACAGAATAAAATTTTCTAAACGTTCTAAACGCTCAAAAGGTGGTTTTTCCTCTTTATATTCCCACAGAGAACGCTTATACACTTTAAATATTATTTTCCTTGCACATTTTTAACCCGATTGAATAAGGTTTTCGTATTTGTAACATGATTTAAAAATTGCGTTGAGTGTCTACTCTTTTTTGACAAGCTATAAATAAAATCATATAAAAAAGAAGAAGAAGAAGATCATGCCCCCCGTGTATCATATTATTTCTCTATGTCATACCTCTTTGACAGCAAAATCCACGATTAGCGACTCAATCGAGTTAAATGGTGCTTCTTCTGTATTTAAATTTAATCGCCATTTTGAGGTGTTAATTTATCATTAACTGACTCTGAGAGGGAATTTCATGTTTAATGAGCATTTAGTGTTGCGGTTTGTATGGGCAGCGGATAATTTAAATTTTTTAAATGATGATTTAATGAACGACTCTGAGTGTGGCTGTCAGTGTCATGTATGATTTTAAACTTTATCTTCATTATTGTATAACATAGTATCGTTTGAGAATTCTACGGCCGCCGCGATTTCATATATATCAATATTCAATAACGAAGATAAAGTTTAAAATCATATGGCACTGAAAGTGCTCGCCTCGCCGCTGCCATTCCGGTGTGTCGCGGCCCTTAGTGTCAATAATAAGTGTCTAAATATACTAAGCCAAAAGTACGCGGCTGAAATTCAGCATGATTACGTCTGCAATGTATTTTAAATTATTTATCGATGACCATGCCGAAATTACGTCGCGTTATATTGTATGCGTAGCCCATTGCAATAGTAATCGTGGCGAACTTCGGCCGCGTATTTTTGGCTTAGTGTTTAGACACTTAGACCGTTCAACCTGGCGACACACTGTTGTATGTAGTGATGTCTCTATTATCGTACCTTACCTCTTTTCACTACTACTACAAAACCGTTTTGAGACTCAAACAATCGGACTAGAATGCCGCATCCTGCTCTAACAACGTCATTTCACGTTTGTTAGAGAAGGGCGCAACATTTCCGTACGATTGTTTGAGTCTCAAAATCGTTTCGTGGTACGGGCCCTAACTTAACTACTCTCAACGGACAGAGTTTACGTTTTGTAGAGTGCCGTAGCCACACAAAGCGTAATAACTGTATTTTAATTTAAAAAGATAAAACTGACTTTAAAAATTGTACGTAATTGAGAATCAAAATTCCCTATCTCCAATACTACTGAACCGATTTTGATGAAACTTATACTTTTACCTAAATTTAACAATACCTAGACAAGAAAAAAAGAATTATTGAAATAATAGTAATTCCAGCGATATCCGAACACAAATATAAAAACATACATACATACATACTTACATACATACATACACTTTTGATATTTGGCACATTTGTTCAGACGCTGATATAAAGTTACACATACGAAAATTGGGCAGCTCTGGAAATATTACATACATACGCGTCGAATTGATAACCTCCTTTTTTTTGAAGTCGGTTAAAAACGGAACCCTAAAATTGAGACCGCAGTCATTTGGTGGTCTCCAGGTTGTGCTTACTATGTTAACGTGATAAATCCATACTAATATTATAAATGCGAAAGTGTGTCTGTCTGTTACAACTTCACGCCCAAACCGCTGAACCGATTTTGCTGAAAGGAATGGGATAATTAATGTCCCGGGAAAACACATAGGATACATTTTGTCTCGAAAAAATGTTCACGAATTTTGGGGCATCTAAGTTGCGGAGACAATAATTTTCACAGTCGATCATATTTTAATTTTATATGTGATATTAAGTCTATCCATACTAATATTATAAATGCGAAAGTGTGTCTGTCTGTCTGTCTGTCTGTTACCTCTTCACGCCCAAAACGCTGAACCGATTTTGCTGATATTTGGCACGGAGATACCTTGAGTCCCGGGAAAGGACATAGGATAGTTTTTATTCCAAAAAAAAAAGTACGGTTCCCGCGCGATAAACGATTTTTGGCGCAACGGAGTTGCGGGCATCATTTAGTTGTAGATAAAGCACATAAAATATTATTATTGTTAACTTAAAACCTCAGTTACATACAATAGAAATAACTAAGGGTACTTGTGTACTAAAACGTATAATAAAATAGTCCTTATAACGATAATGCTACGTACTTCGTGCGGGTAGAAAGGAATAAAACTAAGCTTATTACATGCGCCGTTTTATTTTTATGATCGTCCGCTTTCTATGATCTCGAGTAAGAACTCAAAGGCACAGCTTACGCTGTCTACACAATATAAATGCTAAATATTATTGTACTTTTTAACGTGTCCTATATTCACTTTTGCATTTAAATACATTCTAATTTCTCACTAATTTTATAAATGCGTAAGTGTGTTTGTCTATCTGCCTGTCTGTCTGTCTTGTCTTTTTAGTATCTCTTAAGAGCGGGCTGCCAAAATTTGCTGTGTTTTCTAATAAGTACAGAGGCTGCACTAAAAATATCGGGAATGGAATACTTCCACTATTCCTGTCATATTAAAATCTTTTTAATTGAAAACTCCTTAGTTTTAAAAATCGAATACCATTTATTTATTTGAAAAAAGATTCTCGGTCTTGTCACAAGGTCTTGTCAAACTTGTTTAGTCGTTGAGAAAATGGAATTGACTCGAGAAAATTCTAGAGCGATGATTTATTATGACTTTCGAAGTGGTTTAACACAAAAACAGTATGTTGATTTCTGCATTTGGTGATGAAGCCCCATCCAAAACCACAATTTATCGCTGGTTTGCTGAATTTCAACGTGGACGTGTCAGGCTCAGTGATGATCCCCGTCAAGGTCGTCCAAAAACTGCAGTCACCCAAGAAAATGTTGATGCTGTGCGTAAGCTGGTTGAGGAAGATCGGCATGTGACATACTGTGAAATTCAGGCAACTTTAGACATTGGCATGAGTCAAATACAAATAATATTGCATGAACAATTAGGTTTAAAAAAGTTGTTTTTACCGCATTTGCTCTGTGAAGAGCAAAAAGCGGCTCGCGTTACTTGGTGCGTCAGAACTCTCGAAATATTCCACGCAGGATCCTCAAATGCTGTATACAACATCGTATCAGGTGATGAATCTTGGATATACGCGTACGAACCCGAAACTAAAAACCAGTCACGAGTTTTGGTGTTCGAAAATGAGTTAAAGCCAACAAAAATTGTTCGTTCACGGAGTGTTGCAAAAAAATGGTGGCCACGTTTGTCTCCAAAACCGGCCACATTGCGACTATTCCTCTTGAGGGACAAAGAACGATTAATGCAGAATGGTATGCTAGCATTTGTTTGCCACAGGTCGTTTCTGAACTCCGTAAAGAGAACTGCAACCGCCGCATCATCCTCCATCACGACAATGCGAGTTCTCACACCGCGCACAGAACAAAAGAGTTTTCAAAGCAAGAAAACATATAATTATTAGACCATCTGCCGTACAGCCCCGACTTAAGCCCTAATGATTTCTATACTTTCCCTAAAATAAAGAATAAATTGCGTGGTCAGAGATTTTCATCACCTGAAGAAGCTGTGGATGCCTACAAAACGGCCATTTTGGAGACCCCAACTTCCGAATGGAATGGTTGCTTCAATAATTGGTTCCATCGTATGGAAAAATGTGTCAAATTTCGCGGAGAATACTTCGACATGGGCGCCGGCAGAAATAATTTCCAAGGGGTGTAGATTTTAGTTTTCTTTCTTTTCTTTTTACTTTTTACGAACAACAGTGACTGTCTATTTACGTCAACAGAATACATTTAGTGCCGAAACATTACGAAATATCCTTGTACGGCATGGTAATAGGGTTACAAAATGCTTTTTATTTCAATAATTCTTGTTGATCCCGAGATTCCCAAGGGGTGCAAGTGCACCCTCTTGCACCCTCCTGCCGGCGCCCATGTACTTCGAATAGCAATAAACACATTTTGAAATAGTTCTGTTGTGTCACCTCCTTGATTCCCGAAATTTTCAGCGCCGCCCTCGTATTACGATCCCGGAAGACGATTGACTCAAATGAAATTGAGATTTTTTTAATCATTGTCTATTTATCTGATATTTGGCTAACGGAAAACACGATTCATTTATTTTGACTCGATAGTTATATTTTTCGAATCTTTCTGGGCTTTTCAACAAATATCTGTTACACTTATTGAGTAACTATCATTAAATAACTTGCACTACTACAATCACACACTTTATAAAATAATAGCTAAAGAAAATATTAGTACTGTATTTAATTTTTAAGTAATCATCAAAAACCTTTTTAGGGCTAATACGACCTTTACTTTCGTGCTATAATGCGGGAACCGTTGTTACGCGATATTGTTCACTATTAGCTGCAGTGTAAGGCACATTGTCCGGGAGCACGATTCATGGAATCATATTTGTATCACGATTGGAGGATAGCGTTGTATGTAGGCGGGGCTAGCGTTTTGACAGTAGGCTCTTAATACTTAAACGGCTGAACCGATATAGATGAAATTTGGCGTTACCCATGTAAAACAAAAAAGAACAGATGACAGTTTATAAAAATGTTCAACTATTACTAATTATGGTTCCGACGCGATAAACGATTTTATGTGAAGCTTATTTTTTAAATCTCTGTAATGCTCTTCCTTCCTTCCTTCCTTCCTGTCCTCATGGCTGAGGGACGTGACCAAGGCTGCTGACTGCACATTCCAAGAGGCACTGCATCAAGCCGAAAACAGAGACAAGTGGAGAGCCCTATCCCGGAAAGCAAATTTGGGTGGTCGCGTCCCCTGTAATGCTCTACATACCTACCTGCAATAAATTTATTTTATTGAATGTCATGTAATGAAATAAAAATATTCTATACGTCATATTGTGTTAAAATCATAAAGTTAATATACCTAGCGGAATAGAGAAACAAAGGCCTGAGCAAGCGAGATGTCATTATCAGTAACACTGCGTGGTAAAAGGAGATGTAACACATGTTACATGACAGAGTTCTGCTGGCTCTTTTTTTGACGTCCAGTCGGCACTTATCGGCACGTTGACAATTAAATCTTGTAGAATTCATGTTCAATCATGTTTGTGTAAAATGTATACGTATACATATTTTTACACAGATGTAGAGATCAACTACGATAACATGGCGCTCCCCTTTAAATCACTGTTTCAATGTGTGTAGTCACATCCTTATGAAAGAGTTTGTATGTAGTAAGTATTCAACCAATCACAGTACACGTAATATTTCAGTTAATGTCACTTATTACCAAGATTTGTTGGTCAACTAATCATAACTAGCCTTCAGCACTTCAAACGTTTTTACAACGCACTTCAAACATTTTGAATTTTGGAGGGGCGCGCCATGTTATCGTAGTTGATCTCTAAACCAATTTCGGTTTCGTTTGACAGCTCGAGATTGTTGCTCTATTCCGCTAGGTATATTAACTTTATGGTAAAAATGCAAAAGCCGTGAGTCTTAAACACAAAACAATTTTGCTTATGTAAACTGTCGTAAACGCACAAGGGCCTATTTTACTGCAGTTCTGCTTTTTACCCTCAGGAAAATATTATGTTATCCCGATTTCTACTAAATCGGGTTTTTGCTTGAATCAAGGCTTGGTTTTAATTAAAAAATCCACACTTCCACCATACTAATATAAAATATTATAGTAGAAAGTGTGTATGTCTGTCCGTCTGTCGCCGCTGAACCGATTTCGCTGAAAGCCATGGAGATACTTTGAATCCCCGGAAGGGACAGAGGATAGGGCTAACCCATCACACATCCATACTAATATTATAAAATATGTGAAAGCGTGTCTGTCTGTCTGTTACCTCTTCACGCTTAAACCGCTGAACTGATTTTCCTTGAAGGGATGAGTCCCGGGAAAGGACATAGGATAGTTTTTATCCCGGAAAAATGTACGGTTCCCACAAACGAATTTTGGCACAGCGGAGTTGCGGGCGTCATATAGTATAAAATATGGCTCGCAGTTTCATCTGCGTCAATAGGCACGGCATCCCACAGGAATACCGCACTTTACATTTTTATACACTTTGTTGATCCAGAGCTTAAACTTTTACCATAACTTTTCTTTTAAATTTGTTAAGCAAAGTTGCGTGAAAAAGTTTCTAAGTATCATATATTTTTATAGAAAGTATACTTGTAGAATTATTTTAATGTAAGTTGCAAATTAACTTCTCGCTTACTATATTTTATTACTTTTTTTTTACTTGTAACAAAACTAAGTGATAACTGATAATACTTTATGGTGTTTATGTGTTCCTCGTAGAGAGAAAGTAAATAAAGATTAAAACCGGCCAAGTGCGTGTCGGGCTACTAAAACATCATCTTAGTTACTTTCAAAGGAATTTGAACGAAAAGTTCCTTTATACTTCGCCAAATACATTTTTTTTAGTTGATCGACTATTAGTCAATAACTTATGAAGTCTTTTTAGCTGTGATAGTTTTCCTTTTAAATTCAGCAAATTTCCTACTCCCGTTAATTTTTTTACATTTCCAGAAGCAACCGTTTAGCTGGTAGAAGGGGGGGACACTAGACTAACGATTTTTCCACTTTAAAACTTAATATTTCTTTTACTTAATACTCATAATATTTTTTAAAAAAAAACTATCCAACGACACCCCACACGATGATTAATATGCGTATTCATGCCAAATTACAGTTTTGTAGGTCCTATAGTCTCTGAGCAAAACCGCGGACAGACAGACAGACGGATGGATAGACCGAAACTATAAGGGTTCCTTGTTGACTACGGAACCCTACAAAGTAAAAAAAAATTGGTCTTTCAGCGCTGCAACTTTGACTATGAAAGTTGCAGCGCTGAAAGACCAATTTTTTTTTCGTGAACTTTCGAAAACTCGTGACGCTGTGGCGCTTGCCCAATGCCCACACAAAAGTGAAAAAAAATTGGTCTTTCAGCGCTGCTACTTTCACAGTGAACTCTCTACAAGGAACACATACACACCCTAAAGTATTATCACTTAGTTTTGTTACACCCTGTATAGAGATCGCTGTGAAAATAGCAGCTCTGAAAGACTTTTTTTACTTTCGTATGAGAAAATTCATGACGCTGGGGCGCTTGCTCATACAAATCAATAAAAAAATTGCTCATTCATCGCTGCTGCTTTCACAGTGGACTCTATATAAGGGACACATACACACCCTATATTATTATCACTAAGTTTTTTTACACCTTTTATAAACTAGCAAATTAATATTTCTTTTAAGCCAGACGAATGTAACGTGTAATGTAAGATTACGTGTAATTTAGAGTCAACAGTGTGGATGGCACACGAACTCAAAGCGTATTGTCCAAACGAGCCTTTGTGCTCGCGCGAAAACCGACAGTCGATGGATAAACCCCGAGCGTTACATGTAATGCTCGTAGTGTCGTCAACACATAGAATTCGTGTTACATTACACGGTGAATTACATTACACGTTACACTCGTCTGGACCCGGCTTTACACGAAGCTAAAATTGCAAGTAAATAGAGCGTCAAAAACCAAGACAAATCTGGGCTTAATAGGCTACTTGACATATATTTAATTTCATTGAAAAAATGCATATTTCTAGTAGAATTTAGCCTATGAAACTGTATTTCACCCTTATCGTGAAATAAAAGCTTATGATTGATAAATAAAGTCGATTTGAAAATATGATTTTATGAAAATAGGAATTGTACTGACGAAAACGCTTTTGCGGTACTTCCGATCTGGATGTGACGTCATCCCATTTGTAATTTAATATCTTTTATTTATCGCGCTCGTTATTGTAAGTTTATTTGTACATAAATAATATGAATAAGCCTAGAAAGATTTATAAAATAAATTTTCTTGAATAATTCAAATAAGACATCAGTTTTATATACTATCTCCATTTATTGTAGTTAGGAAATGAAATGGCCAAAACTTTTCTACAAAAGTGTTCAACATTACAAATGATTTCTAAATTCTTTTTTAATTTTTTAAGCACTGTTAGACTCGTACGTTTAGCACATAAAACTTTTTTCAATAAAGAAAGTATAAAATACAAAAAACATGACGTCACACTATGGCGGCACAATGGCGGACAGTGTTTTCGGCGCCATATATAGGGCATATTTTTCAATCCACATTTTTATGGGTTTCTACTGTTCAAAATATTAAAATATTAGTTTTTTTAGTGAAAATGAATGATTAAGAAGCGATTAGAATGAAGAAAAAAAATAGGTCAAGTAGCCTATTGGATTTACTTATTTTTAGATCATATTGCCAAATATACTTAACGCTAAATATACAGAGACTTGATGGAATTAGATTCACAATTATTATATTGTATTAACAATATTTCCCACTAACTTATTATGAACGATACATTTTGTACACAAAAAAAAATCTATAGAAATCGCTCTCGTAATTTTGCAGTTCGAAAACGAATACCTTAAACAAAAGCTTGGAACAAATTCATAGCACAATTAATTACAAAATTTCCGGCATTAAAAAAAACCAGTTAGAGAAATAAATGAGACTGAAAAATTATAAAAAAAAATCGGTTGTCTGTAAAGTCGGTTTACTGAACGTGACAACGTTCAACTATCCTTAACCCCTTAACCCTCGCTTCCGAATCTCTATAAATAGAAACAAACTTTTTCGACTGTAACCTAAAGTTATTTCGATGTATTTCTTTCAAATGATAACGTCATGTTTTTCTTGCGCGCACCCCATATCGAATTATAAGAAGTTATCACGTCAAAAAAACAGGCCACAAAAACGTTAGAAAGGGAACCAATAAACACATGCAGAATATGAATATGCTAATTAATGAAGCTATTGTAGCTGCAGCACCGCCCAGCTAATTTAGTGTTAACACAATCAACAGTGCTTTAAATTGTGTTGTTGAATTAGCAACTAGCTAAGCACCACAGTATAAATAATAAACAGTAGGCCATGTCCATACTAGACTACGGCGGCGCACCAACATATTGTAAGGGTCTTTCGATTTTGATATAAAAACTTACCGTTTGGTTATTGGCTCATGTTTATTGGCTGTCAAACCTAAAAAAGGTCAAGTGGAATCACAGACGTGCGCGTTTTCTGCGCCCGTCGCGAGTTTTCCAAAATGCTATAAGGTACAATTCCGTGCATAGCGATCGATCGCGACCGCGCGCGGCCTACGACTATCGTCGGCTGCTCGCGGCAATAGTCATTGTATTGTCATAATATAACTTTGACTCGGTCGCGCGGGGCCCGCGACAGACTCGTGCGCCCGACGACAGTCGTAATATAAGCCGCGCGCGGCCGTCAAGACACGTATGAACTTCAAGACACGGCCGCGCGCGGCTTACGAGTTACGACAGTCGTCGGCCGCACGCGTCTGTCGCGGGCCGCGGCCCGCGGGCCTCGGAAGCTGTGCCATACATTTTCATACAATGACTATTGTCGCAAGCGGCCGACGACAGTCGTAGGCCGCGCACGGCCGCGATCGATCGCGATGCACGGAATTGTACCTTTACAGTTATTTGAAATGCTATAATATTATGCTAATAATTGTAATTACATAAAGCTTATTTTATGCATTTCTGAACGGCATCTAAACGTGCTCTTGCTATGGCTATGGAAGTGTCACGTCACGCTCAAGAAAATCTTGTTTCATTCTGACAAAAAAAAATATTTAAGCAGCTAAGCTACTATACACAATTGTACTGTAGAAGCACCTACATCAAACATTCCCCGCATAGGAAAAATGTTTTAGCGCGCTGGCTCGTTTTAAATCCGTCATGTCGCGTTCCGAGATAGCGTTTAAAGTATAGCAGACGGAACAATCTCGACGTTTCATTTATTACATCGTTTCCAAGACTATTTAAAGGGCAGTTTACTCCTTTCATAATTTCTCAACCGGCTATAAAATATTTTTCGCATAATTTGCGAGACAAATCACCGAGGGGAATTTTGCTCGTAGTTTAACTATTTGTCTGTTTAGTATTGTTGACATTGCAACATTATGATGCAAAATATTTGTTAAGTATAGAAGAAAGATACACTTTTAACAAGATTTCAGAATTCAAGTGGCAGGGCAGTACGCTGATTATAATGACGCCACGACGCGCTGTGGCATGTTTCAGTGAAAATCATAGCGTTAATTAAAGACTTATCGTTTTACAAGTAACAACGACCATTTTGTTCTTCTCATATTGTTTTTTTGCTCCGATGTGAAAACTGTATAATCATTATCGATATATTGAATTCCTGTACCCTGTTGTATTTTTATACGGTATGCTTTACGGTTCGCGAATGCGTCTGTCGTGTGAATTGTGATAAAACACATTCTGTGTTACCGAATCCCCTGTCGATTTGCTGTATATGGATTTCAATCGTATATTTCGAATGTTCAGTGATGCAAATAAAACATATTATAGGTCTTCATGTGCTGTAAGCCGTAATCGATTCAAAGGCTCGGTGGAAACCGTCTCCAATCATTCAGAATTCCTATTTTAAGGCATCCATTAATTATAACGCGATTGAATAGGTTTTGACTGTGAGGCTTCAGTCTCAAAATCAGCGGGCAGCGGGGCGGGAGCGGCGGCGCGTTTCAATGTATAGATTTATATGGATAAGCTGACTAGTACGCCTCGCGCCCGCGCCGCACGCTGGTCCCAAAGTAAAATAAATGGGACATTAAGAATTTTCGGATCGAAGGTCAACGGATCAGGCTGATTTTTTTTTTGTAGACTGCTGATGCAATTACAAGTCACTTTTATAGATGTCGTTTTTTTCAAATATGCCGTATCTACAGAGATAAAAAATAATTATTATTTTTTTGTATGGACGAAATCATAATTTTGTCATTTCATTCCAAGATTCAAACGTATTCAAAATAAATCATAGCACAGCTTATAGAGGGACTCTTGTCGTACATTTTTGTCATAGACGCTCAACTGCGATTTTTGCGCCTTTTAGAGCTACAGGCACTTTATTTTTTTGGTCAGCGGATGGGACTGTTTTTTTTTGTAGCATCTGATGTCATTACAAGTAACTTTTACAGATGTTGCTTTTTTCAAATATGCCGTATCTACAGAGAAAAAAAAAAAGAATAATTTTTTGTATGGACGAAATCATAATTTTGTCATTTTCGAGTATTTCATATGGATTTTAATAAATATTGTTAAGGATAAACAAATAATAATGTTTTTTTATAATTGACAAGTAAAGTAACTCTTACAAATGTCTTATTCATAAAAAAATCCTATATAATATATACCTTAACTGAACAAATTAAAGTAGAAATTTAAAAACATGTACGTACAGGTAAATTATTTTATGACTCATCCAGTTTGCAAACATTGTTTGGTAATGACTCATTGCCTAATTACCTCTGTACTTGGAATTTGTGCTCTGTTTTGTTATTCAGCGCTAGCGAACGCTTAGAAAACGCTAAATAATAAATAGGCACATAGATTGCAATTCAAATTGTCCCTTCGTACTTTTACGGGCTTAGGACCGTCAAAATACAAACTTGTATGATTATATAGGTAATGTATTTAGGCGTACTTAAAAAATTTGAATTACCTCAAAAGTTCACATACAATTTTTTTATTATTATTATTTAATATACAGAACATCAATTAATATTAAACGCCTTTACACCATTAAACCTATAAAGGTATGTCTCGGTACTAGACATTCCTTTTACAATAAATAACTTTAAAATTAAGAACTTAAATAAACTATTAACTTACAAACTTAAATAAACTAACTAATACTTGATTACAATGTGATTTATTGTAACGGATCTTGTGGGGGGTTATTTTCAATGTCAACGTATACTTCTTCCTCTTCAGTAACTTCTATTCCAAGGTCGTTGGGCGAATCATCCCTGAGAAGATTTTCAGTTTCTTCGAACCTCTAATACAGATGACTCACGCAATAATCCTTCGAGCCCCAAGCGGTCGCATGCGACAGCGATAACAATAAAAGCATTTCTATTGTTATACCGCGATAACAATAGAAGCCTATATGTCGCAGGCGGATAGTATAATCCGCCGTTTTACATTACGGCTAGCTGTTTTAAAAAACAGGGCTGTTTTAAATGCGGTGGTTTAACTATTCGACACGACGACGATCCATATCCATATCCATACTTACTTAATATTATAAATGCGAAAGTTTATCTGTCTGTCTGTCCATCTGTCTGTCTGTTACCTCTTCGAGCCCAAACCGCTGAACCGATTTTGCTGAAATTTTGTATGGAGTTTTTTTGAGTCCCGGGAATTGACATAGGATACTTCCATCCCGAAAAATGTACGGTTCGCGCGATAAGCTAATTTTGGGGCAACGGAGTTGCAGCCGTCACCTAGTTTAAGATAAAAATTCATCACAACTATCTGAATCATGCGACTGAATAATAACTTGGACAATTCTGGTTCCATAACATACCTATAATAATTATACCTATTTATTATTTAGTATGTTCAATTTAATCAAAACTATAAAAGTACCTAATTTTAGTGTAATTTGCATTTAAAAATAAACGTCACAACTGTCTTCATAAGATATATGTCAGTTTCCAAAACTTCCAAATTTGGAAGTTTTCAGGAAGTTTTCAGGAAGTATTCCTTAGAAAAGGAATATTTCCGGGGAATTTTCATCTCTATATGACAGAAATCAGAAATGTCTGATAATTAATGACAACAATAGCTGTCAACTGGAACTGCAAACGAAAACAATCGGTTCCTGATAAATACGAAACGAAATGTTTAAGCTCAAATATTAACAATCAATATTGTTCACTAGCTGTTTCCCGCGACTTCGTCCGCGTGGACTTTAGTTTATAGTTGTTCCCGTACATCGATTGAATAATTTACGCGCAAATCATAAAAGCATATTGTGTGGGAACTGCACCTTTTTCCGGGACCAAAAGCATTCCTTGTCCCGAGATTCAAATTAGTATCTCCATGCCAAATTTCATCATAATATTATATTAAATAGTTTTAAGGCGAAAATCATAAAAGTATATGGTGCGGGAACCGTACATTTTCCAGGATAAAAAGTATCCCTTGTGCTTTCCCGAGACTCAAAGTATCTCCATACCAAAATTCATCAAAATCGATTGAATAGTTTATGCGCAAATCATAAAAGTATATCGTGCAGTAACCGTACATTTTTACGGCACAAAATGTATCCTATGTTCTTTTTCGGGACTCAAAATTTCAGCAAAGTCGGTCAAGCCGTTTACGCGTGATGTCGTGACCACGCTAAATTTGGATTTATTAGTAGGGGAGGGGAAGGTGCTAATTTTGTAGTCACTTGAGCGTCATGGATACCTAGTAGGTTTTTTATAGGTACTACTGATAAAAAAATAATAAGAGCGTTTTTTATTTTAGCGGTGGGTTCAGAAACTGCAGCCATTTTAAAGTTTTGAAACAGATAATATATTCACAAGTTGCTTATTTCGGTCAGTTATTATTATATTTTAGACAACAAGGACAAAATCATTTAGTTTAGTGCAAAATAAAGTATCTGCGAAGCTTAGTTAGGAAAATATGAAGGTTTATTTTTTTATATTTCAAAATGTCCGTACAGGCTTACCTTACCTTTGAATCGTCAGTGCTTTTTATGGAAGCTTCTTTGGGGTATATTAAGCATCCCTTATCTTAATATAACAGATCGGATGTCATTCCAATACTCAAAACTTTTTTTAACCCACCACGTGAGAATTCTGATTTCTATACCATGATAACTGGACACATGTCGGAAGCCTATACAAGCTTAATCTGACACGCTCGAGCTATTCCCGAAATCCCCTCTTCCCCTCCTCTACTAAAAGTATCCTCGTTAAAAGTTACGTTAAAATAAAGGGCACATGATACATCGAGAGGCGATGTGATTAATGATTATATTAGCTTGAAATTGAGCTTTGAACTCGGGCTTGAATTTTGAGCAATAATGCGTCTGTACAATTTATTAGTAAGTAGACGTTAGTATTGAATTCCATTGTTCTGAAGAGATTAAAACTGTAAAGATAAGTCGATTTTCAAGTTAAAATCCATCTCACCGTTGAAACTACAGAACCCCCAAAAAAAATATACAAACGTATATACTCTTTAAAAACACAACCCGCTTTCCCCCGCAGTCGGGTAAGAAGTACCAGTATGTTTCACTTTAAAAGTAATTTTTCAGAAGTAATTTGTATGGGGCTATCGAACACGCCGTCAGGGCATTACGAATTCAGGAGAGATCCGGAGCTAAGTACCCCCGAGTTACTACTTGATCCTCCAGCAACCTTGTATCGATGAGAAAAAATTCTAAACGATCCTTCGCTTATCTCCCTACGCATTTTAACGACTTCTTTTATGAATATTTAAAGTAAAAGCTTCTGAATATCAGGTGGCGTGGCTTAGGGGTCTGACGGAGTGACTCTGCCCCAGGG
The DNA here is from genome assembly GCA_905333045.1 of Lysandra bellargus. Classification (NCBI taxonomy): domain Eukaryota; kingdom Metazoa; phylum Arthropoda; class Insecta; order Lepidoptera; family Lycaenidae; genus Lysandra; species Lysandra bellargus. The sequence goes on along the minus strand of HG995332.1, from coordinate 1,369,206 downwards.
ATGTGGTTGTAAAAATTGTATTTTATTTCTCGCCCGTTGACGCGACAGCAATCGATGATATTTTAAACCGTCGATCGCCAATTCCTAGAAATCTTTTGCTATCGCGGCCCATATGAGCCTTACGGGGCTTGATGGGTTAATTATTTAGATATTTTATAATATATAATAGATTTAAGTTTTAGATTTTAAGACTTTATTATAATTTTACAAATTATTATACAAGTAAGCACGTGTTACAAAAACAAATTGAGTGATACATTTGGCAAACACTTCCTAAGTATAGACAATTATGTACATTTTTTGTCCTTTACTTACATTTCTCATTAAACATTACATTTATCATCACTATTTCGAAATACATTATACATTCTCTGGAATTTTGAGTAGTTAATGCGGGAATATTTTGATCCTCCATTAATGCATATCCATTTTTATGATAAAATTGTATTGAGTTGAATTTGTTCACGATTGCTCAAGCAGTAGGTAATTGCGCGTCCGGATGAGTCCTTCAAATCGAACTTGATGAACACAGTGATAAGTTTCATACACGTGGAACAGACACTCCTTCACTGTAACATAAATTATGTATTTTTTGTTACGTCCCTTCAAAGTTGGATAGTTTATTCGATTTTTTTAAATTATTTATTAAATTTCTTAATACTTGTATTCCATTCGATGACTTACGTAATGTAAAGCAACTTTTGTTATGAAATCACTTTCATAAATGCAATTATTAAGGGGAAGACAGCTGCCAATTCGACATCTTTGTGAAGTTTTCTAGACGTATGTACATGGGTGCCGGCAGGGGGGTGCCAGGTGGTGCACTTGCACCCCTTGGGAATCTCTAGATCTATAGGAATTATCGAAATAAAAAAGCCGTCTGTAACCCTATTACCATGTTGTACAAAGATAGTTCGTGATGTTTCGGCACCAAATGTATTCTGTTGACGTAAAAAGACAGTCGTAAAAGTAAAAAGAAAAAAAAAGAAAGAAAACTAAAAAATCTGCACCCCTTGGAAATTATTTCTGACGGCGCCCATGCGTATGTATTTCATTGGTTGGCACAAAAAAAAAATATGTGATTTTTGATTATATTTAGAAAAGCTTGTCGAATTTAAATAATAAAATAATGTACTCCTACTGGATGAAAAAAAATACCAAAGTCACATCTTTCAGGAACTTTAAACACTTCTAACTAAAGTAATAATACAATCTATGCTTCAAAAATTTGTTTATTTGATACCTTTTACAAAAATCCAAAGATTGCCGGATTTAATTTTCGGTTCTGACATCTAGATTTCCCGTAATATTTATTTTTTCCTCTAACAAACGAAGAATGTATCCACGCTACCGAGTGAACACTACACATCTCTGTCTCTCTGGCATGAAAATCGACACAGGTGCGAGAGTGATGCGAGATCAAGGTCATTGGCAGTTGTCAGCGTCTTAATATAGCTATAGAACAAAGTTACTCAACGGTGATGTCATAATTGAGTAGCAGTTTGTATGGAGCATTTCGAGAAGGTCTATTTTATGAGATTTTTGAATTGTTCTATCTTGGAAAGATTTTTAGCTAACAGAGTATTCTTTCTAGAAAAGTCATAGAAAAATAAAATAGCCATCATGCCAATTACTCGAGCAAAACCGTAAGTTACAAGATATATATTTTCGGGTGTTTTTAATTAACAACAGAGCCATTTAACTGTCGGTTAATTTAACCTGGATGCTGTAAATCAAGTTCAACTGCTTCATTAAACACGACCGGCGGTTATCAAATTCAACTGATTAAATTAACCTCGGAATTAACCGATATTGCGATTCCAATTATGACCCGCAGGCTCAGATTTATTTGCTTTGAGTATTGACCGGTGCCGCTATCACTGTTACACTGCACAGTGCACAGTGAAGTTCATTTTGGATTAATCTCGCTGTAGTTCTTAGGGTCAATTCAGACCGCAATGCGACGAGTAGATGAATTTCTTTTGTATGGATTTGACAGATTTGTAAGACGTCTCACGGTCACGAAATCTGTCAATTCAGTACTTTAGAAATGCATCTACGCGTCACGTTGCTTGCGGTCTGAATTCACCCTAAGAGCGCTTACAGACGAACGGCACGTGTCGGCGGCACGCGTCGGCGGCAGTCGACGGCAGACGACGGCACGTGTCGGCGGCAGTCGACGGCAGACGACGGCACGTGTCGGCGGCAGTCGGTGGCAGTTGACGGCAGCCGTCGACAGCTTATCACGCTTGTAGTTGTGACGTAACGCTTAAAGGTAAGCGTCCACAGGTCGGTATCGTACGCAACGGACGTTTTGCATCAAACGGATATTTTTTTACAGTAGATCCACTGTATCGGCAGCGTACGGATTACCAACTAGACAGTATGTTTATCTTCAAATTAGTCCAAACAATGTTCCTAATCAAAAATTTCTGCTTTCGACTTTTCTATCCACACCCCCCTTTTGAGCATTCATTTACTAGGCTAGTCGGTAATCCGTACACTGCCAATTCAGCGGGCGTACTGTGAAAAAATGTCCGTTTGATCCATGACGTCCGTTGCGTACGATACCGACCTGTGGACGCTTACCTTGCGGGGGTATGTCACAAATGGGGGCCTACCACCAACTCTCCTAAACGACACCGTTTGACAGATAAGCATTTATTACTTTTACGTCAAGCTAGCGATCTTAAAAAGTTGATATTTCACAGCGGATTTAACATTGTTTTGAATATTTTACTATTTCTTAGTAAAATTATATTTAAAAAGTGAGTACGGCAATGTAATTGTAATCTTACAACAAAGTGTCCTGGAAACATGATAGTTTTAGGAAAGGTCGTGGTAGGCCCCCTGCATGCGTCATAAACTGTCAATTGCTGCCGTCGGCTGCCGTCGACTGCCGCTGACTGCCGCCGACACGTGCCGTCGACTGCCGTCGACTGCCACCGACACGTGCCGCCGACACGTGCCGTTTGTCTGTAAGAAGCCTTAGGGTTGATTCAGATCGCAACGCGACGTGTAGACTGTAGATACATTTCTAAATTTATATGGACTTGACAGATGTCTTACATAGGAACTACTAAAATAGAACCCTCAAATTATTCACTTCATACAGATTCAAATATACGAGCTAACTCGCGGGCCACTCTGACGTAGTTCATCCAGTATCGTAAACCTTTCGCAGATTGTACTACATTAGGGGGAGTTCATACTTACCTAATACCTGTTGTAACGGCGAGTGTAACACGAAAGGGGCGGGCCAGCGTCGCACACTCGGCTAACGGTTATGTAGATGTGTCCTAGCTTTATCCGGCTTTCAGGACAATGGGACCGATGTTTTGTTATGGTAATTGCGGATCTGAATTAGGACTAAGTGTCTTCACAATCTTTGACTTTAAATTAAATTATTTACATGACAAAATAAATTTATTCTGTGGCTAAGATTTAAGAAAATGTTTAAATTGGAGTTTTAATATGAATCGAAACATATTTGGTAATACCACTGCCGCACTCACATGGAACATTAATTACTTAAGGTGACGCCGCGTTAAAGTAAGAAACCGTGTTGGATATGTTTTAGATTGCTTGTTTTCTATGAGAGACCGGGCCAGCCTCTCATAGAAAACAAGCAATGAAACAGCAAAAAATGGAAAGGGCGTAAGCGACAAAATGGTTTTTGTCGCATAATTTAAAAACCATAAATACATTTCATATAAGCTATGCACATATTAAAGTGTATGCTTCAACCAATTTATGTACAAATTTTGGAACCTTAAATCACTCTCCTCTGTTGGAAAAATAGGAATCCCTTTTTTTACAGAGGTCTTTTCGATTGATAATTCTGTGTTATAAAAGTTGTCCAATCGTGTTATGCTATGGGAAATTCAAAGACAAAGACATGATAAATACTGACAATGAACTTTAGTTTCTTAGCTTTAGTCATTGCTGAGAAAAATCGGCATCGCTACAGCCAAATTATCAAGGCGTCGCCTTAAATGTAATTAATTTAAATTTTTAACATAAGCCTCATTCATTATCTGTCAAACTATTCATTAAATTGAAGGTTAATCATAATTAAATGTTAACATTTTGAAAATATGAAAATGTAATAATCCATACTAATATTATAAATGCGAAAGTGTGTCTGTCCGTCTGTCGGTCTGTCTGTCACCTTACCTTACCTCTTCAACTAAACCGCTGAACCGATTTTACTGAAATTTGGCATGAAGATACTTTGAGTCCCAGGAAAGGACACATGATAATTTTTATCCCAGAAAAATGTACGGTTTCTGCATGATAAATGAATTTTGGCGCAACAGAGTTGCGGTCGTCATCTAGTCTAGTTAAATATAAAGTAGAAATTTGCCTGTACACTGTACGGGGGAACAAGAATTTAAATAAAATATAAAAAAAGTCTCTGAGCAAAACCATGGACAGACAGACTGACGGACAGACCGAAACTATAAGGATTCCTTGTTGACTACGGAACCCGAAAAAAGAAGATACAATAAATTTACAATAACGTTAGAGAGAGGCCATACATTGCGATTAGTCGCCGCAGGTGCCGTTGTTCCGTCGCGTCGTGGAACACGATGTTTTGATGGACAGGAAATGAAAGTGGACGGATGATACGCTGCACTGTCAATGTATTATATTGTGAGCTTTCGCCATAGCGCAGATATTAATATTGGTACGTTTAATCGTGTTGACAAACCTTCACAAAAACGATCGTGTAAACGGGCTATTTGGCTTGGAAGTTTGTAGCCGACCCGGGTTGGTGTCGATTTTTGGACAAAGGTCAAAGGCAGCGTCGAGTACGCTTCCTTTGATCACTGATGTACTTGTAAACGTATAAATGGCATTTGAGCGTTTGTGAAGGCTTGGAGCCTGTGGGCGACTGACAAGTCTTTCCAAGCGTGTAACCTACTGTGACATCGCATCAGACGTGGTCGTGTTGTTCCGTTGGGACAACGCGCCGTAACTCTACGGAACAATGTGGCTTTACTCTTATCAAAAAATTAATTTAAGACTTTGCTGGGATTTTAAAAGCCGATTAACTATATTGTCATTTGCCACTATGAGTCCAATCCGATGCCAGGAACTGAGCAGATGTTTCAATTCGGTCACACTAAAATATTTGGAGAGTATGAAAACGCCAACAATTCAATTCGGGGAAAGCCTCGCAACATTTTATTTAGATAAGCACCGAGCACTCTCAATTTATTTTTCCTGCATCACTTTAATACATTTTCACACTGATGGAAATGTGAAAGCAATTTAGACGCTTAATTCACCGTTCTCATAATACTACAGCTCTATTCAGGCCGTCGCTGCACTTAGGTCGAGTCTACATTTGCGGTTTCAGCCCTCCACCGCCCGCCGGCCGTGTGGCGAGGCCATTTTGTCACTGACAGTGTGTCATGACAGCTTACTAACTAAGAGTAGTTGGTAAGCTGTACCTACACCTCAATTATTTAATAGTGACGCTTAAACTATTGCAAATTCCTTGAGATTAAATTTTAAATTAACTCTGAACTTTTTTGTTTGAATCACACTCAGTGTCGTCGTGTTTTAACATTTAAAACTTTCTATTTTGTAGTTAAATGTTAAAGCGCCGAGGCTTAAAATAAATAGATTAAATAAATGTGTTTTAAACGAACGCCTTTGTGATAATAAAATAATATTCTACTCGTAAGTGGACTTTTACGGTCTTTTCTCTTCAGAAATTTTATTTTGCTGTCAGTTAAAATATTTAGAAATTATACAATATTCTTTTCACAGTGAAATGTTACTTAATATCTCATGTTCCAGTATATCTTATAATGTAAACGAGTTGTACTTAGCACGGGATGAGTGCCGCTCCAAGGGCTTGTCAAGACTCAAGACTTAAGTGAGACTGACATAAATAGAAAACTGTCTTACTCAAAGTAGAATTCAAGTTATTTTTTGACGGTAACCTAAAACTTAAAAGACCATAATAATATTCTTTAAACGGGCTAACTCATCACACATCCATACTATTATAAATGCTAAAGCGCGTCTGTCTCTCTGCTACCTCTTTACGCCTAAATCACTGAACCGATTTTGCTAAAATTTGGGATGGGAATACTTTGAGTCCTGGGAAAGGACATAGGATACTTTTTATCCCGGAAAATGTACGGTTACCGATAAACGAATTTAGGCACAAAAGACTTGCAAAAAAACAAAGACGCTTTCTCTGTCCCTATGTCCCTTTGTATGCTTAAATCTTTAAAACTACGCAACGGATTTTGATGCGTTTTTTTTTTTTAATAGAGTGATTGAAGAGTAAGGTTTATAAGTATAATTACATCCAGTAAATAGTGGAAAAATACTGTTATTGTTGGGGTTTCTAATGTGATGTGGTAAATAATTACATTTTTCCTCTTACATTATATATATATACATTGCAAACGCAGGCTGAACCCTACGACACTTATTAAAATAATGTACTAAGTATTGTACACATTGAAAAATTCTACAGAAATCTCCGCGATGGTATAATTATGTCTATCTCTTATTGATATCCCACAATAACATTTTTTTGTCATTTGCTTTTAACTTTCAATAATGGCTAATTTTCGAAGCAATTTTAACGAATACAGCATTAATCCTTGTCCAATTAAGTACCTTAAATACATTGTTGATTGAATGTAAATCTATCTATATGGCCCGTTACAGCATATGATTTAAATTAATTTTTTCGAAGATTTTACAGAATATTTAAAAATTGCGGGACGTAGCGTTTGTGGCGGTGGCGGCCACGACCTCTGTGGCTCAGTTGGTGAGAGAGTTGGCAGCACAGAACAATAAAAACGTTTTTATAGTTCTGTGGTTGGTAGCTCAAGCCGGGGGTCGTGGGTTCGAATCCCGCCGACGGAACAAAAAGTTTTCAATGTTCCTGGGTCTTGGATGTGCATTAAATTTATTATATTATATGTATAATATAATAAAATTTTAAATATATTAATATGTCATAACTCATATGTATAGTATAAAAGTTTATGCTAAGTACTCACATACGGTTTTGGTCAATCGAGCAATAACGTAAAAAAACCCGCGGCTCGGGCTATTGTCCACACATTCAGCATTGCTCGATAGTTTTATTCTAAATCGATATATTTCATTCCATCAAGCCGGCTCGATCCGGTTCCATCAATCGTTCGAGCGACTCGATGCGAGCCTTCGAGCTATCAGTTTTGCGGTCCACACAGTAATTATTATTACTCGATTTGGAGTAAAACTGTCGATCAAAACCGTATGTCAGTACTTAGCATCTATTCTATATACTTATTATAAAACAAAGTCGCTTTTTTTCTCTCATGTCCCTTTGTTCCCTTTAATCTTTAAAACTACGCAACGGATTTTGATGATTCTTTCAGTGTTAGATAGCTCATTTATCGAGGAAGGTTATAGGCTATATTTTATCACGCTAAGACTAATAGGAGCGAAGAAAAAGAGGAAAATGTGGAAAAAACGGGTAAAATTATTTGAAAGGGCTAACTTGAACGCGCTAATCTCAGGAACTACTGGTCCGATTTGAAAAATTATTTCAGTGTAAGATAGCCCATTTATTAAAGAAGGCTATAGTCTATATTTTGTCATGCTAAGACTAATCGGAGTATGTGGAAAAAACGGAGGAAATTATTTGAAAGGGCTAATCTCACGAACTACTGGAGCAATGTTTATGTTATTTGGCACAGATAAGAAGTAGACCACGTGAAGGATCATAGGCTATTGATTTTAATCATTTTTTCAGTGGCTTTATATTTTATACCCGTGCGACGCTGGGGTGGGTCGCTAGTTAAATATATTTCCGTTGTCAGGTACCCATAACACAAGTCCTTCAGGTACTTAGCACGGGGCCGGACTGACGTGGTGTGAATCGTCCATAGCAGCTGATATTAATATTAATAATACTATTAATATCTTTTATACCGAAAAAATGTACGGCTCTCTCGCCGTAAACGTATTTTAGTGCAACGAAGTTGTAACATCTTTTGATTTAAAATAAACCAGTCCACAAATAAAATAAAAATAACCTTTCATGCTGTCATACGTGTGAATACTTTAAGGCAGGGGTTCCCAATCTTTTTCAGCCTGCGGCGCACTTACAAGTCGATATTTTGTCACGGCGCCCTAGCTATTACAAAATAATTATAGTCAGGTTAAGCAAGTAAATGATAATAAACAAATATTTAATCAACTGCCTGCTTTATATAAAAAATTATATTTTAATTTTATTTTATAATATTTGTGGTTATGGATAATGATGGAGGATCGACTCACGGCGCCCCTCTTGCCTTTCCACGGGGCACCAGGGCGCGCGCCGCGGCGCACAGTTTGGGAACCCCTGCTTTAAGGAATGGGCCAATGCATGAGGTTTTGTATATTGGCGCATCTCCAAAAGTTTGTTTATTCATCAACATCTGAGCGACCTCACACATTTTGGCGAGAACTCCGCCAAGTTATAGAAAACAACACTGTGCTTTTAGTCGAAGTGCATTCGATAGTTTCGACAGCGAAGTTAGAAATCAAAAATACGGTCAAGTGCGAGTTGGACTCGCGCACGAAGGGTTCCGTGGTATGAAGATTATAAGTATAGCTATAGCGGTTCTTGAGATACAAGCTGGAGGCAGACAGACGGACGGATAGACATCGAAGTCTTAGGGCCAACCCACACGTACCACAACCACACGACAACCACAACCACACCACGACGTGGTCGGGCGTATATTTTGCATTGTAAATGAACTGGACCATTCACACGTACCACATTTTGCAGTCGTTGTCGACCACTTGTCAGATACCGACCACATCGCAACCACATCGCAACCACTGGCGATAACGCAACCACGTTGGCATTTTGTCGGTACCACAACCAACTACAAGCAGCGACACCATTCACAAATCACACGTAACCACTGCTCGACGACATTTTGTCGTTGCGATGTTATGTGGTTGTGGTACGCGTGGGTTGGCCCTTAGTAATAGGGTCACGTTTTAACTCAGAAAAAACTTCAAGAGAAAAATTATAAATGCGAAAGTATCTCTGTCTGTCTGTTCCAAAGTCCACGCGGACGGAGTCGCGGGCAACAGCTAGTACTGAATAAAAATAACATTTATCCAATTACATTTTAGTAACGTAAAACTCAGAGCTACATTTTATTACTGAAAACACTTTCCATCCTCTATCGATGCAGCAGCTCATTGAGTATAAACAAAGAGTCTCATCAAAATTAGTTGTGAGCGCTCGCATAGAAGCATTGAAATGTTCAAAGAAGCTGGCTGGCGACGGGCAGGTGAGTTAATAGCTGATCCGTATCTATATTTTCGTAAATGAAGACTCGAGTGTCTGAAGTGGGTAAGTAATAATTTAAAAACTGCCTTTATTTTGTATAAATGTAGGCTTTAGGACCGGGAAAATGATTTGAAATCAAAAATTTGGATTATGTGTATAGCTATATAATCATGTAGGCAAAATACAAGGTCTGTTCAAATTATAAGGGAAAAATCAGTAATTTTCCTATGTTGTAAAATGCTAGTTGCCCACTTCATCCATGACTCATGTCTTCAAATGCCATAGCTTATTTAGCACCTCGATCTCGGCGGTAACCGAACTTTTTTTTGGACTAAATACCACGTAAAAGAACTTTTTGCATTTTTAACTGACGGAAATTGGTTCTCAAGAATCGAGATGACTTTGTAAAATAGACTGAACGTAGTTTATGCCCTAACAATAAATAAAATATATTTTTGAATTACTGTCTAATTAAGCTCAAAGCTGTAATCTTACATATTATAATAAATAATATAGTAATATAGTAAATGCGATTAAGAAAAGTGTTACTTGAATAAATAATACTAGCTTATATCTTTCTTATAAATAAAATTCTCGTGTCACAGTGTTAGTCAGCGAACTCCTCCGAAGCGGTTTTACTGATTTTTACCTAATTTTATATGCATATTCAGTAGGTCTGAGAATCGGCTACTCGGTACTTTATATACCTATTGATAAGTGCATTTGTTGAATAAATAATAGTAGATATTACAGAATAGTAAAAGTCTTGATTAATTATACATTAAGCGGTATTTATTCGACCAGAGTTTCACCTTACACGTCTCAAAGTTATTTACAGAATGAATCCATCAATGCAATATGGCTGGCTTTTATACCATTTTACACAAAAGAAACGAACTTCCGTTGACAACTTAAATATAGTAAAATCATTAAGGAATACATTAAAAATTAAGAATGGCTAAGAATAAGTAGGTATATAATTCTAAATATTAATTAATGTACTTCTCATATTTGAGATAATTATTTACTTAAATATGAGAAGAGGAAGTTATAACGGAAGTAAATAATCCTCCCGTCCATTTATAACTGACTATTTGTCCAAATCAATTACCTAACTTATTACTATATAAAATATAATAATCACTAATTAAACTTAATAAAGTGACTAACATAATATATCGATTTAAATAAAATAAATATGTAGCTTGTCCATTGACATCCGCTAACATAAATTATTATTACAACCTGAGACTGACGGCGACCATTGTTTGTGCGACGGGACGGGATAGCAATCGACGTTGCCATGGCGACATACTTATTTAGTCACTTCAATAAAATAATAATATTATGGGCAAAATACTTTATATTATGGCAAAGCAACATTTTCCGGGATAGCTAGTTACAGTATAAATTCGTACTTAACAAAAATCCTACCTCTATTATAGATTATGTGATTATGGTAAAATTGTGGACGCTGAACATTGAGATGTATGGAGTTGCTATTGCCAACAAAAAACATGTCGAACTTGAGGAATGCGCGGGGAGAGAGGCGGGTCGTTGATTGCTATAGATTAGTACCGCAGAAGTGACACAGTTTTGTGCCTACACTCGAATTAATGCAGAATCTATTTGAGTAAATGGATGAAATAAAAAAAAATACTATTTAATAAAATTTATATAATTAGGTTTGGATCTACAGTCCACTATAATAGCCAATTACTTTATTTAAAGTAAGTACTTAAATATTTTCAATTACAATAATAAAATTATTATAATGGCATGTATAATGTTCGTATTTTAATTGAAAATAATTGAATAAGATTGCTAATACCGATGAAATGTTATTCCGTTGCATTTTGAATTAGTGTAACTGAAATAATTTTTGCAATGTCTTAACCTATAACTAGGCATTTTTGTGACATTTTTGTGTTTGTTTGATAATGTTGTACGTCTGGCTTGCAGACGAGCTCGCGTGCGACTAAGTGCACTGCGGCTATATAGCTTATGTTGAATGTGACCAAACATTGCGTTGCAGTGTCAACTCCATACATCTCAATGACGCTGAATGACTTGTTTTGTAAATAGCCAAAGCTTTTTTGTGGCTAAGGAGTAAGGCGCTTTAGAGACGATGGGCGGTTAGCCACAAAAAAGCTTTGGCTATTTACAAAACAAGTAATTCAGCGTTTATAATTTGCATTTATAATATTAGTACTGCGGGGCTAAAATGGTCGCTTTGGAGAATCATATATTGAATCATAATATAATTCATTTTTAAACTCCACTTTGCGTGCAATTCATATAGTGATTCGCTTCGATTAATGAGTGGTCGCCGCGCAAGAAACCAATCATTGATGTAAGCGAATCACCATATGAATTGCACGTAAAGTGGAGTTTAAAAGTGATCCGCTTCGATTAATCGGTCACTGCGCGCGAGCGCCGCTCGCGGGACCAATCATTAATCTAAGTGAATCACTATATGAATTGCACGCAAAGTGGAGTTTAAAAATTAATCATGTTATGATTAATTATATGATTCTCCAAAGCGACCATTTTAGCCCCGCGGATATTAGTATGGATCTCCTATCGCCCGAGAAATACCGTTTTACTCCTACGGTCACGGTAATTATCGTCAGTCGAGCGTTAAGCTTCTCAGAATTATGCGTTACGATTAGCGCTGTTAATTTTGGTAATCGACAATTACGGGTACTTAATACCTCTTGAAACCAGGAATAAACTTTTAAGTGTTAATGGTGCTATAAGCCACTCGGGACGTTCTCCGGCATTAGCGAAGCTTTCCAATTATGCCCCCTTGTTATAAAATATACCCCTTGTTATAAATAGCACCTACTTTACTCAATTTATATTATTAATATTGATATTAATAGTATTTTAAATTGATAAAACCGACTTAAAATTGTACATAATTGAGAATTAAAATTACCTATCTCAAAAACTACTGAACCGATTTTCATGAAACTTACAGCATTAGCTAGATTGAAAAACACCTAGTAAAATAAAAAAATAAAATTATACAGGATGTAACAAAACTAAGTGAGCGTCGCGAGTTTCCCATACAAAAGTAAAAAAATGGTCTTTCAGCGCTGCTACTTTCACAGTGAACTATCTACAAGGAGCACATACCCACCCTAAAGTATTATCACTTAGTTTTAATTCACCCTGTATATCCGACTTGTAGTTCCGGAGACATGCGAACACACAAGCATAAAAACATACATAATAATTGTATTATACACTTTTGAAATTCGGCACATTTCTTCAGACCCTGATATAGACTTTACGAAAACTTGTCAGTTCTGGAAAAGTTCCAATTTTGAAGTCGGTTAAAATATAGTTGCGTTTTTTTCTACTTTTTAGGGTTCCGTACCCAAAGGGTAAAAACGGGACCCTATTACTAAGACTTCGATGTCTGTCCGTCTGTCCGTCTGTCTCCAGGCTGTATCTCAAGAACCGCTATAGCTAGACTTCTGAAATTTTCACAGATTATGTATTTCTGTTGCCGCTATAACAACAATTAATATTAAAAACAAAATAAAATTAATATTAAGGGGGGCTGCCATGCAAAAAACGTGATTTATTTGGCCTTTTTTGCTCCATATCAATAATGACAACAGGTAGGCACAATTTACTTTATTATAAGTGTACTTAAATGTTTAAAAATAATATTAAAATGAAAATAAAAAAAATACAAATTTTGGCCTATTTTTACTATATAATGGTACGGAACCGTTCGTGCGCGAGTCCGACTCGCACTTGGCCGATTATTGTCACTCAGATTTTTATGCGTTACGTTATTTGTAGTTATTAGAATTTAGAAGTCAATAATTATTTACATTTTGATTGATACCCACATAAAGTGTCAGAAATGTTTAGGTTGAATTTGGTACCGCGCTGAGAGCTCGCTAACCTCCTTCAGTTGTCGGTCACTTCTGACCTTTACTCGTAACTTAAAAACGCTTTTATGTTCTTCTATTCTGAGGAATTGATTCATATCCAGATAACGGACGTTCGAAAGGTCGGGATAAATCGAGACCAACCAATAGATCGAGACTGACGTCATTTATTTGACACTAGCTGTTGCCCGCGACTCCGTCCGCGTGGATTTCATTTTACAGCACGCGGTGGTCCCCGTTTCCGTGGGACTGCCGGGATAAAATAAAATAAAATATTATCTTTTTATTCAAAATAGGTATCATGAATACACTTTTTGAAAATCAGAAGAACGTAGAGTCTACGGTGCCTATCACCGGTTCGAGAACTAACCTGGCGAGAAGAACCGGCGTAAGAAACTCGCACGGGGCCAATTCTTTCGATACCTATAACTTGATACTCAGTAAGTACTTAATTATCTTTGCAGTGACGTAACTCAATGATAAATAGTTTATGGGTAAAAATGTGTAATACATAGTTAAAGTTTTAAAATTTGGCACAAAATATAAAGTTTACTTAATTTAAAAACTTAAATATTATGTGCATACAGCACAGCTGTTTTTGTGTATATTTAAGTTTTTAAACTGGTGGGTTTCTAAAGTTTTTAAATTTGACACCAATTATCAATAATAATGGCCCGTATTCACTTTCATTAGTAATAAGTGCAAGTGATTAGGGCAAGTGATTAGTTATTAGGAAAAAGTAAGTGTGGACAGCGACTGTTTAGTGCAAGTGATTAGCCGGCTGCGTAGTAACGTGATTAGTTCTGTATTCACTTTGATTAGTGATTAAGTGCAGGTGACTAGTACAGGTGATGAGTGATTAGTAGAAAGTAATGTGGACAGCGACTGATTAGTGCAAGTGACTAGTCGGCTGCGTAGTAACGTGATTAAAAGCGTGTTCTATTTTTTGCGAGTGCAAGTGCGTGACAGATGAAAACCAATTTTGGTTTCGTTTGACAGCTCGAGATTGTTACTATTATTCCGCTAGGTATATTAACTTTATGGGCCAGACTGACGTGGTGTGCCGTGTGAAGCGTCCATAGATATAGTATATCATTATTAAATAATATACCTATTAAAAGTACAAAAAGACACCCTTTCAATTACTTCCATACTAATCCATACTTATTACTTACTAATATACTAATAATATTATAAATGCGAATGTGTGTCTGTCTGTCTGTTACCTCTTCACGTTTATACCTCAGAAGTCAGAATCGATTTTGCTGAAATTTGGCATGGAGATACTTTGAGTCCTGGGAAAGGACATATAAAAATACTTCGTGGTCTTTATATATAAAACTCAAAGGTGACTGACTGACATGTTGATCTATCAACGCACAGCCCAAGCCACTGGACCGATCGGGCTGAAATTTGGCATGCAGGTTTTTGATCATGAGGCAGAAAGGATTTTGATCAATTCTACCTCCAAGGGGTGAAAATAGGGGATCAAAGTTTGTATATAACAATACTTCTTAACGCGAGCGAAGCCGCGGGCAAAAGCTCGTTTTTAATAAAACCAATATTAAAAATGAAGGACATGTCAAAATGGCAGTTTTATTTTTGAAACTTGGACGCTCGTGTTGACAGCTACTACTGAATTTACTAAATTAAATTACTAAAGAGCCACTAAACAAGAATTGGACACTACTTGCACTACACACCTGCACTCCACTGCCTCAATTACTAGTCACTTGCACTTGCACTAATCAAAGTGAATACAGGCCTTAACATAAAGTATGATTATTGATTAGTTCTGATGTGAAGTAAAAAAGTAAACGCCATCTGTTTTTATATATTAGAACTAAAATGTTCATTGCATTGATATAATATTTCTGGATGGAATTTTAGAGCGCCATCTGTTGTGCAGTAGAAATTCAATTTATATAGATAGCTTATAAAATAAGATAGATTGATTATGCCAAGTGAGAATATTATTAAACAAAATATATCTAACGTACTAAAATTATAATTAAAAACATAATAAGTATGATTAATTCTATCTATGGTTCTATGTTACAATGAAGTAAAAAATTAAACGCCATCTGTTGTCATGTATTAGAACTAAAATGTTCATTGCCCATAGGCTACAACAGTACTATTCCTTTAAAACGCCATCTGTTGTCATTTTTTAAAACTGCAGTAGGAATTCATTTTATCGTTATTTTCATGGAAATAAGATATTTTCCCTCATCAAAATGTAGCCTATGTCCTTGCTCAGGCTCTACACTATCTGTGTACAAAATTTCATTACAATCGGTTCGGTACTTTTGGCGTGAAAGCGAGACAGACAGACAGACAGACAGACAGAGATACTTTCGCATTTATAATATTAGTATATATATAAATAACCTAAATGCTTCAGCGTATAATCAAATTCTCCGATAGTTTTGCCATTGACCATATTTTTAGGGTTCCGTACCTCAAAAGGAAAAAACGGAACCCTTATAGGATCACTTTGTTGTCCGTCTGTCCGTCCGTCCGTCTGTCAAGACCCTTTTTCTCAGGAACGCGTGGAGGTATGAAGCTGAAATTTATATCAATTACTCAAGTCTACTGTCCCTTGAAGCTGTGAAAAAATCAAACTTCTAAGCCAACGCAATCAAAAGATACAGCCGTTTATGCCGCAAATTTTCGACACTTGCAAGGGAATCAAAACCTACAGGGTGCTTCCCGTGAACTCAGAATCTTGAAATTTGGTACGAAGCAACGTCTTATAGCATAGATAAAGGAAAAATTACGAAAACCATAAATTTTTAGTTACATCACATAATATATATTTTTTTAATAATTATAAACTTACTACCCATTTCCTCATAAACGCGTAGAGGTATTAAATTGAAATTCATACCAAATACTCAGGTCTATAATACCTTTAAGCTGTAACAAAATCAAACTTCTATGACGAACTTTGTAAACCTTGCAGGTTTGTACGGAACCCTCAGTGCACGAGTCCGACTCGCACTTGGCCGGTTTTTTACACTCAATATAATATAACGTACTAACGAACCCGACAGTGTTCAGTGTCAAACACAGGTACAATCAGTAGTACTAATATCTAGATAAATCCATACAATTTATATTAATTCCATACTTCCATACTTAATATTATAAATGCGAAAGTATGTCTGTCTGTTTGTCTCTCTGTTACCTCTTCACGCTCAAACCACTGAACCGATTTTGCTGAAATTTTGCAAGGAGATACTTTGGTTCCCGGGAAAGGACATATAATACTTTTTGTCAGCTAAAAATGTACGGTTCCCGTGCGATAAACGAGTTTTGGCGCAACAGAGTTGTGGGCATCCTCTATTAAAAATTAATTATAAATTTTGTTAGTTAGTCTTGCTAAGACTTGAGAACGGCTGAACCGATTTATTTAATTATAGGTTTTCCGTCCGTCCGAGGACGATAATATAATAATCCTTATCGAAACAAATTAGTTGTTGATTAAGATTTAAGAGTATCTAATTTTCTGAATCTCGATTATAATAGCACACATTCAAGCGGACAAAGTTACGGGTAACAGCTAGTTATATATAATATAAAAATAATACAAATAATCCTCAACAAAGTCACGTAAAAATATTGTAGTTCAGGTGCGACGCGCTTATACCGTGCTTACACGCTGCTCAACTTGCATGAAAAACTCAAGTGTAATCCTTTGAATTTCAAAATGCACATTTTAATAAAACAAGCGCACTATCACATTTTGCATATGGCGAGATGGCGAAGCGAAAAATTGCGGACGCTGAGCTAACCAGCTCTGCGCAAATATTACCAGTCCTACTATCGTAGACATTTCGCTACTATCTTATAATATTACTCGAGGACGGTTACGTTATTGGACAAAAGTATACAGGGTGTAACAAAACTAAGTGATAATACTTTAGGGTGTGTCTGTATCCCTTAAATAGAGTTCACTGTGAAAGTAGCAGAGCTGAACAAGCAAATTTTTTTCGTGATTGGCATGGGCTCCAGCTTCATATTAAAATTTTCCATACAAAGGTAAAAAAAAGTTAGTCTTTCAGCGCTGCTACTTTCACAACGAACTTTAAACCTACAGGGTATTCGTACGCACCCTATAGTATTATCACTTAGTCTTGTTAAACTACACCCTGTATTTCATTATGGCAGTATCTTAACTGTTCCCATACACTTATTCAGTGATGTTGAAGGTATGGGAACAGTTTATGGGCGTTCCCTACGGAGATTCCGTAATTTACCGTATTTAAGAGCTTATAAACTCATAATTTGAAAGCTACAAAGTTATAATAAAAATACAGCAATAATCTTCAGCATTTAAACATTCCTTTCCACGTTTTAAATGTTTTATTTTTGTTTATTATACTGATGATTTCAGCTCCCAAAGTAAAACCGATTTATTAAAATTCAAGTATACATTCAGCATCTCCTTAGTATTTACAAATTACTGTTATTTTAAACACACGCCAATAGATCGACAATATCATAAACTACACATTCCACGTTTTAATTTTTTTTATGTCAATTTTGAACTAAGATAAATAAATAAAATAGGGTTTTGGTGCGATTTCGGCGACGCGGCAAATGTATGGTCAAGGTCGTTTTCTCGGGGGATGGCCTTAAATACAAATAATTTTCGATCAGGTTACAACGAGGGTGTTTGATATTCTATTTGTCACCAGGTGCCGCTATGTAGCCTAAAGGTGAACGCAGATTTGGCCGCACCGCACGCACCGCACTCGCCGTACGAATCGCTTTTGTTATTTACCTCGCACACCTGTCCGCGCCGCAGTCGCCGCAGTCGCCGCAGTCACCCGTCGCCGCACGCATCGCAATTCGCAATGGATTTTTGTTCATTCGGAGTGGGCGTGTATTGCAGTATGGCTCTTGACGAACAATTCGTTACTCTATATATGGCCGACCGTTTAATGCGAATGACGACATCAGCACCACACACGCCTCAGCGTCCGACGCGGGTGGGCCGGGATTGGTGACGTCATCGGCTGCGGCTCGGGGAGTTCGGCCGCTTCAGGTACTGCGTCGACTGCGGCGCGGGTAGGTGCGGGTAGGTATGCGAGCTTGCCTATAACTTCATATAAAGAATTGCGAATGCGGCGACTGCGGTGCGTGCGGTGCGGCCAAATCTGCGTTCACCCTTAGGATCTATCGTGTCAAATAGACATAATATTGTCGTGACATATGACAGCAATATCGTGACATATTATGGCAGCAGCTTACACGATAGATCATCAGAGGTTACATAGGGGCACCCAGGATGGCAAATAGAATATCAAAAACTCTCATTAGGCAACTATCAAAAACTCACACTCACCCTACACGGTAGCAGTCTAAACTGCTACCGTGTAGGGTTGCCAGGCGTCCGGATAAAGCCGGACACAGTCAGGCTTTTCGCTTGCGTGTCCGGCCAAAATTAGAGAGAGTCCGGCTTTTGTTGAGCCTAGAATCTAAAAATTTATATTAAAGTCCTACTTTTAGACGGTTGACGGATACTTAAATTGTGATGTCAAATTATAGAGCTATTAGATTTTAAATTTATTTATTTATTTATTTTAAATTGTTTTAATAAAATAGAAAATCTGTACACGCTACCGAACGTATTCCTACACTAAAAGTTTAGATTCTAAAATCTAAGTACTCAATAGCAATGTTCCGGCTTTTTTGTACTAATGTCCGGCCAAGCTGCCTGCTTCGTCCGGCTTTTCGGTCCAGCAACCTGGCAACGCTACTACCGTGTCCCGAAATATTCTTCTACGACGCGACGCTTAAGTATCGGCCAGCTGTATATACCAGTTCATCCTAGTGAAGCCCGATCGTAAGCGTGGAAAACAATCCAGAACCAAACTCCAAATATTTTCGTGCAACGTCGAAGCCAACAAAATATAATGACGACCTTGGTTTTTTCGAGTGTGAATTTCGTCATATTTCAATCTGTATCGGTTTGCCCGATCGCTGGGGCCTGGGAGGGTCAGTATCTCCATCGACATTTATTGTGAGACTCATAATGTGCAATCCCTTTTGAAATTAGATTTAAGATAAGACGAAATGTATTTAGAGTCAACTACTTGTTTTCTTAAGAACACTTGTTTAAGGATAGTTGCTCTAGAAGTGGTCATAAGCAAAAGAAAAAATCGTATTTGATACTTATTCAAAGGAGTTATGAAGTAGATTTTATTTTTAAGTAAGCGGAAGAACATGGGAAAGCCATGCTTCGGCACGAATGGGCCGGCTCGACCGGAGAAATACCACGTTCTCACAGAAAACCGGCGTGTTTCGCCGAGTGAGTGAGTTTACCGGAGGCCCAATCCCCTACCCTATTCCCTTCCCTACCCTCCCCTATTCCCTTCCCTTCCCTTCCCTACCCTCCCCTATTCCCTCTTAAAAGGCCGGCAACGCACCTGCAGCTCGTCTGATGCTGCGAGTGTCCATGGGCGACGGAATTTGCTTTCCATCAGGCGACCCGTTTGCTCGTTTGCCCCCTTATTTCATAAAACGAAAAGCTGATAGCAACAGAAGTTGCCGTTGATCATTAAAAAGTGGCGCTAGCAACTACGAGGGCAAAGTTAAAATTAGGAAAAGAACATCGACGAATCTATTATAGTAATATCAATTTTCGAAACTTCAGAAACTTTCCAAGCAAATACCAACCGATTTCTGGGAATATTCCCTAATATTATTTTGTTAATCGTTATCAATCAATTGGCGTGAATTCTACTAGAATATTCTTTCAGAGAATTGAAAATATGCTGTGAAATTGGAATAAATTCTTAGAAAAAGTTTTTCGAAACGATTAAAAAAATATTTAATTTCATCGGTTCATTTTTTGATATCAAATAATAATGTTTTGCAATAGAATATTTTTAAAAAAATATTTTCAATTCTGATGGATTGCGTAGGTTTTACTTAAAATAACTATAGCCTATAATATTTAAACTAAAATAAATTTCAGATTTCGTATTTTCGTAAATTGGTAAGTATTATTTTTTAATAAGTAATAATAAGACTGATATCAATTCAATCATATTATTATTATACAAGGTCTAACAAAACAAAATGATAATACTTTAGGGCAGTGACCCCTCAACGCCAGCCTGCCATGAGTGCGGCGCTGCGGAGGACACGGCCCAGCATACCCTTGAGGTGTGCGATCGTTGGGCCGTGCAGCGCCACGATCTCGTGGCAGTGCTAGGCGGGGACCTCTCGCTCCCGAGCATGGTGCGCTGCATGCTCGAGAGCGATGAGGCCTGGCAGGCGGCGGTCTCTTTCTGCGAAATTGTTATGTCGCAGAAAGAGGCCTCGGAGCGGGACAGAGAGGACGATCCCACCTCTCTGCCGCTCGGGACGGGAGTGCGGAGGCGACGCTATGCGAACCTCCTAACTCTCGTCTAACGGGGCTCCGGGAGAGGATGGGAACCTCCCCGGCTTAGCCAGTCTCGGCGCCGAGGGGAACGCTTTAGTTTGCCTAAGCGTTCCCTTACTCTATACGGCTGAAGGCGAACCGCAGGTGATTTTAGTGAATAGGAGTCTCACATATCCCCGGGGTGCTTGAGCTAACTGAGGCACATCCCCAACCCGGGGGACCCCTGCGCAACAAAAAAAAAAAGGCCAGTGACCCCTGCATGAATTAGTTTAGCTCGGGGTCAATAATAAGAAATGAAAGGACCTTCGCGGTCCACACATTAAAAAAAATTACAAAGGTAATTACGGAATTTACAAAGGTATAATTAATAATTATTATTTACATATAATATCATAGAGACCATTTTTGTAGCTAATTAGTAATTATATCTCTGATGTTTAGAGTGAAATTGGTGCAAGCTATTGACATTAAAATATCCTGGAGCTGTTCATCAGTATGCTTGGTCCGCACACAATGGGTCGGATGTCCGGTGTGTAATATTATGATTTATGAGTCACGCGTCGATGCATTTCTAAATTTGTATTGAATTGACTCTTGACAGACTTCCATTGAGGTCTGAATTGACCCTAAAGGTGGCTTTCGGATTTTTGCCGCGAGCGACCGCGACCGACGAAAATTCAAACGAAATGCCACTTTATGACATGGGCTATAGGTTTCATTTTACTCTACCTCTAGCTCTTACGCCGCCGACGGCGGCAGCGGGAGTCGCCACGCAATTAACGTCAGTTGAAAATGACACCCATATATATGCCATAAAGTATAATTTTATTTGAATTTTTACCGGTCGCGGTCGCTCGCGGCAAAGATCCGAAAGCCACCTGGGTGAAGCCAAACGAGCGTAATTCGTGAGTTGTGAGTCGCAGAATTTCTGCCGCGTAAATATCTTTTCATACAAATCATGATTCACAAAATTACGCTCGTGTGAATCAAAGAGGACTTTTGTATGAAACTGAATGTAGCAGAATTATTCTGCCGAACCGAAATTCTGCGACTCACAACAGTCTAACAAATTTCGCTCGTTTGGCTTCGCCCTAAGGGTGGGCTACACTACAGGCGTTGTTACAGTATAATTACAGTTATGGTCAAAGTTGACGTGGGAGAGCCATGGCCCATGCTTCGGCACGAATGGGCGCTGTGTTTCGCCGAGTGAGTGAGTTTACCGGAGGCCCAATCCCCTATCCTTTTCCCTTCCCTACCCTCCTCTATTTCCTTCCCTACTCTCCCCTATTCCCTTTCCTCCCCCCCTCCCCTCCTATTACCCTATTCCCTCTTAAAAGGCCGGCAACGCACCTGCAGCTCTCCTGATGCTGCGAGTGTCCATGGGCGACGGAAGTTGCTTTCCATCAGGTGACCCGTTTGCTCGTTTGCCTCCTTATTGCATAAAAAAGTTTTGGTTATAGTTAAGGTTAACTTTTACAATAACTATAACTATGACCATAGACAGAAAAAAATATATTTCTGGCAACACTTATGACAGAAAAAAACATAGACAGAAAAAATATATTTCTGGCAGCCTTATGTCAAATTAAACTTTAGCTTTACCCGAGCTAAATTGAGCGGTTACGGCTATCGTCAAATATGGCGTCCATTATTGACTTTAACCACAGATTCAACAGTTCATTTGACATTTTGTTATTTTGTTTTGTTTTTTTTTTTAAGTTAAAGTTATGGTAATTTTCCTAATGATAAATTAATTAAAATGAATTATTTGTATTATGGTTGGTAAGGAATAAGACTAAGAACTTATAAGAACGTTATATATTAATTATAATTTATGATTTACAAATTACAGTAAAAGGTCGAACGAGAATATAATTAAAACTTTCAGGTAAGTATTTTGTTGTCACGCCCAGGTATTACAATATAAGGAATGGTAAGACAATAAATAAATAAAATTGCGTGGTAAGAAATTTAATCTGAATATTAAAATGAAATTGTGAAAGTAGAACATAATTTTATGTGGAAGAGCCATGCTTCGGCACGAATGGGTCGGCTCGATCGGAGAAATACCACGTTCTCACAGAAAACCGGCGTGAATCAGCGCTTGCGCTGTGTTTCGCCGAGTGAGTGAGTTTACCGGAGGCCCAATCTCCTACCCTATTCCCTTCCCTACCCTCCCCTATTAACCTATTCCCTCTTAAAAGGCCGGCAACGCACCTGCAGCTCTTCTGATGCTGCGAGTGTCCATGGGCAACGGAAGTTGCTTTCCATCAGGTGACCCGTTTGCTCGTTTGCCCCCTTATTACATAAAAAAAGGAGTTTAGAATAGGAAAGAGAATGGAATTGAGGAAACGATATAAAATTGTAGCAGAGAGGAATAAATGTTAATCAGAAGTGAGATACTCGTAGTTACATTCGCAGGTTCAGTCGATAGAGAGGTTTGGAGAACTTTTCAATAATGTGTCGCTACATATTTTACTGAAAGAAGGCAACTTGTCCAACTTATCGCGGGTTTCGCTAGTGATGTGACAGTAATATATTATCGTGTTCATACAATCGTCTTTCGTTTCGTTTCTGATTCTACCCTCAGTTTGATATTACTGTTTAATAAAAAAATCATTAAATTAATTTCTAATTTGTCTTATACGAGAAAATTTCGGGAATCAAGGAGGTGACACAACAGTACTATTTAAAAATGTGTTTATTGCTTTTCGAAGTATTCTTTTTTTTTTTTTTTGCGAAATTTGACACATTTTTCCATACGATGGAACCAATCATTGAAGCAACCATTCCATTCGGAAGTTGGGGTCTCCAAAATGGCCGTTTTGTAGGCGTCCACAGGTTCTTCATGTGATGAAAATCTCTGACCACGCAATTTATTATTTATTTTAGGGAAAGTATAGAAATCATTATGTAGACTTTCAGAAAATATTTGCAAAAATTTATTCTGAATAAAAAATTTTGAGTTTGAGTTTGAGTTTGAATTAGGGCTGTATGGCGGATGGTCTAATAATTCTATGCTCTAAAAACTCTTTTGTTCTGTGCTCGGTGTGAGAACTCGCATTGTCGTGATGGAGGATGATGCGGCGGTTGCAGTTCTCTTTACGGAGTTCAGATACGACCTGTGGCAAACAAATGCTAGCATACCATTCTGCATTAACCGTTATTTGTCCCTCAAGAGGAATAGTCGCAATATGGCCGGTTTCGGAGACAAACGTGGCCACCATTTTTTTTTTTGCAACACTCCATGAACGAACCATTTTTGTTGGCTTTAACAACTCATTTTCGAACACTCAAACTCGTGACTGGTTTTTAGTTTCGGGTTCGTACGCGTATATCCAGGATTCATCACCTGATACGATGTTGTATACAGCATTTGAGGATCCTGCGTGGAATCTTTCGAGAGTTCTGACGCACCAAGTAACGCGAGCCGCTTTTTGCTCTTCACAGAGCAAATGCGGTATCCATCGGGAAAATAACTTTTTTAAGCCTAATTGTTCATGCAATATTATTTGTATTTGACTGATGCCAATGTCTAAAGTTGCCTGAATTTCGCGGTATGTCACATGTCGATCTTTCTCAACCAGCTTACGCACAGCATCAACGTTTTCTTGGGTGACTGCAGTTTTTGGACGACCTTGACGGGGATCATCACTGAGCCTGACACGTCCACGTTGAAATTCAGCAAACCAGCGATAAATTGTGGTTTTGGATGGGGCTTCATCACCAAATGCAGAAATAATCCGATCAACACACTGTTTTTGTGTTAAACCACTTCGAAAGTCATAATAAATCATCGCTCTAGAATTTTCTCGACTCAATTCCATTTTCTCAACGACTAAACAAGTCTGACAAGACCTTGTGACAAGACCGAGAATCTTTTTTTAAATAAATAAATGCTATTTGATTTTTAAAACCAAGGAGTTTTCAATTAAAAAGATTTTAATATGACAGGAATAGTGGAAGTATTCCATTCCCGATATTTTTAGTACAGTCTATGTAATGTTAAATATTACAAAATATGTTTCGTTTAAAAATATAACATGTTTTATTTTTAATGATGAAATAGTTTTAAATTGTGTAATTTTAATCACACATTTATTGCATACACATATTTTATGGCTTTTGTATTAGGTATTTGTTAAATAATACCAGATATTGTTAAACATAGTATTATTTCATGAAATTGAACTTACATTTCCATTTTATTATAACCAGTGATTATTTGATCAGTAATAGCGTCATAATAATAATTATTGAGATTTAAAAGATAATACGATTGAGGCCCGATTTGAAAAAGCCAATAACCAAAAATATGCAGAAAAAACCTATTTTTTTCCTTTAACATTAATTCCTTTTTTATGTTTTATTCTACGAAAATTAAAACATAATTTCTATGTGATTGTAGTCTACGTGTTTAGTTATCAAATGCGACCTTACAGAAATGTTCATAGGATATTTACATGAGAAGTACCTATTAGAGCCCGAGTAAAAGATATAAAATGGTTGCCATTTCGTAATCATGGGGAAGAGAAAAAAATTTGAGTCATTTCTTCGATAAAAAAGCCATATAATTTCATAATATTCAAGGATCGGACTCCGGTGTCCTTCCTAAAGCGGCCCATTCACGGCAGTCCGCTTTGCCGTCCGGCGGCTTATGTAGGATAGTAAAATATGGTGTCGCAGGCCTACCGATTCACTATCCTGCATAAACCAGCGGACGGCACGGCGGACTGCCATGCAGGATAGTGAATGGGCCCTTTTAGGATACTTATCATAAAACCGAAATCGCCGTATTATGTTTCCATGTAAATTTTAAGGAGTTCCCTGGATTACTCATGTATTCCATCATCAGGTCACCACTTTTGTGAACATAAAATAAATGTACAAATACATGGTACCAAATTGGGTAAAACATATATTTTTTTAATCTGTTCACAAACGGCGGAGTAATCGTTGAACATACAAAAAAAATCCACAGCCGAATATATTCTAACCTCCTCATTTTTGGAAGTCGGTTAAAAATACGATAATATATATTTATCCACTATCGCGAACGCCCTTGCTGTTTCGGTGAAAACAAATTCAGGACGAACTCGGTCCAAATCTTTGGGAATAAACCTCACTTATTTATCGCGTAGTCACGAACAAAATTAATGGAACAATCTTCGGAACCTCTTCAATCTCGCTAAGCAACTTCACGTCGACTTTCATTTATTTGTATTGAGACGAGTTCATCTACTTAAATCATCATACAAATAAAGACCCTCGCTTACTTAAGTATCATCGAGGAAATTGATTCCTAGGTAGTTGACAGACCAGCGTCGTTTGGTCGGATCATGCCAATTCAATGTCTGTCGGCTGGGTTTGACGTAACGCGACCAAGCTACGTAGGTCCCCCATCTGCCTAGGTATCAACTTCTGTGATAGTACATTATAATTATTATGCCCTGGCATAATATACTTTAATTCGAAACAGCGTGTTTTTACCAAAGTACTCGTAATAGTATTTTAGTTACGATACTATTTTACTTTATTCCCAATAGACAAGACGTAATACTAAGACATAAAATCCAGAAAATATATCAACCAGCATTCATAATATTAAGTATATCTCAATTTGATAATAATTATTATAGTAAGAAAAATCAGTGTTTTCCACAGGTTAAAAGTAAGTTGATGTTATTCAATTAAAATTGCGACGGAGCAGCTATTCGAGAACAATAATTATTACTCGAAAAACGTTATTTATTGTTATCAATAAGAAAAAACGCGAGAATCTTATTTTTAATTAACCTTCCGAGAACGATAAGGCAGCACGTTGGAAGTTTCCGAACAACAATTTCAATTATTTACAAACCTCTAATTCATTAAAAGAAACTTTTAATTTATTCCCAAAAGGAACGTCTGATTGAAAATTGTTTGCTGTTTTGGAATGCTGCGAATCGTGGGCTGAATTAGCAATTTTCTACGTTTTTAATAAATATAATCGTAAATTCTGACGAGCAATTTACTCGATGTAGCTGATTATGATAATTTTAGTTACGGTTTGAAGCGGAAGGATAGTTTTTATGTACGCGTTACATTTATTTGAAATAAATTAGTTCAGATTACATTCGAGGACAAAGGTTTTTTTTTTATTAAACGGAGCAAACAATCTTTTTTTCTAATTCGTAAGGTAATTTCATAATTGATAAAATTAAGTTTGTAATGGACAACATAATTTAAATCAATTTAATATTATATTTTAACTACAAAAATTACAGTATATTGTACAGTTAGTTTATTATTATAACAAGTTTTGTGAGAGACTGGTACCTAGCCATAGCCTGTCTTTCTGCCCACCAGAATCTCCGAATAAAGTTTATAAAAGATTTAAATCATTATAATTATAACTGCATAGAATAATCGGTCTATCGGAATTTTCCACACGCAAATAATGAGTCTTTTAGAGCACCGAGGGATTTCGTGGTAAGCGATGTCGATCTTAGCTAATACGTTGATGGAAATGTGTTACTAATGCCACTAAAACAATGCAAGTTAACGTGGGAGAGCCATGCTTCGGCACGTATGGGCCGGGTCGACCGGAGAAATACCACGTTCTCACAGAAAACCGGCGTGAAACAGCGCTTGCGCTGTGTTTCGCCGAGTGAGTGAGTTTACCGGAGGCCCAATCCCCTACCCTATTCCCTTCCCTACCCTCCCCTATTCCCTTCCCTTCCCTTCCCTACCCTCCCCTATTCCCTCTTAAAAGGCCGGCAACGCACTTGCAGCTCTTCTGATGCTACGAGTGTCCATGGGCGACGGAAGTTGCTTTCCATCAGGTGACCCGTTTGCTCGTTTGCCCCCTTATTTCATGAAAAAAAAGTGACAAAAGGCTCACACAAAACCAGCGCAAATGATGTATCAATACTTCGGTATCCTCTAAGGCTGCCTTCACATTAAGTCGCCAGTAGTGCGGCAGCCGCGCGACTTCTATACTAAAACGAGCCGACTTAATGTGAAGGCAGCCTAAAGGCGAATTCAAGCTAATAAAGAAAGCGAGAAAATTAACTCGCATTTCAATTCGGTTGAATAATAAAGAGGTTACAAGAAAAATAACCTATTGATTTCTCAACAAATTTGACAACATAGTGGTAGACGTTAATATATAAAAGCTTAAAATATTAGAGCTGCGATCAATTGTTTCGATCCATTGCAGATGAATCGGTTTTATTGCATTATTCTATACTAATAATATTATAAATACGAAAGTATTTCCGCCTGTCTGTTAGCTCTTCACGCCCAAACCGATTTTGCTGAAATTAATTGTATGGAGATATATTATTTTTGTGTCACGGGAAAGGACATATTAGGATACTTTTTATCCAAGAAAAATATACAGTCCGGCGCGATAAACAAATTTTGGCGTCATAATATAGCGTATGTGTTTTATAGCTTTTTCTAATCCATCGTAATTCGCAGTTCAACCTCTAGAGGCCTCGTCTAGGACCTAGACGATCAATTATTGTATTGTCAATATCACGCTTCAATTTTATTGAACATTTTATTTTTATTTTTAGTAATAATTATCGTCAAAGGAAAATTATCATAACAGAAAAAATATGTGTGTCCCATAAAACGGAAGATTTTTCGAGTGTTATTTGTTTTTTCTACCTTGATGTTATAAATTACGTCCACTGAGGCTAAACTGTGCAGGTCTTTGACTGTAGTTAGTTCTAAAAACGTTTCGGGAATCAACGAAACATACATCCGAGGCGGAACTGTCGGGTCAGCAGTTCAGCACTCAGCACATAAATTAATTCCTTAACCGATATTGCAAAAGTTTTCTGGATTATTACTTCGAACCCTTCTTAAATCCCCTCTTTTATGTCTGCAATATTTACTGTCGTTTACTCCAAGAAATTGTTTTTTATTGTTATCCTACAGTTATATAATGGTAGTTTAGTGGTTTTTTGATCTCTTTTTTTACTTTTACGGCTAACGTACTAGGTGTACGGTTAGCCGTAAAAGTGTACTTTTTTTTCTTTTAAAATTACCAAATAATATGTACTGTCAAGAGAGCAGTAAGTAAGGGGTATGGTAAGTGGAGAATTTGGCCGATACAATGAGTTGTGGTTCCGCTGCGGCAGCAGCTGCACTTCTTATAGTTTATGGGCTAACGCTTAACGACACCCACCCCTTCAGGGCACCAAATATTGTTAAGGCGCTATATTGAAAAAAACTGTCCTTTTTGACGTAATACTATAGGACCCTCAGAAATGTTACAAATCTGGTAATAAGATATACAATATATTATCTTCATAGCCTTATCTAGGTTTGAGAAGAACTAGAAACACGATTAATGTATTTTACCTCGATATATTTAATTTTCGAAATGACCTCTTAAAAATACAAATTTTGAAGATTATTTTTAAACGAAAATATATGTATTGTAGGAAATTAGTCTAATTGATAGACACCTTTGCAACTCAAAATCGTATAGAAGCATTTTGCTTAAATGCTCCTAGTTATTTTTTAAATCATTATAATTACGTTTTGTCGCATGTTTTCCGAGCGAGCCGATAGCTTCTGGTCGCAGCGTATTCACGACTTTAAAGTTATATAAATTAAGTATAAAATTGCCCTTGCTGTCTAATTTTTTTGCGATATATTATCGCCTTAAAGTGGTAAAAAAAAGTCCCAAGGAACTTTTTCAACGTGTTGCAACGAGAAAAATATTCCCCGGGCGGGTACCAACTTGTTGGAGAATCCCGCACCCCCTCAGAGGAGGGGGTCTGGCCCATGTATACGGGGGGCGCCACCGCTGCAATGGAGGGAGAGAAGGAGGTCGCGAAGGCGACGGTAGTAGGAACGAGGCAAGCAAACGACGACCTAAGGCTTGACTCACGGATACCGATCGTGCAACGGTTTGAGGATGCGGAAGGTGGTTCACGGGCGGCAACGCCTGGATCCATCAAGAACAGTAAGTTCTTCGGCTCAGAAGAAACTTCGGACGATGGCGAAAGCGGTCATGAGACGACCAACTCTCAGATCGAAAAGGAACAGATAAGACGACACCTGGGAATACTCTTGGACGGAAGGTGGTCCTTTGCAGAACACTTTCGCCGGTTGTCCGAAAAGGTCTCCAGAACAGCTGGAGCCCTCGCGTCGCTCCTCCCGAATCTCGAGGGGCCGAGCATCGGCTGCCGGCGTCTGTACATGGACGTCATCCGGTGCATGGTTATGTACGGCTCGCCGGTCTGGGCTGACCATCTCTCGCCCCAGAACCGGCTTATACTCGGACGAATCCAGAGGGTGATGGCTACGCGGGCAGTGCGTGGCTACCGAACCATATCCAAAGATGCAGCATGCCTGCTCGCGGGAAGCCTACCCTGGGACCTCGATGCTCAAGCCCTCGCCGACGTTTACTGGCGTAGCGCAGCGGTTCGCGCGGAGGGCAGCAACCCTTTACCGGATGCCGTACGTCGATGGAGGAGCTCAGCCAACGGGAGGGCAATGGAGTTGTGGGGGCAACGGTTCGAGGAGCCTACCGTGAGCGTCAACCTAATTGAGGCGATCCGACCCCTATTCAGGGAGTGGACAGAACGAAGGTACGGAGCACTAAGTTTCCGCCTAACACAGATACTGACCGGGCATGGCTGCTTCGGTCGGTATCTGTGTGAGATCGCAGGAAGCGAACCGACCGCAGAATGTCACCATTGCGGTGCGGACTGGGACACGGCCGAGCACACACTCACGACCTGTCCCGCTTGGACGGAACAAAGAGCGGAACCATTGTCCGCCATCGGAGAGGACGCAACGCTCCCAGCGCTCATAAGGGCCATGATGAGGAGCGAAGATGGATGGGCAGCCGTCGAGACGTACGCACACAGCGTAATCACGACGAAGGAGGAAGCGGAGCGCGCGAGGGAGGCGGCGCTCAAACCTCAAAGAAGAAGGCCGAGGCAAAGACGAGTGGTTCGTAATGGCCACGACATCCCGCCTTAGCCTGCGAGCTCGGGGCGGTGGTGTGGGGATGCCGCTGCCCATTGCACCGAGTCCCCGAGAGGGTCGCGATGCGCAACATGTTCCCGCGCATCGCGACATATGAAGAGGAACGGCCCTCTGTTGGGCCCGAGGGGCCATAAAACCCCTTCAACGTAAGGACCTGCGTCGTACAGCAGGTGTCGCCGACCGAGTCCCGGAAGCCATGTTGCAGTTACCGGTCGCACTCGGTCCAGCGTGTTGAGGGAACATCGCAGTGTTTTAGTGGGTAGGGCCGCGGCTCTCACCCGTCGCGGCGAGCCCCACATATCCGCAGCGGGAGTACCCATCCCCTGCGTTGAATTCGTCACAGAATTTCACTGCAAAAAAATAATAGGTAATCTGTTAGTGCCAATTATTTAAATTGTATAAAAAAAGTTTCATACTGTCTTCACTAGATGTCACTGAGGCGCTCCTGTGTCGTGCTATCGCTTGCCCGAATGTTGTTCATATAGTTTTAGTTTCACGATGTATTCAACAGATGGCGCTGAGGTGCTCCTGAATCGCAATATCGCTTGTACGTAGAAGTTTTATATAGTTGTAGTAGGTAGTAACAGACTTCTGTTATGATTGTACTTTGTAAGCAACTGTGAACTGACAACTCAACAGTTAGCTTGGTGTGAGCAGTGAGCATTGAATTTGAATTGACAACATAAATCTATCGAGTCATGAGTGGTAATTGATCTCGTATTGTTATTAAGTTGACCTCCGTCATAGTCCGCGAGTTTATAAGTGGTCGTCGGTGGTAGTGACTATACCACCCTACGCGTCGAATTACTGCGTATATTCTACATAATATCTTATTACAATTTGTTAAGAGTCATACGGCATACCCCAAGGCCCAAATATCAGGTACATAGATAAATTTAAGCAATACATTTAAAAAAATCTAAGTGAACACGTGCTGCAAAATGCTCGCAGCGCGGCATGCCCTGAGTCCTGACATTCCAGTTAGAACTTGAATACGATGTAAATTACGCACGCGCCGCGCGGAGCGCGGCGACGCCTCTGCGGCGCCGACCGCCGTGTATATAAAGTACTAGCTATTGCCCGCGACTTTGTCCGCGTGGACTTCAGCTTATAGCGCGCGGTGTCAACAAAATTGGTGTCAAATTTAAAAGCTTTTTATTAAAACCCTGGTACCCCTTAAAATATCAAAATACCCAAAAATAGCTGTGCAGTGTGCACATAATATTTTTTTAAATTGAGTAAACTTTATTAATACCAAATTTACAGCTTATTTAGCCCCCCATTACACAACTTTAGCTTTACTCATAAACTGTTTATCATTGGTAGGTTTAAGGTTACGTCACTGCATACATAAAGTACTGAGTAGTGAGTTATTTAATTAAGTGAATAACAATCGATATCGAAAGATTCGATAAATTTAGTTCGATATCGACGGGTGAAAGCGGAAGTGGCGTAACTTGAATTTTGGCCAAAATCACTTTTTAATTGATTGTTGTATAAAAAAAAATTCTGCGTCGAATGGTCTATATCTCGTCTTTCTACGATAAATTCTAGTAAAGATACGACCATGGATTTTTACCACCTTTTAGCACAGACCTTAAAAAAAATTGTCGTAACTACACGAAAAACTGCAATTTTTGAATAAAAGATAGATACGACAATGCGTGAGAAATTAGAAAAAGATACGACACAGGTTTTTTAATTCTCTAGTTTGATTTAAATGAGTTACGACATTTTTGTCGCCTAAAATACAACATTTACAAAGATACGACGATTTATTTCATACTAATTTTATAGGTATGAGAAAGTTATTACATTTCAAACACATAATTTTATTCTTAAACCTATACTTACAACCAATTAATATACTTAAGTAATGAGTACAGAGATAAGTAACGCCATTTCATCTCCCTCCTGCCCCTGTATGACACCTTCGCTGACGCACCATATAAGCCGTTCTTAACGCCTTTTAGTAGATTGTTAGCGTCGATTTGAGAAAACGTGTTTGTGTGTATCAATGCACGTTTATTCTGAATGGAACTGAACACGCTTATTCTTAAATGAAGCTTAAAGACGTATAGTGAAATGTTGCATGTATGTGTCCACGTATATTTTTTTCCCCTGAGCATTGCTCTGGACATCTACACACTTATTCTTGTATACATATTTTGTTGATTTTACATGTTTGTAAAGATAAAAGCCCGTATATTTTCTGTTAACAATATCGATTATCGACTCATTTTTGTATGTTTTGCTAATATATTTTTTTATTGATGGTTCAATAAAAAATATTGTTGAGCTATAATTGTTGTTGTTAATAAATATTGAGCTCCTTCGGGTCTATGCGTGGACACACACATAATATAAAATGGAGTACAACCTTGCCTCTACGTCCTTCAAGAGAGAGAGATGTCTCTGTCTGTGAGAGACTCGAGACTCCTTCCGGGAACCCGTACATGGTCTCTGGCAAAGTTATTGAAGGCAATTTCATGCAAGCTACCATCCCTACAAGTGAAAAATGGATCACTAGCCCACGATGCAAAATACAAAACCGATCTTCTGGGCAAGCTCTTTGCGTCAAGCTCGACCCTAGATGACGAGGGATAGAAAACGCCGACCATACCACGATGCACGAGCATCATGTCGGAGTTTCATCAGCGCTCAGTCCTGCGTTCCCTTGATATCCAAAAGCAGAGATGCCTGACGGAATCCCTCCTATTGTGTTAAAAAAGTGCTCTCCAGAGTTGGCTCCGGTCTTAACGCGTCTTTTTCAGTTCTTCTACTCTTCTGGCATTGTCCCGGCTTCTTGGAAGACAGCCTTGGTGTAAAAAGGTGACCGCTCAAATCCTTCCAGCTACAGACCAATCACTATAACCTCCGTCAGCTCGAAGATTATGGAATCCATAATCAATACCCAGCTTTTTCGATACTTGGGCGGCCAGGGACAAACAGTACGGATTCCGAAAGAGTCGCTTGGCTGGTGATCTCTTGGCGTACCTAACTCGTCATTGGGCTCAGGCGATTGAGTCGAAGGGAGAGGCACTGGCTGATAGTTTGGACATTGCAAAGGCCTTTGATCGGGTTCGGCACAAGGCGCTGCTATCAAAGCTTCCATCATATGGGCTCCCCGAGAATTTATGCAAATGGGTCACAAACAAGTTTCTTAGCAGATCATGTTACAGAGCAACGGCATTTATTGCTATGCGGATACATACATATGCGGTACAGTACGCTGCCCTATATACCGGCTTCTCTGATATTTTTCTAGATATAGAGTCGGAACGAACTTGTGTCGAAAATAGAGAATTCACAGGAGAAAGTCTCTGAATGGGGTAGACGTTACTTATTCCAATTCAACCCCACCAATACATAAGTCTGCGCGTTCACCACTAAAAAGTCACCAATGGTCATATTCGTTCATATTCTCCTCGTTTTCAGGGCACCCCTTTAACATTCTCCCCCAGCATTGAAATACTTGGCGTAAACATATCAAGCGAAGTCCAGTTCTGATGTCATCTAGAGGGTGAGGCCAAGTTAGCCTCGAAAAAGCTTGGTGTCCTTAACAGAGCGAGACAGTATTTCAGTCCGGACCAACGACTATACATAACTCTGCAAGGCGCAGGTTCGGCCTCATATGGAATACTCTTCTCATGCCCAGAGGCAGGGGCGCCAAATACCAACTACTCCCTTTGGATCGTATACAATGAAGGGCCGCTCGCATTGTTGACTGCCATAGTGTTTCAAACAGGCTGGACTCCTTGAAAATACGCCGAGATGTAGCTTCACTCTGCATCCTCTATCGGCTTCATGATGTATCACGGGGAGTGCCCTGAGGGATTGTTCAGAATCATACCTCCTGCAATTTTTTGCCATCGTTCCACGCGAAAAATATACCATCCTCATCACCTTGATGAGTGGCAGTCTTCCACCGTGCGATTTTCACGTAACTTTCTGCCGCGTACTGTAAAATTGTGGAATGAACTATCACCAGCAATATTTTCAGACCTATACGACCTGCAAACCTTTAAAAAGATAGCGTATTAGTACCGGATAAGGCCGGCAACGCACCAGCAGCCCTTCTCATGTTGCTAGTGTCCATGGGCAACGGTAGTTACTTTCAATCAGGTGACCCTTGTGCTCGTTTGCCCCCATATCTTATAAAATAAAAAGAATAACTTTAAATTCATGAGCATGAATAAAATATTAGGGCTTAAACCTTTATAAAGTAGAAAAAACAAGAGAAATAAATGTTTTATTACATTAATTTTCATTTTATTATAGTGATTTTATATTTCAACGTTGATTAATGATTAATAAAACAAATTTCCATTCCTTTATTTTCTTATGTTATAAACAAATAATAGTAAATAGTCATATTATTTCTTTTAATTTGTTATAATGACATTCTTTTAAAACAAACAATTCATTTAGTTTAAGATACAGCATTTCATTTTCACAACGTCTGTCGCCGATTTTGCACTTGAACCAAAAGTTGTAAGGCAATTTAATTAAGTAAACAAGATACGGCGAAATGAAATGCGTAAGGGCCTGTTATATTTGAGATACGACAGATCCGTCGCTCAAAAAATTATGCTTTTTTAAGTTATCTATACATTTCCTCTCAAAGATACAACATTTCTGCTGCGTAAAATAGAAATATTTTTTGTCGTAACTTGTTAAAAATCAATGAAATATCAACTTTAGAAAAATTTTAACAAACTCATCGTATAGGTCTTAGATTAATTTAAATACGTTCCAATTTTTAAGTTTCTACCTTAGTAAATATAGAAGTTATGAATTTTTTTAAAAGTTTTTTGGCTCTCCTGTAAAGTTGGATTTTTCAAGTTACGCCACTTCTGCTTTCACCCGTCGATATGGTGCCACATCTTATAGAAAGACTTATGAGCAAGCGATAGCGAGATGTAGGCGACTCTTAGCGCCATCTGTTATAAATTTTTGGAACTAACTTAATTTGAACAAATTTACGCATTTTCACCACCTTACAACCCCTTTTTCCAGTTTGAAAAGTAGCTTATGTCCTTTCTCAGGCTTTAGATTATCTGTGTACAAAATTTCATTACAATCGGTTCAGTAGTTTTGGCGTGAAAGCGAGACAGACAGACAGAGATACTTTCGCATTTATATTATTATATTAGTATAGATAAAAACATAAAGTATGATTATTGATTAGTTCTGATGTGAAGTAAAAATATAAACGCCATCTGTTTTTATATAATAGAACTAAAATGTTCATTGCATTGATATATTTCTGGATGGAATATTATAGGCCAACACGGTACATTCCTTTATTTTAGAGTGCCATCTGTTGTGCAGTAGGAATTCAATTTATATAGATAACTTATAAGATAAGATAGATTGATTATACCAAGTGATAATATTATTAAACAAATATATCTAACGTATTAAAAATTATAATTAAAACATAATAAGTATGATTAATTCTATATATGGTTCTTTGTTACAATGAAGTAAAACATTAAACGCCATCTGTTGTCATGTATTAGAATTAAAATATTCATTACCCATAGGCTCCAACAGTACTACTCCTTTAAAACGCCATCTGTTGTCATATTTTAAAACTGCAGTAGGAATTCATTTTATCGTTATTTTCATGAAAATAAGATATTTTTCCACAACAAAATGTAGCCTATGTCCTTTCTCAGGCTCTACACTATCTGTGTACAAAATTTCATTACAATCGGTTCGGTACTTTTGGCGTGAAAGCGAGACAGACAGACAGACAGAGATACTATCGCATTTATAATATTAGTATGGATAAACATCCTATAATAATTGGTGTTGTTATGTACATAATCATTATTATTGTATCCATACAGTATGCCTTGTACTATTATCTATTTTGTGCTATGCAATATTGGTGACCTTAACACGACGTGGTAATGATGATGATGACGATGATAATGATGATGAATTTGAATTGCATGGTAGCATATGCTTTCTGTTCTTAAAACAACGCCGAAACTCCCAAACGTGTATCTATAAGGAGTCAGGAGTTCTCTCAGCATCTTCGAAACCATGGTATACCTTGACCCAATATTTGACTTTTTGGTAGCATATTCTTAGTACACTTAACATAAAACCAAAATCACCACATATTTCCATATAAATTTCGATGAGTTCCCTCAATTACTCATGGATCCCATCATCAGGTCACCACTTTTGTGAACATGATACCAAATTGGAGTGAAACCTAATACAACAAAACAAAAATTTCGAAAATCGGTTCACAAACGGCGGAGTAATCGATGAACATACAAAAATAAAAAAAATAATAAAAAATATCCACAGCTGAACATATAACCTCCTCGTTTTTTGGAAGTCAGTTAAAAATAGAGGAAAATGTGGAAAAAACGGGGGAAATTATTTGAAATTGCTTATTAAGAACTACTGGAGCAATTTTATGTTATTTGGCACACGATATGAAGAATAGATCACGTGAAGGGTCAATAGGTATTTTTTGCGGAAAAAAGTACGGTTTCCGTGAAATTCCTAAATAACGCGGGCGAAGCCGCGCGGAACATCTAGTAACTTATAACTATGACAACATCTATTCTTTGTCTAACAAGTTTTAGCGGCACGTTTGACGCTAAGATATTTATATGCACCCCTACATATTGTGTTCGTATCTCAATATAGGTCAGGCGAGTCCGGTCGACAGTTGACATTGACAAGGGTTATAAGAGCTGTTGATATTAATTGTATGCTGTTTACACGATACTTAACACATAAATTAATCTGCGAGGGATATTCTCTATGCTCTATATTTACATTTTAATCCTAATGGACATAAACTTAACCTGGCTTACTGATTTCTGAAACCTGGCGCTAGTCCATATGGCTCGTTGCGTTGCGTTGCGTCGTCGCAACGCAAATATTTTGATGCATAGTCGGCTACACGGGCGCTGCGCCTGCGCCATCGTAGCGTTATGGGCGGTGTGCCAAAATGTTTTCGTTTTCGCTTTGTTATAGAATCGCCGATGAAAATGTATGGAATTGACATAAGCGTTCGTTAATATGACGTTGACGTTGACTCGTCTTATGTCAGTTCCATACATTTTGATCGGCGATTCTATAACGAAGCGAAAACGAAAAAGTTTCGGCTAAATGGCCTGTCTCACTTCCATACAAACGGCGCGAAATTGCCGAGATATTAACCTACTATTCTGGATAACAACCTCATTTCAACCTTTTGCCTTGTGTTTAGCGTTCATAATAACTGTCTGCCATCTCGCTTCAATCTGCCAGGGCTGTCAAGCAAGCGGCGGCGCGGCGTAGCGGTCGGGCGACGAGCGCGCGAGTCGCTTAGCCACAGAATACAAAAGTGCTAGCCTATTGATATTTGAGAGTAGTCCAGTGACCGGACGCTTGCGTTTATCACACCTAAGCTCTGGAGTGAAACTTCTGTACCGTAAGGTACTAATTATGTATCCTGTGGCGTTATTACAAATCAGTCTTAGGGTCAATTCAACCGCAACGCAACGAGGCGAGGCGAGGCGCGGTGCGGCATAAATTTGTATCGATTTCGCAACGCTGACGCAACGTGCCGTGTGGACTGTTTCTTAGCCTGAGATCGTAAAATTTTGATTGCATTTATACCTAGATGTTGTGTAATTTTGACTTTTAACATTATTTAAGATATGAATTATACGTAACACTTGTCTTACAAGTTCGCTACGCGCACTGACTAGTTTACTGGACTGAATTTCAGATCTTAGGTGTTATCTACGCAAATACTGATATTGTCATTTTGAGAATTGTAATTCTAAGAGCCTGATTATACATGTACCAGTACCAGTACCTATACCAGTCGAGCACTCGTTTTAACATATTACGGGGTGATAGGCCAATATTATAATATACCAAGCGAGTGCTCGCCCAATGGCACCGTCTTGCCACTCTACTGTGGTGTAATCCTAAAGGAGCATCTTAATAAGTTTCAAGGAGTGATAGACACGCGAGTAAGTACGCGGACTTATGGCTCGACGATCTTAATTGCCTGTGTGTCAGCAAAGAGCCGCGAGCCGCGAGCCTGAGGGCATGGTAATCCAGTGTGAGCGATTCTCGTGTGTCACCGACGCGAGCCGAGTAATTTCGCGAACTTAACACCCGCGTACTTTAAGTTCGTATGTGTGTCACCCCTTTAACGTTAGTTCCTATCACAGGCCACAGCCAAACGCACTCACCAAACACCAATCCCTTTCACATCTCGAGTGACGCTAGTTTGATGGATTACTGGATATATCCAACCACCATTGTTAGTTAAAGCCGTCTTATTCGTCTTGCGGTTATCTTTGCCATCTTCGATAAATCGGCATTTCAATCGAATTTCGTATTACTACCCCTCGTAATAAAGTGTATTATCGCGCGAGATCTGGCGTGACGGATTAAGATACGGGTAGATTGTTCTGTGTACGTCATGTTCGATTGGCAAGACGGACGACGTGGTGGGCTAAGCCTATGTAATGTAGCGCTCGAAACGTTGTTCTATATTCTGTTGTCATTTTTAATAATAATAATATCTATGGACGCTTCACGCCACGTCAGTCTGGCCCCGTGCTAAGTATCTGAAGGACTTGTGTTACGGGTACCAGACAACGGAAATATATTTAATACTTTTATATTATACATTATAATATGTAAGATTTATAATGTATGATACACATATTTAATACACATCCATGTTCCGTCGGCGGGATTCGAACCCGCGACCCCCGGCTTGAGCTACCAACCGCCTACCAATCGAGCCACAGAGATCGTCAAATTTATTTCGGTATTTAAATGTTTAGAGTCGACTGCCAACCGAAGCTATGCACAAACTATTTTTATAGTGTTTTCGTGTGAGCGCAATACACAAAAAATAGGTCAAGTGCGAGTCGGACTTCCGCACGAAGGGTTCCGTACCGTAATAGAGCAAAAATAGGCCAAAAATTTTGTTTTCTGTATGGGAGCCTCCCTTAAATATCATTTTTTCCTATATTGCGAGCTTCTAAATTAAAAACGAAGCTTCAAGCCACTGGACCACATGGCGCTCTCAAGCGCTTTTGTGATGTAGGAAGCTTGTAGAATGCAGATCATTTTATGTCCTAGTAGCCTTATAAGTTACAACCCAGAGAGCGCTACAGTGCCATACGAATGAAGCAATAAAAGCTGTTCTAGGCGCTTGACGTCGACTACGTTCGTCGCATTATTAAAATTTTGCCTTTACTCGTATGAGAAAAGTGCTTAAAAACGTTAATATTCAAAACTTTCATCCTAAGGCCGTGTTTCCGCCTGCAAGCAAATTCGCGGAATTCTTGCGTCAGTTTCTTGCAATATTGTTTAATAAATTTCATACTAATT
Source organism: Lysandra bellargus (assembly GCA_905333045.1). Taxonomy (NCBI): domain Eukaryota; kingdom Metazoa; phylum Arthropoda; class Insecta; order Lepidoptera; family Lycaenidae; genus Lysandra; species Lysandra bellargus. The sequence continues at coordinate 1,329,200 of HG995332.1, read as the reverse complement.
CCTGCAATTGATTGCTGCAAATAAATGTCGTGCGAGAAGCTCGCGGATAATACTATACGAAACTAGACCTTATAACATCTGCGGTGACGCGCAGCGACAACAGTCGCGAATTCTCGCAGACGTGTTTAGACATGCTGTCGCAACTACTCGCAGGAAGCGCTTGACAAATTGTCAACAAATTGTCAAGCGCTTCCTGCGAGTAATTGCTACGGGGCTTACACTTGCAAGCTGCTGTCAGACAGACTGCCAGACACTTTCCACGACAGTTGTCTTGCAGGTTAATTTTGAAGTTTTAACAAATCGCTAGAGACATACTCAATTCAGACCGCAATGCTAGTTAACGCGACACGTAGATGCATTTTAAAACATAGATTTGACAGATTCGCAAGACGTCTCACGCAATTGAAATCTGTCAACTTAGTACGTACACTAGATGATGCCCGCAACTCCGTTGCGTCAAAACTCGTTTATTGACGGGGACCGTACATTTTTGCAGAACAAAAAGTATCCTATGTCCATTCCCGGGACTCAAAGTATCTCCATGCCAAATTTCAACAGAATGGGTTCAGCGGTTTGGGCGAGAAGAGGTAACAGACAGACAGACAGACACACTTTCGCATTAAAATATTAGTATGAATTTAGAAAATATGCATCTACAAGGCCTAAGTATGAAAAAATCATCTTTAGCTGTTTTGACGCGAAAATGGAATAAGCACAAATACAATAATTTATTAATTTCTACGTGCAACAAAAAAAGTGAGAATACTCAAGGGTTTGTGTGCGTGTCTAATATTATAGAGTTCAATGTGAAAGTAGCAGCGCTGAAAGAGTTTTTTTTTTATTATTTGTACGGGCGAATCCATGACATTGAGGTATTTCTCATAGAAACATTAGTCTGTCAAGAAAGTCATGACAGGCGGGAAATTTTTTAAAATGAAATAAAAAATATGAGAACTTTATTAATTCGAGATAAAAATGTGCAAGGTGGCAATATTTAAAATGTAATAAACGTTCTCTGTGAAAATACAAAGAAAAAAATACACCTTTTAAGCGTGATTACGTTTACAAAATTTTCCCGCCTGTCATAACTTTCGTGACGGACTATAGAAGTCAAAATAACTCTTATTTAGCGCTATATAACTCTCTTATAAAAAGGACACATACACACCCTAAAGTATTATCTGGGGGCACACAAGTGCCCCCGCCAAGATGAGCCAAGCGAAGCGCGCAAGGGCACTACCTTTTGTCGAAACGTTTCGTCGTATTTTTGAACTCTCATAACTTTGGTTTGGATAATGCCAGATATTTGAAATTTTTAGGATATAATGACATGAGTGAAGTCATGAAATGCGCAAAGTTTGAATATCGCAGCTATTATACTTTAGATTTTATAGATGTCCAAAACCCACAATTTTGGCACTGACTCAACCTATCATCAAAACTGTTAGGGTGTTCCTGAAGTCTGAGAATGCTGAAAATTGGTATGTAACATACTATTAGTACAGAAACAACAAAAAAATATCAAATCCAACCTAACCTATATCCGTACACTTATAGAGCAAAATTAGGCCAAAAATTGTGTTTTTTGTATGGGAGCCCCCCTTATTTTTTATTTTATTTTAATATTATTATTAAATATTAAAGTAGATATATTATTAAGGACTTGGAGAAAAAATGAAGTACCTACCTGTTGCCATTATTGATATAGGGCAAAATAGGTCAAGAAAATCACGTTTGTTGTATGGGAGCCGCCTTTAAATATTAATTTTATTTTGTTTTTAGTATTTGTTGTTATAGTGGCAACAAATATACATAATATGTGAAAATTTCAACTCTCTAGCTATTATTCTTGAGTTACAGACAGACAGACAGACAGACAGACAGACAGACAGACAGACAGACAGACAGACGGACAGACGGAAGGACAACGAGGTCTTAGTAATAGGTTTCTGTTTTTACCCTATGGTTACGGAACCCTGAAAAATACGTGTTATCCTTGAGAGACCACAGACTCACGGAAAACCGGCGTGAAACGTTATTGGTCATGCTATGAGCTTTGAACTACTCTTCTGTTGTACTTAATAACTTTTATATTAACCGCGACAAAATGGCCAGGCCACCGATTTTGACTAATGTATAGAGTTTTTAGATTCTTCTCGTGCGACTGACACATTACATCAAGTATTTTGCCACGATTTATGTGTAAAATTAGGGTTTTTAGATTTAGGGCTGAGTGTGTAAGGTTTGAAACTTGGCTCTACATGAGATCTCACTACTTTTTGACACCTCGAACTATTATGTTCTCATCTTGGCAGCATTTTTACATGAAAATGTTTTTTGCTGCGATCAGATTTATCAGTTTGTTTTAAAAATAGAATAAGTAGATACATCTGATTTTTTAAAATTAAATAAGGGGGCAAACGAGCAAACGGGTCACCTGATGATAAGCAACTACCGTCGCCCATGGACACTCGAACATCAGAAGAGCTGCGTGTGCATTGTAATCTAACATCAGAAGAATATAATATTGGAATAAAAGACCTTTATTATTAGATATTAATTAAAAGTAGATTTAAATCGGATTCTCATTTATTTTGTACTTAATTAATATTTAATTTTATTGGACATGCCACTTATTTATTCTATTTATAGGATTGCTATTGTTCAATTCAATTAGGTATTCAAAATAAAGAAATAACGAAACATTCTTCAGCAATGCGTTCATAATGATTAATGAGCTTATAATAATGAAAACCATAAAAATAGTTTTACAGAAATAGCCCCACAGCTTACCTTGTCAAGGAATGTTATAATAAAAATATATTTATACGTGATTTTCGGCCAATAACTGAATAGCGATGTTATTAATTATGAAATGAAGAATACTATTTTCGTCTTCAATTTTCGTCATCTTCTTTCATTCAACTTTCGTTTTGGCGCATTCAATAATTGAATGCGTCAAAGAACGCATCGCCAACTGTAATTTTTAATAACAAAGCGAAAGTTTTGGACGGTCAGAAGGCATGCGTCGCGGGCATGCCTCACGTTCGCTGTTGACTGCGCTATAACGCATGCCCTTGACGAACAGAAAAAGGCACAGTGTGGATAAAGCTAATGACCTGTCAATTTTCATGCGAGAGACAGAGATGTGAAATGTTCACTCGGTAGCGTGGATACATTTTTTGTTTGTTAGAGGAAAAATAAATATTATGGGAAATCTAGATGTCAGAACGAAAAATTAAATCTTACAAGCTTTGGATTTTTGTAAAAGGTATCAAATTAAAAAAATATTTAAAGTATAGCTTGTACATTAATTTAGTTAGAACTGTTTAAAGTTCCTGGAAGATGTGACTTTGGTTTTTTTTTTTTCATCCAGTAGGAGTACATTCTTTTATTATTTAAAATAAAAAGCTTTTCCAAATATAATAAAAAATCACACAATATAATATTTTTTGTTCCAATCAATGAAATACATACGTTTAGAAAACTGCACAAAGATGTCGAATTAGCAATCTTTATGTGTGGTCCCTACAATCCTTAAGTAAGTTTATTTGTCTTTTTGCGAATTACTTTTCGAAAGCTAATAAAATTTTTAATTAAATTTTAATCGAAGCCAAACGATAAAATATTTTTAAATTATTTTATCGCTTCTTATTATGCAAAAATATGCATTTTGTGCACACAGATTGTAATGTACCTTTTTTTAATAATAAGCAAAAAAAAATGTTAAGGAAATTATTTTTAAGATTGAAACTGCTATCAATTTGCCAAATTCACAAAGCCATAATATTAAAACATGTGATATATCATAATTAAACAAATAAACATCATAACATGGAGGGCATAGAATATATTATTCTTATTAATTATTACGTTGTTTAATATTTTATAAAATACTAGCTGTCCCAGCAAACGTTTCTTTGCCATATTATATTAAGTATATCGCCCGTTTTATTTTATTGAATTAGTGACTAAAATATATCACCATGGCAACGTCCATCGCTATCCCGTGACCCGCGTCGCATAAACAATGGTCGCTCTTTACAGACAAATAATTAGCAATAAATTAAAATTGCGACTATAATTTGAGATTTAAACTATCCTATCTCTCAAGTTGGATCGAACTGCACATGGTGTGGGAATTTTATTATAATCGGTTAAGTGGTTTAGGAGTCCATTGAGGACAAACATTGTGACACGAGATTTATATATATTAAGACTTCTTCGTAATGTATGTTTTATTAGGGTTCTGTACCCTGATTATCGATCAGGGGATCCTATTACTGAGACTTCGATGTCTGTTCGTCTGTCCGTATGACCGTCTGTCCGTCTGTCCGGCTGTCCGTCTGTCCCGCTTTCCATCTGTCCAGCTGTCCGTCTGTCCGGCTGTCCGTTTGTCCGGCTGTCCGTCTGTCCGTCTGTCTGTCTCCAGGCTGTAGGTATCTCAAGAACCGCTATAGCTAGACTTCTGAAATTTTCACAGATTATGTATTTCTGTTGCCGCTATAACAACAAATACTTAAAACAAAATAAAATTAAAATTAATCTCATACAAAAAACGTGATTTATTTGGCCTTTTTTGCTCCATATCAATAATGACAACAGGTAGGCACAATTTCCTTTATTACTTTTCCTTTATTCCTTTATTACTAGTACTTAAATGTTTAAAAATAATATTAAAATGAAAATAAAAATAAAGGGGGCTCCCGCACAAAAAACACAAATATTGGCCTATTTTTGCTATATAACGGTACGGAACCCTTCGTGCGCGAATCCGACTCGCACTTGGCCGATTTTTATTGTTTTGACATGTATGGCGAAGGAATGCGACCTTCACTGAAAAAATTTAGCAAATGCAATGTTGTGGTATAATCTTAGGACGAGTTCACACTATTTTTTTATTAATAATAAACAATAATATTATATTATTAGAAAATATAAACTTTCAATTTTGTTAGTCTCGCTAAAACTCGAGCACGACTGAACCGATTTGGGTAATTTTATTCGCTGAAGTCCAGGGAAGGTTTTATTAGGATGGATTAAGTGATGTGAAGTTCACCGGGTCATCTAGTAATGTTAATAATAATAGGTAGGTAATTGCTGCAACATAACACCATATAAAACAAATCACGATTAATTATTGCAAAAAATCCAAGCATATATTTTGTATCCTGATATATCCTGAGTCCTTAAATAAGTAATTTAAAGAAGTCTGAAAAATCTTAAAAAAAGAGGGAAAAATGTTCTTTTGTTGTATGATTCTTATGAAATGAATCATATTAAGGAAATTAAAAATATGCAATATGTAACACAAACATTTATTTTAGCTGATCAATTTTAAAAAGTTATCAAGAGACGTTTAAAGCGAACAATATTATTATTATTAATTATTATCAAGAAATATCAACGGAGAAAGACTTTCAAGCCTTAGATTTGCGGATGACATAATTCTATTTGATAATAACTCGTTAAAATTCTAAGAAATGATAAATGAGCTTGACAAACATAGCAAAAAAGTAGGACTTGAAATAAACGTTTCAAAAACAAAAGCAATGACCAACAGAACAGAAGAAACATTATTATTAAATAACAGTCAATCAATTGAATATGTCAAAGAATACACGTATTTAGGCCAAATCATCTCACCTACTAATACAACTGAAAAATATTTAAGGACAAGAATAGAAAAAGCGTGGAAGCAATATTGGGTACATAAAGAAATAATGAAAGACAAAGGAATGAGCACAAAAGTAAAAGGCAAACTTTTTAATACGCCTATACAATCATGCCAGCGAGGCATGGAGAGAAGCATGACATGTAGAAGGAAAATTGACAAAATAAAGCATACTGAAATAAGGAAGCAAACTAAAACAGAGGATGTAACAGTAACAGTAAAAATGCTGAAATGGAGATGGACGGGACATACAGCACGAGAAGAAGAGAAATGGAGCAAAAGCGTTCTCTCTTGGTGCCCTAGGGAAGGAAAGAGACATAGAGGGAGACAATGAAAGAGATGGGAAGACGAAATAGTGAAAGTTGCTGGAAGAACGTGGATGAGGGTAGCACAAGACAGGAAAAACTGGAAAAGATTAGATGAGGCCTTTGCCATGAGGCAGACAGATGAGGAGGACAATTAAATGAAAAACAGTAATTAAAACTTGACATAATATTATATTCTAATATTGCTGAAAAGAAAATTTAAATATGTGTACAAAACTAGCTTAAATAAAATTGCAAAAATAATGATGTATTGATTGTAAACTCTAAAATGAAAATGTAAATTGACAATATTGTAATTTGAAACTTATTATTAGGGACTTAACGCGACTTATTCTATTTCTAGTAGTAATGCTTTTTAAGTCCAGAATAATAAGTTTGAATTATAATGCAACGCGAAAGTTTAAAAGTTAATATTGTAATTTAGCTAGTAATTGATATGTTATTTTTGAAAAACTATTTAATTAATGTTTAATTTAATTAATTGTAACGATTATTGACTTATCTGAATAAATGCTTTGAATTTGAATTTGAATTATCAAGAAAAGAAACTGCCGTACAAGATACTATTTTTATCTTTAAAATTTTATAGAAATTATCCAATTTAAACGCATCTTTACCAGCATCATCGTAATCTATTATCTACTGCTGCCCGAAGCCATCTTTCAGTTGCTACTTCGGAGAGGCAAACGTTCGCAACCATGAGGCAGAGCAAATTGGCGATGGCCGATCCCGTATCCTACAACAAGTACAACACGCTGCAGAAAAGAGACAACAAGAGGTGTCTGAGCGAGAACATACATCGGATTACGTGGCGGGGCGGCGACAGAGTGCTGGACCTCGGAAGCGGGGATGGCAGCTTCACTGCCACTGAGCTGCGGCGGTATCTACCCGATGACGTCAGCGAGCTGGTCGGCTGCGACCGCAGCAGAGAGATGGTGGACTTTGCCAACGAACACTTCGGGGCAGACGACATCAACTTCCGAGTGCTGGAGATCGGGCAGCAGTTGCCGAGCGAATTTGTTAGCACCTTTGATCACGTGTTTGCGTTTTTTTCTCTCCACTGGATCACTGACCAAAGGTATTTTGGCCTCTATTTTTAAAATATTTCAATTTCTATTAATATAGTTTATATTTTGATCTGTACGTACAGAGACATTGCAATTAATCTCAACTGCAAAAAGGAACTACCATCATATACTCGTATGATGGTAGTTCCTTTAAGGGGTGAAGTTTTATGGCCCTCTGCGCGAAAATTCACCTTCCAACATGGATCCTAATTGCATCGTGTCGGGATGTGAATGCATCCCGATGCAATTTCTTTGGGGACGTTTTTCAGATTAGCATTTTCCCAAGTGTACGACATCCTAACAAAGGGTGGGGACTGCTTGATGCTGATCGTTGGCAGAGGCCCGGTGATATACGACGTATACAAGGTGTTCGCACGGTCGTCGAAATGGTGCCGCTGGGTGAACAGGCTGGACGAGGTCCTGCCCCCGTATCATGATTGTGATGTAAGTTATCATACATTTCTGACTATAATTCAGGTCAGAATGTCAGATTTGCACACCATATTCATATCACAACATACTTATCATGTATTTAGCCATTTCTGAGGGTACGGAAGGACGGTACTGAGGGATGGTTTTGATTTGGATTCAAAAATCTGCTTCGAAGTTATTCAATAAATTCAACGCTAACTTGATCACAATGCGCTAACCAATAGCAGCATGGTATTTGTTTCTGAATTTGAGCCCAACGAAATTAGTCAAAACTTGATTATGTTCTTTACAGGACCCAGAAGAAAAAATAAGAAAAATCACAAAAGAGGTCGGCTTTAAAGATGTCGTCGTTCAATGTAACAAATCGTCTTATAAATACGACTGCGTGGAACATTTTAAGGGTACATTTTATAATGATTTTTTTTGCCCAACATTATTTATTTATTTATTCACCAACAGAATTAAATTTACTCCAATGCAAAATAAAACAGCGAAGTTTTTATGGATTAAAATAATATGTGAAATGCAACATGCCGCATGCGCTATTGTCATATCGTGTCGTTAAAGATAGAGGCCATGCTTCTCAATCCGACGATAATAATAGGTATTAAATCAAAAATCGAAATATTTTTTTTATTTCCAAATAGGTTAACAAATGTAACACTTTTAAAACGTCGAGTCTACATGAGGCCTACCACTGCACCGGTTCGGGAACTAACCCGGCGAGAAGAACCGGCGTAAGAAACTCGCGCGGGTAAATATATTAAACGATAGACAATTTAGAGATCTTGCATCTTATTGCGTCTTTGAAGATATTATAAAATAAAGAAAGCTTTCTATACCTTATTGTTAGCTAATATATTACGTGTCTACAAGGATTTTTAGAGGCCCATGTGTTCTCTCTATATTTTAATTCATCGGAATCAAACGTGCCTTAAGGCGACGCCTTGATAATTTGGCTGTAGCGATGCCGATTTTTCTCAGCAATGACTAAAGCTAAGAAACTAAAGTTCATTGTCAGTATTTATCATGTCTTTGTCTTTGAATTGCCCATAGCATAACACGATTGAACAACTTTTATAACACAGAATTATCAATCGAAAAGACCTCTGTAAAAAAAGGGATTCCTATTTTTCCAACAGAGGAGAGTGATTTAAGGTTCCAAAATTTGTACATAAATTGGTTGAAGCATACACTTTAATATGTGCATAGCTTATATGAAATGTATTTATGGTTTTTAAATTACGCGACAAAAACCATTTTGTCGCTTACGCCCTTTCCATTTTTTGCTGTTCCATTGCTTGTTTTCTATGAGAGGCCGGCCCGGCCTCTCATAGAAAACAATCAATCTAAAACATGTCCAACACGGTTTCTTACTTTAACGCGACGTCACCTTAAGATATTAAGCAAATTATTTTTTGATTTCCAGGCATGATTGTCGCTATTGACCCTTTTAAAATACCCGAGGAGCTTTGTGAGGAGTACTTGGAGGAGTTTGTAAGGGTGGCTATGGAGCAACGGTACATCACCGACGACCTGACCATTACCTATACTACCTATACATTCTTCGGCCGTAAATGATAATAAAGAATAATAAATTATCTTATCGAAGAGTTTTTAATTATTTCATAAATGTTTATTACTGAATATAACTTCTTAATGTTTTTAAATGACGAAATAAACTTATACACTTATGTCTACAAGGTGTAACAAAACTAAGTGAAAATACTTTACGATGTGTACGTGTTCCTTGTAGAGAGTTCACTGTGAAAGTAGCAGCGCTGAAATACAATTTTTTTACTTGTATCATGTATGGGTAAGCGCCCGAGCGTAATGAGTTTACCCATACAAAAGTGAAAAAAAAAATTCAGCGCTGCTACTTTCACAGCGAACTCTCTACGAGGGACACATACACACCCTAAAGTATTATCGTATACTTCAGTACAAATTCGTGTTTTTCTGAAATCTGTCAGAAAAGGTCAAAATCACTATAATATTATGTTTCCAAAAAGAGTTCCCTCGGTTTCTCATAAAACTCATTATCAGATCACCACTTTTGTGAAAATTGGTCTAAAAGCGGCTTTCCAAAAAATATAAAAAAGTTAAATATATTATATCCACCTCCTTTTTTTAGATCAGTTAAAAAGTAGCCTCAATTAATTCTTATTACAACAGCTATCTGCCAATAAAAGTCCCGTTAAAATAGGTCCAGCCATTTTAGAGACAAACAGACAGACATACAGACAGACAATAATTATAAAAAATGGTATTTTTAACCCCCGACAAAAAAGAGGGAACCTTTTTGAAGTCGGTCAAAAATATTTTTATGGTATAGCGTATGTATTCATAGAATATAATCTGATGGACAGACTAATGGTATATTATGTCATACGACGGTATATTATATTATTATAATGTACCCATAGTAATAATCTGGCGACAACGGAATTTGTAAAATCCATATCCATACTAATATTATAAATGCGAAAGTGTGTCTGTCTGTCTGTCTGTTACCTCTTCACGCCCAAACCGCTGAACCGATTTTGCTGAAATTTGGTACAGAGATACTTTGAGTCCCGGAAAAGGACATAGGATACTTTTTATCCCGGAAAAATGTACGGTTCCCACGCGATAAACGAATTTTGGCGCAACGGAGTTGCGGGCGTCATCTAGTTAATTAATATTTTTAAACAGAGAATCTAAACAGACGTCCCAAGTAAATAATGTAGAAATAATTTTTTATATAAAACTATAAGATAATTCTTCATCTTCAAATATGTTGTATTTTGAATTAACTAAAATTTCAGTTATTTTTCACTACTTAATCTTCATAATTTTAAGGTCAAAAATTGTGCGAAACTCTTTAATTTGATACAATAATTTTTGCTAACAGTACGACTTACGAGTAACACGGCTATACGCTTGTTGTCACGTTATCGTCTCTCTCATTCCATATATCCGTAACCATACTAATATAATGGCGCATTTTCACTGGTCGACAGGGCCCGCATGCGGGGTGCGGCAGATTTCTAAAATGCATGCCACGACCAATCAAAATGCGCCATTAGTTGTCATAGACTCCCCGTATGCTGTATACCGCACGAGTTAACGACTAATGAAAATGCGCCCTAAGAAATGCGAAAGTGTGTGTTATCTGTCTGTCCGTCTGAAAAATGTACGGTTTCCACGGAATAAACGAATTTAGTACGAACGAATCTAGTATTAAATAACATCACTCGAATGCAGTGAAAGAAACTTTAATTTATACTTTTTATTTCAGCTTTAAAATGAATACTGAGGAATTTCAGGGCGAACCGCTTTGATAGCGAACTTTTGAATTTTTCTCTCACACAAAGGCAAGGTAAAGCTGAAGTTTAGTTTTGTACTCCGACTCTGAATACAATGGTACCACTTGGATACTAATTTTTTAACATCGAAATGAGGTGAAATGAAATGGTCGTTATTTTATCCGCGTGCTTTGCAAAAATTAAACCGATTCGGTTATTTGATACCAACAGCTGCTGCTGCTTTGATACAGTTTCGATGCAGTGCGGCCATATAGTATTCTCTCATAGGTCAAATAAATTCCAAATAAGTAATTTTTGAAGTTTTAACCAATCAAAATGCATTTGACTTTGGTTTGACATCACACATTACCCCGACCCCACTCAATCCAACTCACAGCATGGCATGGAAATGTAAGTTATATTATGTTAGGACCATAGACTTATAATATATCCCACCAAAAACATACCTGTTAAAAATGGGGCCAAGTTCCTATTGGTTAATTATTCGCCTTAAATAATCATCATCATGAACAGCCTGATCCTTAATACTTCTAAATTTGAACTTGGCAGGTTGATTTGATTACATAAATACCAATATTACATTTAATTATGCAATTAATCAAATGCTACGTATATAATAAAAACCTGCCAAGTTCCAATTTAGAAGTATTAAGGATCAGGCTGTTCATGATGATGATAATGATCGATTTTGAAGTGTATCTAAACTTGGCATTGGATTGGATTTCAACTCTTTTTTAAGGCCAATAGGAACTTGGCCCCATTTTTAACAGGTATGTTTTTGGTGGGATTTCAATACTTTTTTTTCGAGAAATCGTACGGTCTATTTTTATAGTGCCACACCCGCATGTATTGTTAATCCGAGTCATTCTGCGTTTCAAAGTAACTTTGCTAGCGCCATCTATTGAAAGTATTCTATAAACAATATTTTCGATAGATGGCGCTAGTGGTATTTGTTAACCTATCAATAGAAGCGAAATTTTTAAGGTAGCAGTATTTATTTATAAGCTATACAGTGTGCATTATACATGACAATATTTTTAAGCCCTTCTCTCCTCCTCCCACACGTATTCACTGTTACATAAGAAATTTTTCCTAAAATTTGTAGATGAGCCGACTCACGCTTGACCGATTTCTTAAAGTTCACAATTTTTTTGTTAATCTACATATAAAACCCAACCGTTGTGCCAAATTTCATAGCGCTAGGACAATTGGAAGTGGCCTAGAGGTTTTGATTACCGGTCAGTAAGTGAGTGAGTGCCAAAATTAGCTATTTTTACAAGGACATATTTCAGGATGTAACAACGCTATATTATCTATGAAATTTGGTATATTGCGTAAGTACTAGTACATGATTACGTACGTATAATTTTATCTTTGTACTTGCAATAGTTACTGAGATACAGGGGGGTCAAAAGTGCGTCGAAACCGTTCGTCCGTGCACTATTTACAATAGTGCACAGCATGCGCGCGGCCTGCTGGAACTTGGCGGCGCACGGCCGTGCGCTTTGATACTGTTAGGACACAGGAGTTGTCAACTCACACCACGTGGAGAGAAAGTTGGCGACTCGTCGTCAACGAGTTATTTGCAAGTTAGTTAATTAACTCCTGTGTGTCACGACATAAGGTAAAAATTTAACGCCATACTTGCTCGGTGAGATAAGAAATCTTATGTAACACCAAGTAATACTCAAGGGATGGAAGAAAGTACGTGTATTACATGTATTATATGATGCGACGCTCGACATGTTCCAAACGGATATAAATGTTTTAAAAGCGGGTCTCGTAAAGGTGGCTTTCACGCAACGCAAAGAGTTTAAGATAGTATTATGAGAAACTAGATGTAGCCCGCAACTTCGTTACCCAAAATATTGCTTATCATGCAAGATCCGTACATTTTTTCGGGACATAATAATTAGTCTTTTCTCCGCGATTTGAGGTGTCCTTTTTCTATATATCATCAAAATCAGATCTAATGCACCGTTTCTATGCTTGCCAAGGCTTGGCAAGCGTCCACGAGGCACAAGCTTCTACAAATCTCGCTCGGCATTTGGAAATCGTTAACACGCTTGTGAATGCGTCAGTGTATTACGTACATAGAGGCATGGCAGATAAGACACCGAACTTGTGAACTTGTGATTTGTGAACCGCGAGATCACAGCGGCTACCGCAAGCGCTTGCCGCAAGCGCTCTTTAATGTGTCCAAAAACCGACACTACACCGGATCGGATACAAGCGTCCACAAGCTAACGCAAGCCAAGCCAGATACTCTCTTTATGCTACGTTTTGATGCTTGCCGAGCCACGGCAAGCCTCCACAAGCCCGAGTATCGGGAGTAATGTCGGTTTTTGGACAGAGATCAAAGGGCATGTACGTAATACACTGACGCGTTCACGAGCGTGTAAACGATTTCCAAATGCCGAGCCGAGATTTGTAAAAGCTTGTGCCTCGTGGACGCTTGCCAAGCCTCGGCAAGCATAGAAACGCTGCATTAGATCTGATTTTGATGATATATAGAAAAAGGACACCTCAAGTCGCGGAGAAAAGACTAATTATTATGTCCCGAAAAAATGTACGGATCTTGCATGATAAGCAATATTCTGGCTTGTGGAGGCTTGCCGTGGCTCGGAAAGCATCAAAACGTAGCATTACACGTTTGTACTTGTGGACGCTGGTCAAGCCTTGGCAAGCATAGAAACGCAGCATTACACACAGAATTTCCTGCACTTACATTGTAATAAGTTACTAAAATCATCAGCTTGAAGGCATAAAATATTATAAATTAAGGCGCTATAAAAAACTGTCCTTTTTGACGTAATACTATAGGACCCTCAGAAATGTTACAAATCTGGTAATGAGATATACATATCTTCATAGCCTTATCTAGGTTTGAGAAGAACTAGAAACACGATTAATGTATTTTGCCTCGATACATTTAATTTTCGAAATGACCTCTTAAAAATACGAAATTTGAAAATTATTTTTAAACGAAAATAGATGTATTGTAGGAAATTAGTCTAATTGATAGACACCTTTGCAACTCAAAATCGTATAGAAGCATTTTGCTTAAATGCTACTAGTTATTTTTTAAATGATTATAAATACGTTTTTTCGCATGTTTTCCGAGCGAGCCGATAGCTTCTGGCCGCAGCGTATTCACGACTTTATAGTCATACAAATTAAGTATAAAATTGCCCTTGCGGTAAAATTACTTTCGATATAGCGCCTTAATAGGAAGTTCCTTTTCACTATATTTATAAAATAAAACTATTATAGGGGACGCAAGCGCTACAAAATACCCATTGGCCCGATTAGAATATAAATTGAAGCAGATGTAATTAAAGGGTTCATTTTAACTTTCACGGTTGTCATCAAACAAAGAAATACAAACGGCATGCAAATTCCCCCACAATTTCACCTAGTTTTGAGCCCCACGTAGTAATGACCGAAGGTCGAGTTTAAGCCGACGCGACGCCGAAGCCGAAACCGAATGTTCAAAATTTTTAATAGATTATAATGTTCCAGGATGTGACTAAAAGTTACAAACTTTGTTGGTATAATTTTAATTATATTTCTTTAAACTAACAGTACAACATTAAATTAAAACATAATTAATCATCATAAAATTTTAAAACGACATTTTGGTAACAGTTTGTTGAATTTCAAAGTTTGTTTTGTTGAACCTGGGCATAGCTTCGGCTTGGGCTATGATAATATTTTAATAGAAGATGAAGCTTCAAAATATGGACACTATCGCAAACTTCACCGAAGTGTTTCCTTTGCAGCTAAGATTGCCACCCTATGACATAAAAATAAAACAAACACTAATATTGAACCTTCAATATCGCCATTTCAGACTAAACTTTCGGCTTAGCATAGCTTTGGCCGAAGCCGAAATCGGAGTTTTAGTCAGACACTAGTCGCACGTATTCTGCAAGAGCTTTCTAACTGTTTCAGAATTCAAGTCGCCTTTCAAATCCTATGTTTGACGGTTAAACACGCCGCATTGACGATTAAAAGGAACTTTGATACTGGAAGTGAAATGTGTTTGCTTTAAAAGTGCAGTGGCGTTTCCAGATAACACTAATGTAATGTTTCATTTGTGCAACGAGCAATTGTTGATTTTTCGAATATGATTTAGGTTCTTTTCTTCAATTAAATTTCTCTCATAACCATAATCATTTATGACACCAGAATAATTATTCTTGCGTAAGCTTATAATTATTGCGACAATTAATTAAAAATGACACTTCGATGCGTTAGCAGACCCTAGAGTCTAGGGCCTAGGCCCTAGACGATCAATTTTGTTGCGCAATATCACACACGATATTTATTGAACAACTTATTTGACAATAAGATTGAAAGGCGTTCAATACTAACCATACGGTCAATAACATTGCACAACACGTGATATTGCGCAAAAAATTGATCGTCTAGGGCCTAGGCCCTAGACTCTAGGGGCCCGCTTATGTAAGATCCCATACATTTTTGACATCAAACTTCACTATCGAAACTGGCGAATGCAATGACTAAGCACTCTGTACTGCACTTCCTGAATCTCCTTAGCTGGTGGTCCGAGACAAATTCACGCGCAATCTCCTGTCTGATCTCTCGGCTTCGTCGCTACTATCATAAATCACGCGAGATCCAGCTCGTATCAATCATCCCGAAAGCCTTTTATAATATCGGTCGAGACGATCGCAAAAACTCCATATTTACATAAAAGAATCCACAGATCGTATTATGTAAATGAAATCACGCAGAAATCTTTAATATCATATCCGAGATTGGGATCCTCGCAGGAGATTAAATTTTTATTATTTATAAACATTAGTCACAATTTGTGAAAAAAATCCATCTTTAAAATAACGAAAACCGAAGCTTTTGTTAGTAAAGAGGTCACGCTTAAAATTTTAGAGGTACTTTACCCGGTTGATAACCTGTCAGTTGTCACTTGTCACCTTATTAGTGTGGTTTCATTGACCTCCATTAAACAAGTACGCTGGACCTATGATACCCTTTGAAATGACAGCTGTTTTTTGTGCCTATTTGAAGCGGAATCAGCGCCCCAATGCGGGGGAAGAGAACTAAATCTGACGTAAGCATGACGTTTAAAAGACGCCATATTGGCGCTAATAGCAGTAGTGGGAGTACTTGGAACTAATACTAGTTTCTACCACCGTAGTGATAATATTCTCTTTGATTTCTACAACCAATAGCGATTGAGCGGCCATTTGCAAGTTATGTCAGATTTAGTTCTCTTCACCCTCATTGGGGACGCTGATTCCGCTTCAAATAGACACAAAAAACAGCTGGGTGTCTTTATGTCCAGCGTACTTGTATGATGGAAGTCAGTGTGTGGTTGTAACCAATATAATACACAGCAGATCATACCATTTTCATACTAGGAGAGTAAACCGAATTAACGAGTAAGCCGACTCAGAAGAGATCTCGTTTAAATACGTTTGACGTAGTACTATGTCATATCGGCCGGCGCGCGCAGTACTAATGCGTTACGCATTGTGAAACTTGTTGAAAGTGACAATCACGCCCAACTCGCGTGTATTCGCCGATTTGTTTGAAGTCGAGGTACTCCTTAATACTAGTACCATAATATATCCTTTTACTATGCTAGTACATGACGTAATCGCACAAAGTGGTAGACATCATAAATCATAATAATACTTTTATACATGTAACATAATATGAATTTAACGTAGTTCGTTAGGTAACTGACATAAAACTACTAACAAACCAATATTCATATTTTGTAACAAAGGATTACAACGCTATGCGACCATATAAACACTAAATTGACATGAAGGAATAAAAATACCTACTCAAAATTATTATCATACCTAATCAAAATTTGTGTGAACTTTTGTAAATATGGCGTCCGACGCCACTAAGTGATGATACATGAGGATGTTGTGTTCCTTGTAGAGAGTTCACTGTGAAAGTAGCAGCGCTAGAAGGTGAATTTTACCTATTTAGTATTTCCTTTGTATCTTTGAAGACATAATTTTTGTAAATTCTGGTTAAAAAGTAATTTAATCGGAAACGAAATTTTTAATAAGAATATTTCTGAACTCACTGATTCGATTCGTAGCGGTTTTAATTGGTAGCTGTACAATAAAAGAAAACCTCTATTAACTTTTAGTATGACTATTTTAAGAAAACTGTATTTTGAAAAGATAAAACCGACTTCAAAATTGTACGTGTTTGCGCCAAACTCTAGCGCGACGTTGGCAACACTGCAGCGCGTGAGTTTACTCTGCGCTGTCAACTGTCATACGCTAGACGCGCGAGTGACATACAAGACCTTCCCGCCTTAAACCGTGAACGGAGCGCGCTCGTTGAACATACGAAAATCTCATTTCCCCGTGCCTTATCCCGTGTCGCGATCAGCTCAGTGAATACAGTGAAATAAACTAATAGACCACGGTGACAGTGTGAATATCAGCTCGTCTCGTCTCAGCCCGCAGCCGCCAGCATCTCCGCATCAGCAGGTACCCATCTTCCTTTATTATATCCTCTACAACCGTCGTAGGGCTTTCGCCCCTACATTTTCTGGTCCTTCGAGCCAGATGATGTTCGCGCCAAATTCTAGCGCGACGTTGGCAACACTGCAGCGCGTGAGTTTACTCTACGCTGTCAACTGTCATACGCTAGACGCGCGAGTGACATACAAGACCTTCCCGCCTTAAACCGTGAACGGAGCGCGCTCGTTGAACATACGAAAATCTCATTTCCCCGTGCCTTATCCCGTGTCGCGATCAGGTCAGTGAATACAGTGAAATAAACTAATAGACCAAGGTGACAGTGTCGTGTGACCACGGACATCAGCACTTCTCAGCCCACCTACGCAGCCGCCAGCATATCCGCATCAGCAGGTACCCATCTTCCTTTATTATATCCTCTACAACCGTCGTAGGGCTATCGCCCCTACAGTACCTAATTGGGAATTAAAACTCCCTATCTCCTAAACTACTGAACCGATTTTGATGAAACTTGCACTGTTCCCTAAGTTGAACAACACCTAGTATAACAAAAAAAAGAGTTACTGAAATCGGACTTGTAGTTCCGGAGATATGCGAACACAAACATAAAAACATACATTCATGCATACATACATACATACATACACTTTTGAAATTTGGCACATTTGTTCAGACGCTGATATAGACTAACATTTACAAAAACTGGGCAGTTCTGGAAATATTACATACATACGCGTCGAATTGATAACCTCCTTTTTTTGAAGTCGGTTAAAAATAAAAGTACTGATTGCAAAAAAAATATTAGGAATGTTTTCCTTGGACACATAGGTTAATAACATTGATTTCTAAAAATGTTAACGTTAACATAATATATACAATCTTCCAAAAGTATGCAATGTTACCCTTTGCTTTTAAAATATAAAATTATATGCTGTAAATTGAATGATATTAAATATAGACAACTTTAATTTTTTTTACAGATGGGTCTAAAAATAATGTCTGTAACGGCGCTGCATTTTATGACGTACTATCAGAGAAGTTGATTCCTATGCAGATGGCGGACCTTAGTAATTTGGTCGCGTTACGTCAAACCCAGCCGACCGATCACAGCTAACATTGAATTGACATAAGCCAACCACATGACTTAGGTCCGCCATCTGCATAGGAATCAACTTCCCTGATAGTACATAATGACACAATATGTGGATGTGGTATGCAGCCTACCACGTAGGTACACGTACGTAGAGATCAACTACGATAACTTGGCGCGCCCCTCCAAAATTCAAAACGTTTGAAGTGCGTTGTCAAAACGACTTGAAGTGCGTTGTCTTGCGCAGTAGGCTAGTTATGATTAGTTGACCAACAAAACTGAAATATTACGTGTAGTGTGATTAGTTGAATACTTACTACATATGTAAACTCTTTCATAAGGATGTTACTACACACATTGAAACAGTCATTTGGAGGGGCGCGCCATGTTAACCCTTAACCACCTAACGTTGGTCACAGTGACTCCAACGGTTATTGTTTTTTGAATTGGACCCATTTATGCATACCGGACTCAACCCACACGATGATAGTTCTGAGAAAAAGCCGTTTTTATTAAAATTGTGTATTCTTTAAAACTTATTGTTACTTTAAGTAAAGTTAATTTACAATAGTATATTTGGTAATTTATTCTATGCGTACAAACATAAATATGTTAAATATTACTACTATTTCCAACAAAAAATAAACAAAAACAGGAGGGTTCCTTTTAGAAAAACGATATTAGTGTGGGATACATATAATCCAAAGCGAACCATCTCTTTAGATTTATTACACAAGTCAACAGGATTTTCGTGCATGAGATCTGTGCACCTGATTTGGATGTCTAACATCTAATTAGTTATAGAAACAACGATTTTAACTTACAAAATTTGCTTTTAAATAAACTGAGGCCTCATGAACTTTCAAATTTTGAAGAAAGCCGGCATTTTTTTCTTTCGGTTATGTAGTAATAGAATGAAATATATATTCATTATTTTTTAGCTTATATTGTTGCTTATATTCCCAAAAAAATATTGAAATGAAAAAAAAAAAAACATAATTTAGATTTAAAACTTAATATTTTTTTGTATCTAGGTGAGCATATCCTAAATTTATTATCTTGTTGTATGCTTCGGCAGTAAGTACCTACCTGATGTAATGTGGCGCTCCTACTTTTTTCTGGTTTTTAGAGGGATGTTTAAAACTAGATGATGCCTGCAACTCCGTTTCGCCAAAACTCGTTTATCCTGCGGGAACCGTACATTTTTCCGGGATGAATTGTCCTTTCCCGGTACTCAAAGTATCTGCATACCAAATTTCAGCAAAATCGGTTCAGTGGTTTGGGCAGAATTCAGACAGATAGACAGACAGACGGACAGACAGACAGACAGACAGAAACGCCGTTCCTCTAGGCTTATTGGGAGCGGAGTTATGGCTACCTTTGTAAGACATTTGACAGTTGCCAAGCTGTCAATGTCAAAGTTTGAATGCTTGTAACTCGGCAACTGTTTGTCCTGGATATGGGGTTCTTCGGCTTGTTCTTCCTGGATTTTTCCCCTCTATACGATCGTTTTGTTTTTTTGTAAAATTGTTAGATTTGTTAGATAGGGTCGATAAAAGGTCCATTTTGGAATACTTCTGCATTAATAACTCAATTTTGGCAATGGTGTGGATTGAACTCATTTTGCATAAATAGGGTCAATTACTCTGTTACTATGCGAGCGACGTCTTTGTGGCTCTGTGTACTTTTCCCCCCGGCTCTGCAGTACGCGCTGAGCGCTTGACCAGCTTACTTAGTTTGCGCGTTCCAAAATTACAGGTAAATATATTTTGGTTGCGGTCGTGGTGACCGTTGTTAGGTAGTTATGATATTTTTATGAAATTTTTATAAATTGTTTATTGTAGGTTAATAATATCTAGAAAACACCTAAATACTGAGGAATGGTTGCAAGAATCTGATTCGGACACCGAACGCGAGAAGTAAGTGCCGGAACTACCCAATGAAGACTACAGTGATGTTGGACCACTAGTGGACGTGGAAGTTGGTGAGTTGCAACAACGAAATGAAGATGATAGTTCCAATGTTCCAATTGCAAGCTATAGAAATTATTTTGGCAAAAATCGGTAATAACATCGAAAAGGTTGAAGTTAGGAAGACTTGTTCTGATTGGTTGTGATTAAAAAAAAACGTAAAACACATCAAAATTCACATGACGTGACGCTGAAGCGTAAAAAAAAACCAATTTGCGTCGAGTTCTCGCAAAAAATGTGTAAAAAATGTCGCCAAAAATTATTAATGTTTACCACTTGCAATTTTACCGAAAATGTGATTTGAGAGTGCCACTATTATTTTTTGTTAGTAGATCATATATCTTAGTGACGCAAAATACGTAAATAAGTTAAGTTTAAGTTTGTATTTCTTACCGATCTCAGATTTTCAAAAATGCCTTTAATTTTTTTCTAAAATGCTTAATGATCACATGAAATGTTAATTATTATTACTAAAACTAATATTTTTTATAGTTTGTTAAAGTTGATTATAATAAAAAAGTCTAAAGTTTATATCCAATGTGTATTTATTTTCAATTATATTATTATTAACTGCTAAAATTAAAAACAATATTAGGGGTCACCATGACCGCCGTTAGGTGGTAGTGTTACTCAAAAATACGTTAAGTAGCTAAGGGTTAACGTAGTTGATCTCTAATTTAAAATTCAATCCACTTATTTTTGTTAAGTATTTGACTTGATTTGAAACAAATATTTTGAGAATGTCTACAAGTTGACTAACACTTGTACTGACACCTTGTTTTACTCCCGATTTTTAAAACAAAAGTTTAAACAATATTTCCAACGTCGTCAAGAAATAAGAATTGCACCGCAGGCGCTCGTTTAACTTTTAATTATAAAATGCAAACATCTTTAGTCATGGCAATTTGAAACTCAGTAAATCGAAAAACCGAAAAGATAATATCTGCGTGAATATAATAATTCCCAGAGTGCTATAATATAATGTTACCACATATTATGAGAAAATATACATTCTTATAAATTCTTAATAATAGAAAATAAGCTTGTAAAATCGATTTCATTACAAGCATAACTGCTGTGGGCATAAAGTTTACTAGAAAACTAATGGCCGCACTCGGAGAGATAACTAGTAACTATAAGATGACGATGATGAGATAAGTTTATCGCGCGGGAACCGTACATTTTTTTCCAGATAAAAAGCCTATGTCCGTTCCCGGGTCTCAAAGTATCTCCATATCAAATTTCAGCAAAATCGGTTCAGCGGTTCGGGCGTGAAGAGCTACCAGACAGACAGACATACAAACATACTTTCGCATTTATAATATTAGTATGGAAATATGGATTACTAAACGTTGATTTAATTAAGTGTTTGACAGTTAATGTTTGGAACTCATATTAAATTAAAGTTAAATAAACATTAAACATCTCTGAGTACGCCGTTAGAACGTCACCATAATTTTAGGGTTTAAACTTTAGGTTGTGTGAACTGAGTGCAGTTTACACACTAGGTATTTTGCATGCGATCTCACAAAATTCTGTATGCAACAAGGTAGATGAAGATACTGGTTTTATAACAGGTAGTAGGTGAGATATAATCTAGTTTGGATGAAATTTATGCTACGTCACAACATTACAACTTGAATATTCATTATGCTCTCCGGCGATATTTACACCACAATATATATGATATACCGTACATCGACAGTATACCAAACCGCCCGAATACAATAATTGCACACATCATCAAAAGCGCCAAAAGGCTAAAATGTATTAATCTCTTCACTCGTCTTGGCGGTTTTTGTTGTCATTTATTTCGTAGGTCAGTAATCTTTATTTAATTAGTCCGACTCACCAACAGAACGTTATTTGTTACATTTTAAAATTGTGCATGAAATTTTGCTTACAGATAAAATGAGTTCTAATAACAGGTGAAGTACAGCGTGCGTAAGCGACAAGAGATGAAATGTAGTGAATAATATAATAATTATAATAATAGAGTGAATGTGATAATGATAAACGTAAAAATATGTATATGTCAGAGAATCATTATCCTGGTAATCTTTGCTGCCAGCGTTAGGAATTCTAGTGGGCGACATTTTGGGTAAATGCGGACACAAAACACGATAATAATTGTCACTTGTATTCACAAATTTATTGTAAACAGTTACACAACACTATTACAGTACTTTCACACAATTTACTTCAATATTAGAATCATAACACAAATTACAAAACGAGCAGTGAGTTCGGGACACCAATCTTACTTTAGTTAGCACAACACTAGAACCAGCAACGATCCAACTCGATCGACTGCTCACACTCGAATGTGCTCCCCAGACTGTGAACCCCTCTAAAGTAAAAATGGCGCTTCGACCCCACTCAAGGCACACGCGCCCTTTGCTCTGATTGGTCCTTAATCAAATAATTACAATTTAATTCAAACCAAGATATTTAGAGCTAGTAAAAATATGACAAACTAAATTAAATTTAGTTAAGAATTTTATAATGATTACTGAATTTTACAATCATTTTTAAAGCAATATAATCGTGAAGAATCAACACTACAAACATGGCTACTCATGACTTCCTCTGACATTCAGCAATCAGAAAACAGCTAGACACGTATATATATATATATATATATATATATATATATATATATATATATATAACAGAAAAAAAAATGTTTTTTTTTTAATATACCAATAAAACTATAAAATAAAACAAGCATATAAATATAACAAATATACTAATATAACTATACTGTACTGAACAGTAAAAGCCTAATAGTTAATTATTATTATAGTTTCAGGAATATAAAAATATCGGAACAGTCAAATAGTTATTGTATTGAAACATTAAATCTTAAGATAATTGTATTTTATTAAAAAGATAAAACCGACTTAAAATTTTATGTAATTGAGAATTAAAATTCCCTATCTCAAAAACTACTGAACAGATTTTGATTAAACTTGCAGTTTTCCCTAAGTTGAACAATACCTAGTACAATAAAAAAACAATCATTTAGATCGGACTTGTAGTTCCGGAGATATTCATGCACAAACATAAAAACATATATACATACATACACTTTTGAAATTTGGCACATTTATTCAGAAGCTGTTATAGATTAACATATACAAAAACTGGGCAGTTCTGAAAATATTACATACATACGCGTCGAATTGATAACCTTTCTTTTTTTTAAGTCGGATAAAAAGGTACAAGGTAAGCAGAACACAGCTAAGTTACTCTACTTTACGACGTTTACATTGTGATTGCATACAGCGTCCGTGTGGTTTCTCAGTCATGCTTTGTACAAAATCGACAAAATTCCTGCTCGACTAGTTTCAAAATTTGCCTCTGCAATTGGAAAACCTACAATATTTGAATTCGAAAAGAATTGATAGCACCCCAAATGTGGAACATTTAACGGCGCCGCGCTGTTAGACGTTTAAGATAGTGTACCTAATAAAAAAAAAATCACGTATTATGTACCATACAGGAAATTGGTTGGTTGGAAACAGTTGACGGGCTTATAATATTAGGTCCAAAAGGCAGCACGAAACTTCACATAAGTAACAAAATTTGTGCTTATGAAATTCAGAGCCTCGTTAATTTAAGTAATAGTATAGGTTTGTTTAACTGAATTCTAAGGCATATAAGAGTATGTTTTGAACATAAGTAAAAACAGGGATCTGTCGAAACAAACATTATGTTAATCGAGTTTGAAATCGTCTCGACAAAATACTTTTTTGTTCACCTAAAACTCGAAAGATATTCAAATTTAATTTCGCCAGTACAATCGTCTTTTTTCTCTTCACAAAGACATTGAGCTTGGATTAATTAAAAATTAAACAAAAAGGATTATTTTCTTCAAAGAAATTTTAATCAAAGCATTACGGTATTTAATGTTATGCCTATTGAACGACGTTGTTTATCTACGCAACTTATTTATCCGCCATGAATATATTTTAGTCCCTAATTCCTATAGACTTCTTATAAATTATGTACTCATTCACAATTTTGCTATTTATCTTTTGCTTTGTGGTTATTATCATTATTTTTATTTATGAGTGTGCCAGGCTTATATTTACGACCTAAGGAAACTCTGTAATGTGACGTCTTAATACATTTATTGTCTGTTTCTAGGTCTTTGTTTTTTTTTTCTACTATATATTTTTTTTAAACAATCAATAATGTCTGATAAGTGATCATTGATGAAAATTGAATAGTAATTTGAATTACGTAATTTTTTAACCGACAAAAAGAAGATATCAATTCGGCCAATATTATATGTATACGTACCTAATACTTAATTACGTACAATTTTCAAGCTGCTTTTATCTTTTTCAAATACTATTATTTTACTAAAATATAATAATATAATATTTTAAAAAAGATAAAACCAATACTGTATAAAGTTATAAATCAACTAGCGGTTTTTTTGCCATGGACGTAGTGAAAATTGAGAGCGTGAAAGGAAGACTTGCCGTTTGTGGAGTTGTCTTTTTAGATGTAACAACTCCTTTCAGAACCTGCAACTTTCAGACAAACTTCGATAACGAAATTTTGGTTTCCTTCGGTATAACGTTTTAGAGTATGAAAAGTATAAAATGTACGATTTTTGAAGTTATCTCTCTTATGAGATGGCATGGCACACAACATTTTAACCAAATCAGTCCTCCCGTTCAGAGGAGTATGGTAACAAACTAATGTAATTATTTACTCATAGAACTTTTCACAGCTAGTAAAATATAATGTGTAAAGCACATGTAAAGTGCCCTTCGTGAAAATATTCCGTTATATCGTGTTCGAGATAATTAACGTAATAAAAATGCATTAAAAACATTAGTTTTAACGACTTTTATAATAAACAGTAATTATAATAAGTAATAGCGTGATGTTTATTCTTTTTAATCAACATTATTTGCTCGCTATCGAAATGGTTCCTCTATGAGTGATAAATAACTTTATTTTTATGAAAGTATCCTGAATACGTAAATGAAGGTTATAAAAAGCCGTTTCGTAAATAAGAAATAAGGAAAAATTAATGTCAATAATATAAATAAAAAGGCAACATTAATAAAGCTACTAATACTGAGCTTTGCTAAGTATGAAATTTAAATCATCGTTAATATCACACCACACGTATCGATTAGAAAAAGGATCGTCACCGTATCGCCTTTCGCCTCGCCGTCAACCAGGCGTCAACCTAACGTACGCACGTAACTAAAGCGTATCAGTAGCGCCTGCACGTCAACTCGGCTACGGCTAGGCGACGCCTCGCTTACGGCTCGGGGAAGGGGAAAGGGGCAAGGGTGGACGAAGAAAGTACGTAAGCTTGAGTACGGAGAGACGTAAGCACGGGGACGACGAGCCGTAAGCGGGGGGACTGCTAGTCGACCGCGCGTCGCATCCCGGTTCCAAGCCTGTTCCGAGGCGAGGCGATTACATTACGGTTCCGCTTAGTGTGCGTTGCAGTGGGGAGTTTCATACCTACAAACAATATTGAAAGGCTCGAGGCGATACGGTGCCGATCCTTTTCCGAGTTGATATTATGTGTGCTGTGACCTTATGTCGGCGCGAGACCTCAAACCGTTTAGTGTTGTTTACATAATATTATGACTTTTCACCTACTAGCACAGAATATATATTAGTAGTACCAAGTACTACTAGTAGGAATCGTAGCGCAATCGCCTCGCTTCGGAACAAACTCGAAGCGCGCTTGCGGCTCGTCGTCACGTCCCTTTCTGAGTTGATATGTGTGCTGTGACCTGTAGGATCGTCACGATTTGTTTCCGGGTTGATATAATTGTATTTAACTATAATAGGGTATTCGACCAAAACCAAATTTTTGTACCGATACTCCCTTTGCGAACCTTACCTAAGTTTATGCTTAGATCAAAAAGCAAGGTATTTAAAACCACCACTGTTATTAAATCCTGTCCAGAAACAAAATGGAGGCATAGAATAATAGTCGTTAATATTGATTAGGGACCTTTTAACAGGCTTTTACGCGGCCGACGTGAACGTACTGACAAAAATTTAAAAGCCATTAGCCACTGTGTAACGTTATACATATTCCGTTAAAAGTGGACGAATGAACTCACTCTGGTTTGCCCTGGTGCTGCGTATATACTATATTAGTAAAAGTGTGTAAATGGAAGTATGTAAATAATCTATATTTTGTACTTTTTTATAACACAAACGAAGAAAGGACCAATATAAAAAAGACAGCACGTTTATTATTAATTATAATCTATACTTAATATTATAATTAGGAAGAGTTTGATTGTTTGTTTGAACGCGCTAATCTGAGGAACTACTGGTCCGATTTGAAAAATTCTTTTACTGTTGGATAGCCCATTTATAGAGGAAGGCTATAAGCTATATTTTATCACGCTAAAACTAACAGGAGCGAAGAAATAGAGGAAAATGTGGCAAAAACGGGGAGAAATTATTTGAAAGGGCCTTTTTTGAACGCGCTAACCTCAGGAATTACTGGTCCGATTTGAAAAATTCTTTCAGTGTTAAATGGCCCATTGATTGAAAAAGGCCAAAGGCTATATTTGTCACGCAAAGACTAATAGGAACGAAGAAATATAAGAAAATGTGGAAAAAAACGGGGGAAGTTATATAAAAGGGCTTATTTGAACGCACTAATCTCAGGAACTACCGGTCGGATTTGAAAAATTCTTTCAGTATTAGATATCCCATTGGTTAAAAAAGGCTATAGGCTATATTTTATCACGCCAAAACTAATAGTAACGAAGAAATAGAGGAAAATGTGGAAAAAACGGGGGAAATTATATGAAAGGGCTTATTTGAACGCACTTATCTCAGGAACTACTGGTCTGATTTAAACATTATTTCAGTGTTAGATAGCACATGTATTGAAAAAGGCTACAAGTTATATTTTATCACGCTAAGACTAATAGGAGCGAAGAAATAGAGGAAAATGTGGAAAAAAACGGTGGAAATTATATGAAAGGACTTATTCGTTTTCAGTCTAAACCGGACCCTAGACAATCAATATTGTATTGAATGAATTAATGAATGAATGAATGAATGAATTTTGTGTAATATCAGTTATCACGCTTCAAATTATTTACTGAACAGTTTATTTGACAATTAGATTGAAGGCGCGCGATGATCAATATCAGTACCCTAGACGGTCAATAATATTACGAAATATCTGATATTGTGCAATAAAATTGCTCGTCTAGGGGCCCGCTAAGGGCGATATCGTATTTTGCATACACGATCAGAACTGAGTATGATGTATATCACTTACAACTCATAAAAAGTTTCATAATATTATCATTCTAAGAGTTATCAAAAAGTTGTCCGATGAATTTACAATAATAGGTACATGTAATGTGTATTTATAACAGTTCAATTTTCTCTTAAGTTAACTGAATAC
Organism: Lysandra bellargus; assembly: GCA_905333045.1. NCBI lineage: Eukaryota > Metazoa > Arthropoda > Insecta > Lepidoptera > Lycaenidae > Lysandra > Lysandra bellargus. The sequence goes on along the minus strand of HG995332.1, from coordinate 1,301,410 downwards.
AGTGCGTACATTTTCTATATTATGGCTCCTAGACTAAAAAGGTTATGGAAAAAAATATGTAGATACCTTAGCCTATGATAAAATCACTTTAGTTCGTCAGTCACTTAGAAGTTGACAGTGTAAGGCATATTACATAATGCGGCATTAATCTGAGCAATACGATATCAAAGGATACGAAATGCCATCTACTCGTATATTATATCCATTTACTATATTAATTTAAAGTCGCATAATTTGCCGTAACAAAGCGAGATAAGCCGCATCTCCTGCTAATATCTGTTATTAACGATGTGAAAATGCACTACCTACAATGCCAAGCGCAATATTACACGCAATAAGCCATATTCTGTAAAATTTACTGGCATACTTGTTTGATTAAACCACGCTTGTATTGTTATGTACAATAATATTTCAAAATGCACATTTACTAAATAAAAAATGTTTAAACAGTTTAATGTTATCAAATTATGTAATAAATCATATTGTGTGAATAAATTACAGTGAAACCAGGCTAAGCGGGACCTGGCCAAATGAGAAACCTCTATTATTGACTGTTGTAATGAAGTCCCGGCACCATAAATTACCTCTGTTAATGGATTTTTCGAAACTAATTAAATAAGATTTGAATTCTAAGGGCCTGTTTCACCACTTCCTGATAAGGGTAGGCTTATTTGACAGATTCTCCATACTCTATCTGTCAAGTTAAGTGGTGAATAGACTTATCAGGAAGTGGTGAAACAGGCCCTAAGACTTTTTCGATATTTAACTCTAACTCTATAATTGAGACTCTTAAGCTCGTTAACCTATATAACTGGGACAAATTATGATATTTATAACAAGTTTTGACATGTTTGTTTACACACATTTCGCGTCGTCTATTGAGCAATGTGCATGCAATTAGCAATAGACGATGCGATATCAGTATCAGCTGAAAAATTTAAACTTCTATCAGTATGATTGTGGAAAGTCGCGTGATGAACTGTGTAGTGTGTAGGGAGAATAACATACCAAATTCAACCCTGTGTGGAATTATTAAGAACACCGAGGAAATTCGGTCTCTGCGTATTGGTGGAAAAGGAAAACTCAAACGAATAAAAACTTTTAAGATTGAATAACGGCACATAAACTGACCTCTGTGAGTGCCGGCCTCTGTGACACCCATATTTTAAACCTGCTTAATTGGATAACTGGATTATTGGGAGCCCTTAATAATTGGTACAAAAGTCTTGGTCCCTTGAGATCCCAATTAACCAGGTTTCACTGTTTATTATTATACAGTGAAACCTGGTTAATTGGGATCTCAAGGGACCAAGACTTTTGTACCAATTATTAAGGGCTTCCAATAGTTCAGTTATCCAACTAAGCAGGTTTAAAATTATGGGTGTCTCATTTACAGAGGCCGGCACTCATAGAGCTCAATATTTGCCGTTATTTAATTTTAAAAGCTTTTTTATATTTTATTTTTTTGAGTTTTCCTTTTTCCATCAATACCCTGAGACCGAATTTTCTCGTTGCTTTTAATAATTCTACATAGGATTGACTTTGATACTGGTGATTCTCGGACATTTGGACATTTTTTAACACTTTTATCCCTTGTTTTTAGGTCAAGTAGTCTAGTAATAAGGCCGCCATTGTGTCACCTGAATATTTTATCTCTTACTTGTATTCCTTTTGTATCTTTATAAGTGTGCACAATAAAGAATATTTCATTCATTCATTCATTCAAAAACTGAGATAGTACCAACAAAAAAAGCATGCACAATAGACGATGCGAAATGTATGTAAACAAACATGTCAAAACCTGTTACACCTATCATATTTTTTTTAACAGGCTTTGGCCCACCACATATTCCACCACTGTATCTCCTGTGTCGCCAGGATTGACAGCGGTATCCAACCACGAAAACCCTTTGATGTGATCTCAGAGAGCCCGAGGGACATGCTAAAGCTGTCTTGGGACCCGCAACGAATTTAATCAGAAGAAGATAGGAGGATTAGGAAGTATACAGTTTTCTCTCCTCATAAAAAGCGGGAGACAGCACAAAGTTGCAATGACCGAAAGTCAAAGAACTAAAGGGAAAGCACCACGGGAATAATTAATGTTAATTATGACTATTAAGCTAAGCTAAGTTAATGATGGAGTTTGTTGTGTTACACTGTTTCCAGTAATAATTATGACAAAAACGCTTAAAGGCACGGAAGTTCCTTGCGCTGTCCAAGAGATCGTCGTAATATGGAACTCCAGATTTACAAAGTATGTGGTGATTGGAAATTATTCCGTTCCCTTATGACCGCTCATGCCAGAGATTTCACCCGCCCGGAACTGAACGCCAATGAGTGCGCCGAAATTATGACAAACACTTTTATTTACTGTGCTGATGTTGCCTTGGGTCGAAGGCCCCTGAAAAAAGATCAAAATTGTAAATGGTGGAACAATAATCTCATATATCACTATATAACATCAATATCCCATATCAGTGTACTTTGTATTAATGTATTCGTTCCTCGCATTCCTCGCATTGTTTCACGATGCAGGCTCGCCGAAGTCTCTGGATTCGTGGACCGCCTGGAGTTCGTCGGCCTCAGTAACATCGCCGTCAACCGAATGGACTTCAATGTGCTGCTCAGCCGCATGCGCTTCGACGTCTCCCTGCCTGAAGTCAGACTGGCTGTTGGTAACTCCGCTATCCACCTCGTGCTACTCGGCACCAGCGCTGCTGACGCCAACTTCAGAGGAACTGGCTCCGTGCGCCAGATCCGGCTGGCCGGTGAGGTCCGCGTGAACGTCGGCATCATCTCCGGCATCAGCATCCGTAGCCTCGACCTCAACTTCAGCGTTGGCCACCTCGAGTGCGACGTGAACCTGAACATCCTGGGCCTGGACCTGTCCCGCCTGGTCAACACCATCGTCAACGACACCATCCCCGCCTTCCTCGCTAAGTACCGGAACGACATCAACGAGTTGCTCGAGAAGATCGTCTGGGCGGTGATCGACCGAGTGATGTAAGCTGAACCCTGATCTACTACTTAATAACGTGATAATATATTGTTAAGTTTAAGTTTAATCTTACAAACCTTCGGCGAGAGTTTAGGAAAGCTAGACGTATAATTAATAACCTTCGTAAATCGGGAATCGGTCGTTCAAATGACACTTATATATTAAGTTAAAATAACCTTCGTGTTTCAAGGTCACGATACCGCGCCGCCGTTACTTTAGCGAAAAATAATATGTTAAAAAATGCCACGAATAGACTGGATAAGGAGGGCCTGGCCCTGGTCCTGTTTGTACCATGAACTTAAACAAAATAATAGCTCGGCGTCTAATTTTATTTCAAACAATAAAATAAACAACACGTCTTATACTTGTAGCCTAGAGGATACGGCTAAAGCATATCTGAACCTCTTGATTCCAGACGACGAGCCCACTTTAGACGACGAATACCATCGGGCCATTAGAAGTACAATGTTAGACCCCATCAATACACCGCCTTCCGAGATGCCTTCATCCGATGAGTTTATTAAAATAGTAAATCTTTTGCCTATTAAAAAATCTGCGGGCGAGGATAAAATTTCAAACCTAATGATAGAACAAGCCTGTATAGCGGCGAACTCGTCAATTTTACTCGTATATAACAAATGTATCGCGGAAGGTATTTTTCCAAAGGTCTGGCGTATCGGTAGTATAAAATTGATTCCCAAAGCCGGTAATAAACCTTCAGACGATCCAAAATCCTACCGTCCGATCACGCTTCTGCCGTGTTTAGGTAAACTGTTAGAACGCCTTATCGTACCGCGCCTTCTTCCCGGTGGCCCTAGATTTCATAGTCAGCAGTATGGTTTCACCGCCGGGAAATCGACTGTAGATGCGGCCCTAGAAGTCAGGAAAATAGTTAATATCAGAAACAAAATACGTTGTTGCCATTTCACTAGATATATCGGGTGCATTTGATAATGCGTGGTGGCCCATGCTGCTATTAAAGTTAAAAAATAGAAGGTGCTACTCAAACATTTACTACTTGATACGTTCTTACTTTTATAACAGTTTAACTAAGCTTCAACTTGGTCACTGCATTCACGCTAAAACCCTGACGTGCAGCTGTCTACAGGGTTCCGTACTCTCGCCTAAATTGTGGAACGTAGGCTTCGGCGATCTGCTATGCCTCCCTCTACCACCGCTTTGCATACTAGTGGGCTATGCCGATGATGGTTTTCTCATTATTCAGGCTAACTCACGTTCCGAAATTGAAACAAAAGCAAACCAAAGTTTAAACTTAATTTCGGACTGGGGCCACCACAACCGCTTAAATTTTGCCGCGCATAAAACCTACCAAATACTTTTGAAGGGATCCCTCTTGTCGACACCCAGCATTAAACTTAACAATGTTAACGTTAAACGCAAGCAGTCGCTCTGTTATCTCGGGTTTTACTTAGAAAATAAATTTTCGTTTTTAGATCATATAATTCAGACCGGTGAAAAAGCTAAACGTAACTTTTATTCATTTACCAAAATTTCCACTTCAACATGGGGTATCTCATTTAAAACTCTCAAACTAATTTACTCAGCGACATTCCTAGGTACTATATGCTACGTGGCTCCCGTGTAGGCCGACCGAGCAACTATTGGTGCGGCTCGTCGCAAATTATTGCAAAGCCAACGTCTTGCTCTCATATTCCTGTGTAAAGCTTACAGAACCACAAGTACCGAAGCTTTACCCGTACTAGCCGGAGTTTTACCCGTAGACCTTGAAATACAGCGTCGTGCGACTATGTACTACCATAAAAAAAGCATTACTAGCCCGGACTTTTTAAACGCTCGCGATAAACCAAAAATTGCTAGATTGTTTGAACCCTTAGATGATTCAGTACGTTACCTAATGTCCGAATGGCAAACGCGTTGGGATAGCTCCACAAAAGGTCGCCACCTTTATAACTTTTTTCCAGATATACGTCAACGGCTATCCAAACACTGGATGGATATTGATCATTGCGTATCTCAATTCCTGACCGGCCATGGTAATTTTAAAGCCAAACTCTATGGATTTAAATTAGTAGAATCACTCATGTGCGAGTGCTCGACCGAAGGCAACATGTACGAACAAACCGCCCATCACGTTCTTTGGGAGTGTAACCTCTGGCAAAACGAAAGATCTATAATGCTTAACCTATCATAAATTGTCTCACTTATGCAGGTTAATGAGCTACAGAGTTTCAATTATAGAGTTAAATATTGAAAAAATCTTAAAATTCTAATCTCATTTGACCAGGTTCAAAAATTCCATTAACAGAGGTAATTAAATGAAATAGTGCCGGGACTTCATTGCAACTATCAATAATGCCACCTGGATGGCAGAATGTTTAGAACAATATTTTATAATTTGAAGACCTATATGTTATGCACTACATTCTTGCAATAAATATATTTCATTTCATTTCATTTCAATAGAGGTTTCTCATTTGGCGAGGTCCCGTTTAACCAGGTTTCACTGTATTGTGATCATATTTTCATAAATTTTGGATACGGCGGCCAGCTCAAAGTATAATAAAAAGCAAGCAAAAACGTTTGGAATAAGAAAAATTATCCGCTACAAAATTTCCAAATGTCTAAATATTAAACGTATTTGCGTAGCCAAATAAAAAAAAAAAAAACACTAAGATTATTTTTTGTTAATATACCGTGGCGCAGTTGGAAGACACATCTGCTTCAAATTTAATTATCGCGGCTTACGCCCAGTTAACACCAATTGATATGTCAAATGCCTTAACTACACAATTACCACGATCTGATCACCTGCTCCTTCTAATCCCAAGGCGTCCATGCGTGCTTTACAGAGTTGTGAATATAGACCGCACAACTTAAATTTTGCTTGACAAAACTGGAGTGGAAACTTCTATGTATAAAATATTTATAATTATTCTAAAGTTATACCGATTTACCAATAGCGTGGCCACGTGTGCACGTACTTGCGCCACTCACTTAGTGGCCGGGCAGAACGATTTTTAGGTATCTTTGTTAGGGTCAGCCTAACAAATATACAAATTACCCCTTCTATTTTTGCTTACCGATCAATGTGTAAATATGATGGATATGCTCAAATGAAAAACTTCCAATATTCAGTCACGCCGAAAACCTCTGAAGTCATTTGAGGCGCACAATCTATACTAATATTATTATAAAGCGGAAGAGTTTTTTGTTTGTTTGTTTGAACCATAAAGGTAATATACCTATATTAACTTTATGGTTTGAACGCGCTAAGTAGTTCCTGAGATTATCGGACTAGTGTCCGATTTTAAAATATCTTTCAGTGTTAGATAGCCCATTTATCGAGGAAGGCTATAGGCTATATTTTATCACGCTAAGATTAATAGGAGCGAAGAAATAGATTAAAATGTGGAAAAAACGAGGGAAATTATTTGAAAGGGCTAATTTGTACGCGCTAATCTTAGGAACTACTAGTCCGATTTGAAAGATTCTTTCAGTGTTAGGTAACCCATTAATCAAGGAAGGCTAAAAACTATATTTTATTGCGCTAAGACTAATAGGAGAGAAGAGAAATAGAGGAACATAATATTGATGTGGCGGTTGGGGAAAAAGTTTCTTCGCATTTAATACAAAACTTCAAAAGGATTTTTTTAAGTTTATTTACATTTGATTTAAGTATGTAGAATGTAGATGCGTTTTTGTTGGATATATATTTTTTTTCCATCTCGCAGGTAGTGACGTGATCCCATTGCTTTAAAAGTGTTGGGGCCTCTGATCAAAAAACTGCGACAAATGGTTTGAGGAGTCCTATCGCAATGGTAACCTGACACTGCCTAATGAGTTCTGCAGAGACCGAAACAGGTGAAAATCTGAAGGTGTAAGGCCAGGATTATACGTCGGAAGTATTAACACCTCCCAGCCAAACCCTCGTACTTTTTGTTGAGTGGTTAAATCAATGTAAAGCTTAGAGTTATCATGGCGAAAAACCATGCCCCTTTTATTTATTAATTCCAGCGGCTTTCTCTCACTTTTTTGCTTAATCTCATCAGTTTTTCGCAGTATAGTAAAAAAGTCAGTGTGGCGGCCATTTTATGAAAAAAGTTAATTCGCGACAGATCGCGAAAGATCCAACGCAAAGGAGCACCACCTTTAGGTCCACTATGTCTAGAATATATTTTTATAATCGGTTGTCAAAGTAAATAAAAAAGTCAAGCTTATTTTTTATTAACCTATCAACTAAGGACACCGGCGGCCGCGACAACAATAGAATAACAATAGATTTCCAAGAATCCGCGATCGAAGGATTAAAACGATAGAGCTAATTAATCCACGATTAATTTTAATGTAGCTAACGGGCCTTATTTTTAACACGCTTTTTGGGCTGTTTGTATGTAACGAAATCTTTGAGCACGATTTTTACCTATCTCTAGTAGTCTTATTATTTCGAAACTTTGCATACGTAATAGAGTGAGCCAATGACAATGAAATAAATTGTTAAAATTAAAAAATATATAAAAAGTGTGTTTTTTGTTTCTTAAACTATTAATTACTAATTACTAGATAATGCCCGCAGTTGCGGACGTTCAGAGTTCCGTTGCGCTAAAATTAGTTTATCGCGTGGGAACCGTAATTATATTTTCCCGAGATAAAATTATCCTATGTCCTTTCCCGGGACTCAAAGTATCTCCATACCAAATTTCACCAAAAATCATTCAGCCGTTTGGACGTGAAGAGGTTACAGACAGACAGACACACTTTCGCATCTATAATCTTAGTAAAGTATAATAATATTAGTATGGATAAAAAGGTTATGTAAGAAACAGCATAAGGGTACTGATTCTCTAAAACGAGGTAAGGTTCTTCATTAAACGGTTCTCCACCGCGAGTCTCGATTATCTCCGAAGCCGTTCGTCTTGTCGAGACCCTAACGCTGTGTCACCGTGGACCGTGACGGAATCGCACTTTTACTCTTGTTTTTACTTTGTTCGTAACTTATTGGCCTCTTAGCGAATGACTCACTAGGTAAAGAACTTATCTGTAACTTAAAACATCTAGTTTTCGTTTTTATTTAATAGCCGATTTGTGAGGTTTTATTATATAAATTTTATACTTTAAATGGCATTGTTGATTGGTTGATACTTCGATCAATGTTAAGCCGCTTAAGCGCAAGCGAAGATAAATTTTTAAATAGCTTATTTTATTGAAGTATAAGTTTAACTTTAGCGAGCACAAATTATTCTTATTATTATGTTGTTGTTGTTGTCGCATATAACGAAACCATAAGTGTGCATGTCCTATCTGCTGTTTTAATCAAGCTATTTGCTTATTTCTAAAAAGAAATATCTTTTTAGAAATAAGCAGAACCTTTTTTGCCATAATTCTGTGTAAACTTGTAGGTAAATGTTTACTGTGCACAATAAATTATGAATAAAAAAAACTCCTATTAAAAATAAACAGAGTTTACTAAATATATTTACACTGTGCTAATATGCTCACGCTTTAAAGCCCTGTCTGTAATGCGATGGATGATGATACTTTTAACTTTGAAGTTTAATCTATGTTTACACTGTGATTTTACTAACAAAATCAAAACATGTGCTACAGGTAAATTCGCTAGCATTTAAGGGTCCGTATACGAAATTTGCCGATTTCGCTGATTTAACAGACGTGATTTAACAGTTAAAATACAGTACTTCTATAAGTTTTAATGCACAACATGTAAGATCATTTCAATTATAAACTAATGTTGGAGATTTTTTAAATAATTTTTAAATAATCCAACTCAAACCCGCGACAGTTTTGTGATTTTTGCTGTAAAAGGTTTAGAATATCACCTGTTTATGGATTGTATTGACGTCTTAACGGTATGAAAAAAATACAATGTACTGTTGAGAAAGTTGTCTATAAAATGTTGGAATTACTTTTTACCACTTTATATATAAAACTCAAAGGTGACTGACTGACATGGTGATCTATCAACGCACAGCCCAAACCACTGGACGGATCGGGCTGAAATTTGGCATGCAGGTAGATGTTATGACGTAGGCATCCGCTAAGAAAGGATTTCGATCAATTCTACCTCCAAGGGGCTAAAATAGGGGATGAAAGTTTGTATATAATAATATTTCTTAACGCGAGCGAAGCCGCGGGCAAAAGCTCGTTATCTATATATTTGGAATGTGTAATGTGTCGAGCTAGCGACCGGTCGTGCTCCGCGTTACACAAGCAGCAAAAGTAATTAATATTTTTGCGAATCGCGCGGCACACCGCCGCTGCACGTGACCATGGCGCTCGTAGCCAACGAGTTGCTGGCGTTTTTCCAGCACGCCATCGACACCATGGACGAGGTCAGCATCATACAGATCTGCAAGTCCTCCTTCACCAGTGAGGAGATTTGCAAGGGGAAGCAGCTGCTGTATGAGACGCTCGGCCAGAGCGCGAACATGCCGTCGCGACGAAGAGACGGTACGGAAAGGAGTGTGCAGGACATCATCTCCCTGAAGCAGACGGATCCGGATGAGGCGCCGGCTTTTGTGGCAAAGGAGCTGCACAAGCTGCCGCCCGTCACGCTGGACCACGTCGACGTCGTCAGCCTACTGAAGGACATCAGGTTCCTGAAGGAGGAGCTGGCCGGAGTTAAGGGTAGACTGCTGGCATCAGAGTCTACGATCAGTGATTTACGTATTGAATTATCACAGTTAAAAAGCGGTAATTCAATATGTAGGTCACCTGATGCCGCATACGTCACCCGACGCCGTGGCGCGCAAGCGGCCACGTTTAGCTCGTCAGCATTATCGGACGGGTCAACGAACACCGCCGCTGCGTCCCCCGCCCGCGCTTCCCTCCCGGTTGCGCCGACGCCGAGTCCACAGGCAACTCAGCAAAACTTTGCGACTGTTGCTGGTCGCCCCGCACTCCCCCGCGGGCGAAGACAAATGGGATGAATGTGAGCCGCAAGGTTCCGGAGAGTCGCAAGACCAAGGAGAGCCGCAAGGCTACGAAGAGCCGTAAGGTGGAATCTTCTCGATCTAGCAAGGACGAGAGCAGGAGGTGCGATGAGGAGGGCTTCATACTGGTGGAGAGAAGGAGGAAGAAGCCCGCCGCCCGCAACCATCGCGGCACCGCGACATATGTACCTGAGCTGCGTTTGCGGAGCGAGGTCCCCACGACGCCCCTGTACATATCCCGCCTGCACTGGTCCATGGAGGTCGATGACGACGTGGACTACATCCAGAAGAAGACGACACTGCGCCTGAGGGTCGAGCGTCTGCAGTCTCGCCACAAAGTTAACTTTAGCTCCTTTGTGGTGAGAGTACCGACGAATCTTCTTTCGACTTTCAAGGCGCCGGAGTTCTGGCCGATGAATGTGGTCTACCGGAGGTTCCGGGGGAGACTCCGGAACGAAGCGTCGAGTCACGTTGCCGTCAACATGTGACAAAGTGTAGTTTTAAATATGTATGTTAGTTTGTAAAGTATTTATAATAATAATAATATGTATGTTAGTCTTTAAGGTATTATGTATGCATTATGGGCCTAGATGCCTGAAATAAATGGTAAAATAAAATAAATAAATATATACTTAATAATATTATAAAGCTGAATTTGCTTGTTTGTTTGTTTGAACGCGCTAATCTCAGGAGCAAGTGGTCCGAATTGAAAAATTCTTTCAGTGTTAGATTATTAGATAGCTCATTTTTATCGAGGAAGGTAATCGGCTAAATATTATCACGCTAAGAATAGTACCGAAGAAACAGATCTCACAGAAAACCGGCGTGAAACAGCGCTTGCACTGTGTTTCGCCGAGTGAGTGAGTTTACCGGAGGCCCAATCCCCTACCCTATTCCCTTCCCTACCCTCCCCTATTCCCTTCCCTTCCCATCCCTACCCTCCCCTATTACCCTACTCCCTCTTAAAAGACCGGCAACGCACCTGCAGCTCTTCTGATGCTGCGAGTGTCCATGGGCGACGTAAGTTGCTTTCCATCAGGTGACCCATTTGCTCGTTTGCCCCCTTATTTCATAAAAAAATGTAGAGAGGACCATGTGAAGGGACATATACCAAAGACTTATATTTAAAGAAGCTTTTGACATATACCTACTACTATACGAAATATACGATTTCCGTGAAATTCCTAATTTACGCGGGCGAAGTCGCGCGGAACGTCTAGTCAGGTATCCTTATACCAGCCCTTGCTCCCAGACAAAACTGCGAATTCGCATCATATTCTTATCATTTTTAGGGTTCCGTACCCAAAGGGTAAAAACGGGACCCTATTACTGAGACTTCGATGTCTGTCCGTCTGTATGTCCGTCTGTCTGTATGTCTCCAGGTTGTAACTCAAGAACGGTAATAGCTAGAGAGTTGAAACTTTCACACATTATGTATATCTGTTGCCGCTATAACAACAAATACTAAAAAGAAAATAAAGTTAATATTTAAGGGGGGCTCCCATACAATAAACGTGATTTTTTTGGCCTTTTTTGCTCGTAATCAATAATGGTAGCAGCTAGGCACTTGAAATATTCACAATATTCTTCATTATATTTGTACTTTAATAATTTATAATAAAATAAAAATAAAATCAATATTTAAGGGGGGCTCCCATACAAAAAAAAACTCATTTTTTTGCCAATTTTCGTCCCATAACGGTACGGAACCCTTCGTGCGCGGGTCCGACTCGCACTTGGCCGATTTTATTATTATTAATTTTGTCGCAGATATCTATGTAATGCGATTCGAATTCACAGTTATGTGTGGGAGCCCTAAAAATGAATTATAAATTGGATAATTTTGCTTTAGTCTCTCGTAGCGTCTGTCAGAATTCGCAACACACCCGAATATAATAGGCGGCGTGCATCATGCTCCTAAATTAGGAGCGGGTTAGCTTAGGTCAATACAATTAGCGGTAATTGGACAGAATAGGGGGCGGTATATTAAGCTCTCTTTTACCGTCAGCTTAGTCGTCTCATTATCTTCTAGTGTCGTGCAGTGTAATGGTGGCGTGGACATGTTATGAAAGTGCTTTTACGTGACCGTTTTTAAATTAAGATTTGTGATGACTATTTTTAATTGATTAAAACGGTAAAACAGCAAGGCTTCGATTGTTCAGTTTTGTTCCGGGAAATGTTCGAGTGTTTTGAAACGTCAGTTCTTAAAATGTAAGTATTTTTACTTATGTAGAAGACTACTTATATTGTAGATACAATAACAAAGAAATACTTGGATACAATTTTAAAGAATATAATATGAAGTATTATAGTAAACAAATGCTTTCTAAATAATACATTATAAAGTGCTTCGTGCACATAATAATAATATAATGCATACTTTATTATGAATGTTGTGGAACAAAGTACATATATACTGTTATTAAATTTTGTATTACATTGTAAAATGTTCCAACCTCTGAGGTTCAGAGCATGGAGCTTTAGCCAGGGGTTGCAGGTTTGAATCTCACCGACGGAAAAAAGTGTTAAATAAAAACATATTATATCTACATACATATATAGTACATGCAGTTTCAAATTTTGATACTGACAGACACTGTCTACAGATTTGTTCAGACACTGATATAATATATTATAAGAAAACTGCACTTCTGAAAATATTAAATACATACGGGTCGAATTGATAACCTCCTTTTTTAAGTCGGTTAAATGATATTAAAGTTATCATGAAATGGGGGATGATTCGATTACTCTTACCCATTGATGCTCTGGACTAACGGACTACACTAATAAACTAGACTAATATCAAATAGGTGCTAAGTGAGTTAATGTCCGCGGAACCCACACTTACGTCAAAGTTCCTCGTTTAATTTTATGCAATTGAGTTAATTCATAAAATTAATTTTAAGTTATTACTCAGATAATACCCATGCTTCCAAACAGATAAGTATCAGAATACATATTATAAAAGTAGTATGACTTCCCTGGCCATTACAACACGCGTCACAACTCAAGTTACACCATAATGAACAAAATACAGCAATTGAAAATCAAAGTTCAACCAAGAAAGATAACTAGAGATGAACTGGAAGATCTAATATGGTTGATAGGACCGTTAACGTATTTGGAGTACGCACTCGGTGTGTTCCGATATTACGCCAGGAAAAGGCAGCTTCGAGTCGTGCCGACCGCATTGAGGATCTACGGGTTTATACTTTCGGCGGCCGTTTTAGGGTTACTAGCATTTTCGATGCGTGATCTCTTTAAAACTCATAATATTAGTTTTAAATGCAACATATACGTAATAATAATTGCCTGTAAGATGATTGTTACCACCTGTCAAATGATATTATACACGTTTGGGGTGTATGATAGAAGAGAGGGTGAAATCTTAAAAAAAAAAATATCCCAAATTGACAAAATATTAAAGCGACCGCTTCTACACCACACACCGAGAAAGTTTTTTAAATTATCATTCAGCGTGATCGCTGTTACAGTAGGACTTTTTGTATGGATGTGCTTTAACTTTAAAATAAGTTTGACTAATATTGTCGCATTCAAAACACTAACTTACATATTCGCTTTTAAAAGTGCTCTTGGAAAATTAAGCTTCATGGTGTATGCTATACTCGTAGCGAGACGCATGCGTTTTATTTGCGACGTTATAGATATTATAAACTCAAATAAACACTGCTTCGGTCACATTCGTAGATATTCTAAGGACAAGAAAATGTTTCAGAAGTTACATCTAATGTCGAAACACAAAAATGTTGTCATTACTTTGGCCCGAGCTTACGAAAAAGCCGCTGCCACTGTCTCAATCCTAAACGAGGAATTCAATGTTGATTTAATTGCTGCCTTTATCATAACATTTCTTAACATTATTTATCTTGTCAGAAATCTATTGATTGATACTGAATATATTCAAGGTCGTTTAGTTTTCACCATATCGAGGATATGTTACATTTTCACAGAGAACTTGAGCATTGTAATAATGTGTTACTATAGCTACATTTTAGTGTGCTACAGAGATCGCATAAAGGCGGTTTTGAGCCGCATAACAGTCAATGACGGTGTACAAAATTCCATTAAATCACAGTCAAAAGCATTTCTGGGTAAAATACAGGTGTGCCATGTGGAATTAAGCGGATTTCATATATTCAAAGTCAATATAAAGTCTATACTTCACTTCATAGCCGTGTCCACCACCTACACTATTCTGATGATCCAAACGACGGGGACCTAGGCTACTTTAGCGGCTTTATCTATGAAAAGAGTAGGGGGAGTCCATAAGTAATGTGACGCATTTGTGGGGAAAGAAATATCGATTAAGATTATCAACCGCTTTATTTTGTCAATTTGAATGTAGAGTGTCGTAGCTATTGCCATATTATTTTAGTGTGCGAAAAGAACCTTGAGAACCAAATTCAAAACGATTGAAGTATGGGAGTAATGGTGCTCCCAGACAGAAATTAGATAACATTTTTTAACAAATTATAACAAAAAACACGTTTATTTTTTCACATGTTCTAGCGTATGTTACACGATGTTATAAAATGTTATCGTGTCACACAATGTTTTATAACGTTATATAACTTCTGTCTGGGAACACCTTTACGTTTCCTTAGTTTTAATTATTCGTAGTTCTAAACTATCTGACTTAGAGCATAGAAGTAAAGGGATTTATTTAAGATGAAAACGTCCGTGAAAACCTTTAAAATAAAAAAAGAACAGTTTAATGAGCTAGATTTTCTACAAAAAGCTATTAATAAAAAAATACACAATGTTTTTTCCTTAAACTTTGGTTTTCTTATGTTCAATTCTACGAAATTCATTACGTATTGCCTGACGTGTAAGCGTAGTCTACAAGATTAACTATCAAATGAGACCTTTTTTATCTTCATAGGATATTTACATGAGATATTCATAGGCTATTTACACAAGTATTGGTCAGATTAGTGTGAAAGCCCGAGAAAAACTAAAATGGCTGCCATTTTACAACCGTGAGAGAGAAAAAAATTTGTCAATAGAATATGCCATACATCATGACATTAAAGGATCGGACACTGATGTCGGGACACATTGTATAATTATAACAATAATTATATAAGACTGGCCTCCACAACACAAGGTACTTTGTGTGGTATGTCTTGATGGCATACCGAGGAGGTCAGTGTTGGTTTTAAGAAATTGTAGTACTACCGTAAAAATAAAAGTTTTAATTATTATGGCAGTGGAGTAGGGTGGAGGCTAGTGTTAGATCTAATAATTTATATGTATACTTTTTGACATATAATTATAGTTATTATTATTATGGCATTGACATATAGTGGAGGCTATAGATTTAACGCAGGTTAAATCTAAAACTTCGTGTGTATGTTTATTTGGCAAATAAAGTTTATTTTATTTAGGGCCTGTTTCACCGCTTCCTGATAAGGTGCCCGATAGGCTTATTTGACAGATTCTCCATACTCCATCTGTCAAGTTAAGTGGTAGATAGCCTTATCAGGAAGCGGTGAAACAGGCCCTAAAAAAAGCTTTTTGTCTCGGATTTCGCCGGAAGAGTGGAGCTGCAGGTACGGGCCTGTCTCGTAAAATGTAGCCGAGACGATCACATAAGGTTTACCTTGTGAAAAAGATCGCTTCTGAATCTACACGGCCTACATTTACCGACCCTAACTTCAACAAATTCGACATATCAGTAAATAAGTATGGCTTCGCCGTTTCGCTACCGTCGTGGAGGTGATGCGAATATTTAGTTTCTGATCTGAAGTTAGTAACGAAACATCTGAGCCATAGATATCTGATGGTATGTAGAATTTGTTTAAGTTAGGGTCAGTAGAGTTAGGCCGTATAGATTCAGAACCTTGGCTCTACATGAGATCTCATATCTTTTTCACAGTGTAAACCTTATGTGGTCTTTTTATTTTTTATTTATATAATTTGGGGCATAACAGGATCGTGAACTTTGGAAAGAAAGGGGGAGGCGTTTGCCCAGCAGTGGGACACTGTAGGTTGCTAATAATAAATAATAATAATAATAATTTGGGGCCGTCTATGAGCTATTCGCCCATATCCTTTTTTTGCTACCTAACCTTATGTGGTCGTCTCGGCTACATTTTACAAGTCTCGGCTACTTGTAAGTACTTATTAATAGGTATTTTAGTTACTGTCTACAGTCCCGTGTAAACTCTTTGTCGTAATTCATAGATTGGTGAAAGTTTTAATAAACCTCCACCCATTTTAGGGGATGGGGGGCGAAAGTTATAAGTTTATGAATTTTATTGTTGGTTGCATACTAAACTTAGACTACATAGCAAATTTCAACTTTCTAGCACTTCAGGAAGTATCCAAACATTTTGATGATTATCAGTATGAAACGCGTAAGTGTGTCAGTGACGAAATCGGTGTATTTTAGATATCAATCAAATCTATTCTAATCTATAAGTGCTATTCAATTGAGACTTTGTATGTTTAATAAGTCTACTATTGACATCATATCCTGAGAATAATAACTATAATATAGTACTTTGGTAACCAACTCTGTCAGGGTTCAAAAATACGACGAAACTCTTCGAGAAAAGGTAGGTAGTGCCCTTGTGCTTCGAAGCGACTCCCAGCTGATCAACAATAATAATTAATTTTAGAGGGGAGCGAAATTTTTGTGTGTTTATTTTAAGATCCCTTTATTTTCATTCAATGATCCGTTATACCAGAATTGTTTGGAAGAAATTACATCTAATTAGGTCAAAATCTTGAGGTGAAGCATTGCATATTTTGTATTTTTTAAGAAACAAATAATTTTGGCTTATTTAACACGTTCACTGCGGATCAGGCCGAAACTGGCCTTTCGCGGAATTTCAGCTTGTAGAAAATTATGTTCTCTCACTCGGTGCGGAACGATTATCTCAGGTACTTACAAAGATACGACAGAGACAAATATATATTTGAGACTAGCTGTTGCCCGCGACTTCGTCCGCGTTAGCATAGTAGATCACATCCCAAGTGTTATTTATTCTACAAAAATATTAAATGTACAGAATTGACTTTCCTACGACTTTAATATGTATGTTATAGAGGTTCCGCGCGGCTTCGCTTGCGTAATTTAGGAATTTCACGCAACCGTACATTTTCCGCAAAAAATAGCCTATATCCCTTCACGTGGTCTATTCTTCATGTTTGCCAAATAACATCATAAAAATTGTTCCAGTAGTTCTTAAGATAATAAACAATAAGCAGTTTCATATAATTTCCTCCGTTTTTTTCAACATTTTCCTCTATTTCTTCGCTCCTGTTAGTTTTAGCGCGATAAAATATAGCCTAACTATAGCCTTCCTCGATAAATAGGCTATCTAACACTGAAATAATTTTTCAAATCGGACCAGTAGTTCGTGAGATTAGTGCGTTCGAATAAGCCCTTTCATATAATTTTCCCCGTTTTTTTTTACATTTTCCTCTATTTCTTCGCTCCTATTAGTCCTAGCGTGATAAAATATAGCTTATAGCCTTCCTCATTAAATGGGCTATCTAACACTGAAAGAATTTTTCAAATCGGACCAGTAGTTCCTAAGATTAGCGCGTTCAAATAAGCCCTTTCAAATAATTTCTCCCGTTTTTTTCCACATTTTCCTCTATTTCTTCGCTCCTATAAGTCTTGGCGTGATAAAATATAGCCTATAGCCTTCCTCAATAAATGGACTATCCAACAGTAAAATAATTTTTCAAATAGGACCAGTAGTTGAGATTAGCGTGTTCAAACAAACAAACAAACAAACAAACTCTTCTCAGTGATAAAATATAGCCTATAGCCTTCCTCATTAAATGGGCTATCTAACACTGAAAGAATTTTTCAAATCGGACCAGTAGTTCCTAAGATTAGCGCGTTCAAATAAGCCCTTTCAAATAATTTCCCCCCGTTTTTTTCCACATTTTCCTCTATTTCTTCGCTCCTATAAGTCTTAGCGTGATAAAATATAGCCTATAGCCTTCCTCGATAAATGGGCTATCCAACAGTAAAAGAATTTTTCAAATAGGACCAGTATTTCCTGAGATTAGCGCGTTCAAACAAACAAACAAACAAACTCTTCCCAATTATAATATTAGTATAGATTGTGTGGAATATGTGCGCCTTATTTAGTCATAAGAAATTCCAGAACAAAATAACAAAGTGAAACTTTTGGATACGTTCAGAGGGCATACGTCGCTGGCTAGCCTCACATGCGCTGTTGACTGCGCATGATGCATGCCCTTAATGAACAAAAAAGGCACAGTATGGACAAAGCTAATGACTATCTGGCGATTCTACTTGTATGTACTTTGAGAGTGCGCCAATGTAGAGCCAGTGGTCAGTGTTTACTGTAGGGAATTGTCGAAAACAGAAATTATACCGGGCAAGGGAGACGGGGGACTAGCTTAAGGGGCCCATTCACTATCCTGCATTGCAGTCCGCCGTACAGGCCTGCAACACCATTCACTATCCTGCATAAGCCGGCGGACTGCACGGCGGACTGCAATGCAGGATAGTGAATGGGCCGTTTTAGGGACTAGGGGTGGATTATGGCGTCTGAGTCCTTGTTAGACAGATCCAGGACATCCCTCCGTATACGGCTGAAGGCAAAATGCAGGTGGTTTTAGTGGGTAAGAGTCCCACATACCCCCGGGGTGCTTCAGCTAACTGAGGCACATCCCCAACCCGGGGGACCCGTGACGGGTTTCCCCTGCGCATAAAAAAAAGGATTATGGCGTCTGCCGAGAAAATGCGGTAACGTATTATAAAGTTGGCTGACGGTGACTCGTCAACTCTCCCCTAACGGCTTGCTTTGGGATTTTGCGTGTCCGAGATCCTTTGACTCGTACTGGAAACGCTCCGAAAGCTGAAGGGCAAACTGCAATATTCTATTCACAGTTAGCACTCTCTCCTAGTACTTGCCTTGCGACAGGTAAACTTGGATCAGTAATTACTAATAGTAGGGTAGTTTACCTCGGGTACCAATATGTGATTAGATCTTCGACCACTCAAACCACAGTCGTAAAGGTTACGGTATTCGATATCGCGGTTTTATGAATGTTAACAATCTTGTATTGAGGTTATGTTTGGAAGGTCAAGAGGCAAGGCTATATGAAACATGGAAATTCACTAGCGCAGTCTAGAAATCCATGGGGTACAATTATACAAAAATGTGGTCATCTGAAATTGTCGCTTGGGTTTAAAGATATTTATTTTCTTAAAGAACATTGTTCACTTTTAGAGAAGTTGATGTTCCTATATTTTTTTTTTTGCCACACAGCAGTTATATAACGTTATAAAAAATTGTGTGACACGATAACATTTTATATCATCGTGTAACATACGCTACAACATGTCAAGAAATAAACGTGTCTTTTGTTTTAATTTGTAAAAAAAAAGTTAGACAAAAATATAACTTATAACGTTAGATAACATTATACATTACGTTATATATTACTGCTATATGGGAGCACCTTAACATTTTGCCTTCGGCCCATGGCGGCCGGTGTCTATAATATAACAATGTAACAATCAGCAGTAAGTATGGAATTATAGCTATATGGCGCACTTTTCCACATTCACTATATTATATAATAATATGTATGTATTTAAAGACGTATCAGAAGAGCATTTAAATATTGTAGAATAGTTCTTATCCCGAAAAAAATTACGGCTTCAGCGACTAATATCGGCGATCGAAGTCGCGGGCAACATCCAGGTGAAAAATTCCACTTGGACGTTCCTAATAATTAATCGTAACAGTCTACAATCTATTACTTACCATACTAGATGACACCTGCAATTCCTTTGCGCCAAAATTCGTTTATCGCGCGGGAACCATACATTTTACTGAGATATAAAGTATCCTATGTCCTTTCCCGGGAAAAAAAGTATCTCCATACCAAATTTCAGCAAAATCGGTTCAGCGGATGGGGCGTGAAGAGGTAACAAGAGACACATTTTCTCATTTATAATATCAAAAATTAGTTTGGATTGACATAAAATCAATTTGAATATAGTGGGGTTTCAGTATATTTCAAACAAATTGGATTGTGTGCCATATCACATCACAATATAGGTGTCGACCGAACGTATTTTATGCAACACAAGGAAAACATCAGCGCTTAATCTAGTGAGTGCTTTGGTACATTGTCGAAGGCAATTTCGCTTCGATGATTGACATTCCCATATAGCTTATTAAGTACAAATTGAGCTATTACGTTGAAAGGAGTTAGTTATTGGTTACTAATGGTTGTTCAGTAAAAATAATTTCAAACAAGTACTACCTAATCTTTAAATATATAAAACTCAAAGGTGACTGACTGACATGGTGATCTATCAACGCACAGCCCAAACCACTGGACGGATCGGGCTGAAATTTGGAGTGCAGGTAGATTTTATGACGTAGGCATCCGCTAAGAAAGGGTTTTGATCAATTCTACCCCCAACGGGTTAAAATAGGGGATGAAAGTTTGTATATAATAATACTTTTAAACGCGAGCGAAGCCGCGGGCATTACTCTTGTCTTAGATATAAATTAAAAATTATTTTAAATGTTGTTAGTCTCGCT
This sequence comes from Lysandra bellargus, assembly GCA_905333045.1. NCBI lineage: Eukaryota > Metazoa > Arthropoda > Insecta > Lepidoptera > Lycaenidae > Lysandra > Lysandra bellargus. The sequence goes on along the minus strand of HG995332.1, from coordinate 1,280,906 downwards.
TAAACTTGAGAATGGCTGAACCGATTTGCCTTATTTCGGTCTTGAAATATGCGTGGATGTCCAGGAAAGGTTTATACGTCGACAAAGAGTTAAGTGATACGAAGTTTACGGGTCATCTTGTTTCTAATAAATGTATTTTCCCAGGGTTCAAGGTAAGTTGAGTTTTTCAGTCATGTGACGTTTCCAATATGCCAGCAAAAACGCTGTAGGCTATCAGGTCTTAAGGCGATATTTCGAAAATAAATTATACCGCAAGGGGCGGGGCCTATGCTCGTAGGCGACCCCGCGCGGAGAGCTCCCCCGCGCAAAAACATCGCGCGGTTGCTGCTAGCGCGACCGTAGTTTCGACTTTTAGAACAAGGACCTATGGAGTCGCAGTTTTATTAATTCTTAGTAATAATTATGTTATATAATTACATTTGTAGAATATGATGGACGTAGTTAATTTATTTGCATTTATTATAAGTATTCTAAGTTTTCTACATAATTGTTTTACTCAGCTCCTAATATCAACTCTTGACCGTTGGAAGAGTGTGTATGGAATTGCAGGCGGTATTTGGGTCTGCGGGGCTAAAATGGTTATTTATTTATTTATTTATTTATTTCAATACATGTTTAGCAATTCAGGTTTAGGAATTATATTATACTGCGATTTATCAACAAAAACTACTTAGATTTTAATAGGTCGACTGACGAAGTCAATATTTGTATGTGGACTTGTTACTTTCTTTTCAGTTATGAATTAAAGTTATGTTTTTCTTTTTTATCATATTAAACATACTAAAAAAACATGGAATATACCAAAATAGGGGTAATAGAACATTGTATAATGTATAGACGTTATATATTTGAGAATAAAATTTGAGAAATTAATCAACGACTCGAGATTGAAAATAGCAGCATTTTGATTTGATGGTTGTGTTTCATTTTCTTTATTTTCGGTAGTCTTTTCTTTTGCCTTGTTATAGTCTGGTACACGTATTGGTTTATTTTTGGTGAATATTGGATCTACAATTTCAAGTAAAAGACAATCAAAATAAAATGAAAGCAATTTAGGCTCCATGCGTTCTTTCCAGAATTGATCGTCCTTTTGGATCATTTCTATTTTGATCTTATCGTCTCCATACCACACTGCTAGTATGCATTTTTTTAATCACAAATATGCATTTGTCCTTGTACTTGAATAAACCAATAGGAATTTTTATTTACTGTCACTTCTTCAGTTTTCTTGTCAATTCGCCAGAAATGCATCTTGTCTTGTTTGATGGCTTCATCAATTCCTATTCTATAAGGCGCCATGGGACACTTTATTTCTACCACCTATAATACCATCAGGGGTAGCGCCTAAAAACGGGTACTGTCGATCTATAAACAGTCCACACTGCTTGATATAATTTCCTACAGTACATCTATTTCGTTTAAAAATAATCTTCAAATTTCGTAATTTTGAGAGGTCATTTCGAAAATTAAATGTATCGAGGCAAAATACATTAATAGTGTTTCTAGTTCTTCTCAAACCTAGATAAGGCTATGAAGATATGTAGGTATATCTCATTACCAGATTTGTAACATTTCTGAGGGTCCTATAGTATTACGTCAAAAAGAACAGTTTTTTCAATATAGCGCCTTAAATAAAAGATTAGGAAATTAATAGTGGACTTATGCCCGATTTCTGAAGTTCCCAGTTATACTCTCATTAGCTATTGATTCAATAAAGTTATCTATAGGATAAACGTCGGTTAACTGTCACTGGGTTTCTGAGTACGCAATGAACCGTTCAATAACTATCAAACAGTTAAGCAGTTCCACAATCTGTCGTTAGATGGATCTTTTAATATTCGCTATTTTTAATTCAGGATTATTACTAGTTTTATTAACGAATACGAATATTTACGAATAAGCGAATAATATGAATATTTCATTCAAGAGTAAAAAAGTAAATAAGCATTGTTTTAGTTATAAATTTTAAAAATTCGCTATTTATCAGCGGATGAATGAACGATCGTAGTCAATTTTTTTTAATAAACGTCAAACTCATTCTTGTTCAAAAAAGTTTCATCTAGTTTCCATTCCATTGCCATGTTCATGATTACTATCGTTTGTGTTTTATCTTTTCTTATAAAACCGTTGAACCGATTTTCATGAGATGCACACTGAATAAAAATGCTGCAATTTGAAAATCATTTACCTACTATGTAGTTTTAATACAACCACAGTCCACATTACAGAACACAATACATAATATGTACTAGCTGTCCCGGCAAACGTTTCTTTGCCATATTATATTAAGTATATCGCCCGTATTATTTTATTGAACTAGTGACTAAAATATAAGTATATCACCATGGCAACGTCCATCGCTATCCCGTGACCCGCGTCGCATAAACAATGGTTGCTCTTTATAGACAAATAATTTGCAATAAAATAAAATTGCGACTATAATTAAAGATCTAAGCTATCCTATCTCTCAAGTTGGAAAAAAGCACACATTAAAAAACAAAAAACATTAAAATCGGTTAAGTAGTTTAGGAACCCATCGCGGACAAACATCGTGACAGGAGATTTATATATATTAGATAATTAATTATAGGTACTAACGGAGAACCAAATCAACATATGTTTCATGTTTGTAAAGACAAGACTACTTGCTCTTTTATTTTGTTGTAACACAGCAACACTTGTTGCTTTGTTTAGGCCAAACAATGCACTCGAATCGCGTCAGCCAAAATTTCACTATCGAATTTAATTTTTTTTTTATCTGTTGATAGACCGTACGTTATTGAAAACGGCCGTAAGTTTCTAGGTAAGTAGGTACTCAAATATTAGAAATAAACTCCAATACTTCCAAATCAGACTCTGATGGGCTGCTCGTATTCTCGTTAATTTTAATACTAAGCTTTCACTGACAATTTAATAATAACAAGCTAAAGCCTAAAAGTTTATGTAATTTGCTTAAAGCAAAGCGTCAAATAAAGTTATGAAATCGATAAACGGCACACGTTGGTCAGTTAAGTTAACCTTAGTATAAACGGACTTTATCTTACATTGCGATGTTCAGAAACGCACTTTCTTAGTTTATCGAACCAATAGCGCTATTGAATAGATAAACGTCCGTTAAAAGTTCCTCAGAAACCGGGCATTAGATATTAAGTTGCTAATACATGACAATTAGATAAGAACCGGTCGCCTACGATGACAATGACAGAGTGAACGATGTAGTTGTCAAAACTATAAAGTAAAAGTATACAATGTGTCCCGACGCCGGTGTCCGATCCTTTAATGTCATGATCTATGGCATATTGTATCGACAAATTGGCTCTAAAATTTTTTCTCTCTCTCTCATGGTTGTAAAATGGCAGACATTTTAGTTTTTCTCGGGCTTTCACACTAATCTGACCAGTACTTCTCATGTAAATATCCTATGAAGATAAAAAAGGTCTCATTTGATAGCTGAATTTGTGGACTACGCTTACATAGGCAATCTAATATATATATAAATCTCCTGTCACGATGTTTGTCCGCGATGGGTTCCTAAACTACTTAACCGATTTTAATGTTTTTTGTTTTTTAATGTGTGCTTTTTTCCAACTTGAGAGAAAGGATAGCTTAGATCTTTAATTATAGTCGCAATTTTATTTTATTGCAAATTATTTGTCTATAAAGAGCGACCATTGTTTATGCGACGCGGGTCACGGGATAGCGATGGACGTTGCCATGGTGATATACTTATATTTTAGTCACTAATTCAATAAAATAATACGGGCGATATATTTAATATAATATGGCAAAGAAACGTTTGCCGGGACAGCTAGTATGTTATAAATTTCGTGGAATTATACATAGAAAAACCCAAGTTTGAGAAAAAAAAATGTGTATTTTTTTATTAATGGCTTTTTGTGAAAAATCTATCAGATTAAACTGGTTATTTTTTATGTTATAAAGATAGAGGAAGTTTTCATCTTCTTAAATTCTTTTATTTCAATGCTCTAAGTCAGATACTTTCGAAGTTATAACGATTTTCTTATGAAGCCAGAGATTTTTTTTTCAAAAGTTGGAGAAAAAAAATTTGAACTTAATTATGATGTATGGCTTATATTAGTGACATATTAGCTTTCAAATTATTTTTTTCTCCAACTTTTGAAAAAAATATTTTCTCTGGCTTCACACTATTCTGACCACCTCATCATAAGAAAATCGTTATAACTTCGAAAGTATCTGACTTAGAGCATTGAAGAAAAAGAATTTTAGAAGATGAAAAAATCAAAAAGAACCAGTTTGATGTGTTAGATTTTTCACAAAAAGCCATTAATAAAAAATACATAATTTTTTTTTTCTTAAACTCGGGGTTTTCTATGTTTAATTCCACGAAATTTATAACGTATTGCCTGTATAAGCGTAATCCACAAATTTAAAAATTAAGCCACGCATTTCTCTCGCTTGCTTTAGTATACACACGGGTACTTTGATAGGATCTTCGGACATCTGAATCTGACAAGTAAGATGTTAGATGATCCATGCGTCGGGTGGACATGTAAAAAGTCGGTCCTGCGCCTGATCTCTCGCCAGTCGTGTCGGTCTTCCGTCCTACTGGGTTATGCGAGTAAAGGAATATTATATAGATTGCTCTTGTGTACTGCGCACACACTTGGGCATTATAAAATTACTCTTGGCCTGGTTTCAATGAAACCGCCCACCGTCACCAAAACTAGAGTGGGAGTTATTATTATTATTATCACACATGTAATGCAACTACATACAGGGTGCAATTGAACCTTCCTGCCAAATTTTGATGTATTAATCCTTGTTAAAAATAAAAATACACGTATTTTTTCTTTTATAGTCACTCAGTACTAAAATGTTGAGAAATAACTTCCGAAAGTTATCCTAAAAACACTATAATTAATGGACACGATGCGTCGGCCGCGCGTAATGTGCCCCCGCGCGCGCGCCTCATCCCGCATCACCCTCTCTCATTCCCCCGCGCCGCGAGTGACCATTAATATGATAAAGATAAAAAATAATAACACCCAATTTTTTTTTGTTTAAATGGACTCTCCTAATGATACCTAAGTTCTGGAAAAAATTTGGCAGGAAGGTAATTGCACCCTGTATACAGCAGATCTGAGGGGGCATCACCATAATATCTCTGAATCATACAGTTGAAACCAACTGAGGGTTGTTCATCAGATACTTCATACCTTTGATTTTTGACGTCAAATGAAGCGGCCGACCAAGGTGAATATTTTTTGTAAAGGCGGCATGTCGACCTCTAGTTTGGTTAGGCTCTTGTACAGGCACAGGTACTACAGGTACTCCAGCTCTTCGATTATCCTAGTTTTTACGGTTCCGTACCCAAAGGGTTAGTCTGTCTGTCTGTCTCCAGGCTAGACGAGCCGCGCCAGCTCGAGCGACGCATTTGTTTCACTCCCATTAGTGCCCGTGTCACGTGTGGGAACTAGAGCGAGCGAGAGAAATGAGTGGCTCGATTTTTATCCGGCGGTATCCGCGTTTCTGACATTTCACTAGATTTAGTTTAGTGAAATGACATATCACTAGATATTTTTAGTAAGAAGATGTAACAAACAAGAATTTTCGGCATCTACCGGGAGTTCGTGGCAACCCTAGTGATATCGTGAAATCCCTGATATCCTCTTTTCCCTGCGATATATATAACTATAGCTAGCTCTGCAGTGTACGCTCGCGCATAAGGTGCATGCGCCGGCGCAGCTATTAGTACCCTAAGCGCCTCGCGCGCCCCGTTGCGGTGCAGCTCTAGCCGCAACAAACGCAGGTTTTGGTTTACCTGCTTTGCATATTATATTTTATAGAGCAAAATATAGCAATAAAAAAATCGGTGGGACGAAGTGGCGGGCAACGTCTGTCTTGTATACTATGTTAACTGTGATTGAACAATGCCGTAATTTGACACCGGTCTGCCCAAATTAAACATGTATAGTTCAATTAACGAATGAATGTGCCACTGAAATACTTAATGAAGTGTTAATTTACAACTGTTTCCTATAATAATAGGAGAGGGCTACAATACAGGATTAATTCAGACCGCAATCGCAACGCGACGCGTAGATGCATTTCTAAAGTATGGATTTGACAGATTCCCAGGACGTCTGACGCAATAGGCTTGATGACTGATTTTTTTCTTATTGGTAATTGAAAGACCCTTAAAAAATAGAAACATCGCTGAAAGAATGATTCTGATAGCTTAAAAATTCACCAAGATACGACAGTTCAAACATGGTTCAAACATCTCATAAAATAGACCTGCGCGAAACGCTACATACAAAGTGCTACGAAAGACTGACGTCACTCTTTCGTAGTTTGTACGGATCGGGAGAGAACTTTGTTCGATAGGTATATTAAATATTGCGTTTATGAAAGTGATTTCATAACAAAAGTTGCTTTTAATTGCATAAGTTATCGAATGGTATACAAATATTAAGAAATTTAATTGAAAAAAAATCGACTTGATTATCCAACTTTGAAGGCGCATAACAAAAAAAATACAAATCGTCGTTGCCAAAACAAGACCTCTTATGCGCAAAGATGCAAGTTTTGTAAAAACTAAAAAAAAATTCCTCGTGAAAAAAATTTGTATGTAAGCTTGCCAGTTTAATTTTTTTATTTATGTATCTATATTTCAGACATTTTCTATACTTATTACTGTTAAAGATAAATTTTATTCTTGGCTTCATATTATGTACTGTAAAAAAACAAACCTGTCACTTGTCATTTTCTAATGTCATTTGTTTTCCCGCTGATTTTGTGCTCTTTCCCGCCGTGTGAAAAGTTGTAAGCTGTGTTTGTGTTTCAATAAATACTTTTGTATGAGAATTCTTATTAATGGTGTCCATCAATCTCCAATTATTACGATATCGATACCTCGCCGTTATACCGCGAAAACCAATTAACTACGCGAACATTAGTTTTGAAATAAATGCAATTGAAATTTCAACTTGTGTAGTTTCTTTTATAAACCATGATTATCTTGATTCTTTAGGTAATAAGACGATGGTTATTTTATTTCTTATATAATCGCATCTAAATTATTGTATTTTTTTATATAGTTTTAAATAAAAAAACATCAAAACGTTCACAAGGTAGTCTAATTAATTGGTTTTCCCTGAATATGTAGAATTTTAATTTATTGTATTTTACCGAGAAACAACTTGGTTAATGTTATCATAAATGTTATATACAAATTCTATATATAGTGGTTACCAATAGTAAATTGAGATGAAATTAAATTTGTCTATGAAATTTGACATAATAACAAAAATAAGAAAATTTACTTGGTTTTACCTGTCCCAAAAATGGTTTTAAATGAATTTATCCCTAATGAATTAATAACAAAAAACTTAGTTTTGTTGTTTTTAGGATTTTAGGAAATTAAATAAATTATAAATTAACATAATAATTTAAAAAATATATAATAATAATAATAATAAAACCATTATAGTTAGTAAAATGAAATTTTAATAAAAAACATGAAATCAAATTAATAATAGTAACAGAAATCCTTTAATCTTCATCAGAAGACGTTGCAGGATCTTCATCCGAGACAGTGCAATCTGGTAAAATGTCTCTGCATGCAACATTGGTATTCAAGCCTTGAAACCAGGCATGAAATTCTTCCGGTATAACGCCTTTTTCGCAGAGTTGCAGCAAGTCTTTTTTTTTGGCTACACTGATGCTTAAAGGAGTTTTGTAAAGCTGTAGAAGTTCGTCAGGAAAATATTTTGTTGTGCTGGTTTCTGGTGTTACTGATGAAGTATTTTCGAGAGTCTTTTTCCTTTTATTTCTCGTGCCATAACCATGATCTCTATGTGTTTCCGGTTCTATATTTGCCCAATCAGTATTTTCTTTTTGCCCGAACTTTTTAGTAACGTCAATCGTGAAAAATTTCTCGGACATGTCGTAATTGTAAAAAATCTTTGACTGTCCTTTAATATACCTCAATCGCTTTATTTTTAACCATTTCACTTGCTTTCCCTCTGTATCTTTAATAGTGTTTTTCAGAATTTGGTTCGTTAGATCTTTCAAATCTTTAAATTCAAAATATTTAAATTCTTTGACTTTATATGGCTCTTTCACAACTTTTTTGTTATCTTTTTTGTATATATTTTTAGATCTTGCTCTTTTGAATATGTTAATCCAATCCGACATTGAATAGATTGCTGTATTTTTCTGTGCTGTTTCAATGCTGCTATGCATCGAGTCTGCTTCCATGTACGAGTGTCCGCTTTCTAAGAACTTTTGTTCAATGATATTTAAATTTTCAATTTTTTGTACAGCCCATAGTAAAATTGCAGCCACGTTTTTATTGCGATTTTGACCGCCACATGTGTCCGAGAACACGCTTACTTCAGTCACATAATTCGGCATGTATTCGGATAAATAGTTGTACAAGATGGTCCCTATTTCACAACTTCCTTTTTTTCCGTTTATTTCGGACCATGTGAAGCAATAAGCATTGTTAGGTAACGCGCTTTCATAAACTGTCAAATTATACACAGTTAATTTTCTTGTATAATATAAAAGGCCAACGTCACCACTCGGAATCTGCAGAATTGATTGTAAATCGAACGATACTGACACAAACTCTCTTTCCTCACTAGCCCTCTCTTTATCTTTTGCTTTTTCATTGTTACAAGCTTCTTTTCTAGCTATGTGCTGTTGGTATTCTATTTCCAGATCCGGTTTATTATTTGTATCTCCACGAGCATATTTAGTGCATATCAGACATTGGTCTTTTTTTGGTTTAAAGAATCCCAAATTGAAATCGGTTCCAAAAATTCGTCGATATGTTATTTCGGACACAGGTTTGCTATTAAGTTTTTTAAGCTCTTCAACATAAAGAGAGTACATTTTCCCAATGGACAATTTACAATCTAAATACTTGCGCTTGGAATCTTTCCTTATATAATGACTTTCCATTGACGGGAACGACTCAATGTGTTTATGAACTTCTTCAACTTTTTCAGGGGGTGTTTTATTAGTTGGCTCACGCCGTCCTCGGGGATCGCTGTCTTGTTTAAAGTGACCGATGATATCTCTATTCTTAATGGCATTATGTATCACGCTTTGGGCAATGCACAAGGTTTTGCAGAAAAACTTTTGACAGACATTAAATCTGTTATCGTCTATTTTAAAAAAGCATTGCGTCGTGTAAGCCCTTTGTTTTGCTCGTTTTCTTTCAATTAATAACGTTTTGGTTATTTTAACTTCCATGTTAGCCAATAGTAAATTTTTTTGTCCAACGTAGTCTAAGCTCCAATACTTTCTACAGATAAACATTCTAGCTTCTTCGTTTATTTTATTAGAGCAATCAAACCTGCACTTCGAGCAGTCTATCTGTTTTGGGGTTTTAGCAGGTCTAATTTTGTTTTTTATGAGATAAACTGAGCCTTCTGCGCGTCTTTTCTTTGCAACATTTACTTTTCATGAAGAAGGATTAGCTTTTTTCCAGCGCTTAACATGTTTTGCTCTTTTGCATGCCAGATTAAAAATTTCCATCAAAATGATTGTTGCAATGGTAGACGAATCTTTGAGATCATTATCCTCATCATTATCTACTTTTTTCATATTATCAGCTTTACCTAAAGCGATCAAAGCAAGTTCTCGCAATGGTTTTACAGATCTAGAGGGATGCCCAATCAAATCATCAAGCGTAATTAAATCTTCTGTGTCCATATTTCCGTAGCAGGTAGAGTCTGGTTTATGGGTTAAAACTGTGGAAAAAAATAGCAATTAAAATCTTTAAGATATTTAAAACATACCTACACTTTAATTTTATTTATTACTAGCTGTTCCCCGCGGTTCCTGAGATTAGCGCGTTCAAACCAACAAACAAACACTCTTCAGCTTTATAATATTATTAGTATAGATTTATTTATATTGATTGCGAAATCTCAGACCACAGAACATAAATTAAATCAACTTCAAATCGCTGCGATTCTTTGAAGTTGGCGAAAGCTAACATTACATTATAACAATACATAACATTATTTATTTAGGTAAAATTTTAATGAAATTCATCTTAAAATTTATAAAAGCGTAGGTACATACCTAAAGTTTCAGTTTCATTATTATGATCTTCTAATATAAAGTTTTCGTATGCTTGAGAGATAAGATCGTCGCCATCGTCGTCGATTAAACATTCTGAAAAATATTAAGTTATTAAAATAAAAATCAGCCAAGTGCGAGTTAGACTCGCGCACGAAGGGTTCCGTACCATATAGAGCAAAATTAGTAAAAAATGTGTTTTTTTTTTGTCTGGGAGCCCCCCTTAATTATTTGATTTACTTAAATTTTATTATTAATTACATTATTACAGATGAGTATTTTGTGTACATTTCAATTACCTACCTGTTGTCATCATTGATACTGAGCAAAAAATGTTTAAAAAATCACGTTTGTTGTATGGGAGCCCCCCTTAAATAGCTAATTTATTTTGTTTTTAGTGTTTGTTGTTATAGCGGCAACGGAAATACATCATCTGTGAAAATTTCAACTCTCTAGCTAGTACCGTTCTTGCGTTACAGCCTGGAGACAGACGGACAGACGGACAGACATCGAAGTCTCAGTAATAGGGTGCCGTTTTTACCCTTTGGGTACGGAACCCTAAAAATACCTATTTCAAAACCCGCCAAACAGCCCTCAAAGGAACTTTCACCGTTAACTAGCAAGGCATAGGTACTTAACACCACCAAAAAACACAATTAATGCATAGCCTCGCTACTACAATTGAAATATAGGTATACGTATTGCAAAATAGTTTGTATAACCTCAAATTGGCGGCTTTGAATGAAATTGTAATTATTTCTTACCTGTCTGTTTTCCTCGTTTTGTACGATCAAAATCGACCTTATTTGAACACATTTCACAGATATTATATCACTTACTCAATTAAATACAAATTAAAACCACAATTTGTCTACCGGCGAGGTACACGTGCGCGAGAGACAAACAAGTTTTTACAAGAAGACGCTAGCGCCACTACGCGGGACGCGTTTGTAAACTCGTTTAATCGTTTTTCGCTGTAGTGGTTACGAGTTGAACTGGCGTGTAATATTCACAGGGAAAACCAATTATTTAGATATACATTTTTTTCATACTAGTGCCATTTCGCAGTAACATGATTTAAACTGGTATAATTGTTTTTCTCAGTAGAAATCTAAAGTTTTAATATCGTTATTATTTTCAAAGAAAACCATTTATTTAGATATACACTTTTTTCGTAAATGAAGTGTTTTGTTTAGCGTTACTTGAGTCCGTCGGGTAAAAACAATCAAATCATAATAATTGTTTGTATCTGTAGTCTGCATAATAATCTAACTGAATTATGTGGTTCTAAATGATTGTTACTGAGAAAAAAAACTAATAATATAAAAGCGGTCATGGGGTAAAACCAGCTATATCGATGTAAGTTAGTGTCATCGGAGAAAAATTTTTGGGAGTCATAATTACGTCTGGTTACTTTTTTCTGCATGAGAAGTACTCTCGGAAGTGTTCGAAATAATTGGTCTTCTTACGGACTATCTGAAAAAGTATGCGACATACGTCTTAATGGGTTTTCGCAGACGAAATAGCACGAAAAAAGGAGTAGGATTGTAATGTTTAGTTATTTTTTACAAAATCTCGAGATAATTGGTTTTCGCGGTATAACGGCGACCTAGTCAACATACCTTTTTTTTTTCTTTTGAGATATTTTGATTGTGAAATTATTATTTACTTTCACATGAGAGTTTTTTTCGCCTTCTTTTCACATATGAGTTTTTGTACAAGGTGGAGAATTTAATTCTCTACAATATGGTGTAAAAAAGTCATTTTCGTCCAGACCGTCACATAAGAGGTCTTGTTTTGGCAACGACGAAATGCTATGCATCTATGCGTCGCGACTCGCGTTGCGATCTGAATTGACGGATACAGGGTACAAGAAAACAAAGTGATAATACTTTAGGGATTTTTTTTTAATTAAATAAGGGGGCAAACGAGCAAACGGGTCACCTGATGGTAAGCAACTACCGTCGCCCATGGACACTCACAACATGAGAAGAGCTGCAGGTGCGTTGCCGGCCTTTTAAGAGGGAATACGCTCTTTTCTTGAAGGTTTGCAGGTCGTATAGGTCCGGAAAATCTGCTGGTGACAGTTCATTCCAGAGTTTTACAGTGCGCGGCAGAAAGTTACGCTAATTTGACCTTACCCTCTAGATGATATCGGAACTGGACTTCGCTCGATATGTTGACGCCAAGTATCTCAATGCTAGGGGAGATGATTAAAGATGTGCCCTCGAAACGAGGACATACGACCATTGCTGACTTTTTAGTGGTGAAAGCGCAGACTTGTGTCTTGGCGGGGTTGAATTGGACCAAGTTACGTCTACCCCATTCAGAGACCTTCTCCAATGAATTCTCCACCTTAGACACAAGTTCGTTTCGACTCTCAGTGACATTTTGCCGAGAAATATTGGGGGAGCCGGTATATACAGCATCACCTGTACTGTCATCCGCATAGCAATGAATGCCGCTGGTCTGCAACATGTCATTGATATGCAGTAAGAATAGAGTAGGCGATAGCACACAGCCCTGAGGGACACCAGCATCAACAGACTGAGTTTCCGAGCATTCGCCGTCAACTACGACCTTTATGCTTCTGTCTGCTAAGAAACCAGTGACCCACTTACATAATTTCTCAGGCAGCCCGTATGATGGAAGCTTTGCAGCGCTTTATGCCAAACCCGATCAAAGGCCTTCGCAATGTCCAAACTAACAGCCAATGCCTCTCCCTTCGACTTAATTGCCTGAGCCCAACAATGAGTCAGGTACGCCAAGAGATCACCAGCCGAGCGACCCTTACGGAACCCGTATTGTTTGTCGCTTAGTAATCCCTGGCCGTCCAAGTATCGAAGAAGCTGGCTATTGATAACGGATTCCATTATCTTCGAGAAGAGAGAGGTTATAGCGATTGGTCTGTAGTTGGAAGGATTTGAGCGGTCACCTTTTTTGGGGATCGGGTGCACCAAGGCTATCTTCCAGGAAGCCGGGACGATGCCAGTAGAATAGGAGAGCCGAAAAAGACGCGTCAAGACCGGAGCCAACTCTGGAGCACACTTTTTTAACACAATAGGCGGGATTCCGTCAGGCCCACTCGACTTTTGGATATCAAGGGAACGGAGGGCTTTTCGTACTGAGCGCTGATGAAACCGAATATCCGACATGATGCTCGTGCATCGCGGTATGGTCGGCGGTTTTTGCCCCCCGTCATCCAGGGTCGAGTTTGACGCAAAGAGCTTACCCAGAAGATCGGCTTTGTCTTTTGCGTCTTGGGCCAATGACCCATTTCCTACGTGTAGGGATGGTAGGGTTGGCTTGCAGAAATTTCCTTCAATAGCTTTGGCCAGAGACCAGAATGCACGGGTTCCCGAGGGGAGGCGCTCAAGTCTCTTGCCAATTCTATTGACGTGCTGTTGCTTTGCCCGAGTAATCTCTTTCTTGAGGGACCTAGAGGCAAGGTTGTGCTCCTTTTTATATGTGCTGGTATTTAAATCCCGAGCAGACACCGCATTGGCCCAGGATTGGTAAGCCTCCTGCTTCCGGCGAGAAGCTTTTTTGGGGGATGAACTAAACCAGGGACGAAATCTGCCGCCAGTTGGCACCACAGAGGACGGAATGAAAAGTTCCATCCCCTGCATCACCTCATCGGCAACAGAGTTGGCAGTGTTGTCGGGATCATCCGGCGAGAAGCACACGTGCCCCCAAGGATAGGATGCAAAAAACGACCGCATCCCATCCCAGTCTGCCAACTTGTAGTGCCACACACGACGGTATTTAACAGCACGCTGTCTTAATACCGTCGTAAGTGGCACAGAACTCCTGACAAGGCAATGATCCGATGAACCAAGTGGTGCGGTTACGGATATTTAGTAGCCGTCAGGATTTGAAGTCAGCAGGAGGTCCAGAAAGGAAGGATTCTGACCATCCACATCTAGGATTCGCGTAGGCGTAGTAACCAGTTGAGTCAAGTCGTTCGCAAGGGCAAAGTTGCAGACAGCTCTCCCCGCATGATCAGTTTTACTGGAATTGAGCCAGTCGGCGTGGTGGGCATTAAAGTCGCCAAATATTATGATCTCTGCGGATGGAATCTGCTGCTGCACAAAATCTGAAGCAGCTTGCAGGTGCTCCAAGAGTCGGTCCGTCTCGGCGTCACCACTATGGGACCTATATAGGCATGCATAGACGCGAGGGTGGTCGTCGCAATCTATGCGGAGCCATAAGATGGACAGGTCCATGACCTCAAGATTGCTGAGGCGGCGAGAGCAGATATCATCTCTGATATACACACACACTCCATCTTTGGGTAGAAAGGAGTGCTCGAGATAATACCCTGGGTGGGAAAGGTATGATGTGTCACTCGGAGATGATATCTGCGTCTCGGTTAAAAAGAGCAAAGCCGGCTTTGCCGTCTCAAGGTGGTAATGGACGGCATTAAGGTTGGGATGTAATCCCCTGATATTGCAAAAGTCCACGTTTAATATCGAGGGGGGTGCCTTTGTGTGTTTGCTCTTGCCCCGAGCAGATTGGAGCGCAGTTTTGCCCTCCCGAGAATACGAGGGGCAGCCTGGACGTCCACGCTCAGTTCCAGGGGTTCCTGAGCATGGACGTCCAGAGAGGGATTCTCAAACGCAGTTGGTACCCTCCTGGGGTAATAAATTGTTTTTCAACTGCGGCATTTCTGGGGGGGTAGGAGATTGGGCCTCCGGTAAACTCACTCACTCACCGAAACACCGGTTTTCTGTGAGGCCGTGGTATTTCTCCGGTCGAGCCGGCTCATTCGTGCCGAAGTATGGCTCTCCCACGGACATATACCGGCGTTCAGCCACCCCTCCCGTGTCACCGTGAAAAAGCTCACGATGGCATGGGGGAGGTGCCTAGGGACACGACGTGGACGGACCGGTATCGCCCCCAAAGGGATATTACTTTAGGGTGTGCATGTGTCCCTTTTATTGAGTTCACTGTGAAGTTAACAGCGCTTTAAGAACATTTTTTTATTGTGATTTGTATAGACAAGCGTCCCAGGGTCATGAGTTTGCCCATACAAAAGTAAAAAAAACTCTTCGAGCGCTGCTACTTTCACAGTAAAATCTATACAGGGGACTCATACACACCCTAAATTATTATCACTTTGTTTTGTTACACACTGTATGAGTTCTAAGTGAATTCCATGTAATTAGTTCGGGATTTCAAAGGGTCCATTTGTTCGCCCGCATGCGTTTATTAGTTTGAACATTTCAAATCATGACAGTATCAAAATATCTATTCTGTTAAAATATTATAGCATTACAATCATAGCAAACACTAACAATCTCACTAACGCCAAGACGGACCAAGTGAAGCGCAAGGGCCTTCCGCAAGAAGACCTCAGAATACAGAATTCTGAGGGCACTACCTACCTATTCTCGAAGTGTTTAGGCGTTTGTTTAGCTCTCATATTCAAAATTTCTCCCGTTGGTTTCCGATGTGCCAGATAGTTCATATTCTCAGGATATTATGATGTCAATAACAGCCTAATCTATAAGTTAATAATAAAAAGCGGAAGAGTTTGATAGTTTGTTTGTTTGAACGCGCTTATCTCAGGAACTACTGATTCGATTAAAAAAAATCTTTCGGTGTTAGATAGTCCATTTATCGAGGAAGGCTATAGATTATATTTTATCTTTTTAACCTTCAAGCGGTCGCGCGGCGTCGAATCGACTCCCCTCAATACATTTTCGTTGATATTATTGATATTTCTCTTTGAATCTGTATCATTTTCTCAGTAGCTTTTCATAATTTATCTATCTACAAAATAAATAGCTTACACTTACTCTCCGCTCCCCCTTTGCAGCAAGGACCTCAATTGTTATGGTCTCGGCGCCGGCGTCGAAAAGACTCCGCGTGCCTTTCTTATAATTTTATATGTAGTTTTCATATAATATAGAGTGTTATTGCTAGATGAAGAAAAAATTGGAAGTAGGATAAGAAAATTCCGATCACTTTTTCTGCCCCTGTTCACACAAGATAAGCTACTTTGGGTCACCGGATTTTAGAACTAAGTTTTTACAAAAAATACATTTAATTTTCTGGGTGAATTGATTACTTTTAAAAAGAGTAATAATTAAATTTATGAAATCATAAATAACGTTGAATGAAAAGTGTTTTGTTTCCCAAATTCACCTACGACGTCTTTTAGGTTACGCGCGACCGCTGCCGTTACAAAATAGCGCGCGCCCGCTTGAACGTTAACTAGGCTGGGGTAGATCTACGACGTAGTAGACCTGTCATCGTGAGTCGTCACCAAAATTATGTTCTACTAGAAGACGCCCGCAACTCCGTTGTGCCATAAATCGTTTATTGCGCGGGAACCGTACATTTTTCCTGACTCAAAGTATCTCCATAGCAAATTTCAGCAAAATCGGCTCAGCGGTTTGGGCGTGAAGAGATAACAGACAGACAGACAGACAGATAGATAGACAGACAAACACTTTTTCGCATTTATAATATTAGTATGGATTTAAATACTTTTGTGGTTGGCTGTCTAGGCTAGTTTACGCTTAATATGTTTGTGTTATTACACTGAACTAATGTGACTAAATAAATCCATACTTAAAAATATTATAAATGTGAAAGTCTGTCTGTCTGTCGGTCTTTTACCTGTTCACGCCTGAACCGCTGAACCGATTTAGCTGTTTGGTATGGATATACTTTGAGTCCCGGGAAAAGACATCTATAGGATACTTTTTATTTCGAAAAAATGTACGGCTGCCACGTGATAAACGAATTTTAACGCAACTGAGTTGCGGGCGTCATCTAGTATAAAGCAAGTATTCTTCAAATAGTAGTAAAATATTGTTCAAGACCTATTCCAATATGTAATATCAATTGTTGAGTACTCATGAAATAGAACTGCTTTATTCTAATACACAAACTAAAGCAGATCGTTTTGGGGTAAAACACTTACGAACCACCAAACTTTTACGGTTTAGTTTGTATGAACACATTTTAGATCTGGTCCAAATTTCAAAGACACACAGAACTTTGGCGAGCCCCGGGTTTTATACTGAAGAGTTGAAGTAGTCTTAAAACTTGTAGGCGCTATGAATTTGGGGTGTGGATTTCAACAAAAAAGTTAAGTTTAATGGGTTTTTGTGTTTCCGAACACAATAGTCAAGAGCGTATACCGTAGTCAGGACAGTCAGGGATTCTATTATTAGATAAATAATTATTATAATATAACAACACCAAAACAAACACAACAAAAGCGTAGTATTATAGTCTCATAGATTTATTTTTTAAGTACTATATATATTTATATTGTACATATTTATTTTAGTTTTTAGTTAGTGTTTTTAATCGTCTAAATAATTTGGTTATTTTTATTAATATTTCATTAACCGACTTCCAAAAAACGAGGAGGTTATATGTTCGACTGTGGATATTTTTTTTATTTTATTATTTATTTATTTATTTTTTTTGTATGTTCAACGATTACTCCGCCGTTTGTGAACCGATTTTCGAAATTTTTGTTTTGTTGTATTAGGTTTCACTCCAATTTGGTACCATGTTCACAAAAGTGGTGACCTGATGATGGGATCCATGAGTAATCGAGGGAACTCCTCGAAATTTATATGGAAACATATGGTGATTTTGGTTTTATGAGAAGCATCCTAAGCATATGCTACCAAAACG
The DNA here is from genome assembly GCA_905333045.1 of Lysandra bellargus. NCBI lineage: Eukaryota > Metazoa > Arthropoda > Insecta > Lepidoptera > Lycaenidae > Lysandra > Lysandra bellargus. The sequence continues at coordinate 1,263,164 of HG995332.1, read as the reverse complement.
CAAGATTTTGCACCGAGGTATACCATGGTTCCGAAGATACTAAGAGAACTCCGGATTCCTTATAGATACAAGTTTGGGGGTTTAGGCGCTGTTTTAAGAACTGAAAGCATATGCTACTATGCAAATTACATTCATCATCATCATCATCATTACCACATTAGGGTCACCGATGTCACCAAAATTGAACAAAACAAATTCATCCTTAAGTCCAGAGCATAAGGCACACATTTGACATTACTTCTGAGAAGTAAGCTGCTTCGATAATTAATATAAATAACATGCATGTCTCACAACAACACATGAAACAACCTAATTTCAACCTTTTGCATTGCGCTTAGCGTTCATAGTACATTAATTGTCTGGCGTCTCGCTTGCTATAATCTGCTAGGGCTGTCAAGCGAGCGGCGCGGCGCGCGCGTTGCCAGGTACCAGACCGGGCGGCGTATTTACAAAGGCTTATACCGTTTGAGTCACGAGCCAGACTCTAATAGATGAGCTTTTGTTTATTTATCTAAGATAGTTTTATAATTATATTTTGTACTCTCAACAAGTGTGTAGTTATGTACATACCTGTTTCTTACCTATTAATTAAAGTTTGTTAGTTAATTAAGTAGTATTTTTTGTCACTTAAGAGCCCGTATTCTCTTTTCTACTGCTCTCTTCACACTCACGCCCGTCTTTCATGTGCCAGGTGAAAAAGGACGATCGCCAAGTTAGCGGGCAGATAGAGGTTTTCTGTTTTTAAACGGTTTTTTATATTAAAGTGGTAAAAAGTAATTCCAACATTTTATAGACGACTTTCTTAACAGTGAATTGTATTTTTTTTACACCGTTAAGACGTCAATACAATTCATAAAAAGGTGATATTCTAAACCTTTTACAGCAAAAATCACAAAACTGTCGCGGGTTTGAGTTGGATTATTTAAAGATACTTAAAAAAAATAAAAAATCTAGCTCCAACTCTATATTATAATTGAAATGATCTTACATGTTGTGCATTAAAACTTATAGAAATACTGTATTTTAACTGTTAAATCACGTTTGTAAAATCAGCGAAATCGACAAATTTCGTATACGGACCCTTAAATACAGAATAGAAACGAGTAAGTAATTTCATTACTGTAACATTAAAATAATAAGTAATAACAATTTTCATATAACTATCCACCTACATATTTTTAAAGTTAACAATGACGATGTATTTACCATATCGGTATCAAATTGAATAGCATAATATGTTGCTGCAACGTTAGAAACAATTTAGCTAATCTCTTTCTAGGCGATTTCGGTCATTTTCTGTACTAAAACAGATAAGTGTTTTGTCAAGTTTTTGTCTAACAAAAGCTAAGCCAGTTCAGTTTGCGCTTTCACTCTAATGATATAGCCTTTGTAAATTCGCGACCGGGCGCGCACTAGCGGCCGAGCCGCAGCGGCGCGCGGCGACGGCCATCGAGATAGATAATATATTAATATTATACCTTAGTATGCAACCGCCATAGACGGTAGACCTCGCGCACCTGGGATCCAATTCCCAGAACATGAGAAAAGTTCATCTTCGAATAAAATACCGAATAATGAGATTTTTACGAGCGTAACACAGTTTGTCTATTTTCAAAACTTCACACTCAAAATTTTTCGTGCAAAGATCGCTCGAGTCGAACGAGTGGGGCCGGTTATTAATAGATGTCCGAATTCGTATAACACCACAATGTGGCCGCTTGGGAGTTGAAGCGTTCGAGACCGGTCTCTGCACGATACTTATGATTTGTTGCTAATAGTTTGTATCCTTCGATCGTGGATTCTTGGAAATATATTGTTATTCTATTGTGTCTCGCTCACCGGTGAGCTTGTAATAAGATACGTAAAATAATATAATACAGGTGTATTATTCTACGTACCATCGAGGAAATTGATTCCTATGCAATAATTGATAGACCAACTTTATTTGGTCGAATATGTCAATTCAATGTTAATTGTGATCTGTCGGCTGGGTTTGACGTAACGCAACCAAACTGCTCCCCGATCTGCATAGGAATCAACTTCTTTGATAGTACATAGTACGCGATAGTTTACTACTTACTAGGTAACTAAAAACTAAAAAGAGTGAAATTATTATTTTTAACAAAAAATTAAAACCGACTTCCAAGGTAAAAACAATAACATCCTTATAATATGAACTAAAAAGTATTAAATAATTTTTCCTATCGAATAGTGCCTTTTTCCGAATTCGGCAAAAACTCAACTATTTCTGTACTCAATCCTTCATAATTTTGAAGTCGGTGCCAGTTACAAATGTTTCAAATATTTTGGCAGACTGAAGATTCAGCTATATCTGGTACCGACTTCAAAATGATGAAGGATTGAGTACAGAAATAGTTGAGTTTTTGCCGAATTCGGAAAAAGGCACTATTCGATAGGAAAAATTATTTAATACTTTTTAGTTCATATTATAAGGATGTTATTGTTTTTACCTTGGAAGTCGGTTTTAATTTTTTGTTAAAAATAATTGTAATTTGCTTTGTAAGTCGCTCTACATAATATTATTATTAAACAATATAAATAAACGTTTCGAGTATTTCGACTATATAGTATTAGTTAACCTTTTACCTAACTCTACGTTAGTAATGCTCATCATCACCTTGATGAATGGCAGTCTTCCACCGTACGTTTCTCGCGTAACTTTCTGCCGCGCACTGTAAAACTCTGGAACGAACTGTCATCAGCAGTATTTCCGGGCCTATACGACCTGCAAACCTTCAAGAAAAGAGCGTATTCCCTCTTAAAAGGCCGGCAACGCACCTGCAGCTCTTCTGATGTTGCGAGTGTCCACGGGCGACGGTAGTTGCTTTCCATGAGGTGACCCGTTTGCACGTTTGCTCGTTTGCCGGTTTGGAAAATAAAAGTATTGCATAAATCATAAACAGTAAATAAAACAATTATTTACACGAGTAAATACAATATTTAAAATACTTTCAACACTTTACAAGTATAATTCACTTACCTTTTATTATATATATAGACTATTATTGAAATAATTGCTATTTATGTTCATCAATATATACATACGTACAAAAACGGATAATATCTCACAAGCGCTTATTGATGGTCACAGCTGGACCATATTGTCATGTAGCTAATATTGTTGACCAAGGTGACGGTACCTTGGAGCATCCGATACCAGCACTGCTGAGTGCTGACCCATTTATGTAAATAGAGAGTAAGCTGGTGTGGTCCTGGCCATGCGGCCACACGGCACACACACATTTCGCTCGTATAGAAATCTGTTTATTTTTCCATAGTAAAAACTGAACCAGTTTTGATAAAAACCAGTTTTTATAAATGTTGGTTCAGTGGTATGCGTTTAGCTAATAGTCAGACAAAAACACTGTCTGCAGTGTATTATTATTATTTATTATATATTTAGTATGGAACAGTTGATGGCTATAATAATTAATAATAGACAAGATTTGCAAGATGTCACAAGTGTTCACACAGATTCTTATTACAAGAATATCGCCTTTTGGTAGCGTCTTTGAAATCCATACTTCCATACTAATATAATAAATGCGAAAGTGTGTCTGTCTGTCTGTTACCTCTTCACGCCCAAACCGCTGTACCGATATTGCTGGAATTTGGCATGAATATACTTTGAGTCCCGGGAAAGGACATAGGCATAGAATACATATTAGTTTAAGACATAGGATAGTTTTTATCCCCGAAAAATGTACGGTTACCGCGCGATTTAAAACTAATTTTGGCGCAACGGAGTTGCGGGCGTCACCTAGTTAATATTGTTATGTTCATAATGATTAATGATAAAAGAAAATGTGCATATTATTAAACTAATTAATGTTATAAAACTAAAGAGTTTGTTTCCTTGAATGATTTAGAAAAAACGGGCAAAATTATTTATTTTTGTTACCGCGGACAAAGTCACAGGCAAGAGTTAGATTATACTACAAACGTAGATAATATTTAGTGAACACGAACAATTTTGTTCACTAAAATTTGAATAATTTATCATAGGTGGGTGTGTCAATTCTGAAGGGACATATTGTGTTTTTTGATTATTCAAACATTCACTTTTTAGGTCAAGTTACTAAATAGAGGATTATTCGATATGACGTACGACGTAAAATAGGTCGCATATTTTAAATGATCGCCTAAATTTATTATTATTTAATATTTAACTAATAATTACATGGGTAAACCACGAAACATAACGTGAATAAATAATAATTAAACCGGAGTTATATGTATAATTATAACGTGTCAAGTTCGTAGTCGGTCGAAATTTTGACGTTGGCTCAAAACGATTGGTTTTCTTATTACGACCTGTATTCACTTAGATAAGTTATAAGTGCAGGTGATTATTGCAGGTGATTAGCGATCAGGGGAAAGTTATGGCCTGTATTCACTTTGATTAGTGCGAATGCAGGTGATAGGAGAAAATAAAGGACTTACACTAATCAGTCGCTGTCCACACTTACTGATTAATTATTGATCACCTGCAATAATCATTTGCATTTATCACTAATCAAAGTGAATAGAGGCTCTTACGTGCAATAACACGCCTAAAGTCAAATTGAAGATTAAATAAAAAAATCGGTTGTCTGTAAAGTCGGTTTACTGACGATAGTTGAACGTGACAACGTATGACGTTGTCACGTTCAACTATCCTTAACCCCTTAACCCTCGCTTCCGAATCTCTATAAATAGAAACAAACTTTTTCGACTGTAACCTAAAGTTATTTCGATGTATTTCTTTCAAATCGACCTATGCAAAGAACAAAGTTCTATTTGAATATATCACCAAAGTACTTTTATTGTATTTTTTACTGCTATCGGACCTCTACATTTTATAAAAAAAATAAAATTTTAAAAATGTTACTTAAAAACAATACTACAATTGTCACCTCACTACCAACTTCGAATAGCAAAATATCGACAATTGCAGCACTTACGTCAGCGTCTTGTTGGCCCAGCGGGACAAGCTAGATATCACAGCGCCAAGTTTCAGGTTCGCGTCCACGCGGCGGCAACACTTACTTTTCGCTTTCTTTAAAATATAAGCATCGCTCACTCAAGTAGGTCTTAGGAGAGAGACGGATGTCGAACGCTGCCGAACGCAAAGGCCGATTGTGCTTCCTTGTCGCTCGTTACGCGCTCTCGCTTGCACTTCAAGCCTTATATGGAACGCCTCAGAGCGAGGTAACGACGCATGAACTGTCATGTTTTTCGGGCGCGCACCCCATATCGAATTATAAGACGCTATCACGTCAAAAGTCACATCTTGCCGTCGCTTTGGTTAATTTCTTAGAAAACAAACATGAAGATTGACTGAGCTGTTTGTTATGGTGACGCCGCGTTAAAGTAAAAAACCGTGTTGGATATGTTTTAGATTGCTTGTTTTATATGTGAGGCCAGCCCGGCCTCTCATAGGAAACAAGAAATGGAACAGCAAGAAATGGAATGGGCGTAAGCGACAAAATGGTTTTTGTCGCGTAATTTAAAAACTATAAACATACTTCATATATGCTATGGGAAAATTATAGTGTATGCTTGAGCCAATCTATGTACAAATTTTGGAAGCTTATATCACTCTCCTCTGTTGGCAAAATTAGAATCCTTATTTTTATAGAGGTCTATTTGATTGATTATTCTGTGTTATAAAAGTTGACCAATCGTGTTATGCCATTACCCATAGGTAATTCAAAGACAAAGACATGATGAATACTGACAATGAACTTTAATGAACTTAGCTTTAGTCATTGCTGAGAAAAATCGATATCGCTACAGCCAAATTATTAAGGCGTCGCCTTAATATTATATAATGCCTGATAAATGATAACGACGGGAGAGGTGGACCGGTATTATGAGGATGACTAATGCTACTAAATGATACGAGATATTTGAAGTGACAACTGTAATGTTAGGAATAACACTAAAAATACAAATGAAAATATAAATTCTTTGGCGTTTTTATCTTTACGGTGGACCGTGGAGTGATATATTAAGGCCGTCCCCCGAGCAAACGACCTTGACCATACATTTGCCGCGTTGCCGAGATCGCACCAAAACCCTATTTTTAACCGACTTTTAAAAACGAGGAGGTTATACGTTCGGCTGTGGATGTTTTTTTTTATGTATATTCAACGATTACTCCGCCGTTTGTGAACCGATTTTCAATTTTTTTTTACTTATCTTAGTTCAAAATTGACCTAAATAAAATTAAAACATGGAATACGTAATTAACGATATTGTCGATGTATTGGCGTGTATTTCAAATAAAAGTAAATTGTAAATACTAAGGAGATGCTGAATGTATGCTTGAATTTTAATAAATTGGTTTTACTTTGGAAGCTCATATCATGAGTTTAATAAACAAACATAGAAAATTTAAAACGTGGAAAGGAATGTTCATGTACTATACAATATTATTTCTGTATTTTATTATAACTTCGTAGCTTTCAAATTATGAGTTTATAAGGATTTAAATACGGTAAATTACGGAATCTCCGTAGGGAAGGCTCTATACAAACGGGACTATACAAACGGCGCCAGTGCCGCATGTCGTCCATGATCTTTGACGCCGTTTGTAAATTGTATTATTGCGAGAATGACTAAAGCTACATAACAGCTTTAGTCATTCTCACAATAAAACAATTTTCAGTCCATCTCTCCCGTCGTTATCAATACCATTAACAGTTTCTCTCTGTATTACGTAAGGTAATTATAGAAAAGGAATATTAAATTTTGTTACTCTCGCTAAAACTAGAGAACCGCTGAACCGATTTGGCTAATTTTAGTCTTGAAACATTCCTGGAATTTTATATTAGGCGGCAAATTATATGAAGGTCACCGGGTCATCTAGTTATGTTGATTATTACAAATGTTTCTCTTGAATCACTTTATCTACTATATCCGTTACATATAGATCTAATCAATATAGAGGGTGTAAAAAAGTGATAATGCTTTAGGGCAGGGGTCACCAAATGGCGGACCGCGGTCCGCATCCGGACCGCCGACGCATTGTTTGCGGACCAAGCATGTTCGAAGATGAACTTCGTTGAAAATTAATTTCGGTCTCGATATACTGATGAACATGACGTCGCGTAGCAACAAAAGTTGTCACTTTTCTCATTGATACATATGCACAGAAATAGATCAAGATCTTGATACATGCTGTGTACAAAATATACCTTTGTAATTTCCGTAATTACATATTTTGTTCAATTGTTTTAATGTGCGGACCGCGAAGGCCAATTTATTTCTTAAAACGGACCCCGAGCGAAACTAATTGGTGACCCTGACTTTAGGGTATGTGTCCCTTTAAATATAGAGTTCACTGCTAACTTTCACAGCACTGAAAGAGATTTTTTTTTGCTATTTATATAATGTATGGCCAAGTGCCCAAGCGTTAAGAGTTTTCCCATACAAAAGTTTAAAAAATCAGTTACACTTTTAGTACTGCACTTTCAAAGTGAACTCTATACAGGTGACTCGACATACACAACCTAAAGTACTATCACTTTGTTTTGTCACACCCTGTATAGTTTAAAATTTAAAACAAAAATGAAAAAATATTGTTCTATCTGAGTACAATTATTTTACCCAACCGATTGACGGAAGTAATTTTTATTTAATTCCACTCATGTTACAAAGTTATCGAGCATTGGCAATTAATGAACGTAAATGAATAGGAGCTATTGAGTCGTCCTCCTTAAGAATTGGGTCATTAAGGACCCATGGCGATCGTAAAACTTGTCTGAGGGTCAAATTACCCTTTAGGTAAGTAAAAGGGACTCATAACACTGTATTATATAGAAGATAGAGCTATCACAAATTGGCCGAGGAAAGGACACATTAAATGCTAAATAATAAAAGCTGGAATAGAGACTAATAATAATTGTGATACTTAAAATATTATAATAAAACTTTCTCTATTTCATTAATGATTTATGAATAATAGAGATCGCCAAAAATAGCGAGCCAACGCGATTCATAGATCACTACTTTAAACCCGCCTGAAACAGTATTACTGCCAAACACTACAAACTATGCAGTATGCAATTAATTCTCTATTTTAAAAAATATTTTTTACTTACAATTTTATATTTTACAGATAACGTGACTTTTATTTGGTAAAATAATTTCTTTCTGTAGACACACAGTCTGTTACCTACATGCTTTATTTTATTTGCTTTTGTTTTATTTATAGCCTTTATTTTCAAACTTGTTGATTTTTCCTTTAACTTAACCTACTGACTCTAGCGAGTCAGTAGTACCAAAAACTTGGTCTGTTTGCCCTATTTTGGCAAAGGCCTCCCCCATTTCTTTCCATTCTTTTCTGTTTAGTGCTGTCCTTGTCCAAGTTTTTCCTGCTGTCATTTTTAATTCATCTTCCCATCGCCGGAACTGCCTTCCTCTATTTCTTTTGCCATTTTTTGGGTGCCAGAACACTACATTTTTGGTCCACTTTTCAGTGCCTCTTATTATGTGACCAGTCCACTTCCATTTTAGTTTCCTAATTCTTTTTATTACATCCTCGACTTTTGTACGTTTTCTAATTGTTTTGTTTTTTATTCTGTCGGCCTTCCTTATGTTTAGCATGCTTCGTTCCATTGCTGTCCTACATGCTTAAGATATTACAATTATTTAGATTTTAGATAGAATTCAGTATCTTTGATTCTACGAAAGGAGAAATAATTATTTTTTACTGCAAAAAAATATTATGTTCCTATGTATTTAATGGTTTGCTTTATTAGTTAGTCGATAGTAAAATGTTTTTCATTATATTATTATGATAATGAACTTTAATAAATATGAAGCGCTTTACTACATCATAAATTAATTATTGCTGTAATTTAATATTCACATTGTTTACCTACAACTCAGAACAACAATTTAACTTAAATAATTGACAGCTCGATATCGTATCGGATAACATCCAGAAAGTAATCAGCACTTGGAATTACTTTCCTTATAAATATCTAAAACGTAAACCAATTTAACGGTCGACGTTAAAAAGCTTTATCGCCGAAGAAAATTAACGTAACTCGGGGCCGCGCAGACCGAACCCAAATATTTTATTAAGACAGTCATTTTAGACGGTAGAAAAGTTGATATATTAATTAAGTGCTGAAAGAGCTCGGTTGTATCAGTACGCAGGCGCACTGAAGGTTCCTAGCGTTCGGAAACAGTTTGTGGACGCGGTTCGAGTCAGGCGGTCGCAGGACGAGCCTATCTCTCGTATTTCACATACGCGGTGAAGGAGAAAAACTTTACTGGATACAGTGATTTCGTGTCTGTACAAACTTATTGTCGATTTGAGCTCTTGAGCATATTGACAGCTTGTGAAGTGTAGTGAGTGATGGATTTAGAAAATACAACGCTCACGGTGAGTTTATTTTATCCTTTTTCACGGTAGATTTGCCCCTTTCGCGGTGTTAATTATTCATGTTCTATAAAAAAAAATCTGAAGTCACATTTTTCTTGCCTTCTACTCCACTTAGGATGATGATAATTACTTGATTTGAAAGTTATTTTAAACGATTTAATGTTAAAAAAATTTAAGCCTCATAACTCATAAGTCATAACAATTAACATATTAATTTTTAAAACACAATTACTATAAAAAATGCAACTGCTTATTAATCCATACATCCATACATACATACAAATATTATAAATGCGAAAGTGTGTCTGTCTGTCTGTCCGTCTGTCTGTCTGTCTGTCTGTCTGTTACCTCTTCACGGCCAAACCGCTGAACCGATTTTACTGAAATTTGGTATGAAGATACTCTGAGTCCCGAGAAAGGACAGAGGACTTTTTATCCCGGAAAAATGTACGGTTCCCGCGCGATAAACGAATTATGGCGCAACGAAGTTGCAGGCGTCATCTAGTGATATATAAATGAAATGAATAAATAAACACTATATTATGTAAAAAATTTGTTCTAAATTGGAGGCTGCAGGCAAAGTACCAATTAGGCTGGCAGCATTACCTCATGGCCAAACTGTATGTTGGCCGCTGTATGTGTAAGTATGTAGCCTCGCTGTAGGTATGTTGGCTGAGGTAAGCACCAGCCCTGGGGTCATTTGATTTGTCGACCAGTGTTTTGGAGATATCCTTGAAAAGGACTTTTGCGCCAGGCCCCCACGGACCCAGAGTTTCAACAGCAAAAGGCAGAAATATGAAGTCTTCGCCCAGACAATCATATTTCCGTCTCTCGTTGGTCTCCGCATGAGCGTAGGCCGTTTCCGTCTCTTTCGAGGTGGCCGTCTTCGGCTTGATTTGAATATTGTTAGAAACGTTACGATATTTCGAAACTTTTGATGGATATCGTAAAGTATTAAGAGATAAAAAATTAAATTATATGCTATTTTATATTTTGATTATTGATATTTTATTTTCGTAACTTTCTAAGAAAATGTTTCAAGACATAGTGTTTTTGAAATTCAAACCGAAGTCGCCAGAAAATTTAAGGTATACTATAAACTCCAAAAATTAATGCCTGTAAAATTATTATAGAATATATTTTCTCAAAGTCTGGTCTAGTGGTTTAGAGTTTGATTTTTGACTAGGAGGTTGTGGATTCGCCTTCGGCGGTAGGCCTAAATATAGCAAAGTTTCAAATTTTGGATATGTTTGGTAATAATATTCAGGCTGATAAGATGTTTATTTGTCAAGAAAGATGATCCATCTGTCAAATAGGTTATAAGACTTATTAGAGTATCTTGACTTGAATAAACACAAGGTCACTCTTGTGTATTGCGCACACACTGGCGAGTATGAAAGTGGCCCCTTACTTTATTTTATTTTTATTTTATTTTATTTGGAAAACTTACAGCTACTTAAAAATAACTTTAACAAAGATTACTATAAAGCTAAGAGCCAATTACAAGTTTCCACTAATAGATAAAAATACTAAAAAAGAGAAAAGTGAAAATCAATGTATATATACATTAGCTATAACTTTGAACTTTATCAAAACAATGATCTGGATGGTATGATTGACTATGGCTAAATAATAATAGTACAGTTGAGAAAAATATATATTACGCTGGAGTTAGTTTAGTTTCAATTAAATATGGCCACATACCCAAATACCCAAAAACGATAGCTATTAATTTTTAGTTGTTTAATTAAGGTGACGCCGCGTTAAAGTAAAAAACAGTGTTGGATATGTTTTAGATTGCTTGTTTTCGCTGCAACAACAACAACAAAAAAAATGGAAAGGGCGTAGCGACAAAATGGTTTTTGTCGCGTAATTTAAAAACCATAAATACATTTCATATAAGCTTTGGGCAAATTAAAGTATATGCTTGAAATAATCTATGTACAAATTTGGAAGCTTAAATCGTGTGATTTGTGACATGTGAAAAATGGGATTCTTATTTTGCCAACAGAAGAGAGTTTTTCTTTTGGCAAAATAGGAATCCCATTTTTCACAGAGGTCTTTTTGATTGACTATTCTGTGTTATAAAAGTTGACCAATCGTGTTATGCTATGGGTAATACAAAGACAAAGACATGATGAATACCGACAATGAACTTTAATTTCTTAGCTTTGGTAATTGCTGAGAAAAATCGATATCGCTAGAGATCAACAGTACTATGATAACATGGCGCGCCCCTCCAAAATTCAAAACGTTTGAAGTGCGTTGTCAAAACGTTTGAAGTGCGTTTTCTTGCGCGGTAGGCTAGTTATGATTAGTTGACCAACAAATCTTGGTAATAAGTGACATTAACTGAAATATTACGTGTACTGTGATTGGTTGAATAATTACTACATACAAACTCTTTCATAAGGATGTGACTACACACATTGAAACAGTCATTTGGAGGGGCGCGCCATGTTATCGTAGTTGATCTCTACAGTCAAATTATCAAGGCGTCGCTTTAATGATAATATTACATTATGTAATATTACCTGGCAAATAATCAAGAAGGTAATTTAACTATTATTATTAATATTAATAACTATAATGACCTAATCCGCACGCACGTCGTGGTGGCGCGTGCCATTTGTTATTGATTATTATGAAAAAAAAACTATGGTAAAATATGTGGCCATGATTGTCCTGCATCGCGCTATTAAAGTTTCCTAAGTCCTGAATAGATGAATATAATATTTAAATTTTCTAAGAAAGAGTAACTGAATTAAAAATGCAGGAAACGCACAACCAATTGTGCATTACGTGAACCCATATTTTTTTACTGAATTAGCTATGTCCACATTATGCGCTTTCGTCTTAAATTTTCGTCATCTTCTTTCATTCAACTTTCGTTTTGTCGCATTCAATAATTGAATACGTCAAAGAACGCAACACTGTCATTTTTAATAACAAAGCGAAAGAAATAGACGGTCAGATGGCATGCGCCGCGGGCATGCCTCACGTTCGCTGTTGACTGCGTTATAAGTTTTAAGTTTTAACGCATGCCCTTGACGAACAGAAAAAGGCATAGTGTGGACAAAGCTATTGCAGACATTTTCGTTGCTTCAGTTATTTGTCAAAGATGGGTTCGTCATACAATTTTTGCTGTCTTTGCCATATTTTGCCGGTGAAATGCAATAATAGTTACCGTTCTATATTGTATTATATTTCAATGGGGATGGGAATTTCTTAAATCTGTCTATAATCTAAACAGATAAGGAAGATGAACCTTACATACTGACATGACTATTATTATTTCCGTAATTTCTCATTTATACCTCTAACTAGCGACCCGCCCCGGCGTCGCACGGGTATAAAATATATAGCCACTGAAAAAATGATTAAAATCGATAGCCTGTGATCCTTCACGTGGTCTACTTCATATCTGTGCCAAATAACATAAAAATTGCTCCAGTAGTTCGCGAGATAAGCCCTTTGAAATAATTTCCCCCGTTTTTTCCACATTCTCCTATTGGTCTTAGCGTAAAATATACCCTATATTATATTCCTCAATAAATGGGTTATCTAACACTGAAAGAATTTTTCAAATCGGATCAGTAGTTCCTGAGATTAGCGCGTTCAAGTTAGCCCTTTCGAATAATTTCCCCTCTTTTTCACATTTTCCTCTATTTCTTCGCTCCTATTAGTCAGCGTGATAAAATGTAGCCTATAATATATATATATATATATATATATATATATATATATATATATATATATATATATATATATATATATATATATATATATATATTCTATATAATAAGTATAGAATATAGAATATAGATATAGATTGCAGAAGTTTGTCTAATAAACGTAGTGAGATGACATTAAGCTGATAGGAGCTAAGTGCTAATTTACATTTATATAGTAGCGAGCTCAGCGGTACTGGATGGCTTGAACCTGCTTATATCACAATAATTATTATACGAATGCATCAAATTGTAACAAATTGGTGCAACATAGTGATAATAATACAGGGTGTAACAAAAATAAGTGATAATACTTTAGGGTGTGCACGTGTTCCTTGTAGAGAGTTCACTGTGAAAGTAGCAGCTCTGAAAGACGATTTTTTTTTCACTTTGTATGGGCAAGGGCCCGAGCCGAACGTCACGAGTTTTTCCCCATACAAAAGTGAAAAAAAAAATTGGTCTTTCAGCGCTGCTACTTTCACAGTGAACTCTCTACAAGGAACACGTACAAATCCTAAAGTATTATCACTTATATCAACGACTCCGTTGCACCAAAAGTCGCTTATCGCGCAGGAACCGAACATTTTTCCGCAACAAACTATCCTATGTCCTTTCTCGGGACTTAAAGTATCTGCATACCAAATTTCATCAAAATCGGTTCGGCGGCTTAAGCGGGAAGAGGTAACAGATAGACAGACAGATACACTTTTGCCTTATAAGATTAATAAAGTATGGATGGACTGTAAAGATTAGATGGAGTTTGCTGTAAGTACACAATGGCCCACGATGGGCTATCGTGGCCATGATACACCATTACCCGGCCCTGTCTCCACAATGGCGATGGCCTTAGTTTGGCCCTAGTTCAGACATTGTTTGTTTGAACGCGCTGAACTCAAGAACTACTGGTCCGATTTGAAAAATTCTTTCAGTGTTAGATAGCACATTTATCAAGGAAGGCTATAGGTTATAATATTATATTATCACGCTAAGACTAATAAAAGCGAAGAAACAGAGCAAAATGTGATAAAAACAGGGAAAATTATTTCAATTTATAAGCTTGTCTTACGAACTACTCAAACAATTTTTATGTTATTTGGCACAGATCAAAAGTAGACCACGTGAAAGATCTTAGGCTGGCTTTTTTCTATGGGCTAATTTATCTGTTAAATTCTTAATTGACACGGACGAAGCCACACGGAACGTCTAGTATAATACCGTATGTTTTTGACTTCATTGTATTAAAAATTTATGTTTTTTGAAAATATATTAGAATATTTTTTTTATTATTAATATATAAAAATATTCATAATATAAACCGTCAATAGTTACATATTAGGTACTTAATATTTTTAGTTACAAATGCGATATGACTATAATTTTTATCTGTCCCTCTGTAACCCCGTTACTCGTAAACTGATAAACTAATTTGGAGATGAAGTAGCTTTGATTCCTAAAAAGATATAACATAGTTTTTACAGCATGCAAAATACGGTTTTCGCACGATGAACGAATTTGCCCTGGGGCAGACGTTGCACGCAACTTCGTTACTACAAGTAAGCCGTAATTTTACTTCGCGCACGATCGAGATACGGGGGCAATTGAAAAATATGAGCCCGTAGTAATTTATAGCTGTTTGATTTCCGAGGAAAAACAATCACTTAGGAAACTGATTAGCATCTAATATGAATTACCATTTTAATGGCCTCCTTGAAATAGGTTGTGTGGTCGTGAATAATATCTAACCACACGTTTCAGTAACGACTTATTTTTCCCTGCGTTCAAAGAAAGGTTTAAGATAAACGACTTTATTTATATGGATTTAGTTTTCTAGTCAATATATTATTATTTTTATTAATATAGCGCAAACCACGAAGACGCGCCCCACCAATTTTTATGGATGAGCATCTTTCCCTTTGACCGTGACGCTTTCTTTTAATTGATCTATATTATACGTAGGTCAAACTATAAGTTTTGCGTAACTTAAAAAACTGACATGTTATAACCAAAATATTATGTTTATTGCTTTTCAAAATACTCTCCTTTACATTCTAAACATTATTTTATGTTATCGAACCATTTTTTAAAACAGGAGGATCACAGATCTGAAGGCATGTTTTCTACGCGCTGATTGAATGCTATCACTGCCTCTTCGGAGGTGATAAAAGTGAAACCTGTCATTAAATCTTTAATTTTGGGGAAAATACAGAAATCATAAGGTGCTAGATCAGGGCTAAACGCAGCTCAGAAAAAAACGCGATTATTTTCTAACCAACGTTTTCTCGCCTCCCACACTTTTGTTGGCCTGTTCTCATTTTCAAACACCCACTCACAACATTGCTGTTTTTTATCGGGTTCAAACAACAAATCCACGTTTCGTCTCCTGTGACAATGTCATAAACAGCATTAGAATGTCCGTGGTCGTGCTTCAGTAGTATATGTGAGCACCATTCAATGCGAGCCTGCTTCTGCTCCGTTGTCAGTTCATGAGGGATCCAACGACAACAAAGTCTCCGAACTCGCAATTCTTTGTGTATTTTTTTTTTTAATTTGACTCATACCAATCCCCAATAGTCCTCGAATCGTCTCGTAGGTAATCGGCGGGTTTTTTTCAATTAGCCGCTTAACAGTAGCCACATTATTTTCGTTAACGGCAGTTGAAGGCCACCCTTCATGAAATTCGTCATGTAAAGAAACTCGACCTCTTTCAAATTCAGCACACCATCTCCTCACGGTGCTCAAACAAGGTGCTTCTCTCCCAAAAGCATTTTAAAGACGAGCAGCACAGTCTTGCGGAGAGAGAGAACTTTTAAAATCATAAAAAATCTTTGCTCTAAAATCTTTTCGACTTAATTCCAATTTCGTTGCGTACGTAGAACTTTGATGTGTGATAAAAAATAATTGACAAATGATTTCCCGCCATTTTTTTTTCTATATTGCTAAGAAGGTTGCAACGCTTAAAAAAATATAACATTCAAAACTCAAATAGTTCCAATTAGCTAGAAGTGCAAATCTTTTAGTGTGCCCCATGTAATATTGTAGTGTGCGCGTGCACTCATAGGTAATTAGTGTGTACCGATAACACTCAACATTGGCGAAAGCTTACACACATACAATAATTATACCATGGACGTATAAAAAAAAGGCGGACGGAGTCCCACCATACACAAAACTGTGTCCTTCAGAGTCGGCTAGCTGACTGCATGTACACGGTCCGCACGCACACATTCTTACGCTAGTCCATACAATTTGACAGGCGTAAGAATGTGTGCGTGGCCGACTCTGAAGACACAGTTCTGTGTATAATATAAGAATCCGTCCACCATTTTTTTACGTTCATGAATTATACTATAAACGATTAGGAGTAGGGAATGCAAATCTCGCGAAATTGGGGCTCAAGCGAGATCACGCGAGTTTATGAATACAATACCGCGAGATCTCGCCAATTTCGAGATCTCGCGAGATTAGCAGTTTGGTCGGTTTTTTCGCAAATAATCACAATATTTGAATAAATTACGAAAAAAATAATAAATATTATAAGTATTATAAGATTAAGTAATATTCATTCTCACGATTTTTTTTCAATAGAATTTTATGCAACAAACATTGTTTGACGTATCTGTCTATAATTTTTAAGTAGTAAACTTTGACATACGTATCTATCTATCAAATAACAAATGAAAGAAACAAACAGTATATTCTCTTCTAATGTGCGTTTTTATTTTGGACGTGGCGGTAATATCGTGGACGTCCGCGGTAAAACAATAACATAGGGAAGTAAAATGTGGAAATATATGGAGACGCTTTTAAATTTCCGTCGACGACAACTTTTTAACGTGGATGTTAGAGGATATCAAGACGTCTACCGCACTTCTGAACTGCACAAAACATCCGCGGTGCGTAAAATCAAAAGGGGCATTTAACGTACCCAACGTTTTATCGTGGAAGCCGGCGTCCACGATATTATAATAACGTGACGTCCAGAATGATAAAAGCGCACATTATCAAACACAATTGTTTTAGTAATAAAACAGTTGTTTTATATCTAACAAAACAACGAGAAGTCAAAATTCAAGACCTAGTTGAAAATCACAGTGCACAGTTGCTTAGGCCAGCTTCGAATAAGACGTTTTTATGCTCAAGTGCAAACTCGTCAAACTCGCGAGATCTCGCCTTTTTTTCATCCGAGATCAATCTTGCTAAAAAAGGCCGAGATCTCGCGAGAACGAGATTGCATTCCCTAATTAGGAGGAATAGTGGGGCGCGTCTTCGTGGATTGCACGGACTATAGAAGAATACTTCTTTTGAACGTAGACAATATAGTTGTGCCTACCACCGGTTTGGTACCATATAACGCGGACGGGGCCACCTTTTACCAAAAAGGTAGAAAATTATTCTTTAAAAATATAATTATAAACAAAGGTCTCAGGTACTTATTTAGAAAACATGCTGTAATAATATTGAAAAAATATAAACGGATTTCACAGGAACCGCTTTGAATTGGCATATTTTGCTTTACTTTGTTACTTTTAGAATTGTTGTACAAAGTTTAACGTATAAATCCTATACCACATTTTTGCAAACACACGTTCCTATTCTTTTTATTCTTAGAAACTAAGATCTAAAGGTTCCTTAATCCTTCGATCGTGGATTCTTGGAAATCTATTGTTATTCTATTTTTTCTCACTCACCAGTGAGCCTAAGGGGCTTGATGGGTTAATATTATCTCATACTATCAGTAATCGGTTATTATATATTTATTTTACTCACTATAATAACATCAGTCATACTAATAAATAAATTTCAAATAGGTTCAACCGCCTAAACTATTGTAATGAAACAGTAAGAATCACCTAAGTACCCATTGTAGGACTCAGTCCTTCTAGTCTACATAGGCAGTTTTTGTTACAGTAAAGGCCGCCAGCCCACGTCCTTGAGATTGATTTCTCGTTGGACAAAGACGAAATATACTGATTGAAATAGTAACGCATACGTCATACAAACAGTCTGTCGGAAATAATAGAAATATAGATGACGCCCGCAACTCCGTTGCGCCAAAAATCGTTTAGCGCGTGTTAACCGTATATTTTTCCGGGATAAAAATCCTATGTCCTTTCCCAGGACTCGAAGTATCTCCATGCCAAATTTCAGCGAAATCGGTTCAGCAGTTTGGGCGTGAAGAGGTAACAGACAGACAGACGGACAGACAGACAGACAGATAGACAGACAGACACATATTCGCATTTATAATATTAGTATGGATTGACGGGAAACTACTTAGTTACTTTTTAACTTTAAAAAGTTCCAAATGCTGTCTCCACTCATAACTTTAGCTCTCCTGTCGACAGTTTCTAGCGACCAGCCACAGCCCACAACCGTAAACCTAAAAGAACTTCATTCTCAGGTTACGACTGAATATTATTGAGAATAATGTCATAAAACAAGTTTTATGATACTTGTACAAAATATTAATACTTAAGACCTGGTCCTCAAAATAAAGCGGAATATAAAATAAAAATGGTTTTATTCCCAAATTTAAACTAGCACTTTCGAAATTGAATATTAATATGATATTATATTACTTACTGTAATGTTTTCACGCTAGAGGCAGCACCAGCGTAGACAGTAAACGAACAGTTTTGCTCGACGTGTGTTAGGTATATGGATATGACGTGTGCAACATGTTGGATTTTGAACAGAGTATGTGCTGGTTAGCGCCCTCTGCTCCGACTAAATCTTCGTACAACCTGCAAACATATGTCTTATGTTTAGCAGTATGAGTATGACGATTAGACGAAAAAAAGCGTCCTAGTAAGCTTTACGCACTTTGGGGGTTTTCCAAAGGCAACGAAAACCCACTTAGTAGGCGCGGTGTGAAACATAATATATTTACTTTAAAATTATGACATAACTAGATGACGCACGCAATTTCTTTGCGCTGAAACTTTATGAATCGGGCGAGAACCGTGCATTTTTCCGGGATATAAAGTATCCGATGTCCTTTCTCGGGACGCAAAGTATATCCATAAAAAATTTCAACGAAATAAGTTCAGCGGTTTGGGCGGAATGAAATAATTAGTTTGGTTGGTGAAAGAGAAAAGTTATAATGTTTTCTTTAAGCATAATAAATTAATACTATAATATAAAATAAAGGTAATTAAATTTCTAGCAAAGTAAAATGATTGATTCATCAATTTTGCGTCTATTAATGAAAATTCCTTTCAAGGTTTAATATCAAAATATTTTCATTGTTACAGTGTTGGAAGTAATATTATTATACAGACACGTCCGTTATATTTAAATTTCAAATATGATAGACAATGAAAGGATATATTTTGACACAGCGTTATTGCGATATTCTAATTGGAATATTACAATAATAGTTGCTAGACTGCATATTATTTGAAGACATAAGAGCACTAACTCAATTTTCTTCACTTAAAACCTTGCAATTTACCTACTTATTCGTTCAGCTAATCTATTATTATTTATTTTATATATATATATATTTATTTTAGCTATACTTACACAGAATATATTTTTTAATTTCCAATATTTTTTACATTCTTAACGCGTTCATTTACGCAAAAAAATCAATTTTCAAATTGTTACTTACCCAGTTCATCCACGTCTTCAATTATGAAGCTAATGTAAAACAAAACCTTGTAATCCCGTTCATTACAATGGCCTTTGTCTGTCCCACTTTGCTCCTTTGCCATTTACATTACAAAAGTGCATCTTAATTCAACTACGATCCTTGGCAAATTGTAAAAAATAAAAGAAAATTACATCGTCTTTAGCGGTTAAGCTGAGCTCGTTGTGTAAAGGCCATTTGACCTGGAGCCTTAAGTGGATGGCTATAGGACTAGTTATTCTAGTTTATAAACCTAGAATTTCTAAGGAAGAAAATGCTATGATATTTGGAATTGGAATGAGAATTAAAAGAGAAAGACAATCTTAGGGTCAATTCAGACGGCAACACAACGAGGCGGGGCGCGGCGCGGTATTTTGTATGGATTTGACAAATTTCAATTGCGTGAGATTTGCGCGAATCTGTCAAATCCATATAAATTTAGAAATGCATATACGCGTCGCATTGCGATCTGAATTAACCCTAAATGATTAATGCTTGTTTTTTTTTATTGAAATTGGAAAACGTTGGCTGTTAGAACTTAATTGTGGGAAAAACGGGAGCGGGGACCTGTCCAGTATCTACAGAAAAAATCCATACTATCTGGATAAACCAGTATCCTATGTCCTTTCCCGGATAAAAAGTATCCTATGTCCTTCCCCGGGACTCACAGTATCTCCATACCAGATTTCAGCAAAATCGCTTCAGCTACTACTTTCGCTACTAGCCTAATTTCGCTCTATAACAGTTAGTTGGGGAGGGGAGGATGGGATTTCTGGACTAGCTCGAGCGTGTCAGATTAAGCTTGTATAGGCTTCCAAGTTCCAACACAGTTATACAGAGTGTAGCAAAAATAAGTGATAATACTTTAGGGTGTGTACGTGCTCCCTGTAGAGAGTTCACTGTGAAAGTAGCAGCGCTGAAAGACCAAAAATTTTTTTCACTTTTGTATGGGCAAGGGCCCGAGCGTCACGACTCACGAGTTTCCCCATACAAAAGTGAAAAAAAATTTTTTTCTTTAAGCGCTGCTACTTTCACAGTGAACTCTCTACAGGGAACACGTACACACCCTAAAATATTATCACTTGTTTTTATTACACCCTGTATAGAAATCAGATTTCTCACGTGGTGGGTTAAAAAAAATATAATAATATTGAAATGTCATCGGATCTGTCAGAGTAAGATAGGGGATGTTTAGTATACCCCAAAGAAGCCTCCATATAAAGCATTGACGATTCAAAGGTTAGGTAAGCCTGTAGGGACATTTTAAAATATAAAAAATAAAGCTTCATATTTTCCTAACTAAGCTTCGCAGATATTTTATTTTGCACTAAACTAAGTGATGTAGTCCTTGTTATCTAAAATATATTTATAACCAACTTAATTATGCAATTTTCTGAATATATTTTCTTTTTCAAAACTTTAAAATGGCTGCAGTTTCTGAACCCACCGCTAAAATAAAAAAAACGCTCTTTTATTTTTTATCAGTTTTACCTAATGTAAAAAACCTACTAGGACTCCATGACGCTCGAGTGTCTACACAAATAGCATCCTTCCCTCCCCTACTAGTACGAAACCCTTCATGCGCGAGTACGACCCACACTTGCCCGATTTTTTTAACCAGATAATATCGTCTATAACTACTACTACGCTGTTTGATTAAAACGTTGAAATATAAAATAGTTTTGATCTCCCAACTAAACCAGAGTGGTCTTATAACAGTAATTATAAGTTTAATGTGTCTGTCTCTGGCATCTTAGCATCCAAACGGGTGGATCGATTTTCATAGATTTTTATTTTTTAGAAGACTAACAATATCGATGGTAGAAATTTCAAATGTCGTAAGGGACATTTTGTCGTAAGTACACTTTATATACCATCCGATAGCATTTTTTCTCCTCTATTGATCTGTATATTTAAAATTTTGATATCTCTTCAAATATAGGAGATATAGCATAATTCACTTTGTCGTAACATATAAAAAAATTAACAATTATGCCGTAAGGGTCATGACCTTGATAATACTATTTTTTTGGGCGTCGTAAGTCTCTGTAACTGTGAGAGATATGTGTTGTAACAGCCAATCTAAACTAATATAGCCCCTTACGACATATTTTTAAAGGTATTTTTTTTTCTTACTATTAATCATGAAGTCCTTTACGACACTAAGTTCAGAAAATAAATGATGAACTTTGTCGTAAGTAACGACCTAGGCTATAATAATTATTGCGACATGTTACTTACGACAGCCGACAGACACTTGAAATATTCACAAAAATTTTAATTTTATATATTTTTTTCATAATTTATAATAAAAATAACATAAAATAAATATTTAAAAGAGGTTTCCACACAAAAACTAAATTTTTGCCTATTTTTGCTCGGCCCTACTCGCACTTGACCGATTTTATTTTTATTTTTCCTGAGATTACACACAATTGACGAAGTGAATTCCTTCCTTCTAAATTTCTATCCTTCATAAATTTCAGCCTTCTAGGTCATCTAGAAGTGGGTTAGAATTTTAATCTATAATTAATCAGTCATTCGCCAAAGTCACGCTTATGTGAAATAGTTTCTGAATTATGAGGGGGTCAAAAGTGACTGCAAATGGTTTGTGTAATATTACACACGGTGCTGCTCGCCAGTACTGTTTTACTTGAACTTGGCTTGGCACGCTACCGCTGTCTAGATGACAAATATTAAATAAAAGAAAAATCTACTCCCTAATATAATAAAAGGAAAAGGGAAGGGAAGAGGAGAGGAAAGAAAAATGACGTGAGTTCACAAAAGCATGCTCAATATCCGGATAGTGTAGTAGTTCCTATGAAACCTCTGTACGAAATAAAACTACTAATTTCAACTACAAAATATACAGATTTAAAACCATTGTTATACTCAAACGGTACGATTCCAAAACGGTTTCATGCTGAATACCTTAACATTTGTCATTTGACTGAATTCCCAGATACGTAGACCCTTATTTTATCCCTATTTAAGCGAACGTCTTCATCATAGTTTAGCTTCAATGTTTAATTTCAGTTCAATCAGTCGAAAATCTAAGATTTATACAAATTTTCATCCCCTATTTTATCTCCGTAGGGGTGGAATTTATCAAAATCCTTTATTTGGGGATGCTTACGTCATAGTTACTTTATACATCATACATGCAAAGTCTCAGCCCGATCAGTTTAAAATTATTAAAGTTTCATAAAAACTTTCATCCCCTTTTTTATCCCCTCGGGGGTAGAATTAATCAAAATTCTTTCTTAGCGGATTAAGGAGAGCCCTCTTTAATCTGCTAAGAAAGGATTTTGATACAACAAACGTGATTTTTTTAAATTTTTTACTCGTAGGTAATCCATAATGGCAGCATGTAGGCACTTGAAGTAAACACAAAAATCCTTAATTATGTTCGTTATTTAATAGTAATAAAATAAATAATTGAAGGGGGCTCTCCTACAAAAAACACTATGTTTTCGCTTTCTAACCGTACGGAATCCTTTGTGTCATTCTTGGAATACTCTAAAAATCGGTTAGGTGCGAGTCAGACTCGCACTTGGCCGATTTTTAGAGTATTTACTGAGTTCTTACTCAGCTATTACATACCAAATGAGTTATAATTAAATTAGGAAGCTCATGAAAATTTTACCCCAGCCAACTCATATTTTGTAGTTATTTTATAATTAAAATTTAGTATTTCGCAATCTCCTATGATGTAATTTCAGTGAAAACAATTATGTTCTTGGAAGTTACTTCATTATCTTGATTATTAAGTATGCTTTACAACATTAAAATGTCAGATGATTCAGACTATTCGGTGGTTACAACAAAATACTTCAAAAAGGGCCACGTGTAAGGGACGTTTGTTCTAAAATTCCCGTGTGTAAGGGACATCATCTCCTAAACTATTGTGTTTTTCTAGGACTACTTGACTTATAGCTGTAAATGATGTAATTCAAAACAAAACTGTCTAGAAATTATTGTAATAGGTTGTAAAATGAAAGAGTTATGCCAGTTTCAAAGTAAGAAAAATGTTTTTTTGCTCTCCTGTAAAGTCGGAGTTTGTCCCTTACGACATTTGAAATTTCCACGGTCCATATGTTCTAAGCCATAATTTATCATCATCAGCTCGCGTAATCCAGGCAATTTCACATTTATGAGTGGTAGGCGGTAGCGGTAGTAGTTAGGGGCGAGCCGCCCTAATTACTATTCATAATATTATGCTTATCCATGTAATCCGGCTTTACAAAAATCCTTGCTCATAATTTATGTAATATGGTATACTTAATATTGTATAGTTTGGTTATTGGTATAATGACATTACTTCATACTGCATGCTCCTATATTATAGCGTTATAATAAGCCATAAGTGGTACTAAGTTACTGACTCCTCGAAATTTTGTTACGTTATAATGTCTTTTCCTGTACCTATCTCTTTCCATGTATTTTTTTAACAAACAAAAGAGGTTATCCATTCGACCCATATACGTACGTAATACTTTCAGAACTGTCCATTTTTCGTATAATGTTAGTAAAAAAAAATCAAAAGTATTTGTATTGTAATTTGTATGTTTGTGTTCGCAATTCGCATATCTTTTTACTCATCATATAGCTCTTGCAATCTACGAGCGCGCGTAGCCTTTATTTGTAGTTGGAAATGTGAATAGACATTTTCGTTAGTGTGCGTACCTGACGGCACTGACGGAGCGGTCAGTAGCGAGCGAGCCATGTACGCGTGTATAGATATGGTCACAAAAATCAAAGGCGGTTAAGCGGTTCGGACGTGAAGAGGTAACAGACAAAACCACTTTTATAAGTATGAAATAGACGTCCGGTCACTTGTGTTTCCTTTGGTGTGTCATAAGAGTCTAAATGAATGATTCACATTAATATGACATCACTTTCAGCCGTTTAATTTAGAATTGCACTTTGCAATTGGCCTTTTGAGTCATAGGAGACGGCACGGCAGCACAGCTGACTTACTCCCTAGTCCCGACCGAATCAGAATCGAATCAGCTCGATCTCAACAGCTTTTGCTACTTCCGACATAATATATGCTAGCGCAAAATCGTGCTGCGGCTCAATTTGGAACTAATCAGCGGGGCTAAAATGGTAACGTTTTGCAATTCCTCCAGAAAATGAATCGTCAAAACTGTCAAACTGACAAATGTTAAATTAGTGCATAATATTATGCAAATTACTAGACATAATATAAATTGCAAGCAGAGTGATTTTTAAAAAATAAATCATAAATAATATTCGTTTCTTAAAAATCACTCTGCTTGCAATTCATATTATGTCTAGTAATTTGCACAATTTGTACTAATTAGACATTTGTCAGTTTGACAGTTTTAACAATTCATTTTCTGGTGGAATTGCATGACGTTACCATTTTAGCCCCGCAGATTCGTATCAGTTTCGGTGGTAATGCTGCAGGTTTGTCCTGGAAGCGAGCCATGCGAGTTTTTTTACGCCGGTTTTTCTCGCCGGGTTAGTTCCTGAACCGGTGGTAAGCACCATTAGTATCGACTTAACAAAAATTGTTGAAAAAATTTATTCTGAACAAAAATTTTTGAGTTTGAATTTCCTCCAGTTCAGAGGAAAACATCTCTTATTGGTTGTCAGATAAGAACTATTTATCACTTATGAGCAAGTCTCTCGCAACACAACTTACAAGTACAGTTTTTTATTTATGAATTAATTGTAATCGACTAACCGTAACGATTTTAAAATTTTCTAAGTTGATGAATATCCTTTTTTGCTCTATACATATATAATTATGTATGTATAGAGCAAAAAAGCAATGTAGAAATGCAAATTGATTTAGAAATTTTGCCGCTTTCGATCTATGTGTGTATACTGCAACTCAGCTGCGCCATAACTCGTTTACCCAAGATTTTTCCCCTTTCCCGGGAGTCAGGACTCAAAGTATTCATAACATCAGCAAAATCGGTTCAGCGGTTTGAGCCTGAAATAGTAACAGACAGACAGACAGATGGATAGCTATAGCAGACTAGCCCACCGTCGCATATAATTATCATTTAGATTGGGGCGCGCTTAGTACCTCGAGTAGTGTGTGGATAACCATCGCACATATTAGTCGATTTGTCACGCCTGTTCCAACTAAAAGCTCATTTATATACCTAGTCTTCTTAGGCCAGCTTGTGCTAGTCAGGGTTAAATTAAATCATCCATCTCTTTCTTCCTTGTAGTTTTGAAAGTGAGGGCATGAAGACAGGCGATTTGCAACACGCACCACTGTACACACAAATGGTATACATTTTTTAAATATTATGTATTGGTTATCAGTTTCTTTGTTTGTTGCATGTTTTAGAAATTTATATGATCATCTCAGAATTCTATGTAAATATCCATATCCATACTAATATTATGAACTACTGGTGCCCGCGACTTCGTCCGCGTTAGCATAGTAGATCACGACCCAAGTATTATTTTTCAAAAGTATTCAATGTACAGAATTGACTTTCCTACGGTTTTATTATAATATGATGATTATATTGACTTAGTTTTTTCCTAAAAACGAGAAATAAGACGCAATGCAAACGCCACGACGCAATTTCGTTATAAGCAACAGAACAATGAGGCGCAGCCCCCCCAAATTAAAATATGACACTCGAAAACCGTATGTTTAATTTAGTTTTACACTTCGTTCTTAAAAAGTATAATCAAACGACACTCGAAATCGGTGAAGATAAGATAGATATAAGCTCGTAGCAAGGCAAGGAGTGGAGATAGATACAAAGTGTAAAAGACAAATTTGTAGGAAATTTTATGAACTTTCATTACGTATGGGACTTTTATTCTCTACGACGCGCCGTTTTAGCGATATGAGCAAAAAACTAAAAATATGGAAAATTGAGCCCCTCCCCCCACCCTAGGTGAAATCGTTAAAATTTATAGCCTACGTGTTGACTCGACTTCTAAGTAATATTCGTGCAAAATTAGAAGTAAATCCATCCAGTACTTTCTGAGTTTATCCTGGACATACATACAGACAAACAGACAAACAGATAAACAGACAAACAGACAAAAATTCTAAAAACTATATTTTTGGCTTCCATATAGATTGTAGATCACGTCCCAACTATTATTTTTCAAAAATATTCAATGTACAGAATTGACTTTCCTACGATTTTATTATATGTATAGATATAGATATAGATAGAAGATGTGTTAGTTTGTTCGTAAAAAGGAGAAATAAGACGCGATACAAACACCACGACGAAACGACCGATGCCGAAGCTCGTCGCATATTAATCAAACGACACTCGAAATCGGTAAAGATAAGATAGATAAAAGCTCGTAGCAAGGCAAAGAGTGGAGATAGATACAAAGTGTAAGGAACAAATTTGTAGGAAATTTTATGAACTTTCATTATGTTACAGGATTTATTTTCTCTACGACGCGCCGTTTTAGCGATATGAGCAAAAAACTAAAAATATGGAAAATTGAGCAACTCCCCCCCACCCTAGGTGATATTGTTAAAATTTATAGCCTATGTGTTGACCCGACCTCTAAGTAATATTCGTGCAAAATTTGAAGTAAATCCATCCTGTACTTTCTGAGTTTATCCCGGACATACATACAGACAAACAGACAAACAGACAAAAATTCTAAAAACTATATTTTTGGCTTCCATATTGATTGTAGATCACGTCCCAACTATTATTTTACAAAAATATTCAATGTTCAGAATTGACTTTCCTACGATTTTATTATATGTATAGATATATAGATGCGAAAGTGATGTGTCTGTCTGTATGTCTGTTCCTCTTCACGCCCAAACCAATTAATCAATTTTTCTGAAATTTGGCATGGATATACCTTGAGTCCCGGGAAAGGACATAGGATACTTTTTGTCCCGGAAGGTACAGTTCACGTCGCGCCCCACGTCGCAGACAATACGTGTCTAGTGTTAGTGTTAGTTTTAGTATAATTGTATGTATGTTAGTCTATAAGGTATTTATAATATGGGCCAAGATGTCTGACTCAAATAATTAAATAACATAGTATAGTAAGTATTGTATATAGTAAGGAGAGTGAATTTGTCTTCTCTCAGCTCTCGCTGGCATCCATCTCAGTCCCGCCCCGAAGCCTTCAGGGAGAGGGTACTGCGGATTCGCCTTCGTCTGTTAGTACGTTACTTCCCAAAACTTTTGAAACAATTATACTTGTGTGAATGGCAGCTTGTCTTTACATTATGGTTAAAATCCAATTTAGCATTCAGTAAGTCACAATATCTACGGATGCTCTTGGCGACCATTCCTGTTGCTCCTATTACTATTGGTATGATGACTAATAATTATTTACTAGCTATATGACCGAGCTTGACTCGGTATTCAAAAAATTCAAAAAACACACATAAAATGACATTTTATGAAAATGATTCCTAGCTAGATCGATTTATCGCCCCCGAAACCCCCTATATACTAAATTTCATGAAATATATATATATATATATATATATATATATATATATATATATATATATATATATATATATATATATATATATATATATATATATATACAAGAATTGCTCGTTTAAAGATATAAGATCTATTCTTATAAAATTACATGTCCTGACTGACTGACTGATTCATTATCGCTGTGCAAAAACTGTTAAAGTTACAGCCACGAAATTTGGTGAGTAGAGTTGGCTTAATATATTAAGTAGACACAAACTAAGGAAGGAAGTTTGAAAATTTTACCCCGAAGGGGGTGAAACAGGGGTTGAAATTTTGAATGAAAGTCCGTCATTTCTATATGTCCGTCGTCCGTCGTTTATAAACAACACTTTACACACTTACATATAGTCAGTCTATCATAATATTACACATTAGAACATAAATCGCCCATTCAGCCAAACTCTAATTTTTTTTTTTTAAATAGCATTTATCTATCCCTGCAGATATTTTACAAGTGCTTGGGAGATATAACAGCGCGTGACACAAAAGTAATTTACTATTCGATAACATAAACCAAGCTATAAACGACATTGACTCCTCATTCGTCGCTGACTCTGCTTACAGTGATCTGGACGATTGCATCCCATCAGGAGTAAATCTACAAAAAAATCTTAAATTAATTTGTCAAAATATCCGAAGCATTAACAAAAATATGCAGGAATTCGAAATCGCTCTTGCTCGAACCCGAATTCAGTGAGATCTGATCGCCTTGACGGAGTGCTGGAAGCGAGGAGTCTAGACTACACCGCAGTTACAGGATTACAATTGCTACACAACCAATTACAACAGACTACAAAATGACGGTGTAGTCGTCTACACAAAAAAATCTACCGGTAACGGTGAGTGAACTTCCTTTAACAGGCACAAACTGCCTGTAAATATCCCTTAAAAATAATACAACAGTGCTGGTAATATATAGGTCGCCATCGACAAAAGATATAGTCCCATTTCTCAACTCATTAAACGACTTTTTAACAAAAATAGACCGGACAAACAATATAATAATAGTTCGTGACCTCAATATAAAGATAGCCGACAACTCCCAAGATCCGAATAAAAGCCAATATTTAACTTTACTTGCAACATTCGGATTGCTCCCAGCTCACCTTCTGCCAACTCGGCTTACCAACTGTCTTGACCATGTGATGCTAAAGACTAAACTTCCGGCTAACGTGCGCGTTGCTCATTCTACCGTTACTGACCATGAAACCATCATGTTGTTCCTATCGACACAACTACTAAAGACAGAGACTCGTAAAATTACTTCAAAACTGAACTATCAACAAATTGCTACTGACATATCTAAAACAGACTTCTCCCCAATCTATGAATCGGAAGACCCTAACACGGCAGCAGACTTGCTCGTTTCTTTAATTTATTCAAAAATAAAGACTAATACAAAACAGATAAAACATGCAAATCGGAAAAAAATTCTAAAGCCTTGGGTCACGCCCGGTCTTCTTCGCTGTTTAAAAAACAAAGATAACATGCACAAGAAATTAAAACAAAACACCGATAATGAAACTCTTTCCGTCACCTACTCACGTTATAGAAATTTCTGTATCCAAATCCTAAAACATTTGAAGCAAGAATACTACCGAACCGAGCTACTAGCCTCTAAAAATAATACAAAAGCGTTATGGCAATCTATTAACAAAATTACAAACAGAACTAAAAATCGTAGCGGTGCCACGGAGATACTATCACTAACCTCCTCACCGGAAAACTCCGTGAACTTAGTCAATGAATTTTTCATCAATACAGGAAAAACTCTAGCTGAAAAAATACACCAGCCACCACAAAGCCCTAATAGTACTAAGCCTACTCCCTGTCACTCAATGGTGCTGCTCCCGACTGACGTTAAGGAAGTTACAAGAGTTGCAATGTCCTTAAGAAATAACTGTGCCGTAGGTTGGGACAATATACCAGCAAGGGTCATAAAAAATAACATAAACGTTATTGCCCCACCCCTAACTCACGTTTTAAATTTGTCCCTTTCAACAGGCGTTTTTCCAAAAGCTTTTAAGAGAGCAATTATTCATCCAATTTACAAGGCGGGTAACAGAGACCAAATCACGAATTACAGACCAATTGCTGTCCTACCAACCTTAGCAAAAATATTAGAACGAATCATGAACTCTAGATTAATATCCTACCTAGAAAACAATAACATCCTTTCCACATCACAGTATGGATTCCGCCAAGGCAAATCAACAGGTAACGCAGTACACGAACTCACGGACTTCATAGTAAAATAGCTTCATGTTGGACAAAAAGTCATAGGAATATTCCTAGACCTAGCTAAAGCCTTCGATACGGTCTCTGTTTCTATCCTTCTAAAAAAGATGTACCATATAGGCATAAGAAGAACCCAGCTTAAACTCTTTGAGGACTTCCTAACCGAACGTATACAGAGTGTTAAGGTAGATGAGTACCTAAGTTCTGGACGAACTACTACGCATGGCGTCCCTCAGGGAAGCGCAATTGCTCCAACCCTCTTCCTCATCTACATTAATGATCTGTGTACGCTCAACATACGCGACGGAAAAATTTTCACGTTTGCGTTCACGTTTTAAAAAACCAAATACATCCCATTCGCGATACGAACGCCCCCCACGTTGACCTTCCATAGTATCACCGCACACACTTGTAACCCCCATGTCGGGCCATGTACATGTGAACCCCTGGAAAGAACAACCTCAAACAAATACCTAGGAGTTATCTTAGACCCCTCACTCAGCTTCCGTCCACACATAGATGCGCTTACGTCTCGAATAAGAAAGCTGATACCAATATTTAAAAACTTAAGAAACGTGGCGGACGAAAGACTGAGGAGGGTGGTCTATCTCACACTTTGCCAACCATTGCTCACGTACTGTATTTCAACATGGGGCGGCACACACAAAGACACAATGTTACAATTGGAACGAGCGCAACGGGCAATCCTCAAAGTGTCAAACAGCCTTCCATTCCGTTTCCCAACCGAGTCTCTCTATAAGCAAACAAAAGCCTTCACGGTGCGCCAACTGTATATATCCCTTGCAGTCCTCAAACACCATAGCCTCCTCAATTACATCCCACCATCCGTTTGCAAAAGACGTAATAACTCAGATGCCACCGCGCACTGTTTTCGCACCCGCTTTGCCAATCGTTTCTTTAGTTTTCTTGGGGGATATGTTTACAAAAAAAACTAGTAAGGCAATAAACATTTGCTCCCTAACCAAGACCTAACTTCCCCTCTCCCCCCTTACCCCCACTTCCCATCAATTTTGGGGTAGGTTTCCGAACATTTACCGTTGTTCCTCTTATCCAAATTAAGCTACTCACAAAAAATTTGCTTGATAGTAATAAAAAAAAAGTTTTAGGGATCCCTGAAATATTGTTTCATCAAATAGTTATTTCATATTCATTTTTTTGTTTTAATATGAGCTTATTATACTCTGCTCATTAGTGTATTTTTCAAAGTGGTTTTAGTATTCGAAACACTTCATTTAAGATAAAATGCCGCTCAGTATAAAAAATACATTTGCCAAATATTGAAAAAAATGCAGGACGTAACGTTGACACTCAAACAGATATTAGGTCGCTCAAATATTATGAAGCTGCTCATTTTGTTTGCTCAAATAAATAATTTTTAAGTTGCTGTTTTGTTAATTTCTCGTCACTCACAGTCAGTCGCTCAAATTTAAAAAAACCGGCCAAGTGCGAGTCGGACTCGCGCACCGAGGGTTCCGTACAAACCTGCAAGGTTTACAAAGTTCGTTCATTACGACAATCGAGTCATAACTATGGTATTTTTATTGCAAAATGAAATTCATAACATTACAATGGGGAAAGATGGAGGAGCATAAATTTAAGACAAAGATCTCTTTATCGTTTATATATTTTGTAATGTAACTAAAAATTTAAGGTTTTCGGAATTTTTCCTTTATGTGTGCTATAAAACGTTGCTTCATGCCAAATTTCAAGATTCTAGGTCGACTGGAAGTACCCTTTAGGTTTTGATTCCCTTGCGAGTACTTGCGAGTTTCAAAATATGCAGCTTAAATTGCTGTTTCTTTTGATTGCGTTGACATAGAAGTTTGATTTTGTTACAGCTTAAAGGTATTATAGACCTGAGTATTTGGTATGAATTTCAATTTAATACCTCTACGCGTTTATGAGGAAATGGGTAGTAAGTTTAAAATTATTAAAAAAATATATATTATGTGATGTCACTAAAAATTTATGGTTTTCGTAATTTTTCCTTTATCTATGCTATAAGACGTTGCTTCGTACCAAATTTCAAGATTCTGAGTTCACGGGAAGCACCCTGTAGGTTTTGATTCCCTTGCAAGTGTCGAAAATTTGCGGCATAAACGGCTGTATCTTTTGATTGCGTTGGCTTAGAAGTTTGATTTTTTCACAGCTTCAAGGGACAGTAGACCTGAGTAATTGATATAAATTTCAGCTTCATACCTCCACGCGTTCCTGAGAAAAAGGGTCTTGACAGACGGACGGACGGACAGACGGACAACAAAGTGATCCTATAAGGGTTCCGTTTTTTCCTTTTGAGGTACGGAACCCTAAAAATTAATTAATTTTGACACTTAAAACGGTAATTTACAGTCACTCGATTAAATACTACCCTATAATTAATAGTATGGATGATTATTAACCCTAGAAGCCTAATCTACGTCTGCGAGGCGTACACGAAATTGAATATCGTTTATATTTTTCTAATGGTTTAAGCTAGCGCGTCGTGCTTTTACGCCAACTCAGTGGAAGCCAGGAGCTAGGATACAATGTCCTTGTCGTGAAAATAAGTTCCACCATTTTTGATTTATCGAAGGATTGCACGCCTCCGAGACGTATGTTTAGGCTTTATGTAAGTTTTAACTAGGTTTATGAGAGTTTAATTTTGCTTGTTTTTCGTACTTTATATGTTTTTTTCGGCGTTATTTCAGACATGAAATGTCACAGTCTCAAAAATTAAACGAAGACTGTATTTTAGCAATCCTAAACGGAGAAAATAATCCTTCATTGGAAGATTCGGGCACTGACATTGAGAATGACCAAATTATCAACGACTTTCAAAGGGAACAAAAAATTGTTATGTGACTGAATATGTTACGTCTCTACTTCAATATTGCACCTTTTATTCCTTTAAAAAAAGATAAATATCCAATTTGGTCTGATATAAATATTGAAAAATTTGTGTGTAGCGATCGCAAGGTTTATACAGTGTGTAACAAAAATAATACTTTAAGGTGTGTACGTGTTCCTTGTAGGGAGTTTACTGTGAAAGTAGCAGCTCTGAAAGATGATTTTTTTTTCACTTTTGCATGGGCAAGGGCCCGAGCGTCACGAGTTTCCCCATACAACAGTGAAAAAAAAATTGGTCTTTCAGCACTGCTACTTTCACGGTGAACTCTGTACAAGGAACACGTACACACCCCAAAGTATTATCACTTATTTTTGTTACACCCTGTATGTGTGGAGACTGCTCTTAAGGTTTACCTAGTCTTTTGAAATCTAATCTTTTTAATAAAAATTTCTTCTAAAAATAATATGTGTGTTAATTTTTGAGGAAGCTGATTTTTCGTTACAATTTATGCACATATTTTTATTGTTGTAATAAATGTCACAATAGTAATTATACGTCGTGTTAGTTTATATTCCAAATTTTTAATTTTTCAGTCCAAAAAAGAAGAAAATAATGCTATTTTTACATAAAAATTGTGAATTATGTGTACGCCTCTGAGACGTATATTAAGGCTTTGTGTACTCCTGAGATAGATTAGGCTTCTAGGGTTAAAACGTATTTAGTGACCTACGCAGCGACTACTCTGGCCATTCAACTTGCTCCGAGTTCCGACATAATACTTAAGATCGCTACAGGACCCATATTAAGGGCACACGTCGTTTACAACTTCAAGTAGTAATTAAAACTTTGAACATAGCCTTACTTAGTAACCGCCGTAAGTCATTGGCCGAATTATACACGCGTTTCTAACATTCTAAGGCCGTGTTTCCACCTGCAAGCAAACTCGCGGAAGTGTTGAGTGAATTTCTTGCAATATTGTTTACATTTCATACTAATTCCTGCAATTTTTTGCTGCAATAAATGTGCGAGAAGCTCGCGGATAATACTATACGAAACTAGACATTATATCTGCGGTGACCTGCAGAGAGATGTCGCGAGTCCTCGCAGACGTGCTTAGACATGCTGTCGCAACTACTCGCAGAAAGCGCTTGACAAATTGTCGCGACAGCACTTGCAACGGGCTTTACACTTGCAAGTTACTATCAGACAGACTGTCAGACACTTCTCGCGACAGTTGTCTTGTAGGTAGAAACACGGCCTAACGATATAAACAGCATATATTTTGTTACTTAAATACAGGGTGCAATTAAACCTTCCTGCCAATTTTTTTCCAGGGCTTAGGTATCATTAGGAGAGTCCAATAAACAAAAAAAAAATAGGGTGTTATTTTTTTATAATAACATATTTTATCCCAATCAAATTACTTGCAGCATGGTCACTTCATACTAAATACGATTTGGCGCCGGCCGGTCTGTCGCCAACTCGCCACTCGGGCGCATCTAGGCAACGTTGGGGTAGAAAGGGAGTGACGCGCGGGTAGCGCGGGGGGGCCGGCCGCCGCCCGGTGTAGTGTTGGGTAGGACACGAATTTTATACGAAGATGTAAGAGGTGCCATTTTTTCGTACTGAGCCGGTACAGTGTCTCACTTCAAAAGAGGCGAGGCCGCGAGGCGTTTGAGGCGTAGCAGTAGGTTTGACGTGCCTCGACGTAGGTATGTGAGCCGTCTTGAGGCATGAATTTATATTTATCTATTTTTCCCCTAAAAATATATACAAATATACATTCATGATTAAGAAATAATATACTGTAATATAATATGTTTCAAAATCTTTTTATTAAAAGTTAATATTTCATCTAAAGATTCAGATTTTTTGAAATCATACTGACTAGGTACATGTTGACATTGAATAAATTTAATATTTTATTGGATGGATTAAATGTTACACAAGATCCATCATTTCGATTTAATGTTAATCGAACAATACATAAAAATATATATTTAAAGAGTCAAAAAATACCTGAAAATACCCCTAAAAATTTGAGACCACCGCGACAATCATTTTGAAGCGGTACATGTTATAATGCTGAGCCACTCTTTCATTTTACCGTCTTGTCCCGGACAATTGTAATGCCTCTTGTAAGTCCTACCCAACACTAGCCCGGTGACCGGTCGGTAGTCGGTACCAGGTACTCGGTTGCAGTCGCAGTCCGCGCATCGTTGCATAATTACGTAATTTTTTGTTTGTCACCGCTCGCCGCGAGCATAATAAGTGTGTACTATGTTATGTGTATGTCGTATGACAATGTATTTTAACCGCGTTAAACTAACATGTATTCTGTGACCGTGAGTGATAGGTGATGGCGAGGTGCTACATTTTGAGTGGCGAAAGTTTACATGGAGCTTGAAAGTGTTGATAAAAGTAAATAAAATAAATTATTTAAGACTTAAAGGTGGATGGATTTGATTTTAAATTATGTAGTTGTAAGTACCATCGAGGAAATTGATTCCTAGGCAGTTAAAAGACCAACGTCATTTGGTCGGATCATGTCAATTCAATGATAACTGTGATCTGTCGGCTGGGTTTGACGTAACGCGACCAAACTACGTAGGTCCCCCATCTGACTAGGAATCAACTTCTCTGATAGTAAGTACCTACATAAGTTGATAATGTACATTTTTTTAAATACGCCCAATTAATGCAAAGGATGTGGTTTAGATAAATTACTATTTATTATATTATATACCTACTTACAATTAGTGATAGGTTGTAAAATACTATAACGACTACTAGATGACGCTCGCGGCTCCGTTACGCCAAAATTAATTTATCGCGCGGGAACCGTACATTTTTCCGGGATAAAAAGTATCCAATGTATTTTTTGGGACTCAAAGTATCTCCATACCAAATTTCAACAAAATCGGATCATCGGTTTGGGCGTGAGGAGGTAACAGACAAACACATTTTCGCATTTGTAATATTAAAAGAATGGATTTTACCAGCAGCAATTTTTACCACTCATTTTGCTAAATCTATATAATAAAAATCTAATTAGTAGTTTAGCTGGTACGAGGGTACATACAGACATAATATTATTATGTACTTACTGTACTACACACCACAATCACACCACGTGGTCGGGCGTATATTTCGTATTGTAAACGAATTGTAAATGAATACCTTATACCGACCACATCGCAACCACGACCGAACACATCGCAACAACGACGTTGCGTCGATGCAACGACAGTGCGTGCACCCGCGCTCTTCCCCCCTCCGTTTCATTGACTTTCGTACGTATTACCACATCGCAACCACTGGCAACAACGCAACCACGTCGGCATTTTGTCGGTACCACAATGCAACAGCTACAAAAAGCTGCAGCGACACCATTCACACGTAACCACTGCTCGACGACATTTTGTCGTTGCGATGTCGTGTGGTTGTGGTACGTGTGGGTTTGCCCTAAGTATTCTTCCATTTGGCTTCCCCGTTGTCGGGTAAGAAGGGGAGTAAGGTAAAGTTTCAGATATTTATTACGTTAAAATATACAAAAAGGAACATGCCAAAAACTTTTATGATTATGGTCGAGGTAATAAAAAAGTAATATAAAAGGCATAACGGAGCCCTCGCGCAGTACGGACTCAAAATTACATTAATGTGAATGAAATAGAGTAGCAATTGCTGATGTGATCGATGAAAATGGGATTTTCAGTAAACCGAGCTGTCTAAAAGATATTGTTTGCTTAATAGAATGTTTTATTTGATCAATGATTTGTATTTAAATTACAATAATCTTTTAATATTAAAAATTACAAAGGGCAAGAAAAACATATTTTCATGCACGATTAACTCACTGGCTCGAGTGCCAAAGGGTTAACTTGAACTGAAGCAAGTAGCAACACTTTAAAGCTGGATTTATACGCGTCCGCCTGAACGCGCAGTTTGGAGGCTAGACCGCGAGATGACAAGAAAATGTGTGCAAATGACAACGCGACCGCGCCGCCATTTAAATAAATCGTTACATCTTCACTAAAATATAATATTACTAGCGGCCCGGTACGTGCTTCGCTACGTATAAAGTGAAATAATACAAAAATCAGTTAGAACATCGATTCATTTCTTTAAAAAATATATTACTTAATTGCTAGCTATTTAAAACTTAACCCATAACATTTGGATAAACATTTTTTTCCATTTTGATTGTAAATCTGTAGTATCGACTTTCTGGAACAGGCAACAACAGGCAAAAGTGTGACAGTGCACTTGCATGTTACTTGTATTATCGAAGCAACTTACTTCTCAGAACTAATGTCAAATGTGTGCCTTATGCTCTGGAGTTAAGGTTGAATTTGTTATGTTCAATTTTGGTGACATTGGTGACCCTGACGTGGTAATTGTGATGAATGTAATTTGCATAGTAGCATATGCTTTCAGGTCTTAAAACAGCGCCTAAACCCCCAAACTTGTATCTATAAGGAATCCGGAGTTCTCTTAGTATCTTCGGAACCAAAATCTTGCGATTTTGTTAGCATATGTTTAGGATGCTTCTCATAAAACCAAAGTCACCATACGTTTCCATATAAATTTTGAGGAGTTCCCTCGATTACTCATGGATCCCATCATCAGATCACCACTTTCTTTCTGTAAAGACTTATGTGTTCTGCTTAGTGACTTTGGATCCAGGATAGACCCTCATAATACGAAAACTCATAATCAGCTGACTTCACTACCACTATAGAATTTCTTGAAAAACTCCAAGCATATTATACTACTGTACTTAGTGTTTATCAAGCAATGCTGAAAATGACATGTTCAAACACCTATCTCTAATAATTAGGCTCTAGAGTTCTAGGTTCTCTGACTTTCGTTTTATTATAATTTATAGCACTAATTCCGCATGGAAACTCATCATAAAAATATTCATTAAACTACTTAAAACTACATTAATAGATCTATGTTTGTCCCAATTTTGAACCGATTCTGCTGAAATTTGGCATGGGGATACTCTAAGTCCCGGGAAAGGACATAGGATAGTTTTTATCCCGGAAAATGTACGGTTCCCGCACGATAAACTAATTTTGGCGCAACAGAGTTGCGGGCATCATCTGGTTTATACTAAGTCGAAGCGACGAACGAAATGACTCATTAATATTGAACAATGAACATAACAAATTCAACCGCAACTCCAGAGCGTAACGTACACAGTCACGTGACATTGGTGACCCTGATGTGGTAGTGATGATGATGGTGATGATGATGATGAATGTAATTTGCAAAGTAGCATATGCTTTCAGTTCTTAAGGCAGCGCCCCAACCCCCAAACTTATATCTATAAGGAGTTCGGAGTTCTGTTCAGTACCTTCGAACCATGGTATATCTTGGTGCAGAATCTTACTTTTGGTAACATATACCTGGAATACTTCATACAAAAGCAAAATTAGCATATGTTTTCATTTAAATTTTGAGGAGTTCCCTCGATTACTCCTGGATTCACTCGACCGATTATGTGCAAACTTCACATAAACCATCTACTAAATAGTCCGAACAAACCCTGAAAATTTGGTTTGGATGGGTGAGCCCTTTCTTGAGTTATAAAGTGACAACGAAAATTGCCACTTATTTCTAACTGTCCCGGCAAACGTTGCTTTGCCATAATATAAAGCATTTTAGTCGTGTGCGTACAAGACAAAAAAACGAGGAATACGGCTTTTGCTGAACCAAAGATTTCCTTTGGTAGGATTGATCTTTATATCCCTAAGATGAGTTTACGATCTGGAGCCACCTGAATATTTCATGCAGGTGGGGAAGGGGGGGTTTTTAGCTTTAACAAGGTATGAGGTCAATATCTGCGTGGGATTTATGTATATAGTCGAGTTTGGTATCATTTTCGATTGAATCGAATATTTAAATGCCAATTTTGGAATAATATTAAGATAAAAGACAGTAAAAATAAATAAAATAAAATTTTTTAAAATATATTATTTTCAACCAATGAAAACGCTGTTGACAGGGCTTAATTAATATGAGGCTGATAGCAGCATTATTCAGCATGCCAAAGACATGGTGATGAATGGAGCAATAAACATATTATTAATACTAGACGTTCCGCGCGAATTCGTCCGCGTAAATCTGAAATTTTACGGAAACTGTATATTTTTCACAAATTAATAA
Organism: Lysandra bellargus; assembly: GCA_905333045.1. Classification (NCBI taxonomy): domain Eukaryota; kingdom Metazoa; phylum Arthropoda; class Insecta; order Lepidoptera; family Lycaenidae; genus Lysandra; species Lysandra bellargus. Next base: position 1,223,656 of record HG995332.1, on the reverse strand, counting down.
CCCATATCTCACGTAGTCTACTATATATTCGTGTCAAATAGCATAAAAATTGCTCTAGTAGTCTGTGAGATATTAGCCCTTTCAAATAATTTTCCCCGTTTTTTTACATTTTCCTCTGTATCTTTGCTCTTATTAGTCTTAGTGTGATAAAATATAGCTCATAGGCTTCCTTGATAAATGGGCTATCAAACACTGAAAGATGTTTCAAATCGGGCCTGTAGTTCTTGAGATTAGTGTGTTCAAACAAACAAACTAACCAACAAACTCTTCAGCTTTATTTTCACATTTTCCTCTGTAACTTTGCTCCTATTGGTCTTAGCGTGATAAAATATAGGTATATCCTTTCACGATAAATAGGCTATCAAACACTGAAAGATTCTTTCAAATCGGATGAGTAGCTCCTGAGATTAGCGCGTTCAAACAAACAACTCTTCAACTTTATAATATTACTAGACGTTCCGCGTTGCTTCGGCCGCGTAAATTAGATATTTCACAGACAAATTAGTCCACAATAAATAGCCTATAATCCTTCACGTTCCTACTTTTTATTTGTGCCAAATGACAGAAAAATTACTCCAGAAGTTCGCTAAATAAGCCCTTTCAAATAATATCCCCCGTTTTTTCCACATTTTCCTCTATTTCTACGCTTATATTAGTCTTAGCGTAATAAAATATAGCCTATAGCCTTCCTTGATAAATGGGCTATCTAACACTGAAATAATTTTTCAAATCGGACCAGTAATTACTGACGCATACTAAGATTAGCGCGTTTAAATAATGCTTCTTCTTCTTCTTCTTCTTTTTACGTTGCTTAACATCTTTATCGTACAAATATGAGTCCTAAAATGAATTAAGCATTCTTAAGTCATCCGAATATGGTACCGAACTTGGAATATTACCATAATTAATGCCTATATACAGATTGAGACTCTATTTTCCTCCAGAGCAAAAGCTGCTAAAATTAAAAAAAAAAATTACATCAAAAATAGCGGTGGCTCTACATCTTAAATCCATCCTTGGGCCATAAGGACCATTCCTACCAAAGGAAATCTTTGGTTCAGCAATAGCCGTATAATTTACCGTACACACGCAACTATTTTATTGAAGTGACTAAATACTTAAGTATGTCGCCATGGCAACGTCGATCGCTATCCCGTCGCACAAACAATGGTCGCCGTCAGTCTCAGGTCGTAATAATTTACTATTATTTATTCAACAAATGCACTTATCAATATATAAAGTACCCAGTAGCCGATTCTCGGACCTACTGAATATGCATATAAAATTTGATAAAAATCAGTAAAGCCGTTTCGGGGGAGTTCGTGGACTAACATTGTGACACGAGAATTTTGTATATAAGATAAAGAGAAAAGATTTAATTTTTTGTTTGTTTTTTCTAATATACTTTTGCTTGTGATCTCGCGTTGTAGTTGCCGAACCACGCGTTCACGCCACCGCGCCGCATATAAATCCAGCCTTAGGCCGTGCTTCCACCTGCAAGCAAACTCGCGGAAGTCTTGCGTGAGTTTCTTGCAATATTGTTTATATTTCATACTAATTCAGACCGATATCTGCGGTGACCTGCAGCGAGATCTGTCACGACTCGCGAGGCCTCGTAGACACATTTAGACATGCTGTCGCAACTACTCGCAGGAAGCGCTTGACAAATTGTCGCGACATCACTTGCTACGGGGTTTACACTTACAAGCTGCTGTCAGACAGACTGTCAAACACTTCTCGCGACAGTTGTCTTGCAGGTGGAAACACGGCCTTAGAGTGTGAACTACAAAGACTAAAACGGGCCCCGAGTCCCGCCATTATACGCAGCGGTGCTGCATCTCCACACTGCACATTATTGCATTATTAATAAAGTTCATGCAAAACAGCGTAACGTCGCAGTTCTTCAAAAATGCAGACACAGGGCACCTCATGCATTTGCAACAACAGCGTCCTTGCCGTCGAGTACGTGCATGATGTAAATTAAAATTCGCTCACGAAAAGCACTTGGTGAAATGACAAAAACTATAATATTGTATCTTGTGTCACAGCCTATCGTGTAGCTATTATAGCAAGGATAATTATGCTGGTTTATCTTATCTTATATCTTTAAACGAGCAATTCTTGTATATAAATATATAATTGGAATCTCGGAATCGGCTGCAACGATTTTCATTAAAGTTAGTATAATAGGGGGTTTCGGGGGCGATAAATCGATCTAACTAGGAATCATTTTTATAAAATGTCATTTTATTCGTGTTTTATCAAATACCGAGCAAAGCTCGGTCAAATAGCTAGTGTATCTTTAATCGACTAAGTAAATAAAATGATTATGCCTGTTTTCACCAACGGTTTGGTGAATTGAGATTTCTCTTTTATGCAAAGATTCCCTCCTCCCTTATCAGCTAAGATGAAAAATATTATCGCATCGCATCTGTCGGGAACAGAGAAATGTTTGAATATTATTTAACGTGTCAGTAATAGCAACGTTACTTTAAATATTAAAATTGCAAACTTGGAGGTCTGTACTAGGAAGATTAATGAATATGATAAACTTATCTGGTAGTACAACTTTAGCTTTTATTGCAAAACTTATTTGTTTTCAAAATCACTACCTAATTATTATGAATTATGACTATTAAAAACAGTAAAACAAAATACTTATACTGCATGACTGGTGACACATGTTCAATACTCGAGGACGTGATCTTTACTCGCGGCTTGGTTCGCATTAAAAATAACTCATGAATTATTGACTGCGAGAGGCGGCGTAAGGCGTGCATCATCCATCAAGGGCCTCGCAAAATATATTTCGCCCACATAAAAAGGTCTTGCGCCGCCAATGTTGAATACCATCCCCGAACATCACAATTAAATAATCATTGCAACAAAAATAAGCAACGTTCTGAAACAGAAGTAATGAAGCTAATATAACACGTGAATTCTCAGAATTTAGGCGTAGATGCTATGCGTATCGGCCCGTGCCTATACATTATTCCAAATGATTACTGGGTGGGGAAGGATTGGCAGAACCGAGCTATCTAATCCGGATCGGAGGCAGTCGTGCAAGTGGTAATGCCTTACGCTACTGATATAATCCCAGCTAATCAATTCTGTAATAGATTCTGTAATTGATTGTAATGAAAACTGTATTTTCATTGTTATGCAGGGTGAGAAGGTTAAAATGCAAAATATTAGCTGTAACCTTAATTATAGGTATTTTAATTTATTAGAAATTGGAATTTTGCGCGGGTGTTTCTGTTATTAGTGCGGAAATCTATACTAATCTGATAGTTTGTTTGTTTGTTTGTTTGAACGCGCTAATCTCAGGAACTACTGGTCCGATTTAAAAAATTCTTTCAGTGTTACATATCCCAGCTATCGAGAAAGGCTATAAGACTATATTTTTAACCGACTTCCAAAAAACGAGGAGGTTATATGTTCGGCTGTGGATATTTTTTTTTTTTTTTTTTTATTTTTTTATTTTTGTATGTTCAACGATTACTCCGCCGTTTGTGAACCGATTTTCAAAATTTTTGTTTTGTTGTATTAGGTTTCACTTCAATTTGGTACCATGTTCACAAAAGTGGTGACCTGATGATGGGATCCAGGAGTAATCGAGGGAACTCCTCGAAATTTATATGGAAACATATGGTGATTTTGGTTTTATGTGAAGTGTACTAAGAATATGCTACCAAAAAGTCAAATATTGGGTCAAGGTATACCATGGTTTCGAAGATGCTGAGAGAACTCCTGACTCTTTATAGATACACGTTTGGGAGTTTCGGCATTGTTTTAAGAACAGAAAGCATATGCTACCTTGCAATTCAAATTCATCATCATCATCATCGTCATCATCATCATTACCACGTCGTGTTAAGGTCACCAATGTCTCATGGCACAAAATAGATAATAGTACAAGGCATAGGTATGGATACAATAATAATAATTATGTACATAACAACACCAATTATTATAGGCTGTTTAATATACACGGCGGTCGGCGCCGCAGAGGCAACGGCGTCACCGCGCGGCGCGCGGCGGCGCGCGGCGACGCGTACGCAAACATCGTATTCAAGTTCTAACTGGAATGTCAGGGCATGCGGCATGCCGCCAGAGTAGACAGAATGATAGAGTATGCCGACTTAGAACTGATGTAATTTTTTTAAGTTTGACGTATTATGACAAAAGTCGTCGCTAGGGTCGTAACCTACAAATTTAGTTGTTTATATTTTGGCACATGCAAAGAAAACTGTCAGAATTCAATTTCAAAATCTTATTTTTAAAATTAAATTATACCAGCCAGCGCGCCAGCCTTTAACTTATCCTGGCGAAACACGAAAGAAACGACAGATATTAATACTCGTCAGTCTCATAGCAGTCGAAGTACTTGTAGTTATGTCTATTGTGATGCCGCGCTGCGAGCATTTGCACGTGTTCACTTAGATCTTTTTAAATGTATTGTTTAAATTTATCTATCTACCTGATATTTGGGCCTTGCCGTATGACTCATATCAGTCTTAACAAATTGTAATAAGATACGTAGAATATACGCAGTACCACCGACGACCACTTATAAATTCGCGGACTATGACGGAGGTCAACTTAAGGTGAACGCAGATTTGGCCGCACCGCACGCACCGCAGTCGCCGCATTCGGAATTCTTTATATGAAGTTATAGGCAAGCTCGCATACCTACCTACCCGCGCCGCAGTCTTCGCAACTTTATAATAATATGAAGAATTGCGAATGCGGCGACTGCGGTGCGTGCGGTGCGGCCAAATCTGCGTTCACCTTTAATAACAATTATACGAGATCAATTACCACTCAATATTATGATTTATGTTGTCAATTCAATGCTCACTGCTCACACCAAGCTCACTGTTGAGTTGTCAGACGTCAGTTGCTTACAAACTTTCAACAACACAACGAAAATCTGTTACAAGTTACAACTACCTATATAAAACTTCTACGTACAAGCGATAGCGCGACACAGGAGCGCCTCAGTGACATCTAGTGAAGACAATATGAAACTATTTTTTATACAATTTGAATTGGCACTAACAGTTTACCTACTAGGTAACTAAAAAGAGTGAAATTATTATTTTTAACAAAAAATTAAAACCGACTTCCAAGGTAAAAACAATATTAATAGCATCCTTATAATATGAACTAAAAAGTATTAAATAATTTTTCCTATCTAATATGTAGTGCCTTTTCCCGAATTCGGCTAAACTTCAACTATTTCTGTACTCAATCTTCATAATTTTGAAGTCGGTGCCAGTTCCAAAAGTTTCAAATTTTCTGTCAAAGAAATAAAGATTCAGCTATATCTGGTACCGACTTCAAAATGATGAAGATTGAGTACAGAAATAGTTGAAGTTTAGCCGAATTCGGGAAAAGGCACTACATATTAGATAGGAAAAATTATTTAATACTTTTTAGTTCATATTATAAGGATGCTATTAATATTGTTTTTACCTTGGAAGTCGGTTTTAATTTTTTGTTAAAAATAATAATATCACGCTACAGTGGCGAGGGGTGAATATTTTGAGAAGGGAAGCCGGAGTAAAAAATCTACTTACCAATTTTGGTAATTTATAATTGAATGACATGCTTTTAATTTTCAAAACTAAGTTTGGAAAACAAAGTTTCCTTCGACAACAAAATATAATCTGTCAGACAACAGTCTTTCTGAATTAATGCCATATTTTCCGAACTACACGATTACGTCGTACGACTCACAATTCACAAGTCACAATATAAATTAATTTAATTCACGACACTCTTCTAAGTTCTAACGCTAAAACAAAATTTAAATTCGACAAAACAAAACAAACGACATGTTGTTTACAAACACACTATCCGCCATATTAATATGTCAATCTAAAAACCAGCAAAATAAAAATGTATTACGCGCCTGTCATATTTAGTACCGCTAAAGGCATTCTTAATAAAGTCGTATTACAAAAAATCCTACCAAAATAAAATGTATTACGCGCCAGCAAAAGTATAATGTCGCTACAGTCATTCTTAAATTCGAATCATAACAATTTTACTTCATGACTCATCTATCTCGCTTGCACTTGTGCGTTGCTAATTAACCTTTCTCCGTAATAACTCGTCGGGCATCGAGTTATTTCCAAGTATATATCGCGCGTGCTAGAACGAGACAGAACATGACGACCAGTTCACAGGAATGAAAAGGACAGATGCTTACTATGAACTGTCGTTGTATGGAGAAATAAGCCGCTAATCCTGCGGCTTATTTGATTCTCTGCGCCCGCACATTGCATTGCCTTTTAAAATTTGTAGGCGATAGTTATTAATTCAAACTATGTATTTCAAGTGAGAGAAAAATTTATTGCATATAACATTGTGAATTCAAAGTTTTTTAAGTAGGTATGTAAAATATTTATTAGATAAATATGTCGTTGGCCCGTATATTCGATTTTTCTAAGCCCTAAGGGAAGCCGATGGGAATCGGGTTATATGGACGCTTCGCCACTGTCACGCTAGGAACGAATACATAGAGGAAAATGCGAAAAAAACGGGGGAAATTATTTGAAAGGGATTATCTAACGAACTACTAGAGCATTTTTTCTGTTACTTGGATCAGATAAGAAGTAGACCACGTGAAGGATTATAGGCTATTTTTAGGGTTCCGTACCCAAAGGGTAAAAACGGGGCCCTATTACTGAGACTTCGATGTCTGTCCGTCTGTCTGTCTCCAGGCTGTAACTCAAGAACGGTAATAGCTAGAGAGTTGAAACTTTCACAGATTATGTACATATGTTGCCGCCATAATAACAAATACTAAAAACAAAATAAAGTAAATATTTAAGGGTTAATTACCCCCATACAACAAACGTGATTTTTTTCGGCTTTTTTTGCTTGTTATCAATAATGGTAGCAGCTAGGCACTTGAAATATGTAACACAATATTCTTAATTATACTTGTAGTTTATTAATTAAACAAAAAACACATTTTTTGCCAACTTTCGCTCAATAACGGTACGGAACCCTTCGTGCGCGCGTCCGACTCGCACTTGGCCGATTTTTTATGGACTAGTTTTTCTGTAAAATATCTAATTTACGCGGGCGAAGCTGCGCGGAACGTCTAGTAATATAATAAAGCTGGAGTTTGTTTGTTTGTTTCAACGAGCTAATCTCAGGAACTACTGGCCCAATTCGAAAAAAAATTTCAGAGTTAGATAACTCATTTATCGAGGAAGGCAGCCTATTATATTATCACGCTAAGAGTCTTAGCCTAAGACTAGGAGCGAAGAAACAAAGGAAAATATACAAAAAACGGGGGAAATTATTTAAAAGGGCTTATCTCACGAACTACTAGAGCAATAATTTAATTCCTAATTTATGCGGGCAAGGCCGCGCGGAACGTCTAGTTTGTTTATAATACGGAAATTGTGCGTCTTCCGGGATACAAACTCTGTATGATACCGAGACTCAAAGTACCTATGCATAAGTGCAGCGACCCTAGTGAGATTTATACGTGGGAGATCCATGCTTCGGCACAAATGGGCCGGCTCGACCGGAGAAATACCACGTTCTCACAGAAAACCGGCGTGAAACAGCGCTTGCGCTGTGTTTCGCCGAGTGAGTGAGTTTACCGGAGGCCCAATCCCCTACTCTATTCCCTTCCCTACCCTCCCCTATTCCCTTCCCTTCCCATCCCTATTCCCTTCCCTTCCCATTCCTATCCACCCCTATTACCCTATTCCCTCTTAAAAGACCGGCAACGCACCTGCAGCTCTTCTGATGCTGCGAGTGTCCATGGGCCACGGAAGTTGCTTTCCATCAGGTGACCCGTTTGCTCGTTTGCTCCTTTATTTCATAAAAAAGAGGTAACAGACAAATCAGAAAAAGACCCATACGCAGTTGTTATACTAGTATAGACTAATAAAATACTGCTATCGCGGGAATCTTCAAAGGAATGAAACAATAGCAGTCCCAATCTTTGTTATCCCTTCGCCTTTTGAGTAACTTCGATTTAAAACGTGTGGTGGCTTTGCCACTGTTTGCTGAGCTCAGCGGTCGGCGGGGCCATGAGGGGCGGTGTTTATTATCTTTTACTTTACAACATTGTCTGAACTCCAGCATGGTTTTGATTATTTTTTAAATAAGGGCAAACGAGCATACGGGTCACCTGATAGAAAGCAACTTCTGTCGCCCATGGACACTCGCAGCATCAGAAGAGCTGCAGGTGCGTTGCCGGCCTTTTAAGAGGGAATAGGGTAATAGGGGAGGGTAGGGATGGGAAGGGAATGGAGTAGGGGAGGGGAGGGAAGGGAATAGGGTAGGGGGTTGGGCCTCCGGTAAACTGACTCACTCGGTGAAACGCAGCGCACGCGCTGTTTCACGCCGGTTTTCTGTGAGAACGTGGTATTTCTCCGGTTGAGCCGGCCCATTTGTGCCGAAGCATAGCTCTCCCACGTATAGACCGATATACCGAAGTTCTGATAAGTTACAAAAATCAAAAATTTTAGATAAAATCGGACAGTTAAAAATACTTTGTGCATTTTAAAATTTAAAGTAAAATGTAGTCAATCTCGGGGAGTTTTATAGTGACGTTTTCGATTGAAATCCATTCAGAAATTTAACACCCGTCAGCCTGGCCTCGTGGTAAGTACTACGTACCTAAAGGAATATATATTTAATACTTATATACTGATTATGTACTGTACAATGTACCATCGAGGAAATTGATTCCTATGCAGTTGATAGACCAGCGTTATTTGGTCGAAAATGTCAATTCAATGTTAACCCATTAATTCCGAAGCGGCCGGATCCGGCCGCCACAGATTATACTGCAGCTATTCTGTCTACACCCAAGCGGCCGTATGTGGCCGCGCTCTTTCATTCGATCGAGTTACGTATTTCGTTGACTTAGAGACTACTTTTGTATGAAGAAGATTGGTTAGTTATAATCTATGGTACATTTGCCACATTCTGAATGCAAAATATTATACAATCTGTGGTCGACGAATATTTTTCAGTCATTAGAAAATCGTGAATTGTTTCGTGTGTGTTCTGTCATTTTGTGTGATTTGTGTGAAATAATAATTGGATTTATCGAATGTAAGTAGTAAAATCGTTTACTTTAATAGTAATAAGCAGTTTTAGATAACCATTTGCAAGAAATACATCGTAATAACTTGTGAAAGCTGAGAAAAAAGTTGTGTGTGTTATAAGTGTTTTGGACGGAATTTGCTTCATATAATTGTAAATTAATTACGTAAAAGGCTTATAGAAATGATTACACAACGTCTACATGACTATTTTATATCGATAGTATTTCTTATATTTCCAAAACAAAGAGTTAAAAGTCTATGGTTAACGGTCGTATTCTGCCGGCCGCAGCCATTTTGAACTTTATTTGTAAAGCCATAATGACGAAGTTTGCTTGTGGGTAATACGAAACGCATTTTTTTCGAGTGATATTTATGACCTGTTTTTGTAAACATCTCAAGCTGTGACGATAAATTATATAAACAAGGGTCTATTCTTGGATTCTGTCGTGTAGAATATAACAAAATATTAATTTATTTCATGTGAAATAGTCAGAAAAATATATTTCAAAATATATACTTCTAAAAAGAATGTTAAATCAGACTAAATACTATATTATAATGGCTTGATTGATAGAAAATTTATTAGATATTATAAAATTCTTTACAAAAACATAAAATATGGTTTGGATGTAAAAATATTATATTATTTGTAAAAAGGGGGTAAGGCCGGGCGCCATTTTTTTTGCACATTCCATACACTACTCTTTTGCAAATATTTTTGCACATATAGAAGGGTTAATTGTGATCTGTCAGCTGGGTTTGACGTAACGCAACCAAACTACGTAGGTCCCCGATCTGCATAGGAATCAACTTCTCTGATAGTACATAGTATACATATTTAAGATTTTTAATACATATCCATGACCCAGGAACGTTGAAAACTTTTTATTCCGTCGGCGGGATTCGAGCCCGCGACCCTCCGCTTGCGCCGCCACACGAAGTCGTCAATATTATATACTAGATGACGCTCGCAACTTTACCTTTTTGTAGGATTTAAATTTTATAGTTTCCTTTGTCCTTTCCCTTGACGCAAAGCATCTCTATATCAGATTTTACCAAAATCAGTTCAGTGGTTTAGATGTGAAGGGTAACAGACAGACAGACACATTGGTATTTAAGAGATGGAGTCATGTTCAAAAGAAATCTAACTAAATTGTAGGGATCTATCTTCCCATTATCCTTTGTTTCGATCATCAACAATTTCAATATGAATTACAAAGGGACTTAGGGTTCTTACAGACGAACGGCACGTGTCGGCGGCACATGTCGGCGGCAGTCGACGGCAGTCGGCGGCACGTGTCGGCGGCAGTCGTGTCGTAAATCACGTCTGTTAAATCAGCGAAATTTCGTATACGGACTCTTAAGAGGTTGTGGTATAAAATCTCGAAGTACCTAATAATACTACTTTCAGAGTTGGTGGTAGGCCCCCAGTTGTGATGTACCCCCGCAAGGTAAGCGTCCACAGGTCGGTATCGTACGCAACGGACGTCTCGCATCAAACAGATATTTTTTTCACAGTACGTTCGCTGAATCGGCAACATACGGATTAACGTTTAGCCTAGTAAATGAATGCTCATAAGGGGGGTATGGATGGAAAAGTCGAAAGCTGAAATAAGTAACGTGACGTTATTTCGGCATGGTGTGTCATCGGTAATTTAAAATATATTATTACAGGCGTAATCTTGCCGAACTTCGGCCGCGTATCTTCGGCATGGTGTGTTTAGACACTAAGATCGCTTACAGACGAAAGGCACGAGTCGGCGGCATACATACGGACATAGTACGGACATTACATATTTTTTGTAGCCATAATCCAACAATTATAGACAGTCTCGAGTTGATGGACTCAACCATAGACTTATAATATATATGGACTCAACTGATGTCAGAATGGTTGAATAAATAGAAGATGACAAAAATTGAAGATGAAATTACATAATGTGGACATAGCTATTGGCCTTTTTCACCGGCGTAATTTTTGGCGCATGCGCCACAAAACCTTTTATTGCGCATGTCCAAAACATGCCATATCATGACAACGCCACGAACAAAGTTGTTTATATACTTAGTTACATGTTAAGTTTAAACAACGTGTACAGTATGTACTCCCAAATTAATAAAACACATGAAAATCTTCGCTTATTGTCGTAATCACGGAAACACCGAGTATCATATGAAACGTAAGAGTCCAGAACAATGCTTGCACCTTGTTCGAAAGAAATAGTTCGTTCTATCTCATTCCTAGACCCTAAGTATGAATAAAACAATATTATTTTCATACACTTAATGAAGCTCATGATACGAATGAAAGTCTGTAAAATTATTGTAATCTTACAACAAAGTGTTCTGGAAACATGATAGTTTTAGGAAAGGTCGTGGTAGGCCCCCTGCAAGCGTCATAAACTGTCAACGGTTGCCGTCGGCCGCCGTCGACTGCCGCCGACTGCCGCCGGCACGTGCCGTCGTCTGCCGTCGACTGCCGCCGACACGGGCCGCCGACACGTGCCGTTCGTCTGTAAGAACCCTTATGAGCGATGATTTAACAATTCAAAGTTAAAGCGGCGAAGAAAAGGGTGAGCTCTGAGCGACGCGCGTCCTATATCGTTGTTGCTGTATGAAAGGGGAAGTGTAACTGTCACACAGTTAATGAGATTCACTGAATCTGGGTCGTTTAGTGATTTAACAAAGGTTTGTGACTGGTTACGTCATCGTCAACAATAGTTGTATACGGAGTTCGTCGAAAATGGGCATTTTACTTCATTTTATCGGAAATATAAGTATATTTTAGATATAATAATTATTAATTCAATAATACTTTTATCCATACTAATATTATAAATGCGAAAGAGTGTCTGTCTGTTACCTCTTCACGCTCAAACCGCTGAACCGATTTTGCTGAAATTTGGCATGGAGATACTTTGAGTCCCGAGAGTTTTTATCCCGGAAAAATGTACTGTTCCCGCGCGATACACGAAATTGCGGGCTTCATCTAGTCTTATAATATAACGAGCAATTGCCCGCGGCTTCGCTCGCGTTTAGAAATATTTTATATACAAACTTTCGTCCCCTATTTTAACCCCTTAGGGTATTGATCAAAATCCTTTCTTAGCGGATGCCTACGTCATAACATCTACCTGTACGCCAAATTTCAGCCCGATCCGTCCAGTGGTTTGGGCTGTGCGTTGATAGATCACCATGTCAGTCAGTCACCTTTGAGTTTTATATATTTAGATGTCTAAAATCCTTAAAAATAATTCCTATTTTTAAGAATTTGGGCTCAATCTGATAAAAATATACTTGCAATTTTTTATACAGTTATCAAGCCAGTTATAAGCTGACTAATTATTATTCAAGAAAACGTGTTAAAAAATATATCACTCGACAGTATTGCTGATGTCATACATACATATTATAATTTTTTTAATCGGCTTACGGCTATTAAATATAGGCATACGGTAATTTCGGAAATCGCCTATTTGGAAAATTATATTGTACTATTAGATGAGGTTCATAAGTTCTAAAAATCTAAACCATAAATATCTGACATGACGTAAATCGGTCTTGACTCTAGAGTTTCCAAGCCATTTCAAACTTTAAAAGTCTTAGGTACGTTACTTCATATAATTATAATCATTATAAAACATATTTAAGAAACAAGCCACACATAGCTGAACTGCTAAACTGTATATCAGTTTGTTGGTTAAAGTATATTATGTAATTTTAAATATTTTACTAAAGCAAAAGAAAAACAACAGCATAGACGCTTGAATTACGTTGTCTTTATAAAATTAACACTAAGTAGCTTTTAGCATACCTTTGAATTAAAACTTAGTTTTATTTTATCAGACTTTGTGGTAATTTATGTTAATATCCTTCGCGTCCACTTATCTTTGCTACGTATGTTTTCAGTTACTTCATTTAAATATACAATATATTTTATAATCTGTTTTGAGAGCGTAGACAATATAGCTATAATAAAGTTTAAAAGTTCATTTACTTGACATTTTTTTGTCCAATTTTATCTGCAATCAGTTTGTGAAACCATAAGCAGGTGAGATGTGGGTTTTGGCAGGTAGAGTGCTTCCACCACCGTGGACAGCTTACTCATTATTCGTATTAAGGAACATTAAAGAATGTCCTTCCTTTTCAGGCGTTTAGTATAACTTCGACTAGACAGAGAGGATGCCAGGATATTCGGGTGGACCTCCAGTCATTTTTTGTACTTCTCTGTGTTTGCGTGAATTTATTCCTTTATTGTAGGTATATTAAGATTGTTATGAATCTCAGTGTTTGTGACAAGCCATGGGGATTTGGCGATTGTTCTGAGTATCATGTTTTGCATTCTTTGAAGTGTTAAGATGTTTGAGTTACTTGTACTCTCCCATAGTTGAATGCCGTACATCCATATTGGTTTCAGAATTGATTTATAGATTATCAGTTTATTTTCCATTGGCAATTTGCTGTTACGGCCCAAGGCCCAGAGAAGGTTTTTGAACTTGATGTTCAGTTCGTCCCTCTTGCTTTTTGTATGTTTTTGCCATGTTAGGCGTATGTCTAGGAGTATGCCCAGGTATTTAACGCTGTTTTGGTGGAGAGAGTTTAACATTTAACTACCAACAATGAAAATAAAAAATTACAACACGTACATTTCAAATTTTATTTACTAAGCTCGCGTGTCTCCTTTAGCTGTGCCTACTAGATATTTACCACGAATTCAAACACACAAAATGAAATCCCTCGGGAACCGTATATTTTGTATAAAATTTCCAATCAGTTTAATTAAAAATAGCCTATATCCAATTCAACTATTGACTCTATGTCCGTATCCATAATAATTAAAAAGTGCAGTAGGTACTTTCAAGTCTCAAGGTAGCATTCGAATTAAGACGACCGCGACGCGAGACCGCGACTGGCAACCGGTCGCAAGTTGCGGGGCGACAGCTACCTACGAATCTACGTGACCGAATCGCGCGACCCATACGAAAGTTATTAATATATCGTCTTCGTGCGAAGAAAACAGGGTCATTAGTCATTACTCATTTTGTATCGGTCGCGCCATGGCACTACCTTGTGGTTGTGAGTCCTCGCGACTGGGTCGCGCGACGCAAGTCACCAGCAGGCCACGCCCGCACGTCGCGCGACGCAAGTCACCAGCAGGCCACGCCCGCACGTCGCGCGACGCAAGTCACCAGCAGGCCACGCCCGCACATCGCGCGACGCAAGTCACCAGCAGGCCACGCCCGCACGTCGCGCGACGCAAGTCACCAGCAGGTCACGCCCTCACGTCGCGCGACTCGGTCCCTAGCTTGTATCCGTCAGCACTTCCTAATCTTAATAATTCATAAAAAGCAGCGAGTCGCCGTCGCACGTCGCCGTTCGCGGTCGCCGGTCACGGTCTCGCGTCGCAGACTTCAAAGTGAATAAACTAAAAAAACTATAAAATTTCTATTATTTACTGTCCAACTGTGAAAACTTGTGACTTGTGTAAAGTAGGTGGGATTTTAATTTTTAACACGTGGTACTTAATATGCCTTGTGCAATGACGCATTTTTGTGTGAAAATTATCGAAGATTTTAAATTAAAACCAGTAGCCGTAGCACGGCGACCAGTTGAAATGCGAAAGTATAGACAAACTGCGGAGATAAACTTAAGGTGCGGTTCCGATCTTTTTTTGTTCCGAAAAATTCAATTAAACTGCCACTTTATGACAGAGTATAGTCACAAACTGTGGAGATAAATTACTTAAGATGCCGTTCCGATCTTTTTTCATTCTGAAAAATTCAATTAAAATGCCACTTTATGACAGACTATAGTCCTAAAAATTCAAATAATATCCTACTTTATGACATATACTATAGTCTGTCGTAAAGTGGAATTTTAATTGAATTTTTCGGAACGAATAAAGATCGGAACCGCACCTTAAGTTTATCTCCGCAGTTTGTTTATACTTTCGCATTTCTACTGGTCGCCGTGCTACGGCAACAGCTTGACAATAATAAGTTCTGTAATCAAAATAATGCTTTAAAAGGACATTTTGATAAATACCCAAAATTTATATTTTGTCGTAATAGTAGACTAAGAAGTTAACGGAAAATAAATGGAAACAATAAAGGAAAGCCGGATGCTTTGACGGATAATAAATTAATTTTGAAAGAAAATAGAAATTGTACAGAATTCGTTAAATTATGATTTCTTTTGTCGGTTATATTTCTTTGTAATAAGGTACCCACTCAATCCCAAGTGGGAACAGTTTTACTTTATTATATTAATTATTTACTTATATTGTTAATTTACCCCATTTAATAATATTTTTGTTAGATGCACATATTTTTGATAATCTTTATTTTATGAAGTCGGTTAAAAGCAACATAAAATTAATAATTATTTAGGAGGGGGTCCCATACAAGAAAGCAAAAAATAACCCACCTGCGATGATGCCCACTTTTCCAATATAAAAGGTCTATGGTCTATGGACAGTGGGAGTTGGGCTTGGGACGATCGACAAAGCAATTTGAAAGGTTTTCTATTTTTATCAACCGACTTACAAAAAGGAGGAAGTTATATGTTCGGCTGTGGATGTTTTTTCAAAAATGTCAAATTCATATATTTTGAAGACATGATCGAGTAGATGAAGTGGCTGACTAACATTTTACAACATAAGAGCAATTATTCATATTTTCCCTTTTAAGTTGAACGAAACTTGTAACTTACCTGCTTACCTATCTAGGTAATATAACTATTAGGCTATACATAGAATCCACATTTTTTTTATTTCAAATAATTTTCCCGGTCAAGCCTTCATTAATGCAAAAAAAAAACGTCAATTTTCAGAATGTTTATTACCCACTTCGGATAAAACATAAATGTCTTTCAAAGTTATGGAACCCTGAAAATAATTGTATTTCTTCTCAATTTTTAGATTAACTTTGGCTATAAAAAGTACACAGAAGCTAGCTAAGTAATTAATTCTGAATACGTCACGAAAACATCGTTGAGATTAAATTGCGATGAAAAGAAATCCCCTAGCGCTAAAAGTCTACATGAGTCCAGTTTGAAAAGAAAAATAAAGATTTTATTTCAAACTCTCTGCATTCATAAGTAAGCTTAGTTTGACAAGGTCAAGATTTCATCTTTAAGGGACACGACGACCACCACCACACACGACGTGGTCGGGCGTATATTTCGTTTTGTAAATGAACTACTAAATGCTGCAGCAACACCATTCATATAATATAACCACTAACAAAATGTACGGTATGTCGACGTGGTTGCGTTGTCGCCAGTAGTTGCGATGTGGTGTACGAAAGTCAATGGCATCAATGGGGCATATTACACGCAAAGTAAATTAATTAAAAATCAAAAAACCCGACTGCAAAAAGTGTTGACTAAAAAGAACGAAACAAGACCTAATTCTGCCGGAGGCATCGAATCCATGTTTTAATTGATACGACTCTTGCTTACGAGTTTCATGCCAGGATAAATAGAAGGTTACATAGAAAAATGTAGAAGAAGAAAGTGGATAATAAAATGCAGTCGGAGGCATGTCGCACCAAGTTTAACATTAATTCATAAATCATAAAATATTACGCCTCCGACTGCATTTTACTATCCACTTTCTTCTTCTAAATTTTTCTACGTAACCTTCTATTTACCCTGGCATGAAACTCGTAAGCAAGAGTCGTATCAATTAAAAAATGGATTCGATGCCTCCGGCAGAATTAGGTCTTGTTTCGTTCTTTTTAGTCAACACTTTTTGCAGTCGGGTTTTTTGATTTTTAATTAATTTGTTTTATTTGCGACTTTTTAGTTGTAGTCATCTAACCATTTCGACAATCTAATAAAAAATTGAAAAACTACCGTGATGATATAACCATATATCGTAGGTACACTAAGAAAAGTGTATGTCTACAATACGTTATAATAGGTACATATACTGTTTCAATGTATGTATATTGTATAGCAAGTTATGTTTCTAGTTTTAAGTAAGTACTAAATCATTGGTTTTTTTTTTAATACTCTGTCATTGAATTTTCATCTTGTTTCAGTAATGTCAGTTAATTTTTAATTAATATTGGATTTATCCATGCAGGCGGATTTTGGTTTTTTCTTATTTTATTACTAGCGGTCGGCCGCGGCTCCGCCTGCGTGGATGTTGGTGAGCTCTGCAAAAAGCATACCCTGGAAAGACTCGGTCAGCAAAATGATTCCCAGGTCAATTCACAGACTCCGACACTAACATCGACGACGCAGTCATTATACGCAGGCACATATTGTCTTCCTCCCGCAGGCGCACCCGCCTGTTTAAATATTACGATAAATTAAAATATTACGATAGTTGGCGTCACTAAACGCCAACTATCGTAATATTTTAATTTCGCCATAATTTCAAAACCAAATGTCCAATTTTATTCATTCACAGACCAAATATTATCTACATAAATTACTATACTTAGTAATGGAATAATTTATTTTGATAAGGATCATAAGAATGAGTAAATTACGCGTTTAAATGTAGTCCAAAAAATTTTCAAGATTTTTAAATAAAAAAATGGTTATTGTGTCTCACTCGACATATATAGGTATAGTGTGTCGCGGACTTTTTTGTAAATGTTTGTAAGTTCTACAATCACTTAGAATTTTATGGTTCTACCTTTATAGTTTAGGCAGCGTACGTAAAATAAGTAACTTTTATGGTTGATTTTTTACACCTTGCGTCCGAAGAAAACAAATATCTTTCGGTACCCTATTTTATTCAAAAATAAAATTCAGCCTATGTTCAGAAAAAATAATGTGGAATTCCAATGGTAAAAGAATTTTTCAAATCGGTCCAGTAGTTTCCGAGCCAAACAAACAAAAAATCAAATCTATCCTCTTTATAATATTAGTGTAGATTTATTGTTCTATTTAATATTAAAACTGCAAGTTATATACATATTTAGAATCAGTGTTTAAAATCCTTTATTTTGATACCCCACTCGATATGCTTGGTAGAATTGTTTTTTTTTTTTTTACCTCACAATATGGCGTCAAACATCCGCCATTTTGGTTTTTTCTTAATGTCACCTATACAAGAACACTTGGGCTATTAATACAAATCTAACGATACCTCAAATGTGAAAATCCGTTTAGCCGTTCTGAAGATACGAGGTAACAAAGAATATTACATACATAGAAGATACGCGCTAAACACATAACCCTCCTGGCAGTCGGGTAATAAATATTATCACGATTCAGTGGTGTGGTTGTGGTGTGGTTGTGGTTGTTGTGTGGTCGTGGTACGTATGGATTGGCCCTTAATTGGAGTTTTCATACATCTCAATCAGTTTAAAAACCTTCAAATGGTATACAATAATTATATTCAAATTAAATTCATTTTGATCTACGAACGCACGGTTTGGTGGCTACACCGCGATACTACAATGTATGTAACGATTTATTTAAAAAGCGGCGCAGACGCGCTGTCATTTATATACATTTGCTTGTAGTCTCCAATACTCTCCGTATTGGTGTAACCAATTATTATTTTTAACAAAAAATTAAAACCGACTTCCAAGGTAAAAATAATAATAACATCTTTATAATATGACCTAAAAAGTATTAAATACTTTTTCCTATTTAATAGTGCCTCTTTTCGAATTCGGCTAAAACTCAACTATTTCTGTACTCAATCTACATCATTTTGAAGTCGGTACCAGATACAGCTGAATCTTCAGTTCTCTGACAGAATATTTGAAACTTTTGGAACTGGCACCGACTTCAAAATTATGAAGATTGAGTACAGAAATAGTTTTAGCCGAATTCGGCTAAAGGCTATTCTATAAAGGCTGTATTAGTCTCCGGTAGGAGTATTAGTGTTCTGTGGGTGTAGAGTTGTAGACTGTAGCCGCCAATATTCACGTTCGGGTGGGCGCATATTATGAATCCAGCCTAAGCACGCGGCTATAAGTCTGCGTTTCCACCAGAGATGTTTTGCGAGGAATGTGTTTTTGAGAACCAATAGAATCACTTCATTGACGTGACCTCGCGGCTCGCTCTGCGCAGCGATTCTATTGGATCTTATGTCGGCTGTACACTCTCGCCGAGAGCTTTCGGGCGAGAGTCTCGTGCGAGAGCCCCTTGCCCGAGTGCGATCATGTACATTCTCGCTTAGTTCAATCGCAGTTATGAACTCAGAGAAGATGGACCATTATTTTTCTAAAAGTGGCGAAAACGTATCTACGATCAATGATCACCATTCACCATTGCATCGAAAGATATCATTGTAATCCAAAGATCTATAATAATATTTAATTTTATTTCTCACAGTTAATGACTTATAATGACGTGTATTATTGTTATTTTTCTGTTCTGCACTGTCTAGCGGCGCGACTAGTAGTGAAAAACGCGAGAGTGTACAGTAATGCGCTCGCTTTCCTCGCGAGACCCTTTGTCTCGGGCGCAAAATACCGACACCGGACCGAGAGGGTCCGAGACAGGCGAGACGAGGCGAGCGCACCCATTTACACTCTCGCACTCGGGCCGCCTCGCTGTGTCTCGGCAAGAGTGTACAGCCGTCATTAAAACCACATTACTCAGCAACACATCTCTGGTGGAAACACAGCCTAATGCTGCCAATTTGAAAAATGAATGCACAAAAATTATTGATCTTACGAAAATGCAGTATTCTTCAATCATTGATATTTAAATTAAAGTCACTCGTATTTTATTGCCTACAATAACGTTAAATTAAGGAATAATTTAAAACAACCCCAAATTTTAAAATTCTAAGTAAGTAAGTATAATAATCGATCCATCCCTTTGAATGATGTCACGGACAGACATACAAAAACAGACGTGTCGAATATAATATTATAACACTCCTATTTTTTTGTCGGTGATTTTAGAAATTTAGAAATCTACTAGCTGTGCCCCGCGGTGTTATCCACGATTTATTAGGTAAACTAAATTGTGTTTTAATAGGTAAATAGTTATTGGTATCAGGGGGGGGGGGGTGCAGCCCCTTCAAATGATTGAATATCGATTCACACACGACGGAATAATCGTTAAACATAAAGAAAAAAAAAATTATATTAAAAACGTAAATAACATATCCTCCATTTTGAAAATCAGTTAAAAATGTAGCCTATGTGTTAATCCAGGACGTCAGCTACCTCCAAGTAAAATTTTGTCGTAATCGCTCCAGCCGTTTAAGCGTGAAAAAGTAACAAACATACAAACTCACAAACTCACATACTTTCGCCTTTATAATAATATTAATAGGAGAGGATAGATTACAAGTATCGTTTTTCAGAGCCAAACCGTCATGCATGATGCAGTATTTCAGGGAAATACCCTATTAGCCCATAAGTATCGAAATATTCAAAATACGCAACCGAAATCCGCATAATGTGTTGTGAAATTATGCAAATATATACGATTGGATGGGACGCTGTCAACGGATTCGTTGTGATCTGATTATTTATTCAATCGGACCATATGGAGGTTGGCGCTTATTGCGCCGTAAAAAATCATATGCAATATTTTATATCACGCATTCAGTACGTAAAGCATTAGACTAAACGAGTGTAATTTGTGAGTCGTGAGCCGCAGAATTTCTGCCGGGCAGAATTTTTTTCAAACAAATGACAACTCATTTTGAGTCGCCGTGTGAAACTTATGATTATTTTTGTATGAAACTGAATGCAGCAAAATTCTGCTCGGCAGAAATTCTGCGACTCGCGACTCACAAATTACGCTCGTTTGGCTCGTTGTGAGTCGCAGAATTTCTGCCGCGTTATCTTTTCATTCAAATCATGACTCACAAAATTAAGCTCGTGTGAATCAAACGGGACTTTTGTATAAAACAGAAGGCAGCAGAATTCTGCCGAACCGAAATTCTGTGACTCACAACTCGCAAATTGCGCTCGTTTGGCTTCGTACTTAAGAGCCCGGGTTACCCTCGAAATTCTCATACATACGTAATACCAAAATCATTTTGTCATACGAAAATATTCAACATGTTTGAGTTATTTTTCAGCTTAAAATAGTAATTACCTAGGTTCTTGAACAAAAATTAACTTCAAAATATTTAAACAATAAAAAAAATGTTTTTGTGTATAAATTTTTTTTACTAAATTTACTACTAAATATTTAAACACAAAAAAATAGAGCAAAACAATAAAAAATATAATAATAAATAGTAAATTTACTACAAAATATTTAAATACTAAAAAATATTTTTTAGAGAGATTCATTGAATCTACTCGGCACTATATGACCCGAATCACGATACTTGTCATATTTAACATATTGTTTTAATATTAATATTTTTGGTGACTCATGGCTTGGACCATGCTTGGACCTTTTTGTGACTCTACAAAACACATGATGGTGGCACTTCACATGGCTGTTTGTATTTGCTATTGGCTATTTGTTGCATTTGGAAAAATTATTGACGTATACACAAACAAGCAAATAAAGGCAAATACAGCCTTCCACCCATGGACGTCAAATACCAAACTTTTAATAGATTTTGTTTACTTGCCTATTTGACTCTTTTGATGTGCGTCAAAAACCACATGGTTGGTCATAATTTGTCAAATAGGCAAATGAGGCCAATACTTTGTCAAACATATCGTCTACACATGGTGATTGTTTGGCGAATACATCAAATAAGTACGTTAATACAATTAATAGCCATGTGAAGTGCTACCATGACATGTGAAATATTATTTGCATTCCTCGCAGAACTATTCGCGTCGAAAAAAAATATCCCATTGATCTGTCCTGGATGCAATATAGCTGGTGGTTTCGACGCAATCGGCTATTGTCATGGGAGCTTAAATGATAAAAGGCTTAAAAATAACGGTGGATATTAATTAAAAATATTTCGGTGATTATCTTGATGAAAAACAAAAATCGAAATATTTTTTTTTATTTCTAAATAGGTTAACAAACTTAATGTGTTTTATAAAGATGTATAATTTATAAAACACGTGCAACAATAACGAAGAAGAAATTGTTTTTTTTTTACTAAAATCACTTGAATAATTTTATGTTGTCTAATTACTAATTAGTAATTAGTTATTACTATAATATAAAAATCATTAAATAACTTCTCACCTCGTGGAAATGAGAAGCTTTAATTATTTTAGATGTACTTAGTAATAATGCAAATTTTCTTTAGTCTTAAGGCGCTATATTGAAAGTAATTTTACCGCAAGGGCAATTTTATACTTAATTTGTATGACTATAAAGTCGTGAATACGCTGCGGCCAGAAGCTATCGGCTCGCTCGGAAAACATGCGAAAAACGTAATTTTAATTATTTAAAAAATAACTAGGAGCATTTAAGCAAAATGCTTCTATACGATTTTGAGTTGCAAAGGTGTCTATCAATTAGACTAATTTCCTACAATACATCTATTTTCGTTTGAAAATAATCTTCAAATTTCGTATTTTTATGAGGTCATTTCGAAAATTAAATGTATCGAGGCAAAATACATTAATCGTTTGTCTAGTTCTTATCAAACCTAGATAAGGCTATGAAGATATGTATATCTCATTACCAGATTTGTAACATTTCTGAGGGTCCTATAGTATTACGTCAAAAAGGACAGTTTTTTCAATATAGCGCCTATAAGCTAAAAAGTTGAGATAATAATATTATGTAATGTAACAGTTCACTTTTTTTATTGGATACCAATTTTTTTTTAATAAGTATTATATTTTAATTCAGTTTCCTTATTGCTCTTGACAGATGTTATTTTTCCATTTTGTAAATCGTGACATCTTTCAAATGACATCGTTAATGGTTATTCTGTACTTGATGATGTTAATTACGGCTTTTTTTAATCATAACTTTTTTCTTTTGTTTCAGATTCGGACGGTACTGATGTTTAGTTGGTGGCTCAAAATATTTTCGGATCCCCAAATGTTATCGATAAATTAATTTCGACACACATAATATTTATGTGACACAAAATGCATCTGGTGGGGTGTTGTCGGCACACTGCAGTGTTGGCGTTACTCTTCATGGTCGTATCAACATCTTCATCTGAATACGAGCAGCACGGTTTCATGGCAGGTAAGTTACTTTATACTTATAGCATAACTTTAAGCCATTGCATAGTTTTTATCGCGGGCTTTGAGCGCGGCGACCGAATTGAGAAATTCCGTAACGAAAAACCTAACCCCCCCCCCACCTCCGACCGGCACGGTGTTTGTGTGCGTGCGACTAGACGGATGCGAATTGCAATTATTGCATACGTTGATAAAAAATGTTATGCAATAGCTTTACCGCGGCAGTCCCCGAGTCCCACACGTACTTTTCTTCAGACGATATTTTATTACACATGCATGGTTTGTTCTAGTTTCCACAAATAGTTGCGTGTGTACGGTAAATTATACGGCTATTGCTCAACCAAAGATTTCCTTTGGTAGGATTGATCCTTATGGCCCAAGGATGGATTTAAGATGTGGAGCCACCGCGATTTTTTATGTTAATTTTTTTTTAATTTTAGCAGCTTCTGCTCTGGAGGAAAATAGAGTCACAATCTGTATAGAGGCATTAATTATGGTAATATTCCAAGTTCGGTACCATATTCGAATGACTTAAGAATGCTTAATTCATTTTAGGACTCATATTTGCACGATAAAGATGTTAAGCAACGTAAAAAGAAGAAGAAGAAGCATTATTTAAACGCGCTAATCTTAGTATGAGTCAGTAATTACTGATCCGATTTGAAAAATTCTTACAGTCTTAGCCCATTTATCAAGGAAGGCTATAGGCTATATTTTATTACGCTAAGACTAACATAAGTGAAGAAATAGAGGAAAATGTGGAAAAAATGGGGAAATAATTTGAAAGGGCTTATTTTACTAACTACTGGAGTAATTTTTCTGTTATTTGGCACAGATAAAAAGTAGGAACGTGAAGGATCATAGGCTATTTATTGTGGACTAATTTGTCTGTGAAATATCTAATTTACGCGGGCGAAGCAGCTCGGAACTTCTAGTAATATTATAAAGCTGAAGAGTTTGTTCGTTTGAACTCACTGATCTCAGGAGCTACTCATCCGATTTGAAAGAATCTTTCAGTGTTTGATAGCCTAATTATCGAGGAAGGCTATAGCCTATATTTTATTACGCTAAGACCAATAAGAGCGAAGATACAGAGGAAAATGTGAAAATAAAGCTGAAGAGTTTGTTGGTTAGTTTGTTTGTTTGAACGCGCTAATCTCAAGAACTACTGGCCCGATTTGAAAAAATCTTTCAGTGTTTGATAGCCTATTTATTGAGGAAGGCTATAAGCTATATTTTATCACGCTGAGACCAATAAGAGCAAAGATACAGAGGAAAATGTAAAAAAACGGGGAAAATTATTTGAAAGGGCTAATATCTCACAGACTACTGGAGCAATTTTTATGTTATTTGACATGAATATATAGTAGACTACGTGAGACATGAGTTATTAATTTGTGAAAAATATACGGTTTCCGTGAAATTTCAGATTTACGCGGACGAAGCCGCGCGGAACGTCTAGTATTATTAATATGTTTATTGCTCCATTCATCACCATGTCTTTGGCATGCAGAATAATGCGGCTATCAGCCTCCTTATATTAATTAAGCCCTGTCAACAGCGTTTTCGTTGGTTGAAAATCATATAAGTATTCTAAATTTTTTATTTTATTTTTACTATGTTTTATCTAAATATTATTCCAAAATTGGCATTCAAACATTTGATTCAATCGAAAATGATACCAAACTCGACTATATACGTAAATCCCACGCAGATATTGACCTCATACCTTGTTAAAGCTAAAAACCCCCCCTTCCCCACCTGCATGAAATATTCAGGTGGCTCCACATCGTAAACCCATCTTAGGGATATAAAGATCAATCCTACTAAAGAAAATCTTTGGTTCAGCAAAAGCCATATTCCTCGTTTTTTTTGTCTTGTACGCACACGACTAAAACTAATGTATAGAGATTTAATGCAATATTATAATTTAGATAAAAATAAAATATGTTTTATATTAAACAGTTTTCTCGAACACTAGTTTCATAAAACCTTATCGATGGACTATTCGAATGATAAATTAAGTGTATTTCCAGGCTTTATCAGATTGGAACCTCGTTTCGCTAAATATGATCGGATTGCCAGCAAAGAATCATAAAAGTCACGTCCTACTCCCATTAGATGGAAACGATCGATTTGTAGTTTTGAGGTGGTTTCAAATTATCTGGCGTAACTCCAAGCCGGTGTTAATGCCAACTTAACATTTGATATCATTATATTGGAAATAAAATCGGTTCTTCATCATAAAAAGTATTATTATAATAGACTAGCTGTCCCGGTGAACTTCGTATCATTTTTATATAGATAATAATATGAAAATCGGCCTAGCGCGAGTCGAACTCGTACATATGAAGGATTTCGTACCGTTGTAAAAGAAAAATAGGAAAAAAGTTGTGTTAATTGTATGGGAGCCCCCATTAAATATTTAATTTATTTTATTCTTTGTATTTTTTTTTATAGCGGCAACAAAAATATATAATTTGTAAAAATCTCCAGCGATAGCGTTCTTGAGATACAAGCTGGATATGGACAGATGAACAGAGAGAGATTAAGTCTTAGGAGTTAGGGAAAGGGTCCCTTTGGGTACAGAATCCGCAAACTGCAAAGCAAAAGCTCGTGAATTTATGCGAAGTGTGTGTATGAAATGTATAAAGATAATATATTATGTAGATCGATATATAGAGTTAAGATATAGGGCGGGAAAACCTGCGGTAAAATTGAAAAAAATACATATGAATAACGACAACGCTAAACAATAAGAACAAGAATAACCAGTGTAAAATTCATAGATTTTAAATTTTAATCATATTTTTACATAAAGAATTCGGACCATAGATGGGTGGTTGGGATTCTAGGTTTTAGACATGATTATGACGTAAGATTAATCAGTCCTTTGAATAATCGGCCAAGTGCGAGTCGGACTCGCACACAAAGGGTTTCGTGCCATTATAGAGCAAAATTAGGCCAAAATTTGTGTTTTTTTGTATGGGAGCCCCTCCTAATGTTTATTTTACTAAATGACGCCCGCAACTCCGTTGCGCCAAAATTCGTTTATCGCGCGGGAATGTACATTTTTCCAGAAAAAAACTATCCTATGTCCTTTCTCGGGACTCAAAGTATCTCCGTGCCAAATTTCAGCAAAATCGATTCAGCGGTTTGAGCGTAAAGAAGTAACAGACAGACAGACAGACAGACAGAGGGACAGACAGATACACTTTCACATTTATAATAATATTATTATATTAATTATAATCATTAATTAAGTATATTAAGTATATCAAGTATAAAATTAAGTAAGGATATTAATATTATTATTAAATTATATTAAAGTACACAATATAAAAGTAAGGATTGTGAGAAAAATTCATGTACCTATCGGTTGCTATTATTGATATAGAGCAAAAAAGGCCAAAAAACTCACGTTTGTTAATGTATGGGAGCCCACCTTAAATATTTAATTTTATTTTGTTTTTAGTATTTGTTGCTATAACGGCAACATATATGTAACACAATCTGTGAAACTTTCAACTCTCTAGCTATTACCGTTCTTGAGTTATAGCCTGGAGCCATACAGACGGACAGATAACGAAGTCTAATAGGGTCCCGTTTTTACCCTTTGGGTACGGAACCCTAAAAATGACCATAATTGTGTGGAATATATTCTGTGGCGTGCTTAGTTGGAGTTGAAGTTGTGGATTTAAGACCAATTTAGGCTTTAAATAAAGAATAAGTCGGCGACCGGAAAAGTTTTTCGACTTCAACGCAAATTAAATTAAACCCTATGTCAACACGGTAAAGCTCATAGTGGAGTACGGTCCCGAACTTTCTGAGCACTCCTCTACATCTTAAATTACAATAGCCTCTTTGGGAAATTTTCGCTGCTATATAAATTGGATGCTAAAATTATTTCGTACCTCGTCCTTTATGTTAAAGCAATCGATATTCGTTGCATTCGCTGTTTGGTGGCAAGGTTTTTGAATAAATGCTTTTTTTACTGTGAAAGGTCATAATATGAGTAATAGATTTTTAGCATAATGTGGATATTTTTTGTCCTTTGGTTTGAATTTTAATGGACGTTTGAATAAATAAAGCTAAATGCTAGATGCATTGCTGTGAAAATGACCATGCTTAATTAGCGGTTACTATTAATAACTCCCACACCGGTTTCAGTGAAGGTGGCCGGTTTCATTGAAACCGGGCCAGTGACGCAGAAGCAATTTTATAGTGCCCAAGTGTGTGCGCAGTACACAAGAGCACTGTCTATTCCTTTACTCTCGTAACTCAGTGGGACGGAAGACCGACACGACTGGCGAGAGATCACGCATGGTCCATGGATCATCTTACTTGTCAGACAATCAGGTGATCAGCCTACATTAATATCCTAACCAAACTTGGAAATAACGTAAAGTATTATTTTATTTATTATATTTAGTAATATATATATATATATATATATATATATATATATATATATATATATATATATATATATATATATATATATATATATATATATATATATATATATATATATATATATATATATATATATATTGGTTAATCCAATATTTTAATGATAGGATCAGACTAAATCCTTAATATTCACGTAGATAATAATTTAATGATGTAAGATTAAGTAAGATAATATTATAATTATAATTATTTAGTTAAATGGTTATTAGAGTTAATTATTATGCTTACTATCAAGTTACACGATTTTGAGTGTACAATAAAATCGCAAGAAAACAAACTTTTTTTTTAAATTAACAGAAAGGGGAAAGTCTTCAAATTACGTGAGGTGTTTTTTTTTACCCCCCCTCCCCCCTGGTGAGATTTGGTGAGATGTTATTAAACTCCCCTATACCCTCCCAAATTTCACGTGACATTTTTCAAAATGGGTTTCTTACGTTATCGTTTGGTTTGACAGTCAGCAGATTTTCTTTCGAACGAACTTGTGAATGATCTTAATGGTATAACGATTACGCTTACGATTAAATCTTAAGCTGCATAAACGTACAATCTGGATGAAATGGACCAAAATAGTATCATTTTGTTGATTAAAAAAATACGTGAGATTTGACTCGACCCCCCCCCCCCCCCCCTAAACACTAATTTGTGGACCCCAAAGTAAACACAAAATCACTAAAATGGTTCCAAAATCCAAAAGTAACCTTTGCAGAGCATTATAAAATATTACCGCCATCTGTTACAGTCTGTCTGTTACCTCTTCACGCTTAAACCACTGAACCGATTTTACTGAAATTTGGTCTATACTAAACTCGGTTTAGTAGTGTAAAGATTTATTGTATGTAAGTCTATACGTATAATAAATCATAGGAAAGGACGTAGGATGCTTTTTATCTGGAAAAAATGTACGGTTTCCGGACGTTCAAGTTGTGGGGTTGTGGAGTTCTAGTAATTCATATGAGTCAAAATACTTCAATCAATACATTTATGCCAAGTGCCTACCAATGATGTGAAACCAATTTCCAGAACAGTTTTAGAAGTGATGAACTCGTAACAATAATGTCCACGATCAATCTTCGCCCTCAATGGAATTGGAAATTACAAATACTTTTCCACTTAAGTATCTTCTAATTAATTTTCCGCCTGAAGTTCAATTATTGATAAAATGGATGCGATTCTAGGATGTATTTTAATTAAAGATAATTATTAAGTATTCGCTGATCGGATGTACTTTGTATCACGAATCACGATTCACGTCCCTCCTAATATAAACCTTCCCTTTAAAAAAATACGATTCCCGGTCGATAAACCGATCGATTTTTTGTGCAACGGAGTTGTAGGTGACAATATTATGTAGTTAAATATAAAAGTATTCCGATTTTATTAATTGAAAACAAAGTCGTAGCTAACCTGCAATGGACCTAGAGCTTTAACCTTGAAATTCAACATAAGAAGAAGAGACATTGTTATACAATAACCGATGAATCGGCTTCGGTTAAAAATTAACTTTCGATCGGACATTTCTTATGTATTACATTTATCGCATCCATGGTAGCGTGGCTCTTGACTCGGAGGACGTGGGTTCGATTCTCGCTTTAGAAACGTGTTGTTTCCAAGTTTGGTTAGGACAATGCAGGCTGATCACCCGATTGACAAGTAAGAGACTAGACCACGGAGGACGTACTTTTTTTCTATGATAACAAGTATCCTATGTCCAAGATCCAAAGTATTTCGGTACCTTTCAGCAAAATCTATTCAGCATTTTGAACATGAAGAGGTAAAAGATAGACACACTTTCGTACTAGTAAGTATAGATAAACTCTTTGTATTTGAAATCGTCGAACATCGAAACTTTTAGCCATTGCAGATTTATGATATAGCGTGATCCGCGCAATTGAGCCGTTACAACCGCACACAACAGTCTTATAGTCTTGTACTTCAAAGACGTATTAAAACGTTTCTACTAAACCGCGTCTTTAATATAGATAACTGCGCGGTATCTATATCCATTCTAATAATCTATGACCATATTTCCATTCTGTCTGTCTGTCTGTCTGTCTGTCTGTCTGTCTGTCTGTCCGTCCGTCCGTCCATCCGTCCGTCCGTCTGTCTGTCTGTCTGTCTGTCTGTCCGTCCGGAAGCACTGAATGAATATCACAATCAAAAAAGCAGTGCTGTATAACTAAAGATATTATAACCTTGAGTCATTGTAATTTTCGCAAAAAAATTGTGTGCGAAAAACATATGAAGTTAATTTTCAGTCCCTGTTCGGAAAAATAAGAACATTTTATTTTATTTAGTTAATTAGACCTTATATTAACGATTTTGAATGAGAAAGCTTATGTGAAAAAGTTAGAAGCATTTGTTTTTTGTCTTTTTTCAGAAAATATCCCAATATTATGACTAAAAAAGGCTGATTACTTTAATGTTTTATAGAACAGCAATAAAGTTTATTATTCAATTTAAATTTTCCTATTTACACACATCAAACCAGACAAAATAATAATATCCTGGTTTAATTTCGCTAACTGATATTATATTGTATAAAAAATGACTTAGAATATGTGGGGTGGCCACAACACCCCGCGAGTGCTTGCGGGGCTAAAAACCGCGCGAGTGATCGAGGGTTTAATACTTTTATACTATACATATATTTAATATTTTTATTTTATGATACACATATTTAATACACATTCAGACCCGGGAACATTGAAAACTTTTTGTTCCGTCGGCGGGATTCGAACCCGCGACCCCCGGCTTGAGCTGCCACACACTCAACCATTGAGCCTCAGAGGTCGAATAAAATTTATATTTTGAGAAAACCATGCATTGATATTGCTTTAAATTATTCGATACTAAAATGGCAAATGAAATGAAAAGCAAACTTTAATAGTGACCTAGAATTAAAAGAAATCTGTACTGGCTTTTGATTACAATAGAAAAATTGCAACTGGCAAAAGCAATCGTAAAGATTCTCGAAAACTTTTTCATCAGCGCGTTCCTCCACAAAGAGACCATGAAAATACAAATAAAACAGAACGTGTTGATTCCGCCGGCCACGCCAGTCTTCGCTGTGGGTGAGGAATTGCGAACGTTCCCGAAGTAAACAATCGTGAACTTTGGACATTAGGGGTGAAGCTAAACGAGCGTAATTTTGTGAGTCATGAGCAGAATTTCAGTCGCGTAAATTATTCTTCATGCAAATCATGACTCATAAATTACGCTCGTGTGGATCAAACAGGACTTTTGTATGAAACGGAATGCAGCAGAATTCTGCGACTCACAACTCACAAATTACGCTCGTTTGGCTTCGCCCTAAGGGTGAAGCCAAACGAGCGTAATTTTGTGTCGTGAGTCGCAAAATTTCGGTCGCGTAAATTATTTTTCATGCAAATCATGTCTCATAAATTACGCTCGTGTGAATCAAACAAGACTTTTGTATGAAACTGAATGCAGCTGTTCGAGCGCCTATAGTTACTAAATATCATCATCAGTAGATTTACAACGCACGCTAACATTTCTGTCTACCGACCAACTAATATTTCAACTACCTTTCGAATAATTAATATTTTATGTATTTGCTTCGTCATTTAGCTTCTCACTTTTCCATTGTCTTTGTTCGCACAAGCAGCAATAAACTAATATTTTGTCAAAGTCTATCTTTAATTACCAACCAAACATACAAATCAGAACATTTGGCGACCGTGCAAAATACGAAGCTACAATTCGCAATCGGAGGATATACGAGTTTCAACAAGAAATAAGCAAATTACGTTCGGCGGTCATTCGACGATCCAACTATTGCATCATCCTGGTCAGAGTGGCTCCAGCTGGAAAGTAATACCGTGTACTCATTTCTGGAAGAAGAAAGACGAAATTGAGGATGTTGTGGAGTGATTTAGCTACGACTCGGCGTTTTTAGATAAGTGTCTTCCCATTCTTTAACCTCACAACCATTACCTAACCCTTATTAAAACCCTAATAACCTTATTTCCTATCTAGATATCCTATATTCCTTTGTTCTACAACATGATTCATCAATATTTCATAATTTTATTGCCCAATCAGTTCAAATTAACTATTTTTAGCAAACTTAAAAACCAGTTACTTTCAGTTTCCTTATCTACGATCGTTATCGGTCGATTGAATTTATAGAAAACATAAACTTATTGTTATTTGCCGACTATTTCAGGCCATTTCAGGCAAAATCTGGAAAACTACTGGAAATACATATCAATTAAGGCGCTTGGAAATACATATAAATTAAGGCGAAGTTTAACGCGAGCCGCCATTTTGTGGAGATCCAGGTGACATCGAATTAAGGAGCGTGAGCAATTTTATTTTACTTTCTTTTGATTAAAAAGTTATTACAAAAATATTTTCACTCTTAAGGCGAAGTCTTAGCATAAATATTATAATTATTTAAGGCGAAGTTTCTAGTTTTGGAATTTGCTTTTGATTTTCTATTGAAATGCCTAACGATAGCGACAAAAGTGAATTAAAGGCATTACTTGCCAAGCGTTCTTCTTTAAAAGGGCGTATTACTAAATTTAAAAACTATATCGAGATAATTGACAAAAAGGAAGAGTTATCTACTGTAAAAATTACGGAATTTTCTATCAAATTAGAAAAATTTCGTTTGTTAACAATTCAATATGAACAAGTGCTTCGATTGACGTATTAAATTCAGATAATTTGAACTAAATGAGCGGGATGCTATTGAGCAAGATTATGTAGCATGTATGGCAATGTCACAAACTATTATAGCTAAGTTTAGCAGTAACAAAGATGAGCACAACACTTCCTTGTCTCAGTGTCATCGCGATCATTTCGAAACTAAATTTAAACTGCCTCAATTACAAATTAATAAATTCGATGGTGCTTATGTTCGATGGCTTGAGTTTCGAGACACTTTCTTGTCCGTTATACACAATAACGATCGCATCAAACCAATTCATAAATTTCATTATTTGATATCTTATTTAGTAGGCGATGCAGCACGAGTTATATCGAACTTGAGGTTTCCGAAGCTAACTATAATGATGCGTGGCGTTTGCTTTGTGAGAGGTACGACAATAAACGACAGCTTTTAAATCATCATTTGAATGCTCTCTTCAAGATTGAACCGTTGAGTCGCGAGTCCGAACGATCTTTGCGCTTTCTTGTGGACCATGTTACAAAAATTTGCGTGCTTTGTCTAGTCTCGGGCAATCTACTCAGTATTGGGATATTTTAATAATTCACATGGTCTCTTTGAAACTAGACACATGCACTTTGAGGTACCTACGTTAGAATTTTTAACTGATCGAGCTGATATACTTGAGACGTTAAATCGTAACAAATTAGACAAGATGAAAGCATCAAGTGGTTTCTCGCGGCCCTCAGGCTCTAACGTTAACAATGAAAGAGTTCATACGAAATCTATTTCTTTTTGTAAAAAAAGTCAAGGCGACAATAATATAAACAATTTCAAATCTTGTATTATTTGTAAGGGTGAGCATAAAATATATGAGTGTGAAATATTTAAGGCTAAAGACTACGAAAATAAAATTAGTGACATTCGTAAATTCAAAATTTGCATGAACTGTTTAAGGGAAGGTCATCAGCCTCACAACTGTAAATTAGGTCCATGTCGCGTGTGCAAGAGAAAACATAATACGCTACTACATCAAACAAAGACTGATTATAGTTCTACAAATTCTACTGACACAATTGTGAATTTTTCTACATAACCAACAAACCAAATCTTACTTTCTACTGCTATAATTGAAGTGCAAAATCCAAAAACTAAGGAGGCTATTAAAGCGCGTGCGTTGCTTGATTGCAGAAGTCAATCATCATTCATAAGCAAAAGGCTTAAAGATTTTTCTACGTTTTTCAAGGCTTAAAAGACCAAATTTCATAAGACGATCATTGTTAGTTGGCAATTTACACCGCAAGCCACATCTATTGCTCAAAGACCTAACAAACCTACGCTGAATAGCTTCAATTCGGTCAGTGTGTACCGCGTACATTGGAGACCAAACGGATGAGCAATATTCAAGGACACTTCGAACCAAAGCTACGTACAATGTTATCCAGGTCTGGGGGTTTTTAAATGGATTAGCAGTACGAATGATAAAAGATAACATTCTATGTGCTTTACTACATATGTAGTCGTATCTATAAGGAATCCGGAGTTCTCTTAGTAGCTTCGGAACCATAGTATACCTCGGTGCAAAATCTTGCGTTTTGGTAGCATATGCTTAGGATGCTTCCCATAAAACCAAAATCACCATATTATGTTTCCATATAAATTTCGAGGAGTTCCCTCGATTACTCATGGATATATATATATCCACAGCCGAACATATAACCTCCTCGTTTTTTGGAAGTCGGTTAAAAATATCAGTAGATACTTTTTAATCATCTTTATCACTATAGCAACCGATCAATTTTGTGTTCATGATTTATACAAAACTTAATTACGCTCCAGTTACAAAATTTTCACGGAATATTCGCTGGGGAAGCGGGGTGACGTTAAAATATATTCTTTTAGTAAGCCGAGCTCAACAAAAAAATTAGGGTCATCAATAAAAAGATCTGAAACCCGGGGATGCCCATTCACTATTAAAGTCTGAAAATAACCCAGCTGGAAAGGTGTTTTTGTGAATTTACCTGTGCGATCCTAGTGAAGCCTCGGAAAGGGCGAGGTCATATTTTGTGAACTAGCAGGGGGATTACACTGATTTTGAACAAGAAAACTACGGGATAATGTTACTGAAGGTCGAAGGGGATTCCCCTGACAATAATTTGACGCTATTTCGTATGTATTACCCGGGAGGCCATTATTGCTATTTATCGCTGTCTCACTGTTCGTTGGTACCGGGTATGATTAATCACGTTCTGTCATGTTCATATAATTAAGGTGTATCGGTGGAACAATCGAATTAATATCAATTAGCTTCACCTATCTTGTGACAGCCCGTAGACTATCGCAAATAACAATGTTAGTAAACTTACTAATACTGTTGTACAGTAGGTTGTACAATTTGAATTTGGAAAGTGAATGAGGTATTAAAAAAAGAAAATATTATAGGTCGAATTGAAAAACCTCCTCCTTTTTGGGAGTTGGTTAATGACGCTAAGGCCTTGGACTTATTTACCAATTTGGTCAAGCTATTCTATTAGGCGTGTATTGTGTATTGTGTATGGGCTTACTGTGAAAGATGAAGTGTCAAAAAATTTACTTTTGAGTTCTATTTGGCCCACACAATGATTAAAAACATAGATTCATTCAGCGCTGCTACATTCACAAATCACAGTGCACTCTTAAAGTTTCTACAGTGTTTTATGCGTAGGTATCAAAATAATAACATATTTACATATTTTTATATATAAGTATATCTATTATCTATACACTATACAGTATATCATACTATCCTGTTGACTTACCAAAGTAATAAATTAATTAAGTTTGGATATAATTAAAGATCTTGGATGGGCGGATTATTAGCAACTAGCAAAGTTTGATACCACTTCTGGTGACGTTTACTAGACGTTCCCAATAAATCTTGTACAAATTAGTTTATCGTGAGGGAGGAGTACATTTTCAATCAATGCTACCTATCTATAGAAGGGATGCATATTGTGGGTCTGATGATATATAGAATTAAATAGAATATATAGAATCCAAAAGTTCTGCAGTTTTAGGGTAAGAGTTGACAAGAAAAGACGCACAACGTTAAATTACCTTTATACTCGTAATGTCTTATACTATAAACTTAATATTATAATAAGCTAAAAGCCGAGCTTTGTGAGGGCTCGCGTCGTGACGCCTTGACTGACTGATGATAACACATCTACTTACATATAAATTAAAGTTACTGTGATAAAGCACAATTAATCAATAATTATAGGCGTGATAGTTTTTTCGTAGAATTGTACCACAAAATGTTCAGGTTATGGGATATACTAGGGCTCACTTCGCTCGCCCTGATAATAATATTAAAATTGCTAGCTTACTTTAGTTAAAATTTATTCAGTTTGTTAATAATAATTACATATGGGATGAAAATCCAACGACGTCAATACTATGTGAAAATCACCTTGCAAAGTTTGGTGAACTCCTCACTGGACTTAAGAGGCTTATGTTAAACTAGATAGAACTTTTCGAAGAAAAACGTTCAGGGTCAATTTATACTAGCGCAGAGTTCAAGCGAATTACCAAAAATTGAACATAACAAATTCAACCATTTCATAATTATCATTACTCCAAGTCCCAAGCATATATTCCCACAACGAAAATGGCCAAACAATGTTTGCAGTTAGTAATATTATAATATTCTTAATTCACTTAAGTATAACATATTTGGTAAACTCTCCACTTATAGTTCAATATTGAATGACCAGTACAGTAATAAGGTAATAACATAATTTTAGGGTCGATAGCCCCGGTCGACGAATGTCACCTGACAGGTCGAGAGGGCAATAGAACACGCCCTATTAATTGTTATTAGCTTACTGCTGTTGATTATAGCACTTTCACACTAGATAGAAAATTATGACATTAATGTCAATTGTCAGATATTAGTTATCGTGGACGTGTGAATCTTCCGATCTTTGCCTAATATTAATATTCCCTATATTAATATTAGGCAAAGATCGGAGCAGAGGGCGCTTCTAGCACACACAATAAATAATCAGACTAAAAAAAGACATTTTGCACACGTTACCTATATCATTTATAATATGGTCGCTATTAAGAATTTGTGTACTAACCCACAATTTTTGTTGAATTATGAATACAGTCTTGTTTTAAAATATGATCTAAAGAACATAACTGCATTCATAACTCATTACGTAATTTTTTTTTGGGGATGATACACAAATCACAGAAACGTTGTCAAATGTCGAACAAAACTTTTTGTTTGCCGTCTATGCTGCTGCTGCCTCTAACGTGGAATTGCATTAAGTGTCGCCAGACACGGGCCACACGCGATAGCCACAAACGCCGTTTTAAGCTAGTATGTTGGTCGTATTAAGTGAATCGTTGTAGCGTGTGGCGGCCACCGGCGTCAAAAAATGTATGAAAACTACAGGAAATATGCCGGTAGCGGCGTTTCGTGGGTGCGGCTGGGAGCCCATAATATATAATATTCTATTCGAACAACACTTTAATTTCCATTCCAATTCGGAAATATCGTCCTCCTCAATACGATAGCTAATCCTAAATTTTATGTCCTAATTTCTCCGTAGTGTTTTCCACACTCTTATAAGACACTTGTGTCATGTGTGTTAATGACATGAATAATATTATTGTGAACTAACATAACAGTCGGTTTTTGTGTAGTAGCAGTCACTCGGCTTTATATTTAATTGAAGATCAGAATTCAGAAATCAGAAGTCTCGTAGGTACAATAATTTGAACACATCCTTAAAAATATTTAAAAGTGAAAAGTAGCCTTGTGTTAATTTAAAGTTTTAGGATCTTACTACAAAAGATTTAAACACTCGTTGAACAGTTGATTAGAGAAAAATGCCATACAAATTGTCTCAAAACAACTGTTCAACCCTAAAGACCCTAAACTTCTGTCATAATATTATGTTTCCTTATAAATTTTCCTTTTAAAACTAACTAACTTTACTTCTTCGATCAAAAACTTCTGTACTTACCAAACTTGGCATGACAGTGGTTATGGGTTATTGTAGTGTATTGTATTTATTAGCTTTTCCTCCCAGGTCTAGCGTCGTTCGTTCATCGTTGCTAGTGGCTGAGCTAGTAATAGGTCATTTTCTCATTATATAATAAGTTAGGTAATTTGGAAGCTTTATTTTCGCAATTTTGTTTAGGTAATCCAACTCAAAAGGATTTTATTGAAAGCGTGATCTTTATTGCGATGTGAAATACGAATAATTTGAGCTTCATTATGCAAATATAGTTAACCAAACGTCAAATACAATTATAGTTGGAAACTTCCCCACAAATTTAATATCATGATTGTGTTCGTAGAAATCTGACCAAGATCAATATACATAACTCTAATTAAATTGTTAACAATCAACGTTTTGCTTGTTTTTCTTATGAATTTGCAAATATATTAGGGTCACCGCGGATATACAATTTAAAGTTGGCCGACTATCGTACAACTAAATTGCGTAGTTTCACAATTTTATTGGACAACTTTTTAATCTGTGGAGGAGTTAAGGAATCGCGGTTCTGATACGATTGGTATCCAATTATTTATAGTTGTACAATTTTGTTGGATGCAATGTGCGAGCTCTCATAAGTAGCTTTATAGCTATTGGTGTAGGTACTATGCGATTTAATTGGCCAACTTGAAATTGTAAGTCTGCGGTCGCTCACTAGGGCCTATATAAAACTATTTTCATCCCATTTCAAACAATATAAGATTATTTAATTTGTGTATACTAAAGCGATCGTGGAGCGAGTCGCGGATATACGCGGATACATACGGACCAATGAGATACATCTACAAAAGGCGAATTCGTTTATCAACGTTTCAATTTATAATACTCTAGAGTCCAGTGTGCTGTCAGCTGTGTGATTTGCACGAAAAAAAGACGGGTTGCACTCCGGGAGTGCCGGCAGAAGATTTTTTTAATTTATCAAGACCCTTACAATCGATTAAATTTTAACCAATTTTTTATGAAAATCGATTTTTAAAAAATCGATTTTTTTGATTAATCGAAACCCTTACAATCAATTCGAGTTCGAGTTCGAGTTCGACACAAAACACTACTCTCCAACCGTCTTACGGTTTTTCCAAGGTTTTTCCATCAGCACGAGAATCTGACGCGAGTTTCACAGTTTTTACCCATCCCACAAAAGTGCTCAACGCCGCTAAAGAAGTTTTCATTTCAAAAAAGAATGCGCTTAGTTTTGAGTTCTAACGGCTGTTCGAGCAAGTAAAGTTACTTATTCTGGACGAGGAGTTTTCGGTGCAACACAGATTAGGTCACGGGGTATAGATAGACCGTCACGGGAGTGAGTACCACACCACACGATGCGGTGCGGCGGCGGTGCGGGGCCTGACTGGTGCCGCTCCGGTGTCCTACATTTGAAATTAATGGATGGTATGGCACACGGCGCCGTCTGGTGTGCTCCGGCGCTGCACCGCACACGCACTGGGATCGAGATGAGGTGGGGACGCGGGGAGCTCGAGTCCTACGCTGCCACAGTACTGCAAGACGTTGCGGTGCCTCACTCACCGTGTGGCCGGTAGTCCGGTGAGACGGACACCGGTGTGGTGCTGCACCGCGTCATGTGGCATGAACGTAACGTTGTCGTTGAGACTCCTACGTCTCCGGCCGCGCTTGCATAGTAGGTAGTAAGTAAAAAGTCCATTGACTAACCAACCAAGATCCTATTGTAAGTATATTCTATTCCATACGAAATCCAACACTACTATGATCGTAATTCGTAGTCCTTCTTGGGTATCATTTTGAAACATTTCATTACATTAATAGTGAGTTTGATCAAAACACGCAATTCGCCTGATTTTGATATGAACCTTTGCGTGTTGCCTCGAACAATTGAATAATATTCTGTTGCGAACAACACCCAGCCGTAATCGCTGGATCTGAAGGCTAAAGCACTTACAGGCGAGCCATGTGGAACTATAGCGGAGATAGACCACAATAAATTTCCCAACAAAAGTCGCGATTGCATCAGATGCTACACATCTGTGACCTCATGCATTGTTGGATTTGTTTCAACTTTTTCATTTTAGCGTTCAGGGTTTGTTTATGAAAATTTTGTTGTTTCCGTTCTATTTTGCATGCTTTTATTTAGACGGCCATTCTCCGGTTTGGCATTATTTGCCTCATTACCGTAACCATTTTTTTTCTTCGTCGATTTGACTTAGACACATTGAAAATAAAAAGAAATAAAAGATACGAACACAATAATAAATGTGGCGTGAAACAGTTAGTTAAAGTTATTTGGAGAATGGGACTTAAAAATTTATGGGTACGGTACTTAGACAAATGTAGTGTTTTACGTAACGATACAACGACACAATTGACAAAAACTAGCTTAGGGCAACGTACGTAGGCCAAATTATGTAACATAAACATAATAAAAATCTAATTTAAACATAATTGAAAAGTAGCGATTACGGTAATTAGACAAGTTTGTAACCAAAGCTACGGTAATTAGATACTAACGTGCTTTATCGGCGGCACACTAACATTAACGATGTGGGAACGCTGATGGGCCATGGCACACACTAAGGAAAAGCAACCCGTGCACTCGTAATGTGCCGAATCCTGATATTTTTGGATGGGCATTCAAAAACAGCAGGTGTTACGGTAATTAGGACTTTTGATCGGACAAGCGATTATTTCATGATAACTATTTATAGGCTGGGCCTATTGAGTCGATATTTTGCAATGCGATAACCAATGTTTATAGGCGTTTAAAACCATGAATATATTATATTAAATAGGTACGTTATAAAAATTACAAGCAAGTTTCGAGATCAAGTTGGCGTAGGGACACGTTACGGTAGTTAGAAAAACATGGTTTTTGAACACGACTTAAATTAATTTAGTCTGAATTACTTAAATTAGAAGCCTGTGTTTAAGTTTGTAGCTAGATACTGATGCTAACTACCGTTTAGAAATATTGCATACTTGAATAAGATAATATTACAGAGTATACAAGCCCGGGACACGTAACTTTTGCTCTCCTGAATTCTCAGGCCATTCGGCCGTAGAAATATATGGATGCCATTTTATTTTTTGTTTATTTAAGTTGAAATGTTTGTAGGTACACTTTTACAAACTCTTAATTTAAACAAAAAAAGTATTGTAACGATCACACTTTTTTACGGATATGAATTATGATAATATCATGAAAGGATAAGGTCCAAATTGGGCTAATTTTAAAAGTGCCGGCCAACGCAAATAAACTCATTACTTAAATGGAACATAATGTAAGGAATATTTTTTATTAGAAATACACCTAATAAAAAATATTCCTAAGTCTAAGTCAAGTCTCCGAGTTGTTATTCAATGTAACTTTTTTATAACATAATAATATGTAATAAAACTTATTTTATACATATATTAAAAGCAATAAGTAATCGATCCCAACGTCCCTATTCGAGTCATTGAACAGATTAGAAGTTAAATACCTAAAAATGATTTGGAAAAATTCACAGGAGGAGGGAACCCCCACGTGCTTCGGGCTTGCAGGGCACAACTCATTGCTTACTTGGAATACTATAGTATAGAGTATAGGCAAATGCCGTGCCGATTAGTCCCCAAAGCAGCCTTAGCTCTCCTAAGCAGCCTTAGCTCTCAGATTATCCCTCAAAACAGGCTTAGCTGTCCAAAGCAGCCTTAGCTCTCCGATTAGACCCCAAAGCAGCCTTAG
Organism: Lysandra bellargus; assembly: GCA_905333045.1. NCBI lineage: Eukaryota > Metazoa > Arthropoda > Insecta > Lepidoptera > Lycaenidae > Lysandra > Lysandra bellargus. The sequence continues at coordinate 1,182,659 of HG995332.1, read as the reverse complement.
CTCTCCAAAGCAGCCTTAGCTCTCCGATTAGTCCCCTAAGCAGCCTTAGCTCTCCTAAGCAGCCTTAGCTCTGAGATTAGTTCCCTAAGCAGCCTTAGCTCTCCAAATGAGCCTTAGCTCTTCGATTAGTCCCCAAAGCGGCCTTAGCTCTCCAAAGCAGCCTTAGCTCTCCAAAGCAGCCTTAGCTCACCAAAGCAGCCTTAGCTTTCCAAAGCAGCCTTAGCTCTACAAAGCAGCCTTAGCTCTCCTAAGCAGCCGTAGCTCTCAGATTAGTCCCCTAACCAGCCTTAGCTCTCCAAAGTAGCCTCAGCTCTCCAAAGTAACCTTGCACGTAGAGTATCCCCCTTCCTTTGAATTTTTCCAAATCGTTTGTATGTATTTGGCTTCTTCTTTTAATCTGTTATATGACTCGGATAGGGACGTTGGGATCGATTACTTATTGCTTTTAATTAATAAAATAAGTTTTATTACATAAATTTTGTTATAAAAAAAATTTGACCTTGAATAACAACTCGGAAACTTGACTTAGAACTTTGGTGTAATAATAAAAATTATTTTTTAGATTATGTTCTATTTAAATAATGGGTTTATTTGTGTTGGCTGGCACTTTTAAAATTAGCCCAAAATTGTATGGACGTTGGATCTTGTCCTTTAAAGACAGAATGGAAATCATAATTTTAAAACATTCATTAAAAAAATAAAAGTCATAAAAGTTAAAACTGTTACTCTTAATAACGAGTACTTATTAATATTATTGATAGCGACTTCGTCACGCTAAACAGTTTGTTTGGCGCAGTTGTTTAGCGCAGCATTATACATTATTATTTTTAACAAAAAATTAAAACCGACTTCCGAGGTAAAAACAATAATAACATCCTTATAATATGAACTAAAAAGTATTAAATAATTTTTCCTATCTCATGGTGCCTTTTTCCGAATTCGGCTAAAACTCAACTATTTCTGTACTTACTCTTCATAATTTTGAAGTCGGTACCAGATATAGCTGAATCCAGATGCCAGAATATTTGAAACATTTGTAACTGGCACCGACTTCAAAATTATGAAGATTGAGTACAGAAATAGTTGAGTTTTAGCCGAATTCGGAAAAAGGCACCATGAGATAGGAAAAATTATTTAATACTTTTTAGTTCATATTATAAGGATGTTATTATTGTTTTTACCTCGGAAGTCGGTTTTAATTTTTTGTTAAAAATAATAATTTCACTCTTTTTAGTTACCTAGTAAAATCATCGCGTACTATACATAGATTAGGGCCGATTCACACCGAATGGCAGAGGCGAGGCGAGCAGTTTCAGTGTCATATGATTTTAAACTTTATCTTCATTATTGTAATACATACAATAATGAAGATAAAGAAAATATCGCTTGAGAAATTGACGCCGCCGGCGGCCGCAAGAGTCCACGAGCATCCACGGGCGGCCGTAGATTTCTCAAGCGATACTATCTATTACAACAATGAAGATAAAGTTTAAAATCATATGACACTGAAACTGCTCGCCTCGCCTCCGCCATTCCGGTGTGAATCGGCCCTAATACACCTGTATACTATTCTACGTATCTTATTACAATTTGTTAACAGTCACACTTACAAAATATAATATCAGCTGCAGATAATTTTGAACAATACATTTAAAAAAATCGAAGTGGACACGTGCCAGGGCCGTGCCAAACCGGAATTTTAGCAGCGCGGCAGCGGCGAGGCTTTCATTGTCATATGATTTTAAACTTTATCTTTATTATTGTAATACATAGTATCGCTTGAGAAGTCTACGGCCGCCCGTGGCCGTGATTGGTAAGTGTGACAGCTGTGCACTCTAGCATGTTACTTGTATTATCGAAGCAACTTCTCAGAAGTAATGTCAAATGTGTGCCTTACGCTCTGGAGATAAGGTTGAATATTTTGTTATGTTCAATTTTGGTGACATTGACCCTGACGTGAAAATGATGATGATGATGATGATGATGATGATGATGAATATAATTTGTATAGTAGCATATGCTTTCAGTTCTTAAAACAGCGCCTAAACCCCCAAACTTGTATCTAAAAGGAATCCGGAGTTCTCTTAGTATCTTCGGAACCATAGTATACCTTGGTGCAGAATCTTGTGTTTTGGTAGCATATGCTTAGGATGCTTCTCATAAAATCAAAATCACCATATGTTTCCATATAAATTTCGAGGAGTTCCCTCGATTACTCATGGATCCCATCATCAGATCACCACTTTTGTGAACATGGTACCAAATTGGAGTGAAACCTAATACAACAAAACAAAAATTTCGAAAATCGGTTCACAAACGGCGGAGTAATCGTTGAACATACAAAAAAAAAAAAAAAAAATATATCCACAGCCGAACATATAACCTCCTCGTTTTTTGGAAGTCGGTTAAAAACCAGTGTTAGGGTCGAAAAAAAATATTTTAAAGGATAGATCTAAGTGTGAAATATTATGATAATAAAACATAACGTATGTTTGGTATTTTGTATCGTGAGCCAATTTAAAGTAAGTGTAGTCAGGCAAACCGCAGAAGTCAGTTACGTAATAGGTAAATTCAAAAACTTTCGTAATTTAGCAAAATAATATGAACATTTATTTCATTGTGCCATTAGTAAAACTTTGAAATTAATCTAAGGTGACTTTTTATACCCACATTTTGTCTAGATCGTTTCAAAAACTCCTTAAACTATTAGAATTTAATAATATCATAATTAATAATAATATAAATCTGTAATATTATATAATATAACCTTATGATTATAGTTTTTATGGATTATAACTATGGTAAATAATTCAGAATCAGAATTTTATATTTCAGGATATTTCCAGGCTCGATTTATATGTATCCCACCAAAAACATTTCATGTAAAATGTTGCCAAGACGTACCACATAACGTTTGCCCTGTGAAAAAGATATCAGATCTCATATAGAGCCAAGCTTTTGAATCTACACGGCCTAACTATACTGACCCTAACTTCAACTAATTCTACATATTAGTAAATATGTATCGCTTCGCCGTTTCGCTACCGTCATGGAGGTGATGCGAATATTTGATTTTTGATTTGAAGGAAGTAACGAAACAGCCAAGCCATACACATTTACTAACACGTAGAGTTTGTTGAAGTTAGGGTCGGTAGAGTTAGGCCGTGTAGATTCAAAAGCTTAGCTCTATATGAGATTTGATATTTTTTTCACAGGGCAAACCTTACGTCTTGGCAACATTTTACATGAAATGTTCTTGGTGAGATTTCAGTTCTTTTTGTAAGTTGGTTCTTGTAAGTACTTATTAATAGGTTTTTAGGGTTCCGTACCTAAATGGTAAAAACGGGACCCTATTACTAAGACTTCGATGTCTGTCCGTCTCCAGGCTGTATCTCAAGAACCGTTATAGCTTGATTTTTGAAATTTTTATAAATTGTGTACCCTAGAAACCCTAAAACCCTAGAAAAACAAATTAGATTATTATTTATGGGGATTTTTACATACAACAAACGTGATTTTTTTGGTCTTTTTTGCTCGATATCGATAATGGCTTGGTATGTGGATATGGACAGGTTGGCACTTGAAACTTTTACAAAAATCCTTAATTATATGTGCTTTTTAATAACTAATAATAATATTAAAATAAAATTTAATTTTAAGGGGGCTCCCATACAAAAAACACAATTATCGACCTACTTTTGCTTTATAACGGTACGGAACCCTTCGTCCGCGTGTCCGACTCGCACTTGGCCGATTTTATTTAGTTACTGTCCACAGTCCCGTGTTTTCATGTCCTAATTCATAATATTGGTGAAAGTCTCGTATAAACTTGTCGATAGAAATGTATAAAAAGTTGTAGTAAACGTTATCACTATTAGGTCTTTACGTATAAATAAATAGATAATATTATACACTTACTTCTGTATTATTCTTGCGTTTTAAAATTTGAGTGATCATTACAAGAGATAAATTTACAATGGAACATCGCAAGCTGCCTTGTAAAAAAATAGTCATGACAATTTTAAAGGTTTCTCCAACTTAAATCACGGCAACCGCACTAAGCAGGCACAGTTATATGTGTTCGCGGTGCCTACTGCTCAAGTAATACTATACCAAAACCAGAAACCTTGGAAGACATCAATACAGACTATGTTTACATGTTATATAAGGCTTCCCCTCGTGTATATAATATAGGTTTAATGATGTACTTCATTAAAATAAAATGGTAACAAAAAAACTCTTCTTTTAATAAAAAATGCAAGTATGCTAAACTTTTGCCAAAACATACCTGAAACTTTAAAAATAACTACGTTTATAATTATTAGGGTTCCGTAGTACCACTAGTTGGACTCTATTACTAATACTTCGATGTCTGTCCGCATGTCTGTCTGTTTCCAGGCTATAGCTAGTCTAGCCATGCCTCATTTTGTGCACAACATTTTTATACATACATAATAATAATAATCCCTACATTATTTAAAAACTGTTAGGTCAGGTTCACACGGCACAATCCTGCACGTTACCAGCACGTTTCTTTGCAGTACATACATCTTAACAAATAAAATATAGTGGCGCATACAATGTGTATAGATAATAGAACCATTCACACGTCAATTGTACTGCACGATTTGTTGCAGTACAGAACCAAGTCTTAGTAATAGATAACAAGCTAAAGATTAGATTTCAAATCAATCACTCTCAAACTTCCGATGAAACTTAAAAATGTTTTAATTAAAACAAGTCGCGCTCTCAGAGACGAAATTTCCTTAATTGTTTTTTTTCTGTTGATAATCACGACTCGGAATGGGCTTGAAGGATTTCCTCATTAATTTACAAAACGAGGTCCACGAGAGGGGTTAGAATTTTCTGGAATGTTCTGGAGTTATATCAAAGTTGTGATCAATTGTTCCATAGACATTTTAGCCTGCCCGGTATTCGAGTTTTAATTTTTATAATTAAACGTTAATAGAAATACTCTGCATCTTTAAACGTATGATAAAATATGATAAGCATGGTGTGTCGACTGAAAACCCCACTTTGGGGTTTGCTTAGAGTAATATTTTAAGAATTTAGGGTTACAAAGGGTAATTTAATATACGTTGAGCAATTTATACAGCACGTAAAATTTAAATATTTATCTACCTTATATCCATACTAATATAATTATAATTACGACGTGTGTCTGTCTGTCTGCCTTACCTGTTCACAACTAAGCCGCTAAACCGATTTCGATGACATTTAGTACGGAGATACTTGGAGTCTCAGAAAAGGACATAGGATACTTTTTATTTTGGAAAAATAGACGGCTACCGCGCGTTGAACGAATTTTGGGCGTCATCTAGTAAATTAAAAATTTACTGCATGAAAATATAACGATTTATTACGTAAGATAAGTCGTAACTCATGTGTTTTTATTCTATCCGATGTGAAAAAAATCTAAACACGTTCGTGACTTAAAATTAAGCCATCAAATTCCTCTGACAACGTTGAACCAATCGCGTGACAGCGAATTGACATTTAAAAATGGCGGCTAACGTCGATACGGGTCAGATGATTTGCCGTTCGTGATTCGCGCCAAAATAGCCGTCCCAAAAACGTTGTCTATCAGTTAGTGGATTAGCACGAGGCCACGTTGCTCGGCTGCGTTGCGTCGTCGCAACGGAATAACGAGTTTGATCACATCAGATGTGACGCATCACGCAACGCAGATTCTGCGTTACGTTAAGGCAGGGATCAATCTCAATCCAAAACGATAACCCTGCACACAACCAAAGACCAAGCGTATACGCATTGCGATAAGATTCATTTTAGCTTAGCATAACACTGTAGTTACTAGGGGCGGATCTTCTCTATTTTTCATGTGTTTTTTTAAATATCTTTGGAAATAAATATTAAGAAACAAAATTGTTCGGTTAAAGATATTTTAATATAGATTTACTAACAATTTATTCAAATAAAATGTATAATTATCCTAGTTAATACTTATATTTCGATGAATTAGATTTTTTCGGAGGTGAGTTTGTAAATTAATTACAGCCAAAGTATTACGTTTTATAAAAATGTTTATGGTTTAAAGTCTTTTCAATATTGTGCTTCATATCTCATATTTTTTTACATTTCGTTATTATATTGGAACTATGTAAACCGGGAGTCACGGAATAACAAATTGGGGTTTATGCCCGCCTTAGCGCACGATAGTAGCATCGTACCTCACATTGATGACGGAACACACAATAATTATTGACTTCTACCGTCTGAAGTTCCGTTTCGAAACCGCTTTGGATGCAATAAATTCATGTGGCATCATTAAGTATGAATAATGTTAACCGTTGTTTTTTCGTCGCTGTGACAACGCAACGCAACGGAAAAATGTGGCCTCGACTTACCGCGTTAATCCTTCATAGTTTCAGCCACTAAATTATTTATATCCTGAACTTTGCCGCCACGATGAAAGATTAGGTTCACGTAGTGTCGACCACGTGTTATCCATACTCATATTATAAACTTAAACTAATATTATAAATGTGAAAGTGTGTCTATCTGTCTCTCTGTCTGTCTGTTACCTCTTCACGCCCACGGCCCAAATCGCTAAACCGATTTTGCTGAAATTTGGTGTGGGGATACTTTTAGTCACGAGAAAGGGCATAGGATACTTTTTATCCCGGAAAATGTACGGTTCTCGCGCGATAAACGAATTTATAATATTAGTATGGATTAACGCCTCGTGCTGTATTTGATATCATCGCGATGAATAATGTAATATTAGATATATACGAGGCGTTTAGATTTTCTCTCAGGCCCTATTATCGTCCCTCGAATCTCGGTTCGATATGGCGCACGCGCGAGCAGGACAGCCTGAGCATCGACTAGAGGTACGAGAATTGACCCTTCACTATGATTATTAATTGTTAATATAATCGTTAGAATTCATTTGGAAATAAGATACTTTTCTAATCAGTAAAAGTCTTGAAATATTCGTGGAATTCTAAGAGTTCAAAAAGAAAGATGATACGACGTTCACCAGGTTATTTAGACACATATTTAAAAAAGAAAATAGGTATATTTTCCTTTCATCAAATAGGCTTTCAGCCTATTAAAACGACTTTAATGAAACTTATCTCAAAGATTGAACCACGGGAAAAATATAGGCAACTTTTACTACAGGTATGTACGGGTCCCAATGTACGAAGGGAAATCCGGTGTTAAATAATAAGCAGCCAACGTGACCGATAACATCTCTCCCGGGAGATTTATAACCCCACTAAGGGATTTATCTTAATCTTCTCTGCCCATTATTTTACTGGGCTATCGGAAATACGTATTATCCGAACAATTTCCTTCTGCTCCATATACAGTTCAGGGTTTTGTTCATCTATATTAATAAAGCGTTAACGCAATATTATGCTACAATCGTTCACCGTCGGGAATAGGGTATAAAGCAGCCTTTTCCAAGGTGGGCGATAACGCCCCCTTGTGGGCGCTGAATGTCTAAAGGGAACCCAGAAAAAAAACGGGGGCGTTGTGTAGAGGCTTGGGGGGTGATATTTTGTAATTTCATTTCATCTGGATGCATTATAAATTGAAACAATGGGGGGCGTTAAAACATATTTTTTTTCTCAAAGTGGGCAGTAGACAAAATAGGTTTGGGAAACCCTGGTATAAAGGTACAAGAATTATGCCAATTGGTACACTTGGTGGTGACTTTGTCTAAAATGACGTTATCCGAAAATGCTAGGTGATTTTTTTAATGTAAAGGAGAACGGGAACAATTTACCCACGAGCACGACCAATAGCGCTGAGACGAGTGTCGTTAGAAAGCTCTTTTTGTGATTAGCATTTGATAATATTGTGGGGGCCAGCTTCATATCACTCTGGGATAAGTTATAGCAAAATGAATCAATGATTTTTTTTTTATAATAATAATAAAGTTTATTTGCGACTACATAATACATACATAGTGCAGATTTAAAATATAATAATTTAATATAATTCCAATAATTAGCAGCCGCAAATTGGTTTAGGCTCGGCATATGCTGGTACACCCAGGGGCATATTCAGCGCCGGTCTTCCACAAGAGCCATTGGTGACGACATGGATATCATTATAAACTAAGTAACTAGAACAGCTTGCGAACAATTTAAATAACATACAAAAAATAATATACTTACACCTAATTATTATTACCTAAATATTATTAAATTGATTCCAGATATTGCATGAGAATAATTCAAATATAATATTTAATCTATCAATTTAAATGCAAAACCTATTTTACATTTAAAATGTCAAATATTTATATTAATTAATACATTTTTTAAATATTTACTTATGGCAAAAAAATTGTACGTGAGTGTACGCATAGGCATGCGCTGTACGCAATCATGCCTGACGTCTGTGCGTACACTCACTCATTTCATTTCGCGGAATATTGCTAAAAATACTATCAAACTAAATTTTAAGCTATGAATTTCCGCAAGGTGACGTCTGATTCTGTTAACTATATTTATTGCAAAGTTTTCGTGAATAATGTTTCAGTTCCTAGAACGTTCAGAGCGCGGTTAATAATTTCGGCATATATTATAACAATTTAATAAAATGAAATATTAATTTATACGTTCAATTTTGGCATTTCTTTGAAAATATCAATTTTCCAGCGGCACAAAACGTTTAACGGGAAAGCAGTCGAAATGGAGCTTGAAATCTAAAAAATATTAAGAGCTAAATAAAAATATTACATAATATTATATTATGTTGTCAGTTTTTTTCCATAAAAATATATATTTTTTTTTGTTACGCTATACGATAAAATGAAATAGGTATACTTAATTGAAATTTCCGCCTGTTTTGAAAGCGAAGTTACATTAGAAAATTGTGTGGGATTTGACAGTTGACATTGAACATCGTTAGCACAATAGTCACCGGCTACACGGTCAATTTTTCATCAATCTGATCCATCAATCTGGTACGTATTGACGAAAATTTGTTCGTGTACGCCGCGGATTGATGGATTGATCGTATTTTTAATATGAACTTTTTATAACCATCAATATTCCGTCAATCAGATTGACACCAGATTGATGGATCAGATTGATGAAAAATTGACAGTGTAGCCGGTGACATAGACATAACTACCAGTAGTTCGACTGCAAAGAAACGGACAGGTTTCAATATCTGTCAAATTCGTCGGGTTTCACTAGGATTATGAACGGAATGTGTCTCGCGAGTCGCGCTGGCTGATATAAAAATAAAGATTTCAAAATTGAATTCTGACAATTTTAATCGCATGTGCCAAAACACAAACAACAATACGACCAAAGAGGAACACGTGCAGCGAATATGTCATAGTTTTAAATTCGTAGGTAACAAGTTAACAACCCTAGCGACGATTTTCGTCATAATACGTCAAATTTAAAAATTTCAACATCAGTTCTAAGTCGGCATACTCTATAATTTTGTCTACTCTGTCGTTAGCGCCATGACACTAAGCGATAGGTTATGTCAAACCCATTTTTGACACTTCGTAATTGAAAAGGGGTTTATATACCAGTTTATTTAAAATAAACTAGTTTAAGAAACCTCTTTTTGATTTTTCTTAATAATATCCAATGTACTAATATTTATAAATGCGAAAGTGTGGCTGAACCGATTTTGCTAAAATTTGGTGTGGAGATACTTTGTATCTCAGGATAGGGTATATGATACTTTTTATCCCGGAAAAAATTACAGTTCCAGCATGTTCCAGCACCATAAACGAATTTTGGCGCAACTCCGTTGCGGGCATCATAGTAATGTAAAAATCCAAACGGTTGAACACTATCTACAATAATTATTAGTGATCGGTTGCCCTTAAACAAAAAAAAAACTGTTTATTTTCTTTCGGGAAATAAACAATGGAAAACAACAGCTGTAATAAGGAGTTCATCGAATATAATAGTTACACTAAAATTAAAAACAAATTTCTGATTGCTTCACAATAATTATACTACGAATCGAAGTAAGCGTGGCGTAAAAATTACAGGACCGACGAAAGCTATAGTTAGTAAAGAAAATGGCGGGCAGATATAGAAAATTCAATTTTAATCGAGGAGAGTTCCAAGAAAATAAACCACTGAGTTATAACATTGATATAATTCACCATTCACTAATCATTATTAATATTGTGTAACATTTGAGTGCAACAAAGTTCAACAGTAATAAAAATCGTCGAAGTGAATTAAGGGTTCCATACTCTTATTGAGCAAAATTAGGCAAAAATTGTGTTTTTTGTATGGAATACCCTATTTCTAAGACTTCGATGTCTGTCCGTCTGTCTACTTCAGGCTCCATATCAAGAGCGGTAATAACTAGACAGTTGAAATTTTCACAGATTAAAACATATTGTGTTTTTGTTGCCGCTATAACAACGAACATAAAATAAATCTAATATTTATGGAACCCGATGTTGTATCGGGTTTGTTTTTTTTCCTTATTTTTGCTCGATGGCAATAACGCCAACAGGAGGTAGGCAATTAAAATATTCACAAATTACTAAATTGTATTTAAACTTTAATAATAATTAATAAATTGCAAGTCAATTTTAAGGGGCTACTATATAAAAACGTAATATTTTGCCTTTTTTGCTCTTTAAGGGCCCTCTCTCTCTAAATTAGCACGTCGATTGTCTGTCAGTGCGAATATCGACGTAAATGACATTAAAACATTCATAACAGCGCGCCTTGTACGGTGGCGGTTACGACGCTCGAAGCGTCCATGATAGGGCGAAATAGGAGAAAAAACATTTTTAAGGCTTATTAAAATACATATTTCAAAAAATTAAAAAAACCAAATTATTAACTTATGTATTGCAAAGCAGTAGATATTTTTTATATATTCTTTTGATAAATAATGAAGGAGTAAGGTGGTGTCATTCAACGATTTGGATGTGATTTGGTTTTTTATTTCTTTATTATGTGATACCGATGGAAAAAATATGGCAAAACCAAATTACGTATCATATCATGTAGATTACTAATTATTTTTTTCAGATATAATTTCTCTGTTAATGCCGATGAAAAGTTGTTTCATCTGCACGCTTTTTTCGAAAGAGCAGCCTTAAGAGCGTACGAGTCTGACTCGCCCTTGGCCTATTTTTTATTTGTTATGAAATATGAATAGTCACAAAAAAGGAAACAAAACCTGTTGCATGTCACAGCGCATTTAAGTGCAGCCTTGTTACACAAACTGTTAATTTTATGGACCTATTTAGTGACTCGCGAATGAAGCACATTAATATTCGCAACACTGTTGAAGTTGAGCGGGCAAATTTTCTTTTTTTTTTACAAATTCTGCAACAGAATTTTTAAAGTGAATATGGCATATATTTTAGTTGAGTGGGCTCTATTCTTTTTACCCTGCAACTGTTTTAGTAAAGACGCGACGTCATCCGAGATTGCAATGTCTTCTTAACCAAAATGAGGAAATGAGCATGTAAATACCTCTTTGTAGGGTGAAATGACTCGACCAAATAATAAATGACTAAGTATATTGATAAACAATACGAAGGCTCGCTGTTGTACTTTTAATATAGAGTCCTAAAAATCTTCTTAAGTAATGTGACTCATAAACACAAAACCAGGAATAAAATTGATATTCCATTTATAAGGATTAAAATTAATATTACACCAGACTTAACGCAAAAAACAAATTTTATTAAATCAATGTATAATTTGTCTCTGTCAGACACTTAAAACGTCATTAATTTACAAAATATTTCAGATTTCACATTTATTTAGGAAAAAGACACTTAAACATAATATACAATCATTTGATGTTCTAGTACTTAAGCTAGGCCTAGCCTGTCTTTTATGTACTAGTTACTTCCGGTGTAACAAACTAATATTATGTAAAATATTATGTAGAAGTCAACTACGATAACATGGCGCGCCCCTCCAAATGACTGTTTCAATGTGTGTAGTCACATCCTTATGAAAGAGTTTGTATGTAGTAAGTATTCAACCAATCACAGTAAACATAATATTTTAGTTAATGTCACTTATTACCAAGATTTGTTGGTCAACTAATCATAACTAGCCTACCGCGCAAGACAACGCACTTCACGTCGTTTTGACAACGCACTTCAAACGTTTTGAATTTTGGAGGGACGCGCCATATTATCGTAATTGATCTCTATTAATAGTAACTATCGCAACCACTATTTACTGTGGGTAGTAAGAAATAATTCTACTACGTGGACCGCGATGCAAGCGCTGGCACTACAGCCGATAAGACCCGATGCAACACGAAGTGGTGTTCGTAAATACTGGCTAGTAGTCTACAAGAATAAAACAAGAAAGCTGATTTATTAGCTATAATCGTTTAAATATTTTTCACAAGAAGGGGCTGAAAGTTTCCAAGAAGTCACTGAGTTAACAGCGTTTTCATATTGCCGAATCCGATTACGATTTGATATCGGAAGGATAATCACGGGTGATATTATTGTAAAGTACATCATGTACATTTTGTTACGTACAAAATGCTATGATATGAGAGGATCAACTTGATAACTAACATCTTACAACATAATAGCAATTACTATTTTTCCGTAATAATTGAAAACCTTTTAACTAATCTACTTCATCATTCTGGCCACTTTGTCTATATTATATACATACATACTATAATTCACAATTGCAATTTAAGCAAAAAACGTTAGTTTCCAAATTGTTACTCTATCTGCTTCATACACTCATGTCTTCGATTATAATAGGAAACGTGCGCAATGTAGGCGCTGCAAACAGGTGTCACCAATCCAAGACTCAAAATGTATTATTTACTTGACATGTACAACAGGTACTTTTTGGGCGTTTAGAAGCGCGCGCTTTGCTAGCGCGCGTTTTGAGAACCCCGGATTCTATTGAAGCGTACACATGCAAGCGCACGCTGGCGCGCTTGCATGTTCAAAACGCCCAATGTGTAGGTACCTGCTCTTCCTCTCTACAAATAAAGTGCTGCCTGCTAGCGACAAAAATCCGAAACTTAAAATTGATTACCTACTTTATTATTTGTACTGTCCCTGCATAATCTTGGCGTTCATCAATTAATATCGGATATTTGACAAAGTCTAACGCTACGATATAGCACGCGATGCAAATCCATTCTAATAATATTATTATAAATGCGAAAGTGTGTCTGTCTGTTTCTTGCCTCTTCACGCTAAAACTGCTGAACCGAACCGATTTTTCTGGCAATGGAGATAATTCGATTCCCGGAAAAGGTCATAGGATACTTTTTATCCTGAAAAATGTACGGTTCCCGCACGATAAGCGTATATTAGACCAACGGAGTTGCGGGCGTCATCTAATTTGTTATTAGTTCAAACCAACGTCTTATTGTTTGTTAATTTACTCTCCAACTTCACATTCAAAATTCATTAGGTGTACGCACATTTAAATGTGATTTCAAATAACTTTAAAATCAAAATATTACAGCATCATAATTATGTCCGAATGCATAACAATATAATATTATTGAGTTTGTATTGCACGTATTTTAATAAAAACTTGGCTTGGAGTTGCGATCTTATGTATCGTATTAGCTTTGTCCACACTGTGCCCTTTTTTGTTCATCAAGGGCATGCGTTATAGCGCAGTCAACAGCGAACGTGAGGCATGCCCGCGACGCATGCCCTCTGACCGTATCCAAAACTTTCGCTTTGTTCTATAATGAAAATGTTGGCGTTGTGTTCGTTGACGCATTCAATCATTGAATGCGCCAATACGAAAGTTGAATGAAAGGAGATGACGAAAATTGAAGCCGAAAGTGCACAGTGTGGACATAGCTATTGTTCTTTAACTATTGCTTATTTAATTTCTAAGTCACCATTTTTGTAATAATATATATACCTATCTGTATTTGTAATACACAAAGATTACTGTTTTGCATGTAGTACAACAATTATAGCTTGGCATGGACTGGCACTCGGAGTATTTTTTACAAGCCAGTAATTACTGAACAATATCACGCGATGGAATGATAATATCTAACACAACTTCCGGAAAATAGCCTATGGGTTACGCACACTCCTTAAAGGTGGACATCATTATTGTCTACAAATATGGATATAGTGAAAACATTCATACTTTCATACTAATATTATATGCATATGCAAAAGCATGTCTGTCTGTCTGTTACCTGTTTAAGTCCAAACGACTAAACTGATTGTGCTGAAATTTGGTATGGGGATACTTTGAGTCTCAGGAAGGGACATAGGATATTTTTATCCCAAAAAAATGTGCAGTTCCCGCGCTTTAAACGATTTTAGGCGCAACGGCGCAAACAATTATTGTTTTCATATATATTTTTAAGGTTAATATTAGTTTTCAATAATTTGGGTATTACAAATAAAAAATTACACCTTTGCAAATGGTTCAATTTTTTTATTAAAATTAACGTATTCGCGTCGGTGTGGCGGGCTGTAAGCCGCACCCGAGAAGTATGGCATTACGCTACCGCCTACTTATTTTTTTTCGATTATCTGAAAATACAAGCATTTTTGTGGAACAAATCGTTCGACACTCGTTATTTATCCGACACGTTCGATACGGCCTACGCGTTTGGGCTGCCAGTGCGAGCGCTATGACCATCATTTTCCTTTTTGCCTTTACGTAATTATACCCCTGTAGAACCGCCAGCCTGGTACAAATGACCAAGAATTTTGTGTCACGATCTCCAGGCCTGTTAGAGTTAGTGTCAGGGTATCAACTAGCCCCATACCAAATTTTATTATTAATATTCCTGCAGCCAAACGTCTAAGCAGACGTAAAAAAGTGACAAACGTACAAACTCATAAACTTCCCTATTTATAATGTTAAGTATGACTACTGATAGTGATAGTGAATTTACTAACTAAAATAAATTTCATATAATACTAGCTGTCCCGGCAAACGTTGCTTTGCCATAATATATTTGCCATATTATTTTATTGAAGTGACTAAATAAGTATGTCACCATGGCAACGTCGATCGCTATCCCGTCGCACAAACAATGGTCGCCGTCAGTCTCAGGTTGTAATAATTTACTATTATTTATTCAACAAATGCACTTATCAACTTATAAAGTACCCAGTAGCCGATTCTCAGACCTACTAAATATGCATATAAAATTTGGTAAAAATCAGTAAAGCCAGTTCGGAGGAATTCGTGGACTAATATTGTGACACGAGAATTTTATATATAAGATAAGATTATGTAACGGCGTTTACTATTTCGTAGCTCTGTTACGAAGTTGCTACGCTTGGCGCGAAAAGGCGTTACGTGTATCAAACAAGACCAGCGGGGCTAAAATGGTCGCTTTGGAGAATCACATTATTATGAATCACTAGCTGTCCCGGTGAACTTCGTGTCACTAAAACCTTCCCTGGACTTCTACAAATATTTTAAGACTAAAATCAGCCCAATCTGTTAAGCCGTTTTCGAGTTTTAGCGCGACTAACACATTTGAAAATCCATTTTTATATATAAGATAAGACTAGCTGTCCAGGTGAACTTCGTGTTACTTTAAAACCTTCCCTGGACTTCTATAAATATTTTAATACTAAAGTCAGCCCAATCCGTTCAACCGTTTTCGAGTTTAGCGCGACTAACACATTTAAAAATCCATTTCTGTATATAAGATAATATGATTCATTTTTAAAATCGCAAAATGGTCACTCTACTTGCAATTAATATGTCTAGTTCGTACTAATTTGACATTCGTCAGTTTGACAGTTTTGATAATTCATTTTATGAATTTAAGGAATTCTAAAATGTGACCATTTTAGGTCCGGTTTCCCGTAACTTTGTTTCGAAATTTCATTTCGTCGTACTATACATTTTCCTAGTCTATCCTATGTTATTTTCGAAGTTTGTTTGTACCAAATTTTCAGGAACTTGAGCGTGAATAATTATTGGAATTTCGTCAGTTTTGTCGAATTCATAACAGCTATACTAGTCAGTACTAAAATTAACGACTTTATGACCTTATATTTATGCCGTTTTAGCTAGCTTCATGAAAGTTGGGCTTTTACATGTTCTTTTGAGTCATAGAGGGTTCAAAAGTGGCACCAATTGGTTCATATAATATCAGTTATATTATATAAGTTCTCGGTTTATATAAGTACTCAGTTCTCATCCCTCACTGATGTAATGCTTGACTCTGTAACGTTACATTACAAGCGACTGCTCCCAGTGAGAGAGAACCTTAAAAGCTCACAATAGAGTGTCTGATCAACTTGTGACATCTGAAACTGACGGGATGTCATGTGGACGACACAGTTCCTCCACACTTATTATACCATTAATATAATCCTTATGGTAACGGCATAAAGATCATTCTCATAGCTTCGCACCGAGGTAACAGGAGTGTGAATACTCAATATTACTCAACTTTTTGTATGAAGTAAAGTTTCACACGTTTGTAGTCAGCGTTGACAGTTTGTGCGGTGACGACTGTCAAACTGCCCGAACCCGTGCTCCTGTGAAATGTATTTGCGCAAAAACTAATCAATAGTTTGTATCATAGACTTATAATATATACTGTCGTTTGTATCGATGCTATTGTATATTTATCGAAATATTTTTCCACATTTAATAGGCAATATCGATCAGAATATTTCGAGCAGTAACCAAATTGAGCTGATTAGATTCAGATTCTATTATAGAGCAAAAGGATTATGCTCATAACTTGATGACCAAATAGAAGATTTATTGTAAAGATAAGTTATGGTAAAAGTTGAGACACACGGTAAGCCTCACACAGATTGTATAGCCGATTTACAATCATCTGATGAAAGTAATCACCTGATTTAAAAATTGCATGGAACTTGGAAGAATATCGAATTTTAGTAAGTCTACGTAGAAGTCTACAATTTCGAATTGCTAGTTCAAAAAAAAATCGCGGCATCAATATAACCTTAACAATAATAAAATTAATAGCCTAGCGATGCCAATTTAGAATACGTTAGAAAATTCACTAATAAATACGAAATATATTTATATTTTAACTACAAAAAGATTCTGAATATAACCTTTTTCTGTTGTATATAAATAAACAACTTTTGATACTTGAGAATCTAACTTTATATTTCACATTTAATGAAGGTAAAGTTAAAAAAAATATAGCTCGCTCGAGAAGCCTACGTCGGTCGTTAGCGCATCAAACAATACCTCCTCATTACGAGTTATTTGGCTGAAGCACTGACCCGACCGCGAATTACTACTGCGCAAATAAAATAATTAATGTTCACAAGAATTTAATTTAAAAAAATTTGCAGATTTGGAAACTTTGCATTGACAGAATCTGTTACATTTTAAGTACGTAGTTTGATCGTAATAATAATAATAATAATTTATTTGCCAGAGTGAAATGTACAAAGCGGTCTTCATAATAAAATATAGGATATCACTCAACTAAATTAAAAGTATGCAAATGTCATTTCATTAATCTAAAAGGTGGAGAGAAGAAGTGGAAATATTACCATTACTAAATGACACAATATGTCAATATGTCAATATGTCAATGTAAAAACTGTCAGAAATAAGTACCAGCGAAAAAATCCTTTACTTCATAAAAACAATTATTTATAAGCCATTAATTTAGTTTTCTTTTGAAAGGAATTAAGCTCAGTTTTTCTAAATCTTTTGGCAAGTTATTATCGAATTTAATAGCCATAGAATAAGGACTTTTAAGAAACGTTGTGCTGCTACATTTGGGCATGATTAATTTATTGGGATAACGTTGTGTTCTCTTTGCAACATTGTTATCCTTGTTTTGCATAAAATATTTTGGATGCTTTTTGACAAAGATGCACATGTCTCTAATGTGCATACAAGGAAGCGTAGAGATCAACCCCGATAACTTGGCGCGCCCCTCCAAAATTCAAAACTTTTGAAGTGCGTTGTCAAAACGTTTGAAGTGCGTTGTCTTGCGCGGTAGGCTAGTTATGATTAGTTGACCAACAAATCTTGGTGATAAGTGACATTAACTGAAACATCGCTGGCCCCGGGCAACAAAGCGGTAAACACCGGTTACGCCCTTTTTAATGTTATTTGATTTTTGGCTGATCTGAGTACTAGTCGATCACCCCTATTTATTTCATATTTTTAAAATAACATTTTAGGTATAATAAATGACAACAGCTTTGTGGAATGGAAAATTCTCTTACGACTAAAACTGTATTCTTGCATTACTCTATGAAACATAACTAAAAAAACCGGTGAAGATACGATACAGCTAAGTTTGCACTGTAAGATTCCCCAGAAGAAGGGAGTAATCGGCTGGTACGCTCGAAATCTAAAGCGAAAAATACGTTGTATTATGTTCTTACAGCCGTAAATCTCAAGCGGTTTGGTGTTTTTATAAAGTCAATAAACAATGTTGCAAATTGAAACAATATCGCTTATTCGTTTTATTATACATTTTTTTAATTATTTCAATAAATTTTTACAGTATTACAATTATTTTTATATAGTTAAATAGGTAAAAAAATCAATTTGCATATGACACTTCAAACGCTTGTTTTGGACCACTGTACGCAGCATTATAAACAAATTAGTTTATTTTGTCTCTCCTAAACAAAACGATTTTTGATATTACGCCTTTATTGCCCGGGGCCAGCGATATTACGTGTACTGTGATTGGTTGAATACTTACTACATACAAACTATTTCATTAAGATGTGACTACACACATTGAAACAGTCATTTAAAGGGGCGCACCAAGTTATCGTAGTTGATCTCTAAGTAATTTCAGTTTTTGAAATAAGGGTTTGCAACTTTCAAGCGGCCCTACACCACAAATCGCCCTAATACACTTCTTTTGCGATTTGAAAACTGAATCAAACTCCACAGAGTTGCCCCACATTATAAGACCGTAAGATAAGATTGACGACACGTATCCATGATATGCACAGAGAGCTGCTGATAATGACACGGTCTTTGCTAAGCGTCGAAGTGCATAGACGAATTTGTCAAGCTTGCTGCAAATATAGTCAACATGTGCTTTCCAGTTACAGTGTTGGTCAGTTCATGGTTGGTCAATCGTATTATTCAAGAGTGAAAACTTTTAGGCAAATTGACAATTTGATCTTTGGATCAAATTTCATTCATCAGTTTCGGTATGACTCAAATTGCCAAATCAGGTTGGATCAGATAATCAAAACAGTTTCGTCACTACTAATATTATAAATTTATATGTATTTTTTTAATTAATTACTTATTATAAACTTGTCCATATTATGTGGCCTTATTCATTTTATATTTTATATTTAAGTCCTATTTCTTTTTAACATTTTTAGGTTTTATATTTACAAGCACACGTGTCCCTAAATAAATATAGACTAAAAAAAAGACGGGTTGCACTTCGGGAGTGCTGGCAGAAGTGAAAACTTGATTATTAACGTTGTGCATTTTTTTACCCATTTTATGAAAATCGATTATTAGAAAATCGATTTTTTAATTTTTTTTTATAAATAAGGGGGTAAACGAGCAAACGGGTCACCTGATGGTAAGCAACTACCGTCGCCCTCAGAAGAGCTGCAGGTGCGTTGACGGCCTTTCAAGAGGGAATACGCTCTTTTCTTGAAGGTTTGCAGGTCGTATAGGTCCGGAAAAACTGCTGGTGACAGTTCATTCCAGAGTTTTACAGTGCGCGGCAGAAAGTTACGCGAAAGCGAAAAACGCACTGTGGAAGACTGCCACTCATCAAGGTGATGAGGATGGTATGTTTTTCGCATGGGACGATGGCGAAAAGTTGCAGGTGGTATGATCCCGAACAATTCCTCAGAGCACTCCCCGTGGTACAACCGATAGAGGATGCAGAGTGAAGCTACATCTCGGCGTAATTCCAAGGGGTCCAAGCTGTTTGAAACACTATGGCAGTCAACAACTCGAGCGGCCCTTCTTTGGATACGATCCAGAGGGAGCAGTTGGTATTTTGGCGCCCCTGCCCAGAGATGAGAACAATATTCCATATGAGGCTGAACCTGCGTCTTGTAGAGTTGTAGGCGTTAGTCCGGGCTGAAGTACTGTCTCGCTCTGTTAAAAACACCAAGCTTCTTCGAGGCAAATTTGGCCTTACCCTCTAGATGATATCGGAACTGGACTTCGCTCGATATGTTGACGCCAAGTATCTCAATGCTAGGGGAGATGGTTAAAGATGTGCCCTCGAAACGAGGACATACGACCATGAACGCGCAGACTTGTGTCTTGGCGGGGTTGAATTGGACCAAGTTACGTCTACCCCATTCAGAGACCTTCTCCAATGAATTCTCCACCTTAGACACAAGTTCGTTTCGACTCTCAGTGACATTTTGCCGAGAAATATTGGGGGAGCCGGTATATACAGCATCACCTGTACTGTCATCCGCATAGCAATGAATGCCGCTGGTCTGATACATGTCATTGATATGCAGTAAGAATAGAGTAGGCGATAGCACACAGCCCTGAGGGACACCAGCATCAACAGACTGACGTCAATTGACTGACATCAATTAATCGAAACCCTTACAATCGATTAAATTTTGAACCCATTTTTTATGAAAATCGATTTCTAAAAAATCGATTCTTTTAATTAATCGAAACCCTTACAATCAATTCGAGTTCGAGTTCGAGTTTGAGTTCGAGTTCGAGTTCGAGTTCGAGTTCGAGTTCGAGTTCGAGTTCGAGTTCGAGCTCGAGTTCAAGTTCGAGTTCGAGTTCGAGTTCGAGTTTGAGTTCGAATTCGAGTTCGAGCTCGAGCTCGAGTTCGAGTTTCAGTTCGAGCTCGAGTTCGAGTTCTAGTTCGAACTTCCAGTTCGAGTTCGAGTTCGACACAAAACACTACTCTCCAACCGTCTTACGGTTTTTCCAAGGTTTTTCGATCAGCACGAGAATCTGACGCGAATTTCACAGTTTTTACCTATCCCACAAAAGTTCTCAACGCAGCTAAAGAAGTTTTCACTTCAAAAAAGCACACATATTACACTTAGGTACCTACATATTTTTACAATTTTACTTATACCTATTTTAATATTTTTATATAATAGAAACATATTTTACATATTTACAACAGCTTTATATTTTATTTGATAAATAAACTAAGTGTAAGTGGAGTCCGGATTCGGGATGAATTAATCCATGTTTAAGTTTAGTCCAGACAGCAATGGTCTAAGACTGGATATCAAAGTCAAATATTTCTATTAAGAATTCCTACCTCAGATTTTTTTTTCTAGCCTATGCTGTCCCACCTCAGTTTAAGTTTAGTAATTTAATCGACCATGAAATCTCAACTGTCACCAGTCTTGCAGTTAAATTGCCTTGTATAGTTTTGATAACAAAGCTGAATATAAACACTTTTAAGGCCATCCCCAGAGCAAACGACCTTGACCATACATATGCCGCGTCGCCGAGATCGCACCAAAACCCTATTTTTTTTTACTTATCTTAGTTCAAAATTGACCTAAAAAAAAAATTAAAACGTGGAAAATGTAGTTTATGATATTGTCGATTTATTGGCGTGTGTTTCAAATAACAGTAATTTGTAAATACTAAGGAGATGCTGAATGTATGCTTGAATTTTAATAAATCGGTTTTATTTTGGAAGCTGATATCATGGGTATAATAAACGAAAATAGAAAATTTTAAACGTGGAAAGGAATCTTGATATGCTGAAGATTATTGCTGTATTTTTATTATAACTTTGTAGCTTTCAGATTATGAGTTTATAAGCCCCTAAATACGGTAAATTACGGAATCTCCGTAGGGAACGCCCTTAAGTTATGCAATTACAATTCGCGTAAGTATATCTAGTCGCACGCACACAAACACCGTGCTCCAGTCTGCCGAACTGAAATGACGTTAGACGATACTCGGCAACGCCGTACCGCTGTGCCGGTCGGAGTTGTGGGTGTTATGTTTAATTTTCGTTACGGAATTTCTTGATTCAGTCGCCGCACTCAAAGCCCACGATAAAAGCTATGCAATAGCTTAAAAATAATTAATTATTTTGTAGGGGCGAGCGCCCTACGACGTGTGTTTGAGGGGAAACTGGGATATAATGAAAGAAGACAAAAATGGGTACCTGTTGATGATATATGCTGACGGCCGGGCTGAGACGAGACGAGCTGATAGTCACACTGTCACCGTGGTCTATAATCACTATCACTGAGCTTATAGTTCATGAGGATAAATCACGGATAATTATTGGATTAATCGCGAAGTTTGGGCCGATCGGCTAACCGACGATTTTCGTATGTAACGAACGCGCGCCGGTCACAGTTCAGGGCGGAATGTGTCACTTGTCACTCGCGTGTTTAGCGTATGACAGTTGACAGCGCAGAGTGCAGACTCACGCGCTGCAGTGCTGCCAACGTCGCGCTAGAGTTTGGCGCGAACATATGCCATCTGAGAATCATGTCGCTTTCGATGCTTTAAGGGGGTGACAGACAAGCGAGTAAGTACACGGACTTATGGCTCGACGATCTTAATCGTCTGTATGTCAGCAAAGAGCCGCCAGCCGCAAGCCGCGCGTCGCGAGCCGCGAGCCTGGGAGTTTAACCATGCCCCCAGGGCCCAGGCTCGCGGCTCGCGGCGCGTGTGAGCAATTCTCGTGTGTCACCGACGCGAGCCGAGTAAATTCGCGAACTTAAAACCCGCGTACTTTAAGTTCGTACGTGTGTCACCCCTTTTTATAACAAATCTCGTGATTATTATTTCTATCTGCACAGTTGCAACTATCGAATGCAATAATTATACTAAGAGCTCTCATTCGAAATGAATAAATTGATTCAGGTTCGACTACTTTCATGCGCAACGCGATTTCAACTTTTCAGAGGGAATCAACGCTCAGAAAAGTTGAATTTACGTCCATTGAAATGTACAGGAAGCGCGGCTACATTAATTAGAAACATTACCGGCTTATCATCTCAAATCCCTCGTAAATTTCCCTTAAAGCATTTTATTTTTATAACCAATTTACATCTCGCGAATCGTCTTTTAGTATATTCCGCTTCTCGAGGGTATAAAAACATAACCTGCATAATTTACCCATTTCCTTAAAAACTTTGTGAGTGTTTCGAGTTATATTTCATGATATTGAGAACGAGAGGGGGCGATAAACTTTTCGACCGAAGATTTTAGAAGACAGTTACTTTAATTTGTATCTTTGTTACTTATCTGTCTTATCAAACAAGTTTTAAATGTCGCTTTGAAAATTTATTGAATTAATTTTAGGTTGAAATATTGCTGTCGGGTTTTAATTATTATGAAACCGTATTAGATTTAGCACATGACTGACTTTTAATGATCGCTTAGAAGTTTCAATTACATTTAGCATAGTCAGTTACTGATGTATATGTATATATACTCGTTAGGCTCGACGTATGCGTCCGCGTTAATGAGCGGTATGGGCTATGGCCGCTACCATAGATATCAGAAACAATAGGCCGCTACCTACACCGCGAAATCACAAGCAAATGTATGTAACGAATTTAAGCGTCTCCCAGACAGACGCGGCCTGCGGTGGCGGTGGCGGTGGCGGTCAATTGAATGGCTTCGCCGCGTGGCCGCGTGTGTTTGTGTCGTTCCTAGAACTCTCAAGTCATCCAACTGACCGCCACCGCCACCGCCACCGCAGGCCGCGTCTGTCTGGGAGACACTTAAGATTTATTTAAATAGCGGCGCGGTCTCGCTGTCATTTAAATACAAATTGATTGTGATCTCGCGGTGTAGTCGCCAAACCGCGTGTTCCATCGGGCGCACATCGTTCCGATCTTTGCCGCGGCGAGCCGCGACCGGCAAAAATTAAAAAGCAAAAATTAGAAAGTCACAGTTATTATTAAGGGCGGGAATACCAAAGAAAGAAAAGTATTCGTAGCGACGAATCTCCTTTTGAAACACTCCGATCGGGCCGAGGTGCGGGGGGAACTCGTGACTCGACCGCCGGAGCGCGCCGCAGTATACAAAAATGAGCCTTAGTCTAATTATTTCATTTACTCCTTTATAGTGATAATTTTATTAAGTACCTCTATAAATCATATAATATCATGCTGCATGCATAAAAATTAACAGTTGAATTGGTTTTACTGATTAACAAAAAAAAAAAAAAAAATTGTACTGATTTCGCAGATGTAAGTATTTTTTTTTTGTTTATTTCATCTCATACATCTTATATTCTCGTGTCACAGTGTTAGTTACCGTACTCCTCCAAAACGGCTTTACTGATTTTTACCAAATTTTATATTCATATTCAGTAGGCCTGAGAATCAAAGGGATAGCGATGGACGTTGCCATGGTGCCATACTTATTTAGTCATTTCAATAAAATAATATGGACGAAATACTTTATATAGCAAAACAACATTTGTCGGGACAGCTAGTAATTATATAAAATTTTCGCGTCACAATGTTAGTTACCGTACTCCTCCGAAACGGCTTTACTGATTTTTACCAAATTTAATATGCATATTCAGTAGGTCTGAGAATCGGCTACTGGGTACTTTATATATTGATAAGTGCATAAGTTGAATAAATCTTATATCTTTAAACGAGCAATTCTTGTATATATATAAATATATAATTGGAATCTCGGAATCGGCATCAACGATTTTCATGAAATTTAGTATATAGGGGGTTTCGGGGGCGATAAATCGATCTAGCTAGGAATCATTTTCATAAAATGTTATTTTATGTGTATTTTTTTTTTATCTTTTTAATACCGAGCGAAGCTCGGTCAAATAGCTAGTAATAGTAAATTATTACAACTCGAAACAGACGGCGACCAATGTTTGTGCGACGGGATAGCGTTGGACATTGCCATGGTGACATGTATACTTATTTAGTCACTTCAATAAAATAACATGGGCGAAATGTTATTTTATTGAATTGTCGACTAAATAAGTATGGCACCAAATAGTGCTAAACTATTCCTTTCGCGCACTGATACCTAGTTAATAATAATAAATCGACGTTCCCGTTTTTCAGTTTCGATACTTTATCTAAAGTATCGAAACCGAAAAAACGCTACCGTACTTTATAGGAGAGCGATTTAAAGTTTTTTTTTTGCATAATTTTGCAACGGGTGATTAAATATTTATAAAAAACCAGCCAAGTGCGTGTCGGGCCACGCGCAATATAGGGTTAAGTACTCACTAGTACCGCTAGTATTTGATAATGTTTGTATAGTCAATGAATGTACATTTATAACGTGTTTTACACTACTACAACAACATCATCTCAGTTATGTTCCAAGGAATTTGTCAAACTTAAAGTTCCTTTATACTTCACCGAATACTATTTTTTTTTTGGTGATCACCTATAACTTAATTATTATGAAGTATCTTTAGCCGTGATAGTTTTCCATTTAAATACAGAATATTTTCTACTTCCGTTAATTTTTTCAAATTTTCAAAAGCAACCGTTTAGTTGGTAGAAGGGGGAGACTCTTAACCATTTTTCCACTTTAAGACTTCATATTTCACAAATCGATAGAAATCGAAAAATGATCTACGAATATACCTATACGACCTGCAAACCTTCAAGAAAAGAGCGTATTCCCTCTTAAAAGGCCAACAGCGCACCTGCAGCTCTTCTGATGTTGCGAGTGTCCATGGGCGATGGTAGTTGCTTACCATCAGGTGACCCGTTTGCTCGTTTGCCCCTTTATTTAATAATAATAAAAAATACTCATATTATTTACAAAACCTATCCCACAGCATGTACCTTCTTTTAAAGCTAAATCGAAAACGGTAAAGCTAAACACAGAAAATTTTTGAAAGTTAAATGTAGCACACAAAGTTTTTGAAAGTCAAATGTAACCCATATATTGTTCTTCATCTCGCTTGCTAGTGTCCCTTTCTGTAGTTGCCTATTATAAGCCAGTATTTGCTCTTCTGTCTCTTCTGTCGAAAACAGTGTTAAGAATAACTATGACACTTATCACAGATATCCTACTTAGGAATAAGAAATCCAATGTTCATGCCAACATTAATGATGTCTCTGTACTGACTAAGGGCTTGCCATAGTTTGAAAGCTGGCCCATTCTTTATGTAAAGAAAAGATCCTGTTCATATCTACAGCATGACTGGTGAGACATGTTCAATACTTGAGGACGTGAGATTTGGCTATTATATTAGTTGAAAAAAAAAACAATTGATCACTGAGTAAATGTAGCTTAAGGCGCTATATTGAAAGTAATTTTACCGCAAGGGCAATTTTGTACCTAATTTGTATGACTATAAAGTTGTGAATACGCTGCGGCCAGAAGCTATCGGCTCTCTCGGAAAACATGCGAAAAAACGTAATTATAATCATTTAAAAAATAACTAGGAGCATTTAAGCAAAATGCTTCTATACGATTTTGAGTTGCAAAGGTGTCTATCAATTAGACTAATTTCCTACAATACATCTATTTTCGTTTAAAAATAATCTTCAAATTTCGTATTTTTAAGAGGTCATTTCGAAAATTAAATGTATCGAGGCAAAATACATTAATCGTGTTTCTAGTTCTTCTCAAACCTAGATAAGGCTATGAAGATATGTGTATCTCATTACAAGACTTGTAACATTTCTGAGGGTCCTATAGTATTACGTCAAAAAGGACAGGTTTTTCAATACAGCGCCTTAAAGTTAAATAATTACCAACGCATGGACACCGTGCGCGGAAGGGGCAGCGTGCGGCGCGGGCGCGGGCGCACACCGCCTCGCGGCCGCATAGTAATTTACTAAGTCTCCATGATTCATTTGTTTAAAGGGAAATTTGGTTAAAAATTAAGTACCTAATTTTATAACATAATTATAATGAGAATCGAGTAATGAATACTCTCCTTAAGTATCGGTCATGAGTCATGACTCATGTCTCACCAGTGATGCTGTATATTAATACGCGAGAGAAAAACTTTGTATCCCTTTTGACCAAAAATGGGGAAACGTAGGTGAATGAAATTTTGCACAGTTATAGTTTACATGGTAAAGGAGTGCATCGAGCTAATATTATTTTGAAATTATGCTTTTATCATAAAATTTTAACAAATAAAATGTTACACAAACTACAGCATACCTACACAGA
The DNA here is from genome assembly GCA_905333045.1 of Lysandra bellargus. Taxonomy (NCBI): domain Eukaryota; kingdom Metazoa; phylum Arthropoda; class Insecta; order Lepidoptera; family Lycaenidae; genus Lysandra; species Lysandra bellargus. The sequence continues at coordinate 1,155,606 of HG995332.1, read as the reverse complement.
AAGAAAGATGACAGATTTTTGAGTGACATACGAATTACACTCTTTTATTTATGGTTGTTAAAAAATAAGTGTTCCTAAACATTCACTTGATAGCATTTGTATTTTAATTTTGGTATGCGCCTTTAAAGTTGGATATTCAAGTCGTTTTTTTTTTTTCAATTAAATTCCTTAATATTTGTATGCCATTCGAAGCAATTAAAAGCAACTTTTGTTATGAAACCACTTTCATAAACGCAATATTTAATATACCTATCGAACAAAGTTCTCTTCCAATGAGTACAAACTACGAAAGAGTGACGTCATAGTTTCGTTGCACTATGTATGGAGCGTTTTGGGCAGGTCTATTTTATGAGATGTTTGAATTGTCATATCTTGGTGAATTTTTAAGCTATCAGAGTCATTCTGTCAACAATGTTTGTATTTTTCAAGGACCTTTCAATTCCCAATAAGAAAAAAAGTCATCATGCCTATTCTTATAATAATAATAATAAACATTTATTCAACAAATATTCACACCACAATACCCTTAAATACACATATTACACAGACAGATGCAAGGTACAAAAAAATACAAGGAGTAAAAAAATTACATTTAAAAAATAATAAGAACGAGACTTTTTGAAATTGATGGACTATGTGCTACATTTGACTTTCGAAACATTTTTAATTGTCAACATGGAGACGTAGGTTTATTTTATTATAAACGAAAACCATCTGTGTTTAATGACCGTTTTCGATTTAGAATGTCATTAAAAATTCAGTATATCGCGCTTCCCTTGGGAAAATGATGTTTTTCTAGACCAAAAGAAGCCTACTTTATTCTTGGTCCTTTTAAATAAGTCTATCACAAAAATCAAGTCGATTGGTTACTTCATTAGGGTGTGAGAGCAGGACAAATACAATGTATTAATATCGTTAAAAATAGATGCATACAAAAAATATTATTTCATTAAAAATCCAGGTTTATTAATCACTAGATGACGCCCGTAACTTCTTTTGTTAAAAATGTATTTATTGCGTAGGAACCATACATTTTTACGTGACTTTCCCGGCACTAAAAGTATCTCCATAACAAATTTCAGCAAAATCGGTTTAGTGGAAAATGTGGAAAAACAGGGGAAATTATATGGAAGGGCTTATTTGAACTTTCTTTCAGTGTTAGATAGCCCAGTTATCGAGGAAGGCTATAGGCTATATATTATATAACAAATAGAGGAAAATGTGGAAAAAACGGCGGAAATTATTAGACAAGGGCTTATCTCACGAACTACTAAAGCATTTTTTCTGTGATTTGGATCAGATAAGAAGTAGACCACGTGAAAGGTCATAGGCTTTTTTGGGAACTAATTTTTCTGTGAAATATTTAATTCACGCGGGCGAAGCCGCGCGGAACGTTTAGTTATTTATAATACCACGTATAGAATCGAAACGGTCATTTTAGACAGAAATTATGTACGTTTATGTAAAAACAGCGTACATAATCGAAACTGGTACGTTCGATACTATTGAGAACCGAAAACACACCCTAAACAATCAAATCTGCTCGTTTTGATAATTTACACGGTAAGTAAACATTTTTATTGAGTCCTACCGCACAAAGATAAAGTAAAATCAAATTAGTATCATTTGTTAATGACAAAATATACAGTCGCGATAGTGCTAGTTTCGTCCTATTTTTATGCTCATCGATACAGCGTAATCTCACGTACTTTAACTTTCTTTATTATACGACGCGTAGACTATTACGTTTCAATAATATTATTACTTATACATCTCTAAATATAGGAAACTTTGAACTTTGCAAAATTTTTGAAGCTGTATTATAAAATATCCTTTAAAAAAAGCTCAAAACAGAGGCGCGCACGAAGGATTCCGTACCATCATAGAGCAAAAATAAGCCAAAAAAATGAGTTTTTTGTATGGGAGCCCCCCTTAAATTTGAATTTTATTGAAATATCATTGTACGTAATAATAATTGAGATCCCCACAGAATCTATCCCCTATCTCATAATGAACCGACTTTGAGGACACTTGCCGTATTTAAATACCTAAGTTGAACAATATCTTGAACAAAATAGGAATTACAGTTCCGTAGGTATGCGAACACAAACATAAAAAAAATGTACATACATACATACACCAACCCACACGTTGAAAAATACTGCCCTAAATTGAGCTAGTGCAACGAAAGGAATTACTTACTTACAAGTCTAAGTAAGAGTGAGTAATTCAGGAGTAAAACATAAAAATTAAAAACATACATGATACATACATGCACTTCCCAGATACGGCACATTTGTTCAGACTATAGTTGCAAAACTTCTGAAAAATTCGGAATAATTCCGGAATACTTCTGGGAAAGTTTCTTTAAATTAGAATTATTCAAAATGAATTTAATAAAAAAAAATATGAATTTTAATTTTTGCTGAAAAATGAAAAATAAAATTTGCATCAATCGTCGATCGCCGCCGCGCATAGAGCGTCGCCCGCCGGGCGCCGGCCGCTGCCACCGCGTCGCGCGCGCCGACTGCCACGGCGAAATATTCAAAGGAAACATTCGATTGCGGGGTACGAATCTTTCCGCGGGGTGAGGGAAAACTTCTCCGGGGAGCATCTCCCTTCCGGGCCGCCGTCGCCCGCTCGACGGGCGAGCGAGTCGTGCGAGCGGGTGACGGCGGCGCGGAAGGGAGATGCTCCCCGGAGAAGTTTTCCCTCACCCCGCGGAAAGATTCGTACCCCGCAATCGAATGTTTCCTTTGAATATTTCGCCGGAATAATTGAATAGAAATATACGTGTTTGTTTGTGGTTTGTGGCGGATGATTGAATTATTTGTTCAGTGGCACATACGTAAGTTAAATATAAATGTTTATTTATACTATATTAATATTATATTATTAAATAAATAAATATTATTAAATAATAAATGCGAAAGTATGTCTGTCTGTCTGTCTCTCTGTTACCTCTTCATGCTCGAACCGCTGAACCGATTTTGCTGTACGGTTCCCGCGTTATAAAAGTCAAATATCAGCAAAATCGGTTCAGCGGTTCGAGCGTGAAGAGGCAACAGACAGACAGACGGACGGACGGACAGACAGACAGACACTTTCCCATATTTTATAATATTAGTATGGATGGGATTAATTAAATTAAATAGTAGTTACTATTTATTTATTGTGTTGTGTCACATTTTGTATGAGAATTGTGTATTTAACACTTTAACACAGAATCAAGGATCATCGTTTGTCTATTTAAGTTAAAGATAAATAGTTTACAACTTCCAAGCGCAATTTTCCTCGTTTTTTTGACAGTTGAAATATTCCCAAAGTTTCGGAATATTTCGGAATACTTCCGAAGTATTCGACGGGAATGATTCGGAATTTTTCCCGCCAGCATCTATAGTTCAGACCCTGATATTACATGGAAATATTGTAATATTGATACGGGTCGAATAACCACCTTTTTTTAAAGTTGGTTAAAAATAACCATATCATTATAAAAGTAATTAGACAGTCAAAGATGCAGAGAAAATGTTGCAGGTGGGCATTGGGCATGCCTCCGCATGTGTACGTACTGCGAGTCTATAAAATATACAAAATAAAAATACGGTGGAGTTATCTATAACAAATAATTACATTACTGTATGATAGACGATAGTATTTACGGTTGTTGTTGTGCTAATTAGGTACTTCTATCGAGCCTATTTTGGACTTGGTTTGCGTCACTTGTTAGCAATGATCAATCACTTGCATAATATTTTAAAATTATTTCTCAAATTGTAAAAATATGTATTCAAAATGTTGCGAGAAAAAGTTGTACGGTCCGTCCTCCACGAGCGCCTCAGCGCGACTAAACCACGAACCGAGGCCCTTGCGCCTGCAATTTTATAGTTTTTTGATCGTCGTTATTTTATACATAATTCAATCGAGTTAAAAAAAAGGCGACGCCCTAGATATATTATTTGTGTTTCGTTCAGTACAAAAATTACCTGAAAATTCCAAGTAATTTGGACATAGTATGGCAATTTTGTTCAAAGAAGAGGTAACTTTGGAATTTTTTTCTATCGAGTGAAGTTCATGATATTGTATAATGGAATATACATTCCACTGTGTTAGATCCTTAACTAACACATCTATTTTTTTTCAAAATTTAAATTACTATATTTGTAAGTCTCCTTGCACTTTTAAATCTTGAAAATCATCCGCTTCTCGAACTAGACCCCCTTAAGTTCAAGTCCATATTCCACGTATTTAGAAATTAATGACGGATAGAGAAAAGCGAACCACAAACAGTAGGCATCCATTACACGGGCATGCAAGCGTCAGTCAACTCCGTCAGTCATGAACTATGTTTGACTGATGGTGACTGATGGACTGACGAATGGTATTAGACGGTCACTCAATTCTCTTTAGTTTTATGTCAGGCAAAGCCAAAATTTTTAAATGTATACGTTTCAATTTTTTTCCAATTTTGTCAGATGTGACAAAACTCACTAAAAATTCGTTATTGATGGTTGCATGAAGCAAAAATCAAAATATCCAGATTTTCATCAATCAGCTTCATGCAACCGTCAGTCACGCTCTTACACGGTAGGTTACCCATCAGTCACAGTCATGACTGTGGTAAAACTGACAGCAAAACCTACCGTCTAATGGATGCCTAAAAGTCACATTTTTTTTCTTTTCCCACCTAACAATATTGCCTTATTTATTTAATCTGAGCTAAAAGGAAATTATTAATTATTGTGCTATCGAATTGTGAAATAAAAGTGTGCGGGATTATCCACATACCACACAGAATCGCAAAATTAATGTCTAGATCTTATTTCTGTGGACGCATGTATAATGTCTAAATAATAAATATACATTTTCCATTTCTAATTGTGACACGCGAAATTTTCAAAATCATCTTGACTTGAGGAATTAGGTTCAAAATAAAAGAAGTCGTTCTGAGTAGCATCATCTGTAGTCTGTAGCACCTTTAAGCCCTGTCAGTTGGTATAAATGGACGCACGACAAAACTTAGTAAGCTGCGACGTCCGTCAGCCGGCATGAGATTACTCGGCGTTGCAAATGTGGAGGTTTATTCAGCCTTCCACAGGTTTTTGTGGAGATACCGCGCGAATACTAAGCAGGTTTGAAATTTATTATGACAGTTTATTCGCGGGTTGAAAAAGATGGAGATTATGTTGTAGCAAGATTTGTTTAGGTTACGTGTACGTTTTTGCTGATATGCAAATTCGGAGGATACTAAGCCACGGTCTGACAAGAACTGGGAAACGAGTTGTACGATATCTGATGAATTAAGTAGTCTCCACGGTCTTAATACGAGTTACTTTCTTATTTAAGACGCAAAATGGAGTTAATTTTTTTTATATTTTGATAAGATAAATCCATACTTCCATACTAATACTACAAATGCGAAATCTGTTTGTTACCTCTTCACGCCCAAACCGCTGAACCGATTTTGCTGAAATTTGGTATAAAAAATTTCCGCGCGTTAAAAATATTTTGGCGCAACTGAGTTGGCGTTGGCGTTATATAGTTTTATAATAAAATATGTTTTGTAAACGATGAGTCTACAATGATTTTGATTTGACGCTACGTTTTTGAGTTTTTTTTTACTTCTGCCTTCATTACAAAGAATTCAAAATAAAATTCAACAAATATCTGTTAGTAAGCCATAGCCGTCGTCGTTTCTGATCCTTGAAATCTCCTCAAATCTTTCCTTCACCTAAGGCGCACTAAGGGCCACCGCACATTTGAGACACGACATTTTTTAGACAATCTTGTTTCACATAGACGAGTCAGCTTTAACGATTAAGGAGAAACAGTTTTGTCTACCACACGGTGCATACCAAGACGAAACTGTTTTGTTTACGACGACGCAATGCATACAATTGTATATTCATCAATAGAGAACGCTCGGATCAGAGTATCAGACTAGGTATACCGCAAGACAGTTTTGTCGTCAATGTGCGCGCTCGCATACACTTCAAAGGGAAGCCGACAGTCGTTAGTCAGTGTAGTGTAATGATAAATGAAGTCAGACACGCCCACTAGCTGCAGTAGTGGGGTTGATATTGTTACGGATACGGGCAGTTGTTTACCTGCGCGCGACAGTTGCGCTTGCAGTTACTTTCTAGAAAAGTCCAACCCTTGTTTATGTGAATTGCGTGTTTACGTAAACAATCAAGAATGGAACGTTCCAGAAAGTATGGCGGGCCATATAAAAGGTAAACAAGCCGGCAATCAGTTCAGTTTGATACAAGCGATCATCAAGGCGACTTCGAAGTGAGAACAAGTGATCAATAGTGAGTGACAGTAATAGTGCTTAGTGTTTGGACTTAGTGCTTAGTGTTTGGACTTAGTGATTACTGTGACCTTGTGTTTGTGAATAAAGTCTTCAAGAGAGTCACCAGGTCTTTCTCTCCGAATCCTACGAACCCTAGCACGTAACAATATTATATAAAGGAATGCCGAGAGACATATACCTTCTTCTATCATCCACGAACAGTCGAGTGGGAGTGTCTGACTTTATTTATCAATACACTACAGTTAGACTTGTCGCCGTGCAGTTCTTGTACGCATTAGACAACAATATAGTCTATGAGACGTTTTGTTTCAAATGTGCGCGTCTCGTACTTTTTATTAAGCGATAGTCTGTCTAAAAACTGTCGTGTCTTTGTGCGGTGACCCTTACTCTGAGGATAACACAGAAGAAAAAAAGTCGGATTGCGAAACCTCCTCCTTTTGGAAGTCGATTAAAAGCAAAGTGATACTTTCGTGTTCAGGAATTTCTCATTGAAACATAGTAGTCAAAAGTTTCTCAGAGCTGCAACTTTCACAGTGAACACTATAAAAGGAACACATTACTTAGTTTTGTTGTGCCTTATATAACGTTAAAATTTGTATGAAATTCGGTGCCTCGTTATTTTTATTAAAGTGAAAAAGTTACGTTTGAACTCGTGTTGAACTAACGGGTTAATTGGGGAATAATTGGACAGACGCGGCTGTCGGAGCCCGTGAAATGATTTATTGCTGCTGCTCTTCTAGTTTCTATCTGTAATATTTTGATTGTGGTTGCATACGCTATCGAAACACAAAACATCTATACTAATATTTTAAATGCGAAAGTGTGTCTGTTACCTCTTCACGCCCAAACCGCTAAGCCGATTTTGCTGAAATTTGGTATGGAGATACTTCCAGTCCCGGGAAAGGACGTAGGATACTTTTTATCCCAAAAAATGTAGTATTCCCTTGCGATAAACGAGTTTTGGCGCAACTGAGTTGCGGACGTCATCTAGTCTGTAATAATAATTATTTTGATTGTGGTTGTAATCGTCATTAAAATACAATACAGTATAATAGAACAATAACTCTAAATACGTATAACCGCTCAAATATAGCTTTAGATATTATGGTTTTTATAATTTATTTTCAACTAGATGACGCACGCAACTCCGTTGCGCCAACATTCGTTTATCACCGTACATTTTTCCGGCGTAAAAACTATGTCCTTGCTTGGGACTTAAAGTATCTCTAAGTATATCAAATTTCAGAAAAATCGGTTCAGCAGGTTGGCCGTGAAGAGGTAACAGGCAGACAGATAGACATTATTTCGCATTTATAGTATTAGTACGGATTACGGATAAAACATCGTATACGACCTTGAATAACGTTTACGAATACGTAGTTGCAAATTGATCCTGCTTACTCCACACAACATAATATCGTGTCAAGTCTTAATAGCAAAGGCTCTTATAACAACTTAAGTAGTAAACACATGTTCTCGACTATTCAAAATTAAACTTTACGACTTAGAAGGCCTAATTGCTAAGTTATATAATTCTCTAGTTCTGCATTTAATTACTTTCTAAGTTTTCAAATCTTAGATAGATACTTAGTTCCAGCTCAAACTATAATATAATTATGTTGTACCTAAAATGATACATTTTCTGTTTGTAACGTACGAAATTGAGGGTCTAAAGCAGTGTTTACCAACATTTATTATGATGCGACATGGCATGAAAAATTATAGGTATATAATTATTTTTTCATGCCATGCCCATAGGTTGAAAACACTTGCTTTGTTTGTTTGCAGTGCTGGCCGCTGTAGGCCCCAGGCCATGTGCCGCCCCTTTCTCAGCACCCATAATTACTAGATACATCGTTCATGAATTATTTTATTTCAATTTTTAACCCCCGACAAAAAAGAGGGGTGTTATAAGTTTGGCGTGTCTCTCTGTCTGTCTGTCTGTTTGTGTGTGTATCTGTCCGCAAGGCGCATGCATCGTAGCATCCAAACGGGTGGACCGATTTTGATTTAGTTTTTTTTTGTTTGACAGCTGACATAGTCGAGAGTGTTCTTAGCTATAGTTTATCATCATCAGCCTGCTCAGTGCTGGAAAATCGCAGTTTATCTGGTTCGTGAATGGCCGTTAGCAACTTGCAGTTGTTTGATGAGTTTTATATTTTTCATTCTGCTTCGTGATGTTTATGAATAACATACACTTTAATGTAAAGTTGACCTGGTGCTGCAGCATCACCTGGTAATCAATGGGATACCCAACTCCTCACCAACTTAGAGCAGAGGTTTCGTGTTTGGGCTCATTTTGATTGCGACAATCAGTAAGACGTAGATAAGCAGTAAATATTTGCATGCTGCTGCTGTAGCATCACCTGGATTCTATAGGAGCCGAGCTCCGTATAAACCCAAAGTGGAGGTTTCGTGTTTGGGCTCATATTGACGGGCTCATTCAAGAGGACATTCATAGACGGTATTCTTTGCATATTATTGTGCACTATAACCAACAAAAGTTTAAAAAGCATGAGATAAATTAAATTAAGAAATTTAAAAAACCCCCGGCAAAAAACTTTAAAAAATAAAGAAATAATATTTGCTGACTTTCAGTTTTTAAATAATTCCTAAGTGTAAAGTGATATTTTAGTCCATAATAATTGTTGTCAAAGTGTGTCGGGGGACCGCTAATGTACTATCAGAGAAGTTGATCTTTCTTTACTTTTTAAAGTTTTTTGGCGGGGGTATTTTTAATTTCTTAATTTAATTTTATTAATAGATTTTTTTAATCGTTTTTTTTTTACTCTTTTTGCAAATATTTCGTTTTCTATGCGTTTTACCTTTTTTTTTGTATAAAAAGAAAACTTGTAGAGAATTAAATTCTCTACAACTTTTCTATTTAACATTTTTTTATACCTTGAGCTGTTTTCAAAATACAGGGCGTAGAGCGCGCGGTCAGAGAATGACTTGAGGTCAACTGGTAGTCTCGATCAAAAACGGATTTCTGGAACCTATCATGACTATTTTACCACCTGCTTTAGATGATTTACTCAATACAATAGTATGTAACTGCAAAAGTGGCTGTGGCTCAAGATGTGGATGCAGGAAAGCGAGGTTACAGTGCTCCTTAGCTTGCGGCCAGTATAATAGACAAGCTTGTCTCAATTCTGTACCATATCAGATCGATAGTGATGATGATAGAACCTTTGACCCAAAAATCATGAATGACTTGGAGACAAATGTCGTTGAAGACGGTAATGAAGAGGAAATTCCGTAGCAGCGGGACGACGACGATGATAAAGAAGATGATGATGAAGAAAATGAAGAGAATTGAAATTTAGAACTTGTTCTCGAAATTTTTATTAATTTTGACTATAGTGCCTAAATCTGTAAAATGACATGTTTAATAAAAACATCAAATGAAAATATACTTTTTTTCTTCTTCATACAAAACGCATAGAAAAATTAATATCTGCAAAAAAAAAGTAAAAAAAATCGATTTTTGTGACTTCTGACCAATGACTTATATGTACATTTTGAGAACTGTTTTAGGATGCCAAACCAATTGAGTTTTTACGTGGTAATATACTGGGCATCTCGATTTTTCGAGGTCAACCTCCTAAAGTGACTGGGCTATTTAGGCGCGAATAGCATTAGTTATGTTATGACTTATGAGCCACTGAAGGGAGGTGTACCTCGAGTGGAGTCCTGGGCCGAAACGGGTTAAAACTATACGTACAAACTATTTTATATGTATGATGTACGAAATTATTTATAATTATGATACGCAAAAATAGTGATAAAGGAAGATTATAATCAAACGGTACGCGAGCTTTTAAATATCTCACCTAAAACAGCCAAATTTTAATAACCGAGAAGCCACCACGAATTTTTACTGCACACAACTGAGACCTTGCAGTTTATGTTTTTTAATTTCCAAAATTTAGTTTGTTTAAAAACAAAAAAAAAAAAACATATAATGAAAGTTGATTCCAGTACGTTTTATTTATATACGGAGATGCAGATATTGATACCTTATTCACTATTAAAATATAGTGTCCGTCCAGAGTCGCGCCCATTGCCACTAGCTTCACACTGCAGTCGCACCTATTACAATTTTTTTTGCACGATTTGCCGCCCTCTATATTTGGCCGCCCTAGGCCCGGGCCTACTGGGCCTTAGGGTAAATCCGCCACTGACTGGTTTAAAGTAACGGCAGTATTGTACAAAAACATGTAAGACGTGTTCAGAGCAGGGCTTCAAATAACGTTATTTTTTCATAACGTTATTGCTTCAAGGGCATAGATATAACGTTATGAAAATTTTACCGATACTAGAAATAACGTTATAAATGTATTTAATAACGGTAAATGTTATAACGTTATATAGGATTTATAACGGTAAATATATGTTCTTTAATAACGTTATAGTCCGTCAAGAAAGTCATGACAGGCGGAAAATTTTTCTAAACGTAATCACGCTTTTAAGGTGTATTATTTTCTTTGTATTTTCACAGAGAACGCTTATTACATTTTAAATATGAGTGAGATTTGGTGCACCGTGCACGATCGCATACCTGATACCAGAAAATAACGTTATATTTACCGTTATTATTATAACGTTATTTTTTTGTTATGCCATATCGAAAAAATAACGTTATAATAATAACGGTAAATATAACGTTATTTTACTAGATATCGTTAAAAAAATAACGTTATCTGGCTACCATTATGAAAATAACGGTACGTAACGATATTTTTTCTGTTATTCGATAACGTTATGAAGCCCTGGTTCAGAGTACACTGTACAGTAATACCCCGCTTTACGCGAGAAATACGATCCGGAAAAAATCGCGTTAAGGGGGCGACTAAACCAAAATTTTTGATTTATAATAATTCGCTTTTATACTAGAAAACAAGCCCTGAATTGTTTCACCCCCGTTTTTTTATTATTTTCATTTATTTTTTCGCTCCTTTTAGTCTTTGCGTGATAAAAATATAGCCTTCCTCTATAAATGGGCTATCTAACACTGAAATAATTTTTCAAATCGGACCATATTATAAAGCGGAAGTGTTTGATAACTTATTTATCGAGGAAGGCTATAGGCTATATAGTATATAATCTTATCACGCTAAGACCAATAGGAGCGAATATACAGAGGAAAACAATATAAAAACGGGGATAATATATTTGAAGGAGCTTATCTAAACTAAACTACTTGAGCAATTTTATGTTATTTGGCACAGATATAGAGTATAGGTCACGAGAGACATAGGCTATTTATTTGCGGGAACTGAATGGTTTCCGTAAAATTCCTAATTTACGCGGGCGAAGCCGCACGGAACGTCTAGTTTTACTTATATTTTGTTTATTTCCAGGCAGTTCATCTTCCGTGTTGGGGACGCTAACTCGCGTCGCTTCCATCGTGGGCGGCGACGTGGACATGCCGTGCGACTCGCGCCCGCCTAACCGCAACGACAGCTTACTGCTCGTCGTCTGGTATAGAGACGACAATCCGGTCTACAGGTACGTTTACGTAGGCTAAATATGTCAAAATTGTAGGCTACGATAGTGTCATAGTATAAGGAGGGGAAGTAAGTTATCTTCATACAAAGGCACCGCGCGCGGCTTGTATGCGTGCGCCATAGTATCAATGCGTCGCCGCACGCACACTTATTAAAATTTCGGACCGTTTTCAGACCATACCAGTCGAGGCTAACACTTTACACTGCACGCCCGCTGCGCCCACGCCGCGCCAAACGAATCAAAAATGTCCGATCATAATCGCAGGAGTAATAAATATTGCTGTGTGTTAATTGTAAATCAGATATTAATTACGTAAAGCAAAGTTCGAATCATAACAACAGATTTGTTTATAGTAGGTACCTATAAGAGACAGGCGTTATAATTTTATTTAGACATCGGATTATATATGCACGATACAAGTGCCGAAATATGCATGCAAATATGCACGAAAATTGGCTGAAATGTGGACAATCAAGGGTCACTTATTATTATTTATAAAAGTTGGAAGACCGCGACGTTGCCGCTGTTCATGCGGTTGCGAACGAAGCGCGGACAGCCGCTTGCCGCTCGCACATCACCACGCCGCCGGCCGCGCCGCGCCGCCGCCGCCTAAAATTGACAACCTTAAGACAGTAGGTAATTAAATCGCGGATTGGGAGTTACCCTACTTCCCCTCCTTTTACTATGACAGTGTAATGGCAGAGTAAACAGAACTAACAAGTAGTCCGACTCAGAAGAGATCTCGAAATTTATATACGTTTGACATATCGGCCGGCGCACGCCGTACTAATACCAGTACAGTTGTATTTTAGTACCAGTACCAGTAGGTAAAAGGCCTGATAGATGAACGAACTTAAAGCACGCGGATTTTAAGTTCGCGAACTTAATCGGCTCGCGTCGGAGACACACGAGAATCGCTCACATTGTATTTTAGTACCAGTACCAGTAGGTAAAAGGCCTGATAGATGAACGAACTTAAAGCACGCGGATTTTAAGTTCGCGAACTTAATCGGCTCGCGTCGGTGACACACGAGAATCGCTCACATTGGATTACCATAATATGCCCTCAGGCTCGCAGCTCGCGGCGCGCGGCTCGCGGCTCTTTGCTGCTACACAGGCGATTAAGATCATCGAGCCATAAGTCCGCGTACTTACTCGCACGTCTATCACCCCTTTTATTCAGCATTGTAAAACATGTTGAAAGTGACACTCACGCTTAACTCGCGTAGATTCGTCCGTTTGTTTGAATTCAAGATACTCCTTAGTTCTGTCTACTCTCAACTCTGGTAATGGTTTGTGATCAATAGTGATTCGAACTGTTGACCAATGACCACCTATGTTAGGTTATATTATGGCCACATAAAATATTACCAGAAAAATTTATTTATATGCGGATGGCGGATCTACGTAATATTTTGTTCGTGTTATGTCAAGCCCAGTCGACAGAATATCATGACCAAGAAGGTAAATGTTCTGATGGTACATAATTTGTAAGCAGTATTTTTTTCTTTTCTTTATACGGTACGGTATGAGTCATCCAGGAACCTTGAAAACTTTTCCTTCGGCGGAATTCGAGCCCGTGACCTCTGAATTTCATACACAGGTCGTCCAAAGCTTTTAAAACGATCGATATACTGAAAAAACACCCGCACATTATGATGATGATGATATAATGAGCATAAAGGCTATTGTAAAATACATTAAACAAACGGCGAGCGTTCCGAGCGAATCCTTAAATTAAATTTTAATTATATTTATTCGATGTTTCATTTTCAATCTGAAAAAGGTCCAAAGATATTTAATCATGGTGTTTAATTTGGTTCAAAACATAAGCGGATATTGAGTTTTCCATAACAGCCTCAGTAATGTAATATTCACATGTTCACAAACAGATTGTGAAAAAAGGAACCATAATATTACAAAACTCGATAGTATCGACCCTTTTTTTGTTTTAGACACGCTTGGATTTTTATTCTTATGACAACCAGTTTCTCCGCACCTCTATAGATAAAAAGGGATCTCTTAACGTTAGGTAAAGATGGACTACTATGATCGGCACCAGGTTAGCACAGTTATAGCCTACATGACATGTGTGACGTGTATAAAACACATAATTTGATTGGTTATTAAAAACTAGATGATGCCCGCAAAAATGCGTTAATAGTGGGGGAACCATACATTTTTGCGCGAAAAAAGTATCCTATGTCCTCTCGCGGGACCCAAAGTATCTCCATAACGAATTAAAGCAAAATCGGTTCAGCGGTTTGGGCATGAAGAGTTAGTGCACAGACAGACAGACCGACAGACATACTCTTATAACATTAGACCGAAAGAATTGGATTACCGTGAAAAATAAAAATAAAAGAAATAGTATCTTGTTTTATGTGACATAGAAATTCGAAATATCGCTTTCGATAAATATTCCACGAAAAAGTCTTCGCGAAGACGGAAATTTGTAAAACACAAGTTCTGTCAATTACCCACAAGGCCACAACAATAAACAGTAATATGATTTTCCGGAGTTCGATAAAAATACAATCTTTTGGGACACTTCCCTGATTGGATGCGATCAGCGTTGATAATATTGTGACCCATCTGTGACCAAAATTATTTGGGACGCGACAAAATTTTATTATACTAGATGACGCCTGCAACTCCGTTGCGCCAAAATTCGTTTATCGCGCGGGAACCGTATATTTTTTCCGGGATGAAAAGTATCCTGTGTCCTTTGAGGTTAAGAGTGAAGAGGTAACAAACAGACTGACAGATAGACAGACAGACAGACGCAAACACATTTATAATATTAGTATGTATAATATGGATTTATATTGTTACCTACACCAACTATGTCAATACTTGGATATGATATACGCCATCAAAACTGTAGCAATGTTTTCATGCAAAATGTGTATCGAGATAATATTGTCGTCCTTTTTATCTTACAATAATAGCATATTATACTACTTTCTCTTTCACTCATTTTACGCTTTCAATGCATATTTTACGTAACCAATGCATCAAGCACGTCCGATCATCCGATCCGTCACCGCGTCCTATGGCATACTGCTCTCAGATGAGTGAGCTCACTCATTTCGAGTATATTCGAGTATAGACGATTGTATGGAATGCCTTTTCCAAAGATTATAATTCTATAACCTACACAAACACACGCGCACAATACTCTAATGCAAGTATTCTTGTGATACCTAGGGTCAGTTCAAGTTTCAATAATCAACACATTTACAGTCAAAATATAGATTTTGCAAATCTCGCGTAAGATAAGGGGTGGAGGGAGGGAGTTGAAGAAAATCATACGAAATCTCACCAAGCGGGATCCTCCAAAATGACTCAAGCAATCAATGGGTACCATAGAGAATTTTATTTATTATTATAAATTACGTACAATTTTGAAGTCGGTTTTATCTTTTTATAATACCTACTATTATTTAACGATCCCTTCGAAAAATCTTCATTAACTAATACAGGAAATACACTTTGAATTGACGGACTTTGTCCGCGGTTGGGCTGCCTATTCTGAATGGATAATTTAAATTTCATCTCAACGCCTCGCGATGTTGAAATACAAATTGAACCTTAGTTAAAAAAAACCTGCCAATGCGTGTCGGGCCACGCGCAATATAGAGTTCCGTAGTACCGCTAGTTTTTTTTAAATTTGTGTATGGTCAATGAATGTACATTTATAACGTGTTAATACTCCTAACAACATCATCTCAGTTACGTTCAAAGGAATTTGAACGAAAAGTTCCTTTATACTTCGCCGAATACATTCAATAGCTTATGAGGTCTTCTTAGTCATAATAGTTTTCCTTTTAAATTCAGCATATTTCCTACTACCGTGAATTTTTTCACATTTTCAGAAGCAATCGTTTAGCTGGTAGAATAAGAATCAATCAATAATCAATCAAGAATAGAGGCAGAAGCTGGTACACCAGACTAACGATTTTTTCCACTTTGAAATGTTTGAAACTTAATGTTTCACAAACGGATCCCTAATCGAAAAATAATCTATGAATACTCATAACATTTTTAAAAATCTATCCACCAACACCCCACATGATGGGATGGACGCGAAAAAAAAATCATCCTCGCTTGATGTGTAGGGAAGGTACCGTAAAAAAATTTTTTTTAAAGATTTCATGTACCATTTTGTCGTCATTATTAATATGTGCATTCATGCCAAATTACAGCTTTGTAGGTCCTATAGTCTCTGAGCAAAACCGCAGACAGACAGACAGATGGACAGACGGACAGACGGACGGACAGACCGAAACTATAGAGGTTCCTTGTGACGGAACGGAACGGAACCCGGAACGGAATACGGAACCCCAAAAAAGCAGGAAGGAAATGCAGGTAAATTGAAAATGGTGGCAACGGATAGATGAAGATAATATTACTGAATCACCCCCAACGAGCGTCAACCAAGATCTAGTTGGTTGGACTTTGATTTATATTATACACAATCTGCTAACAACATATTTACGCAACAAGTAACAAGTGAGATAAGGCTTAACTACAATCCATACTAATATTATAGACGCTAAAGAGTATCTGTCTGTCTGTTTGTCTGTTACCTCTTCACACCCAAACCGCTGAACCAATTTTGCTGAAAGGTACGGAGAAGCGTTGAGCCCCGGGAAAGATCCTATGATCTTTTATTTAATAATTATCCTATGATAATTTTTATTACGGAAAATGTACGGATCCCGCAAAATAAACGAATTTTCGGGCAATGGACTGGCGAACAGCGTCTAGTCAAATAATAAATGCGAGAATAAAACAATTAAGAAAGATATCGAAACTAAAGATATCGAACTAGATATCGATAATCGGGTCAAATTTATTTGAAATATCTATATATTATGTACATATATAATCTTATATATATGTCACCGTAAGATTGTAAACACCGCGAGATTGTAATATGACGAAGTGATGGATTGTAAACAAACAGTTTTCCGGTGATTTTAAATTAATTATTTCGTATTTAAAATAACTTCAATGCCCAATAGTATGAGATGTATAACATTGAATAAAATTTAGATATATTTAAAGTGCAGTTTGAATAATAAATTAGGTTAATTTTAATAACCGAACATTCAAACCGCACTTTAAATATATCTAAATTTTATTTTATGTTATACATCTCATACCATTGGGCATTGAAGTTATTTTAAATACGAAATAATTAATTTAAAATCACCGGAAAACTGTTTGTTTACAATCCATCACTTCGTCATATTACAATCTCGCGGTGTTTACAATCTTACGGTGACATATATAAAACTCAAAGGTGACTGACTGACATGGTGATCTATCAACGCACAGCCCAAACCACTGGCCGGATCGGGCTGAAATTTGGCATGCAGGTAGATGTTATGACGTAAGGGTCCGCTAAGAAAGGATTTTGATAAATTGCCACCCCAAGGGGTTAAAATAGGTTATGAAAGTTTGTAAATAATAATACTTCTTAACGCGAGCGAAGTTGCGGGCAAAAGCTCGTTTATATATAAAACTATAAGTTTATCCGATTGCGGTGAATTTAAAGCGAACTTTTAAAAAAGTAGAATACGGGAAGCGGCCCTGAGCTTATAACTCCACGCAATTAACAAATTAAGAAGGATTCCGTTCCGGAACCGGCAGGAATTCTTGTTTCAAAGAGATTTATAGTTTATCCGCTGTTCGCGTTGCGACTACATTCCATTATTTATTTGTACAAAGGAGATTGCCGACCGATGATTCATGTTAAGCTTTTTAAAACGTCAGCATTGTTAATTTTAAATGCCATTAAATATTAAGTGCATTATGTTGTTTTAAATTTTGTTTCATTGAGGTAAAAGTTTTAGATTATTTCAACTTTTTTTTAGGTTTTAGTTAAATATGGTTTCTTTTAAAATAATGTAGGTCTCTTTTTGTTTAAGTTAAAGTACAAAACTACTTTTTAAAATATTAAGATACTTTTCGTTCTGCGAACAATCACATATAAATTGATTTTATTTTAGCCCAATGTTACGGAAGATATTATGTAAACTGAAGTTATGAAAATTCAGGCAAAATTCTTCCTTTCTCTATTTATTTGTTCTTTGTAAAAGGAGGACAAAAATTGAAGTACGCTGTACGGCACAAAACATTAGGTATCAACGTCCACATTTATCTCAAAGTATCAAGGAGATCTTTTTAAAATACGGAAGAAAATACATCGATGATCGACTAATGAGAGTGACACAGGCAAAGCGTAATGCTTCAATTTCATAACGAAATAAGAACATTGTTCTAAATTCTAATGTAATGAGGCGAATGATTTGGATGCTTATTAGAAACAAGATGATAAAACATAAAAATATGATTTATTTTAATGAATATTATGAAAATTAAGTCTCGTAACAAGAACATTTTATTGACATAAAAATTTGTATAAGTACTATCTCATTAGGGTAAAGCGTTTGGAAAATATATTATTAATTTCACATAATATTAATTATTATCACTAACCCTTGACAAATATCAGAAGATTACTTTCTTCTGATAAAAAAGTTAGATGTCATTGAATGTATCATGATGAATACTGACAATGAGCTTTAATTTCTTAGCTTTAGTCATTGCTGAGAAAAATTGATATCGCTACAGCCAAAAGGCGTCGCCTTAATTAATCCCACCATATTTTGTCATGATGCACACGCACAGTGTACGGAGGTGACGAAAAATCGGAAATTTTCTATTTTCTTCAATTTTGAATAGGCATTAATATTATAGACCTGGATCCCAAAAGGATAAGACATAACATACTTTCTGATGGATGAAACCACAAACTATATAGAATGCTAACGCATCAGACAGCGCTCTTCCATAGTGAAAAGATGTGCCATAATAACCGCACATATTGATTTTGACATTTTGTTTTTTTTATAATGGGTCTGGTGTAGAGCTTGGCAAAAGTTTTTTGGCTTAAAGGCCGCCATAATAAAAAGAAGAAGAAGAAGTATGTAGCTTTGCAATATATATATATATATATATATATATATATATATATATATATACTATTCACTACTTGTTTTCAGGAAAGGTTTTGAAAATTCAAGTTATTTATTAAGTTTTTTATTTTTCAACTTCCTTTTATATTTAACAAATGCTGGCAATAATACGTAGTCTTGATTTTGGAGTTGACTGACACATAGGAGCAATTTTTGATCCTGAAAACAACAATATTATGTATTATAGAAATATTTAACATTTGTATAGTTAACTATAAATTTATACGAATATATTATGTATAAATTTATATGGGACCACCTGTGAAATATAACCCATATACCACCTGTGAGATATACCCTTTCAAACAAAAAAGAATTATCCAAATCTTCAGGCGTCTGCAAGTAATTACTGAACATATATATTTTTTAAGTCAGTTAAAAAGACTTTTACTTCTCGTAGTATGGATAAGAATAAGAAAATATTGAAAAGGCTCACCACTGGCTTCGCTTTTTAGCACGGTGTGTGATCAAATCAAACGGTTTAAAAGTAATGACAGTAGAGCTGCAGGCTCCGTTAATGTTTTCTGTAAATAAACATTTAAACATTACTTATACACAGTTAAAAAAGCCTGCATGATGTTCCACACCAAACTATTGGATATCTTATTTTGATCTTTTGTAATTTTTTTTTTTTTAATATTGAATTTGAGTGTAAGTAAAGTACCATTAGTACCATATCTTACCATCATTCAATTTTTCTACCTTTTCATTTTCAACTTGCAAAATGTTAGAAGCACTCGAACAGGCTGCTTCCACATTGTCTGAAAAATTAAATTGATTTAATTTTACAGTGTGTAAAATGCTTGTTTGTGAAGACAGATAAAAATAACTATTAATTTGAAGTTAGGTTAAGACACAATTTTCATACGACAAAACCAAAAACTCATGGTCCCGTTCACAATATGACATTAACAAAATTTATATTTTGTTAAGTTACCTTATACCTTAATCAATCGAGCAATAACGTCAAGCAAAACTCGCGGCTCGGGCTTTCGTCCACACATTCAGCATTGCTCGATAGTTTTATTCTAAATCGATATAATATTTCATTCCATCAATCCGGCTTGACCCGGTTCCATCAATCCTTCGAGCAGCTCGATGCGAGCCATCGAGCTGTCAGTTTTGCGGTCCACACAGTAATTATTACTCCATTTGGAGTAAAACTATCGAGCAAAACCGTATGTGAGTACTTATACTTACTATAAAAATTATATGTTAGTTTATTATCACAACCTACTTATTTCTAGATTACTCCGCGTTTCTGCTATATCTCAACTTTACAGTGAGAATGGTCGACATGTGGTCGTTTTTTTATTGTAATGATTGTGATCTTCATTTCCTGCAAAAATGATAATTTTATTAAAATATACAGTAAAAACACGAAAACAAATGACTTCATGATAATAATTATTAAGTACTTACTGGGCCTGGGTACATCGTGAACAACGTTAGGCCAAACCACTTGAGATTTCTTCTGGCTTAGACAATGATGGATAAGCGCCGAGAAGACATAAGCCTTTTCTCAAAATGTTTTTGGCAAACAAACTAGTCTAGTCTTGCTTGCTCAGGCTTTGCAAATGTTCACAATTTATGCACTCAAGCCACTTTCGGAGTCCTATATCAGCACTTGGAATTCGATAGAAATTGACGTTTTTTCATCTACTGTCACAATTATTCACAACAGTTGAACAGAGCACTTATACATCTTGAAACATGGAGGTATACTATTTTTGAATTTTTGATGGCTAATATTTATGTATAATTTGTAGATTATTGTTCTGAACAAGTATCATGTAGTGTAAGACACTTTTCAATGACCAAAACTATTATCAGACGTTTTGAAAATAACTTTGTTGCTATTTTTTTTTCAAAGGTGTTAATTTTTATTTTATAAATTAATATAACACCTTAGAAAACAATACGATATTGCAAGAATTTATTTTCTACTAGCTGTTGCCCGCGACTTTGTCCGTGTCAGCATACTGCATAGTATAATAACAAAGATGGATAATTTTCCCCTCTTTCCTTACCCAAAGGGTATATTTCAGTCTGTCCGTCTGTCTGTCTGTCCATATCCAGACTGTACCTCCCCTTTGTAACATGTAGTGAATATTATCAAAGTATGGATACAATTGAGTATTTTTTAGTAATATACCTAGTCAAGTGCCTACCTGTTAGACCCAGATTCCAGAGCGATAACACATATTATGACATATCACAATATGGATGAAACCTTAGGTTCTTAGTAGTTCCTTATGTACTTAGAATACCTTCGAATTTGTGAAGCTCTACATGGAGCTATACTCACTCTCACTCACTCACTCATAATGTGTAAAAATGTCTGTCTGTCTGTCTGTAACCTCTTCACGCCTAAAACGCTTAACCGATTTTGCTGAAATTTAGTACAGATATACTTTGAGCCCTACTTATAACTTTTAGCTTAAGGCGACTCCTTGATAATTTGGCTGTAGGCTGTAGCGATATCGATTTTTCTCAGCAATGACTAAAACTAAGAAATTAAAGTTCATTGTCAGTATTCATCATGTTTTTGTCTTTGAATTGCCCATAGCATAGCACGGTTGCTCAACTTTTATAATACAGAATAATCAATCAAAAAGACCTCTGTAAAAAAGGGATTCCTATTTTGTGAACAGAGGAGAGTGATTTAAGCTTCCAAAATTTTTACATAATATATTGGTTCAAGCAAACACTTTAATTTGCCCATAGCTTATATGAAATGTATTTATAGTTTTAATTACGCGACAAAAACTATTTTATCCCTTACGCACTTTCCATTTTTTGCTGTTCCATTGCTTGTTTATTATGAGAGACCGGCCCGGCCGCAATACAAAACAAGCAATCTCAAACGTATCCAACACGGTTTTTTACTTTAACGCGGTTAAATGCTATGGGCAATTCAAAGACATGATGAATACTGACAATGAACTTTAATTTCTTAGCTTTAGTTATTGCTGAGAAAAATCGATATCGCTACAGCCTACAGCCAAATTATCAAGGCGTCGCCTTAAGCTAAAAGTTATAAGTATACTTTAATCCCAGGGCTCAAAGTAATATCTGTACCAAATTTCAGCAAAATTGGTTAAGTGGTTTGGGCGTGAAGAGGTTACAGACAGACAGACAGACATTTTTACACATTATGAGTGAGTGAGTGAGAGTGAGTATAGCTTCATGTAGAGCTTCACAAATTCAAAGGTATTCTAAGTACATAAGGAACTATTAAGAACCTAAGGTTTCATCCATATTGTGATATGTCATAATATGTGTTATCGCTCTGGGATCTGGGTTTAACAGGTAGGCACTTGACTAGGTATATGACCAAAAAATACTCAATTGTATCCATACTTTAATAATATTCACTACATGTTACAAAGGGGAGGTACAGTCTGGATATGGACAGACAGACAAACGGACATACTGAAATGTCTTTGATATCGGGTCCCGTTTTTAACCTTTGGGTAAGGAAAGAGGAGAAAATTATCCATCTTTGTTATTATACTATGCAGTATGCTAACACGGACAAAGTCGCGGGCAAAAGCTAGTAGAAAATAAATTCTTGCAATATCGTATTGTTTTCTAAGGTGTTATATTAATTTATAAAATAAAAATTAACACCTTTGAAAAAAAAATAGCAACAAAGTTATTTTCAAAACGTCTGATAATAGTTTTGGTCATTGAAAAGTGTCTTACACTACATTATACTTGTTTAGAACAATTATCTATAAATATATATAAATATTAGCCATCAGAAAATAAGTAAAGTAAGACTCATTTTTTGTCCACTTTGGTACCTGGTACCTGACCAGGGGTCACACTTAGAGCTACACAAGTTCGCAGGTATTCTAAGTTCACGAGGCACTACCAAGAACCTATGGTTTCATCCATCAGAAAGTAAGTTATGTCTTATCCTTGTGGGATCCAGGTCTATTATGAATGCAGGAGTAGAACACCCGCGTGTCAATTCGAAATAGTTTTGATGCTACGAGTTACCAAAGCTTAGCGTTTTTTTGCGGCCCGGAAGGGAAAAATCCATATTTCTCCAAAACTTTTAAGTAATTAATAAAATTTTGTATGCCACCTGAAAGCCTAATGCCTATTAAATAAGGCATATTTCAACATTTTTTCCTGATTCGCCGTGTCAATATTTTACAATACAATAAAATAATTTTCATTTTTAGGTTTTTATTTTTTTTTATCCAAAACTAAACAAAAGATACAATCGAAAATATCGAAAAATTAAAGGTAAACAAGCATTCTATACGCACAAAAAAAAAAACACCAGTGAGATCCGTTACAACCACTGCTAAATCAATTTAATTTACAAACTTAATTGTCAACAGGGTTATCAAATGACGCAACGCTGTATTATTTGTAGTCTTTTCGTTTTCGCGTGACCATTACTTACCTTGATTTTATTAAAATAAATACTAGAAATAATATTAGTTGTTTTTAGTATTACGAACTGACACCCGATTTTTTCACCGACTTCCAAAAAAAGAGGAGGTTTTTTTTTTAGGTATTTCTTCTAAGACTTATTTTTGATAATTTTAAATATACTCATTTAAAGCGTATATAACTTTCATATTATAAATGTTAATATATTGCGATTATTTTTATAGCCATCCATTGAAGGAGGTATGGTGGCAGACCTAGCGTAGGATTTCACGATCAAATATTTCCAGTTGCAAACGGATCTTACAGGTGATTTTTTTGTGCGTATAGAATGCTTGTATACCTATAATTTGTTGATATTTTCGATTGCATCTTTTGTTTGGTTTTGGATTAAAAAAATAAAAACCTAAAAATAAAAACCATTTTGTTTTAGGTAAAATATCGACACGGCGATCAGGAAAAAAGCTTGAAATATACCTTATTTAATGGGCTTTCAGGTGGAATACATAATTTTATTCATTACGTCAAAATTTTGGAGATATAAATGGATTTTTCGCTTCCGGGCTCCAAAAAATCGCTAAACTTTGGTAGCTCGTAGAATAAAAACTATTGCGAATGGACACGCGGGTGTTCTACCTTCGCATTCATAATACTAATGCCCATTCAAAGTTGAAGAAAAAAGAAAATTTCCGATATTTCGTCTCCTCCGTACACTGTGACACGTTAGGTGACACGTCATATCAAAATATTGACAGCAACGTCGTCAAACGTCGAATTAAACTTTTTTCTGGTGCTGCCCCTAACGTGAAAACATTGCAGTGATATTATCCTATTCTTGTAAATAATACAAACAAATAATACAAGTACTTCAGAGTAATATTATGTATAAGTAGTCTTGACGTAATATTATTATTATTTCGACCAACGCGATCCTAAAATTTCACCAAGAATTTGCACTTCAAAAAAATATGAACAATAATTAAAATTATTTAATGAGACCTAAACAAAAAACTGTAACTGAAACTAATTTTGTGAACAGCGATCGTGCTTTGAACGTTTTGGTAATAGGTTTGTTCTTTCTCTAACAGTTTAATTAAAGTTTGCAGACATATAAATGGAAATGAATGAATTTTCGTGAAAATTTCATGGTTTGCAGACATAGTTCCAAACGCAAAGTTACGTTTGAGGCGAAATACGTTTTTATGTACATTTAAATGTATTATTTTGGAAATGAATGCCTTATATTCGAAACGAGCTTTTGCCCGCGGCTTTGCTGGCGTAAAGAAGTATTATTATATACAAACTTTCATCCCCTATTTTAACCCTTTGGGGTTGGAATTTATCAAAATCCTTTATTAGCGGACGCCTACGTCATAACATCTACCTGCATGCCTAATTTCAGCCCGATCCGTCCAGTGGTTTGGGCTGTGCGTTGATAGATCACCATGTCAGTCAGTCACCTTTGAGTTTTATATATTTAGATAGAAGTAGAAAGAAAATATTTTCTGAAGCTGTCATACTGAAGAATTTAATGAGACAGCTTTTTAAAATATGGTAAAAATTTAAAGTATGGTATTGGTATCCTTATAAAAATATAAAGAGAAAATATTTGTATTTTTGTACGTTGAATTTCGCATCGGCCATAACCTACTGGAGTTCATAACGATTTCGATGTTTTTTCACCATTAATGCTACATTATTCCCATAACCCGGGCTCGGGTCAGCTATTAATATTGTAGACTAGATGTCCCCAGAGTTTTTCAAGAATAAAATAAGCCAAATCGGCTCAGCCGTTATCGAGTTATAGCGAGACTAACAAAATTGAAAATTCATTTTTAAGGTTCCGTACCCAAAGGTTAAAAGCGGACCCTATTACCAAGACTTCGATGTCTGTCCGTCTGTCAGTCTTGTCTGTCTGTCTGTTTCCAGACTGTACCTCAAAAACAGCTATAGCTAGACTTCTGAAACTTTTAAAGATCGTGCATTTCTTTTACCGCTATAACAACAAATTCTAAAAGTAAAATAAAATTAATTTAAGGGGTCTTCCATACAACAATCGTGATTTTTTTTCATTTCTTGCTAGTAATCAATAATGGCAACAGGTAGGCACTAAATGAAATATTCACTAAATCCTTTATTATATTATTCACAAAAATAAAATATTTTTATACAAAAACGCAATTTTTTGCCTACTTTCGCTCTATAGCGGTACGGAGCCTTTCGTGCGCTAGTCCAACTCGCGTTTGGCCCATTTTTTATTTATAATAATATAGATAGATAGTGACCCAAACCTCAAAAACATATTTTTGATTGTGCACATCGCATAATGCGCTTCATTTTATGCCGAGTAATGTCACCGGAAAATGCGAGTTGGAAATAAAATTGAACGTCAGATATTACTATTGAATTAAACAAGGCATATAAATCGTTTCAGCGACCTATTTTACTAACGTTGAATGCGATTATACGACGCTGACATGAGAACCGTGGATAATACTTGTGATTGCCATATTACCAGCATTAAAAGATTATGAAGTTTTTATTAAAAGTCAATCTAATAGAGTGTTTCATAATGCCATAATCGTAGGCGAATTAATTTGTATATTTCATTAACTCTAATGGCGTCGATTTAAAAGTAATCGTTGTCCATTTGTTTAATAGACGCCACTAATGTCTTCAAACGAACTCGATATAGTGAGCTCTAATTACGGGCCGTACGTCTTTCTTACATTAAAATACTTACAAAAATTTACGTTTACGTATTTTAAATTACGGTTGAATTTTGACCACTAGGCGACCTCTAGTTGTTATTAAAATGCGGAGGATATTTATTATTTATAGACTTACAAGCTTCTAATGGCACTTACATGTCTTTGAAATTAATTAATTATTTTTTTCTTCATTATACCAATTCAAATTAAATAATCATCGTTAAGACAGGACAACGTCTGTCGGGTCAGCTAGTTATAAATAAAGCCATACAGTACATAATATGATTAATAAACTATCCAAGAAATACGCTGTTTAAAACGCGTATTTTTTTAACATTTTTGACCGACTTCCGAAAAGGAGGAGGTAATACGTTCGGCTGTATGTATCTTTTTTTTTGTATGTTCAACGATTACTCAGCCGTTTGTGGTCCGATTTTCAAATTCTTCTTGTGTTGTATAGGGTTTGACTCGAATTTGGTACCATGTTCACAAAAGTGGTGATCTGATTATGGAATCCTTGAGGAATCGAGGGGACTCCTTGAAATTTGTATGGAAACATATAGTGATTTCGATTTTTTCTAAAGCATTCGAGGCAAATGCTACCAGAAGTAAGACTTTGCATCAGGTTATACCCTGGATCCGAAGGAACCGAACAGAACTTTTGAATGCTTATAGGTACAGGTTCGGGGATTTCGGCGTTGTTTAAACAACTGAAAGCATAAGCCAACACACCAATTTGATTGATCATCATCATCACAACCATAATTATACCATGGGTCATCTCACTATAACCCAATTATTGGTACTTTTCGTGATATTTTGCATCGAAGCAGATGTTTTTGATGATTATTTCGCTGTTTGTGGACCGATTTTCAAAATTCTTTTGTTTTTGTATAGGAATCTGTATTTTTATTTTGAATAACAATTACGAAAGTGGTGAGCTAATGATGGGATCTATGAGCAATCGAGGTAAATCCTTGAAATTTATCAAAACACTCATAGTGGTTAAAATGTTGTTTCTAGTAATTTAAACATAATATGTTACGAATAAGAGGAATTTCATACGATGGTGTCTCTTGGTCCAAAGGCACTGATCAGCACTCCTGGACCTTTAAAGACAAAAGGTTGGAAATTGCAGCATCGCTTAGATAACTGTAAGCATTTACCACAATTTTGCTTACAGTAACATAATGTGAATAGTTAGCATTCGTATTGGGGCGATTCCGCTACAGAAGGCCCCTAACGAGAATTTTTAAAATGAGACATTAATTACATTTTTCAATTTCAATATACGTAAGAAGATGTGTATTTCCAAAAAAAATAACTTTTATCGGTAAAAAATTAAATTCCAATAATTTAGAGCGTTTTTAAGCAATATCATCTAAGGGACGCGATGTTTTTTCTTATATTCCTAAATTAAAATAGCATATATTTCAAATTGATGTTTAGTTGTGGTATAGTTATACAGCAATATGTCGAAATCTTTTGTATAAATTACACTATTCAATCGTTTTTAGTGACTTAGACGATTAATTTTGTCAGGCCAATAAACAACTGAAAATAAAAAAAATACAATTTGGTGCAGTTTTATTACAAATTTATTAGTATAATTATATATTCCATATCGAAAATTTTAAATTTTTTTAGAGAATTACGATTTAATTCACCTTTAAGAGATTTGAGAATTTTGATGTTGCACCCGCGATCGTAAAATGGTTAATAATTTCCAGTACTTATTATTATCATTACTTTTATCTAGTTACATAGTTTCTTTGTTTTATGCTGTTTTGAAATATAGGCAAGTTATTTTGTAAAAGTTTTGCAATAACCAGTAATCACATATGAACTCATCACAGCTCTTAATGGAGGGTCAATTTGGTTGCACCGGCGATAGCTTTTCAGACCTGTTTGTGGCCCTTTATACATTTGATGAAGATTTTCATTTATAAACCATTGTTAAACTAGTTAAAGTGTAACCCTTCAAGGGATATTTTATTAATAAATATGATTCATTTTGGCTGTAGGAAGCTTTAAGTGTGTCAAACTGTTGCACCCGCGATAATGGAATCGCCCATTGGTATTATTTACGCATAAAGCCTTATCTTGTAGATAACTAAAAAGAGTGAAATTGTTATTTTTAACAAAAAAATAAAAAACCGACTTCCAAGGTAAAAACAATAGTAACATGAACTAAATAGTACTAAATAACTTTTACTCTTTAATAGTGCCTTTTTCAGAATTCGTCTAAATTTCAACTATTTCTGTACCTACATACTACAGTCTTCATACTCTTCTTTACTTTGAAGTCGGTACCAGTCCCAAAAGTTTCTGACATTACTGAACTCACGATTAAATTAGCTGGTACCGACTTCAAAATAATGAAGAGTATGAAGATTGTAGTATGTAGGTACAGAAATAGTTGAGATTTAGACGAATTCTTCCACAGTGCGTTTTTCGCGTAACTTTCTGCCGCGCACTGTAAAACAATGGAACGAACCTTCACCAGTAGTATTTCCGGACCTATACGACATGCAAACCTTCAAGATAAGAGCGTATTCCCTCTTAAAAGGCTGGTAACGCATCTGCAGCTCCTTTGATGTTGCGAGTGTCCATGGGCGACGGTAGTTGCTTACCATCAGGTGACCCGTTTGCTCGATTGCCCCCTTATTTCATTTTAAAAAATCTGAAAAAGGCACTATTAAACAGTAAGAGTTATTTAATACTTTTTAGTTCATGTTACTATTGTATTTTCCTATCGGTTTTAATTTTTTTGTTAATGTATGCTCATTTTGTTAAAGTCAGTATTTAATTTACATTATATAAACGGCATCAACTGACGCTAATTTTAAATTAAATTAGTCAGTTAGCTTAATATACTTGGACATTTGTTTCAATTTATCCCCTAATGCTTCAAGGCGAAGGTTGGAAACTTAATATCACAGGTGCGCGGTCTGTGAAAATGGGCGAGAGATAATGATGAGAGCGTTCATCTCCTTAATAAAGGTAAAGTAATTAAATTTAACGCAGTATTGGATTTTGAAGATATATTTCTATTGGGGACTCCCTAAAAAAGCTTTCGTATTTAAATTGAATCTACACTAATTCTTTGTATTTTTTGGACGAAATTTTTCACGTGTAGATATCGTTGCGTTGTTAAATAAATCATGTTAAGATATTAATAATCCGATGACGCATTTAATGTTATACAAGATCGTATTTGCAATGTAATTACCAGAAGTACCTTAAGGCGCTGGCAACTGCCAATTACCTTGAGGATTCGCATATCTCGCATCACTCTCGCACCACTGTCGATTTTCATGCGAGAGAGACAGAGATGTGGAATGTTCACTCGGTAGCGTGGATACATTTTTCGTTTGTTAGAGAAACAAATAAATATTATGGGAATTCTAGATGTCAGAACCGAAAATTAAATCTTACAAGCTTTGGATTTTTGTAAAAGGCATCAAATAAACAAATTTTAAAAGCATAGCTTGTATATTATTTTAGTTAGAACTGTTTAAAGTTCCTTGAAGATGTGACTTTGGTTTTTTTTTCATCCATTATTTTATTATATTATTTTATTATTTAAAATAAAGAAGCTTTTTCAAATATAATCAAAAATCATATTATATATTTTTTTGTACCAATCAATGAAATATATTATGTTACTGTAAAAGTACGAACTTAAGATTTACGTAAATCTTAACGTAAATCTTAAGATTTGAGTGTAAGTCTTAGGATTTACCGACACGAGTTGGTAAATGTAAGTATTTCTAAAAATACGACAATCTTTTCGAACATTTGCTATTACAATTCGGTATATGCTAGGTTTTTCTATATATTTTCAACGATTACTCCGCCGTTTCTGAACCGATTTTCGAAATTTTTGTTTTGTTGTATTAGGTTTTACTCCAATTTGGTACCATG
Source organism: Lysandra bellargus (assembly GCA_905333045.1). Classification (NCBI taxonomy): domain Eukaryota; kingdom Metazoa; phylum Arthropoda; class Insecta; order Lepidoptera; family Lycaenidae; genus Lysandra; species Lysandra bellargus. The sequence goes on along the minus strand of HG995332.1, from coordinate 1,125,685 downwards.
TTTACAAAAGTGGTGACCTCATGATGGGATCCATGAGTAATCGAGGGAACTCCTCAAAATTTATATAGAAACATATGGTGATTTTGATTTAATGAGAAGCATCCTAAGCATATGCTACCAAAACGCAAGATTCTGCACCAAGATATACTATGGTTCCAAAGATACTAAGAGAACTCCGGATTCCTTATAGATACAAGTTTGGGGGTTTAGGCGCTGTTTTAAGAACTGAAAGCATATGCTCTACTATACACATTACATTATCATCATCATCATCATCATTACAAGTCAGGGTCACCAATGTCACCAAAATTGAACATAACAAAATATTCAACCTTATCTCCAGAGCGTAAGACACACATTTGACATTACTTCTGAGAAGTAAGTTGCTTCGATAATACAAGTAACATGCTAGAGTGCACAGCTTTTTTTTTTTAATGAAAGAAGGGGGCAAACGAGCAAACGGGTCACCTGATGGAAAGCAACTTTTTTTTATGCAATAAGGCGGCAAACGAGCAAACGGGTCACCTGATGGAAAGCAACTTTTTTTTAATGCAATAAGGCGGCAAACGAGCAAACGGGTCACCTGATGGAAAGCAACTTCCGTCGCCCATGGACACTCGCAGCCTCAGAAGAGCTGTAGGTGCGTTGCCGGCCTTTTAAGGGGTAATGGGGAGGGTAGGGAAAGAAATAGGGAATGGTAGGGTAAAAGGGTAGGGGATTGGGCCTCCGGTAAACTCACTCACTCGGCGAAACACAGCGCAAGCGCTGTTTCACGCCGGTTTTCTGTGAGGACGTGGTATTTCTCCGGTCGAGCCGGCCCATTCGTGCCGAAGCATGGCTCTCCCAAGGTTAATACCACTTTATTATTATTACACACACCGGCATATTTAGCGGAACATAAAAAAAAAAGGTTTGATATAAGTATCATATAAGGTTGCTGGCTGGTTTATACGTCATTTAATTAAAAAAAAAAATAATTTCAAATTAGGAAAACAATTGAACATCACATTTTATGCAATTGTTTTAATTTTATTCGAATATACCTTATGTAGAGCGAACTTCGAGTATTTCTTTCTCCCTTCTGAATTTTATTTAAATTTTTCATTCAAATATTGTTTTTTTGTAAAAAAAATTTAATCTTGTATCTTTTTGGAGTTGAGGAATGAATTGTGCCTGACTTAGACCCAACGGAGATTGCCAGGGCACTCAAAATGCGAAGATTTGGTCTAACATACAGATTAATAGCCAGATATCTTCGTCGATCGATTTCAACGGTCCATCGCAGTGTCAAACGATTCAGGGAGACTGGCACTTATGTGAGAAGAGCAGGACAAGGCAGAAAAAGATGCACTTCGAGTAGGGATGACCGTTTCATTCGGCTTCGTGTACGTAGGAACCCCCGTTTGACGGCCGTCCAAGCCCGACATGAGTTAGAAGCAGTGCGGGGAGTAACCGTAAGTGAGCGTACGGTACGAAGAAGATTAGAAGAATCTGATTTGGGTTCATTTGTGCCCGCCAAGGCTCCAAGGCTCGAGGTAAATCATCGTAGAAACAGGTTAACTTTTGCTCAGGAATATCGACTTTGGAATGCGGACCAATGGAGTAAGGTATTGCTTAGTGATGAGTGCAGAATTCTCTTAAATCAAATTGACGGCAGGCAAAGAATATACAGACGCAAAGGAGAACGTTACATTCAGACAAATTTTGAAACTACAATTGCATACGGTGGTGGATCAATAATGGTTTGGGCGGGCATTTGTTTGAGAGCTCGCACAGACTTGGTAGTGATTGACAGAGGGAGTCTGACTGCGGACCGCTATATCAGAGAAGTTTTAGAAGAAAATGTCGTACCGTTTGCCCCATATATCGGTGACGATTTTGTTTTAATGCAGGATAATGCTCGGCCGCATACCGCTCGGGCAACTCAAGCTTATCTTAATGATATAAATATCACTGTTATGGAGTGGCCGACGAGATCACCGGATATGAACCCAATAGAGCACGTTTGGGCCTTGCTGAAAAGAAAAGTTAAGTCAAGAATTCCAGCTCCTACCAACGTGGGTGAACTGCGAATCGCCGTAGTTGAGGAATGGCGGAGACTATCCCAGGAGACCATCGATAACATAATTCTCAGTATGCCTAGACGGTTAGAAACTTTAATAAGAGCACGTGGAGAAAATACGCGATATTAATCATCATTTTTTTAATTTAATTAATTGTTATTTTAATAATAATTTTCACTTTTCCCGGTTACATGAAAAGTTAAAAAATGTACTATTTTTCACAAATAGCCTTTACTCGTAAATTTTGTTCATAATGTGATCTAATTTTAAGTAAAACAAATGAAATTTTAAATAACAAAAGAAGTGTAGTAAGTAGATTTTAAAATAAAACCATATTTTTTAAATTATGGACCTTTTTTTTGTGTTCCGCTAAATATGCCGGTGTGTATAGTTATAAGCAGCCTGCACTCCCTGCAGTGTCCCAATGCTGGGCATTATCATTTTAGTAATTTATAATAGTAAATTATTACAACCAGAGACTGACGGCGACCATTGTTTGTGCGACGGGATAGCGATGGACGTTGCCATGGTGACTATACTTATTTAGTCACTTCAATAAAATAATATGGAAAATATATTATAGCAAAGCAACGTTTGCCGGGACAGCTAGTTGTAGTATGACGTAGTACATAGTATATATTATATATTATGTACTACGTCATACGTATAAATTTCAAGGTCTCTTCTGAGTCGGCCTACTCGTTAGTTCTGTTTACTCTGTAATTACTCTGCTTTTAAATAAAATATCGCGTGAAAAGTTTATCGTTACGGAAAAACAATAAAAATCGTTTATACTCGTAGCTTTTAACAACACGTTTATGTCATTAAACTGATACTGTAATTTCTTTCGGTCGATCGCAAGATGTAAGAATACGGTACTGTAACTCTTTACAGGTCAGTAACTTTTACAAGACAGACACTATTAAAACTAAATAAATCGTCCTAGTTAGCACGGCGCGTTGCGTCAGCGTTGCGTTGACGTACCGCTGCCGTTGCTGCATTGTTTTACATACAAATAACCAATGTGTTCACGGGAGAGGACTGCTTCGTAATATTGCTGCGCTGAAGCTGCACCCGTGTGGCCAGCTATGCGTCCGGCAGCGCTGCGTCGACGCAACGCTGACGCAACGCGCCGTGTGCACTGGCTCTTAGGCCACAGACGCCCTAACTAGGACAATTTACTTATAACAAAACAGTATTTTAGGTATGGTGATGTCGAGTCATTCCATTATCTCAAACGTTCAAATGTCAGAAGCCATAAGCCGAGGCAACAAAAACTAAACACACAACCGCCTGAGTTATTGTTTTCTCAGTCACTTAAAATTCGTGAATCGCCACTTTCCGAGGGAGCCCGTCCTGAATATTTTACACATAAATTAGGCCACATTAGCTCCACGCTAAACTTTCGCAAGGAATATAATTTTCAATAAAGACTGGCTTTCAAGTTAAATTTGGGAACTTTGATGAGGTTGAGTTCCAGTAGCGTAGTGTAGTGTAGGCGAGGCTTTGCCGGAACTTTTCAAGGACGGCATGTAAGACATCGTTTTTCAATTTTTTAAATAGATCGTTATAAATTTTTTTGCTCATCAGGCTTAAGACCTTTAATGTTATTTTTTTTAATAGTTTGCATGATTCGTTTTGTATTCGATTTAAGCAAATTATTTTTAACAAAACATTAAAACCGACTTCCAAGGTAAAAACAATAATAACATTAATATGAACTAAAAAGTATTAAATAATTTTTACTATCTAATGGTGCCTTTTTCCGAATTCGGCTAAAACTCAACTATTTCTGTATTCAATCTTCATTATTTTGAAGTCGGTACCAGATAGCTGAATCTTCAGTCCGCTGACAGAATATTTGAAACTTTTGGAACTGGCACCGACTTCAAAATTATGAAGATTGAATACAGAAATAGTTGAGTTTTAGCCGAATTCGGAAAAAGGCACCATTAGATAGTAAAAATTATTTAATACTTTTTAGTTCATATTAATGTTATTATTGTTTTTACCTTGGAAGTCGGTTTTAATGTTTTGTTAAAAATAATAATAATTTCACTCTTTTTAGTTACACTAGTAGGTAAACCTTCGCGTATATTTTACGTATCTTATTACAATTTGTCAAGAGTCACAACTCACACTCACAAAATCATATATTATCAGTGAAGTGAACATATTGTGCTAAGTAATTTAACAATTTTAATGCTTCAAGCCCCAAGCGGTCACCGGCGATTGAGATAACAATAGAAAGGCTATTGTGTCTCGTTTTTCCACGATCGAAGGATCTATCAGATAAAAAATTGTATAAACTTGCATAGGATGTAGCGTAGCTACTCATAATATTTAATATTATCATAATTATTTACAGCTCTGTTCTTGTAAAGCGCTTATTCCACTTATCCTAGCTAGGATCCTAGCTTTCTAAATGTTATACCACTTGACTAAATTTTTTCCGATTTAGAATCCTAGCTAGGATCCTAGCTTCTAAATGTTATTCCACTTGACTAAATTTTTTAGGACCCTAGCTAGGACTTCCTAGCTAGGATAAGTGGAATAAGCGCTTTTAATCAAGAATTCAAATCGATACTTAGTGCGCCATCTATCGATTAATAAGTATAACTGATTAAAAAGACACTTAATGACTTTGTTTTGTGTAAATGCTCTTTTTAAAATACCTTTATTTTAATTCTATTTGTCTATTTAAATTTCATAAAGTAATTAGTAAAGTATTCGATCTGTTGTCTGCCGCCACGCGCCACGCGGCGCGGCGGCGCGGCGACGCCGTCGCCTCTGCGGCGCCGACCGCCATGTATTAAACAAACAGGTGTTGTTATACAGTACATAATTATTATTATTAGTATATCCATACCTATGCCTTGTACTATTATTAATAACATTTAGAAAGCTAGGATCCTAGCTAGGACTTCCTAGCTAGGATAAGTGGAATAAGCGCTTAATCAAGAATTCAAATCGATACTTAGTGCGCCATCTATCGATTAATAAGTATAGCTGATTAAAAAGACACTTAATGACTTTGTTTTGTGTAAATGCTCTTTTTAAAATAACTTTATTTTAATTCTATTTGTCTATTTAAATTTTATAAAGTAATTAGTAAAGTATTCGATCTGTTGTCTGCCGCCACGCGCCACGCGGCGCGGCGGCGCGGCGACGCCGTCGCCTCTGCGGCGCCGACCGCCATGTATTAAACAAACAGGTGTTGTTATACAGTACATAATTATTATTATTAGTATATCCATACCTATGCCTTGTACTATTATTAATTCTGTGCCATGAGACATTGGTGACCTTAATGATGATGATGACGATGATGATGATGATGATGATGATGATGATGATGATTATGATGATGAATATGAATTGCATAGTAGCATATGCTTTCTGTTCTTAAAACAACGCCGAAACTCCCGAACGTGTATCTATAAGGAGTCAGGAGTTCTCTCAGCATCTTCGAAACCATGGTATACTTTGACCCAATATTTGAATTTTTGGTAGCATATTCTTAGTACACTTCACATAAAACCAAAATCACCATATGTTTCCATATAAATTTCGAGGAGTTCCCTCGATTACTCATGGATCCCATCATCAGGTCACCACTTTTGTGAACATGGTACCAAATTGGAGTGAAACCTAATACAACAAAACAAAAATTTCGAAAATCGGTTCACAAACAGCGGAGTAATCGTTGAACATACAAAAATAAAAAAAAAAATAAAAAAAATATCCACAGCCGAACATATAACCTCCTCGTTTTTTGGAAGTCGGTTAAAAAATGAGTCGTTTCATACATCTTCTCTCTCGCTTGTTTTACATATTTACACATTTTTGTATGTAAAAGCGCGATCCCACCGCAGCGCACGGAGAGACTACGCACGTGCGTCAAGCTTTGCTTTGCAAGAAAATATATGTGACTGTGTCCACTGCAACCCACGGACACGCTACGTACGAATTGACTCACGTGGCTTGCTCGAATATGGTGCACACGTAGCTCAACGCTGGCCACGCTACGCATGCTGTGCACGGGATACACGGAAGCTAAGAGGATGTAAACTACGCAACAATTGTGTACATAGTCGTGAGTGACGTGTTTGTATAGCGTGTGCTGCAGTGGAAACGCTGACCCACGTCGGTAGTCAAATAAATAAATTCGTGCACCGCGTGGCCGTTCACAGCGTGATGGATCCGCGCCTTAATACATTCACAATTATTCATTATTTTTTATTGTTTTAATAATTTTAATCTATTACCAATATTATGATGCCAAAACGTGATCGCGGAGTGCTAAGTGGGTGGCAAAATCCTACGCTACGCCACATGGTTGTACGTATTTCATATTTAGATCAATTTCGTCGAGGTATGTGCCTATTTTAATATGTTCTATTATTACAATATTATTTATTTGCCTTAAATTAATAAAAACCTGTGAGTTATCTCTACACATTTTTCACCAAAAGAGATGCAGCCTCTAAGGGTAAATAAAGTGAGTTAAGCAGTTTCGTTGGAATTTATTTTAAAGCTATTGAGATGGTACTATAGATATTATAGTATGCTGTATGACTCATCATGGACATTTGGATAATTATTACCAAATAAATCACGCGTCCTATAGGAACGACGATTTTAATTAGTTCAATAATGAACCTGATCGGATTAACGAAGGAAAATAATTAAAACTCGATTCAATCGTACTGGTGCATAAATCGCATTAATCGCCTGTACTATTTACCGACAGTGACGTCTGCATCAATCGGAATCGGAATTGAATCGGAAAGCAAAACATTTAATTTGCACAAAGTAAAATCGATGTTTTGAGCTCCGATTGATGAGAACGCCCGTATCCGGATTTCGAACATTTTCGATTAAACGTCGAACTCATTTTATTGTCGTCTTCACAACCTTGTGATTTTTATTTCCATTTTTATTCGGATGTGCGTAATTGATGGTTGAATACATTTGAGACATGTGCATCTTTGTCAAAAAGCATCCAAAATATTTTATGCAAATCAAGGATAACAATGTTGCAAAGAGATCACAACGTTATCCCAATAAATTAATCATGCCCAAATGTAGCAGCACAACGTTTCTTAAAAGTCCTTAAGCTATGGCTATTAAAATCTATAATAACTTGCCAAAAGATTTAGAAAAACTGAGCTTAATTCCTTTTAAAAGAAAACTAAATGAATGGCTTATAAATAATTGTTTTTATGAAGTAAAGGATTTTTTTGCTGGTACTTATTTCTGACAGTTCTATATTATTGACATATTGACATATTGACATATTGACATATTGTGACATTTAGTAATGGTAATATTTCTACTTCTTTTAGATTCCTTTTAGATTAATGAAATGAGATTTGTGATTTGCATACTATTAATTTAGTTGAGTGTTAAGATCCTATATTTTATTATGAAGACCGCACTGTACATTTCACTCTGGCAAATAAATTATTATTATTATTATTATTAATAATAAGTTCCAGTGTTTTATCGAGTAATATTTCAATCGTGATCTTTTAATATCTTGACCGATATTATTGAGGCGAAATCTGTGTGGATTTGTTAGTTTTTCGCACGATTTCATGAATTTTCATCGGGCTTGGTGTTACTATTATTTAATACTAGATTACGCCCGCAACTCCGTTGCGCCAAAACCCGTTTATAACGCGGGACCGATAATTTTTTCGGGATAAAAAGTATCCTATGTCCTTTCTCGGTCTCTTTCCCGGAAAGTACCTCCATACCAAATTTCAGCAAAATCGGTTCAACGGTTTGATCATGAAGAGAGAAATATAGATATAAAATGAATCAAGAAAATATAACGTATGAGACATTTCTTCATACGTTATTTCTTAATTCTTCCTAACCACTGACCTCTATAATACACTGGACAGGCTATACCGTACAAAATGACAGCTATTTTTTGTGCCGATTTGAAGCGCTACGGTGAGCGTAATATGAACTAATTACATAGAAAATTGCAACCGCCATAAATGCAAAATAGTAGTTCCAAGTAGAGATCAACTACGATAACATGGCGCGCCCCTCCAAATGACTGTTTCAATGTGTGTAGTCACATCCTTATGAAAGAGTTTGTATGTAGTAAGTATTCAACCAATCACAGTACACGTAATATTTCAGTTAATGTCACTTATTACCAAGATTTGTTGGTCAACTAATCATAACTAGCCTACCGCGCAAGACAATGCACTTCAAACGTTTTGACAACGCACTTCAAACGTTTTGAATTTTGGAAGGGCGCGCCATGTTATCGTAGTTGATCTCTACACTCACTACTGGTTTCACATAGCAATCAACGCCAATATGGCGACTTTCAAATAGGAAAATTTTATTGATAGTGATCGCCGGTCCAGTGTATTATAGAGGTCAATGTTCTTAACACCTCCATCGTGGGTATCGCAGGCACAATAGATTTTCAATTGTTACGTGGCAGCCGGCTACCGCTTGGGGATTGAATATTGATGGGTTAATTCTTGCTATTTTGTTAATTAAAGTACCTGATACGTTGTTATTATGACTCCCTTTGCACCCGTATCTCCGCGGAGCGTCAAAGCACTCACTTTTGTTCACGAAATTGTTTACGAGTTTCGCCATTTTCACGTCTCGTGTCGCAAGTCGCTCCCATTAGCGTCAACATTCTTAACCCTTTAAATGCTGTGAATGCTACCCGTCGCTTACAAATGTTCGCATTATAAATTGTATTTTTCAGAAGCGAATATTACTTCCATAAGTATTTCTATGAAGTTATCAGTGAGTTATTTGCAGTAAAATTAACGACAATATTTTAAATTATTATTGAGGTAAATCAGTTGAAATCATAATTATTGTAGCTTTAAACGTGTCATTGTATCTAAATAGATGTTGTCACGCATAAAAATATTTAAGTTCAAATTAAAATTATGAATTAAAATGTTTAACAAATTCAAACCACTAGCCTGTGGTCTACTCATATAAAATTTAACAAAAAATTACCTAAGACCATATCTTTTAAATTTATTAAACGTATCTATCTCGACTATTAAATTACCATACACAAAACATTTCTTATGTGCGACTTGGAGCGATTATTTTTAATTTCAACGGGGCTATCACATAAAATGGGGTGTCAAGTTTTGTTCTTCACCGGGGGAGCTGTAACCCGTATCTCGAATAAATTCCAGTAAACATAAAGTTATTTCATTTTTTGGAGGCTCAAGGGTCGGGGAATATTAACGCTTCTTCTTATCTTGTAATGCTCACACTGGAATCAACGCAACGCCTCGGAATACGCTTTTTTAGATGTTATTTGTTTTATCCGGAATCGCTAAGGGGTTCGTTTACGAGCCTTTTGTCGTCAATTTTTAATCGACTTCAAAAAAAGGAGGTTATCAATTCGACACGTATGTATGTAATATTTCCAGAACTGCCCAGTTTTTGTATGAGTAATATGTTAATCTATAACAGCTTCTGAACAAATGTGCCAAATTTCAAAAGTGTATGTATGTTTTTATGTTTGTGCACGTATATCTCCGAAACTACAAGTCCGATATAAATGATTGTTTTTTTATTGTACTAGGTATTGCTTAAGTTAGGGAATACTGTAAGTTTCATCAAAATCGGTTCAGTAGTTTTTGAGTTAGGGAATTTAAATTCTCAATTACTTACAATTTTGACGTCGGTTTTATCTTTTTAATAAAATACAGTTATTAGTACTATCATGGAAGTTGATTCATAAGCAGATGGTCTTACGTGATTCGGTCGCGTTATGTTAAAAATGTTAACATTGAATTGACACAACCCAACCGAATGCCGTAGGTCCACCATCTGCTAATGAAGGCTATTCATGTATTACTAATTTATTCGATATTACCACGATATAGCACTGGAGCCCTAGAACATTTTTTTTATTACTATCAAGCAAATTTTTTGTGAGCAGCTTCATTTTGATAAGACGAACAACGTTTTTATTTGCAACAAATCTCGAAAGTGGTAGTTGTTTGGGTTTTTTGACACTTTGTTTGGGTTCCGTACCAGTGTAGGAGGTCCTGCAACTTTCCCCATCGCGTCGTTCCACTCGAAAATATACCATCCTCATCACCTTGGTGAATGGCAGTCTTTCACCGTGCATTTTTCGCGTAACTTTCTGCCGCGCACTGTAAAACACTGGAACGAACTGTCACCAGCAGTATTTCCGGACCTATACGACATGTGAACCTTCAAGGAAATAGCGCATTCCCTCTTAAAAGGCCGGCAAAGCACCTGCAAATCTTCTGCCCGTTTGCTCACGGGCAGTAAAAAAAACCTCCGTTGCGTTGCCTTACGTCGTTGCAGCGTCAACGCTAATGTCAAATTAATGCTTTGCTATAATTGAATGGGTTGAATGGGAGAAACAAATCTCCATTGTAGGACTGGACGTGCGTCGAACGAAGCTCAGAACAAACTTTGATTGGGTATTGTAGTCGTGCAGACATTTGTGTGGATGAGTTAAAACACTTCCACTAGCTTACGCTTATGTTATTTTTAACTGACTTTAAAAAAGGAGGTTATTAATTCGACCCGTATATTGTATGTAATATTTCTAGAGCTGCCCAGTTTTCATATAACATCTTAGCATAATATTATCAGCGTTTCAACAAAATGTGCCTTTCAAAGTTGTACGTAATTAAGAATTAAAGTTCCGTATCTCAAAAACTACTGAACCGATTTTGATTAAATTTGCAGTATAGCATAAGGTTAACAATACCTAGTACAACTAAAAAAGAATTGCTTAAATCGGACTTGTAGTTCCGGAGATATGCGAATACAAACATAAAAAACATACATAAACTTTTGAAATTTGGCACATTTGTTCAGACGCTGATAAAGACTAACATATTATACGGAAATTGGGCAATTCTGGAAATATTACATACATACAGGTCGAATTGATAACCTCCTTTTTCGAAGTCGGTTAAAAGAAGCTGGCTGTTACAATAATGAGTTGTATCGTTATTCACGCTCCAATAAAGCATCGGATTTAAATGTGCATATTCACATAATGGTTATTGCTTTGATCGGAGTTCGATGGGTGATGATTGATGCGGAACCCGCAAACTCGTAATGTATCTTTGTACTTAAACTTTGACAGATATTCGCATTGACCCCAATACTGTCCGCAATGCGACGAGTGATGGCTCTAGAACAATACTTTTCAATAATTTCAGACAAAAGATCTTTGAAAGTATAACATTTTAGCAATAAAACGTTTTAAAAACATTTACGGCTTTTATATACTCAGAGCCAACCAGGGCCCCTATTCGCATACCTACTTCAAATGTCACTTCAATAGCAGGTTGTCTCTTGTCACTTCAATAGCAGGCCCTTTAGAAAAGACGTTTTCTTCATCGCTTATTTATAATATCGCCGATCAAAATGTATGGAATTGACATTATAGGCGTTCAAAAATATAAAGTTGACGTTCGACTCATCTAATGTCAATTCCATCCATATATTTTGATCGGCGATTCTTTAAAGAAGCGATAAATAAAACATGTTGGCTAGTGAGGTAGGACTTAGGTTATCTGTGCCCAATGCTGCAAATGCATGCTGTCTCAATACAGGTAGCTTGAGCTCCACAACAGCTAAGTAGCAAAGGGATAACAAGAAAGCGATGGGATTAAAATAACTATTATGAAAGCAGAGGGAACTGCAAATTAGCTAAAGGATCAAATACTTAACCGAAAGTTCTCGACAAATCCTAACGATTCTGGGAAAACATTTGCTACTGTGAGAATATAGGTAATATAGTGTTTGCTTCTATCGATAAATTAATTGCTGCTGAGTTCAATTCCCTAATGTAGCGAGCCTTAATTTCATATCGGAAATTGATTTATAAATTCAAATTCTACATGATAAAGTGTACGTGTCGAACTAATAAGATACCTAATTTGTAGCTCGGCAAACTTCTGATTTCCCACGGCGCAATTAATTATCCACTAATGTAAAGCAGAGGATTAGATCCGCAAACATCAGACAAACAGCTAAAATGTAAGATACCGCAATATAATTTACGAGAAAACGATAAAAAATAATAAGATGCATGTCAGTGGCCAAATACAATTACGCATTTCAAAAACCTAGCAAGAATTTTTTTTAACAAATTAATTATAGAGAAAATATTAAAATCTTAATCAAAAGATTCCAAGAATTCTTTTTGTTTAAAAATACGAACTAATTCGGCGAAATTAATAAAACGTAATTGAGTTTCTGTCGAGCCAATATTTTGGTACATCGCGAAACAGGAGTTCGCTATGAATTGAAAATGAGGTAATTACGAGGCGGTAATACTGTTATCCATAAAATATTCAACGATCAAAGCATTGTTAATTGTAATGTTAATTTATAACAGGCGTTATTTAAGGCGTTCACGACTCGTCCCAAAGCTGACGAGAATTAAGGTACAAGTTGGAAGCCGGCTACATGAAGCAACATGGCATGACACTACTGGTTTCCATGTATTTCTATGAAATACCCTCCGCAGCTAGCGACGCGAAGCTAGCGACACGTCTTATTAATTTATATACATACAAAACAGTAGTGTCGCGACGACACGTCGCCTGCTGCAACTTCATAAAGCCGGCTTCCAACTTGTATCTTTAGCGTCAAATAGGACCGATACAGTTTTCAATCTTATTTATTTTCATGCATATTAATGCTTTATATTTTGTTCTTATAATAAGCTATCATCGCAAGCTTAGAACACCGGGAGATATTAAAGTTTTACAACTTTGTACTCTGTTTAATCATAAGAAGTTACAATATTGCGTTACGGTTCTGAATTTCACACAAAGAGGAACTTTCCACACCCTGCAGCTATTTTGCTTTATATCAAAAGTTTGTAATCTATTTAATATTTTGAAAGCAATACAAATTAGAAATTACAAAGGTGTATTAGGACTACCGTAAAAGGGGTGACAGACGTACGAACTTATAGTACGCGGTTTTTAAGTTCGCGAACTTACTCGGCTCGCGTCGGTGACACACGAGAATCGCTCACACTGGATTACCATGCCCCCGGGCTCGCGGCTCTTTGCTGACACACAGGCGATTAAGATCGTCGAGCCATAAGTCCGCGTAATTACTCGCGTGTCTGTCGCCCTCTTAAATATCGCGAGCTGAGACTCTCCTTCATATCCAAAGTAAAACTGTTTTAATATTACCATAGTTTCTAAACTATTTACATATTTTTAAAATAATCAGAAAATCATAATATTTATGTAATATGTATATAATTATTTTTTAACAAAAAATTAAAACCGACTTCCAAGGTAAAAACAATAGTAATATGAACTGAAAAGTATTAAATAACTCTTACTCTTTAATAGCATGCCTTTTTCAGAATTCGTCTAAATCTCAACTATTTCTGTACATAATATACTACAGTCTTCATTATTTTGAAGTCGGTACCAGCTAATTTAATCGTGAGTTCAGTAATGTCAGAACATCTGAAACTTTTGGGACTGGTACCGACTTCAAAGTAATGAAAACTATGTAAAGAAATAGTTGAGATTTAGACGAATTCTGAAAAAGGCGTGCTATTAAAGAGTAAGAGTTATTTAATACTTTTTAGTTCATATTATTATTGTTTTTACCTTGGAAGTCGGTTTTAATTTTTTGTTAAAAAATAATAATTTCACTCTTTTTAGTTAAGTATCTACAAAATTAGGCTTTATGCGTAAAACCCCAACACGAATGTTAACTATTCACATTATGTTACTGTAAGCGAAATTGTGGTAAATGCTTGCAGTTATCTAAGCGATGCTGTAATTTCCAAAATTTTATCTTTAAAGGTTCAGGAGTTATGTTCAGTGCCTTTGCACCAAGAGACACCTTCGTATGAAATTTCTCTTATTCATAACATATGTTTAACTTACTAGAAACAACATTTTAACCACTATGAGTGTTTTGGTAAATTTCAAGGATTTCCCTCGATTGCTCATAGATCCCATCATCAGCTCACCACTTTCGTAATTCTTATACAAAATTAAGATTACATCATATACAACAACACGAGAATTTTGAAAATCGGTCTACAAACAGCGAAATCATCATCAAAAACATCTGCTTCGATGCAAAATATCACGAAAAGTACCAATAATTGGGTCATAGTGTAATGACTCATGGTATAATTATGGTTGTGATGATGATGATTATTCAAATTGATGTATTAGCTTATGCTTTCAGTTGTTTAAACAACACCAAAATCCCCAAACCTGTACCTATAAGCATTCAAAAGTTCTGTTCGGTACCTTCGGATCCAGGGTATAACCTGGTGCGAAGTCTTACTTTTTGGTAGCATGTACCTCATTTGGTGCTTCAGAAAAAATCGAAATCACTATATGTTTCCATACAAAATTCAAGGAGTCCCCTTTGATTCCTCAAGGATCCCATGATCAGATCACCACTTTTGTGAACATGGTACCAAATTCGATTTAAACCCTATACAGTACAAAAATAATTTTGAAAATCGGACCACGAACGGCTGAGTAATCGATGAACATACAAAAAAAGATACATACAGCCGAACATATTACCTCCTCCTTTTTGGAAGTCGGTCAAATAGTGCACGGCATGCGCGCGGCCTGTTGGAACTTGGCCGCGCACTCCGTGCGCTTTGATTAGTTAAAAATGTAATACTATAACAAGCGCATGACTTTGGTTGGTTTTGTCTCATCCTGGAAGACAGTTGACTGCTGCTTAGAATCTGGATCGTGAGCTTATATTCAATACTCGTCACCACCGACCAAAATATCATAAACATGCTTTGACTCTCCTCGGTTGAATCGCTGCTGAATTTTGCGACATTAACTAACTGTATCCGATGAGAGATCTACTTTTAACACCAAGTTTTTTCGTGCAAGATTTTTTAGATAGTGGTCCCTGAAATGCCCGCAGATGCATTTATTCCACAGCATATCACATGACGGTCTTTGAGGATTAGCTGGTACACCTATATTCTCTTGTGTCATGGGGGTTTCTGGACGTCCTTCACGTGGCTTGAAACTGAGAGTCTACGTTGAAATTCTAAATACCAGCGATCATTACTAAATTACCTAAGTGGAGGATTGTCATTAAAATATCTCATAATAGGGTACAATAAAAAATATGTATGAAAGCACAGAAAATATTCACAGATATTTCGATTCGAAAAATTCGTACGTTTTTCGTTTTCAGCAACAAAACCGCCAAAGTGTTACTTGTATGAAAAGGGCGAGGATATGAAATATTTCGTTTCACAGCTCACTTTTTGACACATGTTACTTTGCACTGAACTGAAAAATCCTTTTTGTTTGCAATGTACTTCTTTTTTTTTTATGCAATAAGGGGGCAAACGAGCAAACGGGTCACCTGATGGAAAGCAACTTCCGTCGCCCATGGACACTCGCAGCATTAGAAGAGCTGGGAATAGGGTAGGGGATTTATAGGCCTCCGGTAAACTCACTCACTCGGCGAAACACAGCGCAAGCGCCGGTATTCTGTGAGAATGTGGTATTTATCCGGTCGAGCCGGCCCATTCGTGCCGAAGCATGGCTCTCCCACATCACTTCTTGAAATCCTTTGCACATTGTTATATATATTTTTAAGGAGCAGCAGTGTAGGGATAGTATATCCCACTGCTGGGCAAAGGCCTCCCCAAACGTCTTCCATAGGTCTCGTTCTAACGCCACCACAGGCCACCCTGGCTTGTAGGGTTCCAATTCATCTCGCCATATTTTTCGAGGTTTTCCACGGAGGCGTCATCCATCATCTGGTGCCCACTCTGTGGTGACCTTTGCCCAACGGTGGGATGTATGCATAAATTTTACTTATCGTTACAGAATCTTTAAGGATAGTGGTTGAGCGTGTGGTGACTCAAGACAGGGTCGTGGGTTCGCATCCCGCTGACGGAACAAAAAGTTTTCAATGTTCCTGGGTCATGCATGTGAATAACATTTTTGTGTATCATAATATCTTCGGAGAAACATTTTAGCTACGAAAATAAGCACTATGGAAGAAAAACCAAGTTGAGAAAGTGGTTCTATGAAATTCACACATAAGTTTGTACATTCGAATTTTCAGTTGGATGTCAGACTTGAATCGATCATACAATTTTTCCCCCACGTATTAATTATAGTGACTGAAGCCATATATTATTACTAGATGACGCCCGCAACTTTGTTGTGCCAAAATTCGTTTATCGCGCGGGAACCGTTCATTTTTTCGGGATAAAAAGTATCCTATGTCCTTTCCCGGGACTCAAAGTATCTTCATGACAAATTTCAGCGAAATCGGTTCAGCGGTTTGAGCGTGAAGAGGTAACAGACAGACAGACAGACACACAGACAGACAGATAGACGGACAGACAGACACACTTTCGCATTTATAATATAAGTATGGATTCTTAATAAGTAAGTTGCATCGAAATTGTTTCAACAATAGCTTGTCTTGATAAGGCTTTTTCAAGGGCGTTGCGATGCATTTTAAAAAGGAATCGGCAGCCCGACACCAGGAGTGGCAAGTCTGTCATATCCACGTGTATCTTCTTGTGTAGTAGGTAAATAAACGCGAAAGTTATACGTGGAAGAGCCATGCTTCGGCACGAGTGGGCCGGCTCGACCGGAGAAATATCATTCTCACAGAAAACCGGCGTGAAACAGCGCTTGCGCTGTGTTTCGCCGAGTGAGTGAGTTTACCGGAGGCCCAATCAACTACCCTATTCCCATCCCTACCCTCCCCTATTACCCTATTCCCTCTTAAAAGGCCGGCAACGCACCTGCAGCTCTTCTGATGCTGCGAGTGTCCATGGGCGACGGAAGTTGCTTTCCATCAGGTGACCCGTTTGCTCGTTTGCCCCCTTATTTAATTAAAAAAAGAAAGTGTGTATGTCTGTCTGTCTCTCTGTACCGATGAACCGATTTTGCCTAAATTTGTCGAATGAGTTGCCAGCGTCATCTAGTTCTTAATAATTTCTTTAAAAAAGTGTTTCCTCACTGCGTCATGTGTCAATGAACACTGACCCTAACAATCCCCAGTGTTTATATTACTTGTAATCACTTGTGTTTCGAGTGCAATCCGTCTGTCTGCTCTGTTAAAAATGTAGCTCAGCATTTTTAGCATTGCGGTTAATCGATGCGAATAAATCTTTTCTCGGTCGATTTTCCAGCTTTCATTTGCGCTAAGAATAAATAGCCTGCAGCTATTCTTCACTCAGACTTAAGATCTGGCGTGGTGCAGTCATTGATGGATTTTTGTAAAGGTTGGCCGCACTCCAATCTCCAATAATTCAACACAAAAGCCACAGCTTTCAACTCGCGCCTGACGGGATTGTTGTTTGCAAATTTCTACGAATTTTTCGTCCGTGAAAGTACTACGAAATTCGTGTGGTACCGGTTTATGAATTGACTTGTTTGATATACTTGTATGCGAAGGCCGTTTTTGAAATCGTTTCGATCATATTATTAGTATGAAATTTACTTAGAAATTCTCTTGATGGTTACACACCACTATAATATCTTAAAGCTTAGGAACTTTGCCCGCCTACATATTGATATTTTATAATTTGTAAATATTTTTACTGAAAGCAATATATCCAACGAACTTACGAATACAAAAATAACTGTCTTCCTGGTGCAGTTAAAAATATATACCGAGAGCTAAAAAGTATGATTTATCTAAATAAGGAAAAATAACAAGCTTTTTACCTCAAGTGATTTTTCCTTAAAGTATTTACAGCTGATATTATGATTTATGAATCACTAAAGCTCCAAAATCGTTACGTGAATTATTGTAAAAACATTTTCCATTCGATAAAACTAATTTCATTTGATTTGCTGATTTGGCTAGCAAAATCCATATCAATATTAATATTATAAATGCGAAAGTGTGTCTGTCTGTCACCTCTTCACGTCCAAGCTGCTGAACTGATTTTGCTGAAATTTGGTATGGAGATATTTTGAGTCCCGAGAAAGGGAATAGGATACCTTTTGTCCCGGAAAAATATATTTATTTTATTTATTTATTAATTTCCGCACGATAATCGAATTTTGGCGCAACGGAGTTGCGGGCATCATCTAGTAAAATATAATTTTGTGAAAACCGACACAGGTTTTCATATTATAGTCTTTTCCAAGTTTTCTTAATGTTTTGGTATAATGATTGTACAGTGAGATCATATTAAACTGTATTGTATATACTGGGGTGACTAACCCAAAATTGTCGATTTTATAATTAATTTTTATACTTGAAAATAAGCCCCGAAATATTTCGTTTTTTATACATAGATACTACATTATATTTCCGAGGATTTGACCTAGCGGAAACACGATATCTTAAAATTTTCTCGATAGAAAAAATTCTCAAAGATGCATCTCATTTTCACGAATTTTTCATTATATGCACTATTTTTCATAATAGGCTATTGCCCTAACCGTGCATTACACTCAGATAATGATATTTTAACACATTGCATAATATTCTATCATTGAGAAACTGACCAAGCGGATTTTTAAAATGTTGAATATTTATCCAGTTATTAAGAAAAAACTAATTTGGCGATTATTCCGCGTCGTCTTTTTCACCTGGCACAATAAAAGACGGGCGTGAGTGTGAAGAGAGAAGGACAGTGTTTGATTTTTGAAGTGAAAACTTCTTTAGTGGCGTTGAGCACTTTTGTGGGATGGGTAAAAACTATGAAACTCGCGTCAGATTCTCGTGCTGATCGAAAAACCTTGGAAAAACCGTAAGACGTTCGAGTTCAAACTCGAACTCGAACTCAAACTCGAACTCGAATTGATTGTAAGGGTTTCGATTAATTAAAAAAAAACGATTTTTTAACAATCGATTTTCATAAAAAATGGGTTAAAAATGCACAACGTTAATAATCAAGTTTTCACTTCTGCCGGCACTCCCGGAGTGCAGCCCGTCTTTTTTTTTGGTTAGTCGCCCTCTTAAAACGAGGCCTTTGCATCCGTTGTGGAAGATCTATTCAATATTTTCAGACCGAAGTAATCACCATTTAATTACTGTACTGTAGTACCTGGAACAAGATTTTAAATGTCCGTATGGTTGCCCAAGCGCATACGGCATTCTCGCAACATTGTTGGCCTAGTCCAGAGGAAAGAGCAGATCAGGTTTTGGATCAACCACGTGCGGGTTTCCTCACGATGTTTTCCCTCACCGTACGAGCGTCTGTATTATGTGCTTGAGATCTGAAAATGTCTCATTGGTACATGCCTCCACCCGGGATCGAACCTGCACCCTCTCGAGTCTACCCACTAGGCCATGCCCTAGATACCTTTACCTGCCTTTACCTAGATAAATAATTGTACTGATATAAAATCGTTTGATACAATACTCCTGAATCTTTAGCCAAGTTGACATCGTTAGTTATGGTGATGAAGTTCGAAAACGAAAAACTACTTTTGTTTTGACATGAACAGTGAATATCACCATGATGTTATGCTAAGTAATGTATACAACTATACACTATACAGTTCTACAAGTATATTTTATTGATTTAAAGAAACTAAAAACATGCTTTATTTATTTAATTTTAAAAAAGCAAAAAAATTTTAACAAAGTATTGCACTATCCTGGGCTCTTAATACGTATGCAAAATTTCGAATTACAGTAAAACCCGTTTAAGACGATTTCACAGGGATTCAACCAAAACCGCGTCTTAAGCGGGAAAGCGTATTATGCGGGATATAGGGAAATAAAAAACGAACCTACTACATATGTATGTATTAATGTTTATTATGATTTTTCAGGTGTAGGTGTTCCTATAAATAAAGATTATGCGTCTACATTTAATCTGGAAGTGATCATCAAGATTCTAGAGAATTCAATTGAATTGAATCGTTTCAACAAATGCCGGTCATCCAAGCTCGAGGTTGTGCATCATAAATTCATAATATGTTACAGGAAGCGATTTTAAGTTTTTGAAACGACGTGAATTTTTCGCATTACCAATCACCAGCAAACAAAATTTTTCTGACCCATCAGAATTGGCGCAGGCCAGGACAGTCAGTCTCTCTTTATTTGCTTTGCCACCATGACAAGTCTCTCTCTTGAAAACATAGGATTTTTCTGGCATTCGTAATTTTGCAACAATTCGGGAAGTGTTGCCATCCACATATCAACTATCGACATCTCTATTTCCACTCATTTGACGGCATATGTGTTGGCCGTTATTAAACGGGATGACGATCGTATTAAGCGTTAAAAAATGTATGAAAACATGTCTCAAGTTGCAGGGACTCATGCAAAATGGCGCATTATGCGGGAAATCGTATTAAGCGTGATCGTCTTAAACGGGTTCTACTGTAATTAGACTGCTGGAAATAAGTAAAAATCGTGCTCAAAGATTCCGTTACAGTCTAAGCAAATAAAAGCTTGTTAAAAAAGACATGTGTATGAGAGAAAAGTATGTATGCCTAACAACAGGCGTTAGTATTAACGGCCTCCCCTACGGAGAATCCCTAATTTACCGTATTTAGAGCCTCATAAACTCATAATTTGAAAGCTACAGAGTTATAATAAAATACAGCAATAAGACAGCAATAATCTTCAGTATCTCAATATTCCTTTCCAAGTTCTAAATTTTCTATTTTTGTTTATTATACTCATGATATCAGCTTCCAAAGTAAAACCAATTTATTAAAATTCAAGCAAACATTCAGCATCTCCTTAGTATTTACAAATTACTTTTATTTCAAACACACGCCAATCGATCGACAATATCATAAACTACATATTCCCCGTTTTACATTTTTTTTAGGTTAATTTTGAACTAAGATAAGTAAAAAATAGGGTTTTGGTGCGATCTCGGCAACGCGGCAAATGTATGGTCAAGGCTGTTTGCTCGGGGGATGGCCTTAATGTCAACCGTACATATTTTAGCTTCTTAACATCGTGATTCTTGCAACGATGGTACCTTGGCTAAAGGCTCCAAACTGTCATTCAATCGAACAATATAATTCAGCAACGTAAAAACATTGTTTGTATTGAAACAGCTATTAATTTCCACAGTAATGGCTTCGTAAATCAAATTCCAAGCGCCCTTGGAATAATCCATCCCTTGTGGCTTTTGCTCACGCAGCTCTTAGGAAGGTACTTTAAATAATTATACAATTAATTATGGTCCTTATTAATTTATTTACCACCGTAAATTTCTTCTAATTGCTACTATTAATTTGTAAGTGATTATGCGAATTATGATGATGGCGGAAATCTTAAATTTATTTTAATGTATGTGTTTTTAAAATTATTATATCAGTTTGCCCGTTTATTTTGCTATATACGCATATAGAAATAGAAATATAAATATAAATAGAAATAGTTTATTTACAACTTTACATCTGTTACATAGTACGACAAGTACAGTACAAATTGTGTGGATTTTCATTTAAGTAACAGATTTTCAGTTAGTGTGTTACATTGGCGCCTGCACTAGGCTAAACGTGTCCTGCAGGTCACCGAAATTTCAACATAAAATGATATACCTATTTAACAAAAGGAGCAGTTTCTTAAAATTAAGGATTAACAAAAATTTAAATCATGAAAAG
The DNA here is from genome assembly GCA_905333045.1 of Lysandra bellargus. Lineage (NCBI taxonomy): Eukaryota > Metazoa > Arthropoda > Insecta > Lepidoptera > Lycaenidae > Lysandra > Lysandra bellargus. The sequence goes on along the minus strand of HG995332.1, from coordinate 1,104,021 downwards.
TAAAAATTAAAGTACATACTTGCTTATCTTAAACAAGTAGAACTTAAATTGCGCTCTGTGTGTGTGTGTATGTGTGTGTGTGGGTTTTAACATTACTTAAATTGTTTCTAAAATTTTGGCTCGACAGCATTTTGCAGGGACAATAAGCCCACGTCTCAGAAAATATACTTTACGGTAATTATAATACATTTAAGAGTACTGCTTTCGAAGAGTCTTTGTATTTTAGAAAATGTTTTTTGTCCTAAAAAGATACCGGACGAAAATCAAGTGACTCATTTTTGTAAGCTTCTTTGATAAAAACGTACTTAAGAATCCTACAAAGAAACAATTTTGAAGGTCGCTTAATTCGGACGTTTCCTTTTTCGTGATAGCTTTGTTTTATCTCCGAGTTGTATTTATGTCGAGCCTCAATGGTTATTACAGAATTCTTTAGGCTCGTTTTGATGAATGATTAAAAAACTTGATTATTATTAAGTTTGGTATTTTGTTAATTTATTTTTATTGTTCACCCCCTACCCACATGTATCCCGAAATATTTCTAAATTATTTCTGCGGCTTTGGAAGATAATAAGCCAATCTCTGACAACAAATAACTTTTTCACTTTTTAAAAATGTATAAAAGACGCTTTATGGGCAGTCGTGGTATAAAGTTATCCAATAAAGTTTCAACTTACGTGTCAGATACGTTACGAACGAGGGTATAAATATTTGAAGTATCACGCAACAGTTTCACGCGGCCGGTGACTGATGGAGAAGTTTTACACCAAAAGATATATTATATCTTTTCGTTATATTATATCTTTTCGTTTAAGAAATGAACTTATAAAATGGAATTTTTTTAAAGTGCGTGCAAAGGAAATGTTGTCAGTAGTTCGCTTTTTATTTATCTTATATTTTATAATGTTCTCGTGTCACAGTGTTTGTGCGTGAACTCCACCAAAACGGCTCAACCGATTTTTAAGTTTTTAATAGTTTTTATGTACTGTTTATATTTATACTAGTAATAATTTATACGGCTAAACATTATTATAGACATATTTTGGTGAACCCAGTGCAGTAACTTGAACGACCAAGATTTTGACGATACTTCTCGAATTACAGAGATGACATGAGTACTCTAAATAGAGTAATGATTATTTTTAAAGTCGTTTTAAATAACGCAGCTACTTAAAATGAAGTAGCATTTACTCAAAATTGAAAAGAACAAATATAAATTTAGCTCCACTTAGGCCAAACGAAATCTTATTCTAACAGCCGGACGTGATTTTTGCTTCATAATAATCGTTTAATTTGCTTTAATTGTATTAAAGTGTACTTCGTCAGCGTCGTGAAGCGAAACTTCGAAGTTGAAATATTTGCATAATTGCCTCGAAGTTAGTTACCCCACTTGTGAAACGATGACTATGAAAATTAACTTTTAACTTCTAAGGGTCGATTTGGAAGTGGAGAAAGTACGTAAGATATTTTGATTAGATATTACCGTATTCATGAGACGTGAAAGTAATTTTAAGACAATCTTCGGGACGACTTTTAGATCTTTTTTTACTGAACTCGCAGACTTATCTATGGATCATCTCATTATCTGTAAAAGGAAAAGTAATTTTTGACGAAAATTCTGCTTTTAAAATATTTTATTGCCATAAAAAATATCATATCTGCAGTAAAATATTATTATAACTAGCCTAGAATATCCCATTGCTGAGCCTTCCCTTTTTTGATAGAAATAATTTAAAATATGAAAGTTTGTCTGTCTTATCTTCATTTGTCCGCCTTAACCCCTGTGTGGTAACGCAAAATGTATCTAATAAACTTTTAACTTCCGTGAGCGAAAAACTTTGTATCCCTTTTGACGAGAAATGCGTGGGTGATTGAAATTTCGCACAGTTACAGTTTATATGGCGAAGGAGTGCATCGAGCTAATATTATTTTGAAATTATGCTTTTATCATACATTTTTTTAACAAATAAAACATTACACACACTATATATAACACACACTAGGAGATTTTGATTGACAAGCCTATACACACGAAGCTTCAGCTCAATCGGTTAAAATATTATATGTACATACATATACTTACTTCGAAATTGAGTTCAAAAATTCCACCCGAACTTACATAATATGTAAATAACTAAATAATAATATACAGAGCAAGTTAAATAAAAGCTTTTAATAATGTTTAGTAAAAATATTTGTTTTATTTTATCCACTTTCAAATAGAGTCTGCGTTCATTCGTGTGTAGGCACAAAACTTTGTCACTTCTGCGGTACTGATCTATAGCCATCACCGCCCCGCCTCTCACTCCGCTCATTCTTCAAGTGCGACATGTTTTTTGTTGGCAATAGCAACTCCATACATCTCAATGTTTGAGGTCGAATTTTGACCATGGGGCGATCTCTAGTAATAATAACTGCGCCACAAATCTGCGAGCAAATTCCTTTAAAAATAATTTCTTTAATATCCTTATTTTGATACTCCAAGCTTTTTATTTCTCTCTCTTCCACTGATTTGTTCGCCATTAAATGGATTGTATGGTCTATTGTTGCATTGCGAGCCTCTCATAAACGTAAGTCGGCAATACGGGTGAATTGTTCTCCATTTATTGTTTCCAATGTGCGGTGGGACGACGAGTGATTCTGCAGTAGAAATGATCTGTTTACTCTGAACCTGGTTTTTGAATGGTGCGTTAACAACTGTATCGTCGAACAATGAATTTAGGACACGTTTATCGTTATACAAACAAATCTGTGTTTGTGAGTGATACCAAACGATTTGGCAATTGGAGTAGTGTAATGCCTGTTGTCACCAACCTCCTCCTAAAGCTAAGTGTTTCCTAGCGGCCGTTAAGGGCCAAGCATACAAAATTCAATAAATAAGCACTTTAAACGTGTTGTGCTACTATAATAGGAAATACAGGGCGCAAAAAAAAAGATAATATTTTAAGGGATAAAATATGTCCCTTTTATTCTGAGTTAAAGTAGCGTTGTGGACATTTTTTTTTGTGTGGGGCATTTATGTCGCCGGGGCATTTTTATATCATAGGAATACATAGGAATCGAAAATAACTCTTTCAGAGGTGCTACTTTCGCAGTGAAATCACTCTGTTTTGTTACACCTTGTAAGGCAAAATGTACCGGAGAATATTTGTGTTGGATTCAACGGTTAAAGGGTTAAACCACATTTTTAAAAACACATCTCTATCTTGCTCTTGAGTCTTTATTTTATTCGATAAGTCGTATATTTCTCTCTCTTCTATAACACTACTTCTATCGTCACACAAAAATAACTTTACAATTTTAGAGATGAAACCTGATATCGGTAGAGCTTTCGGGCTAAATTCGTTCTGACAGCGCTGGCTGTTATTGGCCATAACTTACACAGAAGTTACACAGGTCGTCCTTAATACAGCTTAGAACAAAGGCGTTAAATCCAACATATAGAGAAGTAGTGATTTATTGCTCCGATCTTCTAAATTTAATATGAAAGTTACTAAACTTTTATGAGGGAGCTTTAATGCAATATCAAACTAGCACATAAATATAATAAAAAACTAGATGACGCCCGCAATTCGGTTGCGCCAAAACTCGTTTATCGCGGTACCGTACGTTTTTCCGAGATAATCCTATGTCCTTTTCCGGGATTCAAAGTGTGTCCATACCAAAACAAAATCAGTTAAGTGTTTTGGGCGTGAAGAGGTAACATACAGACACACTTTCGCATTTGTAATATTAGTATAAATAGAAATTATTCAGTATTATAGTCAGTGCAATCCACGAAGACGCGCCCCTCCAAGGTGAGCATATTTCCCTTTGACCGTCACGCTTTTTCTTAATTGGTCTATATATTGTAGTATGCGCGTGCACTCATAGGTAATTAGTGTGTACCGATAATACTCAAACGTTGGCGAAAGCTTGCACACATATACTATAGAGTATAGACGATTAGGAGAAATAGTGGGGCGCATCTTCGTAGATTGCACGGAATAATTTTGGATTTTAAATCAATAAATATTGTGATGCCTGTTTGCATATTATAAGGCGAGCAATACTTGAAATGGGAGTAACAAGTAAATTATTTTTCAGAGCGTTGCGTCTTTTTCATCTCGATACAAAACTTTTCTTTAGCGAGGTCATAGTACTTGACGCGTTAGGCTGCGTATCGTTGGGCCTGCGTTGCGAGGTGTATGTTTTTAAAGGGGGTGACAGACGTGCGAGTAAGTACGCGGACTTATGGCTCGACGATCTTAGTCGCCTGTGTGTCAACAAGGAGCCGCGAGCCGCGAGCCGCGAGCCTGGAGGCGTGGTAATCCAGTGTGAGCGATTCTCGCGTGTCACCGACGCGAGCCGAGTAAGTTCGCGAACTTAAAACCTGCGTACTTTAAGTTCGTACGTCTATCAGGCCTTTGAAATCCGCTAGAATCGCTGTGCCGAGCGAGGTCAGGCAAATAAAGCGATTCTATTGGTTGTAAAAAACACAGGGGCGTCCGTGGCCGTGGTGGTTTGGTCCGCACTCGTAAAAATATGTGCAGGTTTGGTCCCGGGTGGAGGCACGAACCAATGATACATTTTCTGATCTCGAGTACATAATACAGACGCTCGTACGGTGAAGGAATACATGAAGAAATCCGCACATAATTGGTCCCAGAATTGACCAGCTCATTTCTCTGGAATAGGCTGACTACGTTGTGACAATGCCGAATGTTCTTGGGCAACCATACAAACATTTAAATTTATGTCCCATGCTCTAAGTCTACGGTATTTGATGAGTGGTCACTTCGCTAAGAAGAGACTGTATAAATCATCCACAACGGATGCATAAGGCCTAGTAAAATACACATTCGTCGCACACATCTGCGGTGGTAACGCAACTTAAATGTGCCGTTTGGCAGGGGGCGACATGAAGCAAACGCAGACGATGCATCGCAACGACACTACCGGTTTCTATGTATTTCTGTGAAATACCCTCCGCAGCTAGCGACACGAAGCTAGCGACACTGATTCATAGAAATACATACAAACCAGTAGTGTCGTTGCGACACATCGTCTGCGGTTGCTTCACGTCGCCCGCTGCCAACCGGCACCTTTATACTCGCATTTCCTGGTCAAAGCAGATAATGTTAAACGTAGGTGCGAGCAATCAACCGTCATTACGCTCACCACCGCATTTCGCAGCTTATAATATTAATTTTCCGTTTGATTTGATCACGGGCAAGTGAATCGTAATTGATCCAGTCGGATTGTGGATGAAATGTTAATAACGAAATCGTTTTCAAATAGCCGAGGGAAATGTTAGCAGCTAAATAACGTTTGGTTCATTAGCTCCTGCTGTAAGTAGCTTAATAGCTAACATATTTGAGCGCTGGAATTCATTTATCGTTATCACTTAATATAACATCAATCAGCTCTTGAGGACTTTTGGTTAATCCTTTCGCATTAGCCTGTCCATTTTCAAATTTTACCCTTTTCAGTTAAATTACATTTTTACTTTTTTGTACATGATTTTTAATTTCGTGCTAAATTATGGGATTTATTCATCGTTAACGCACATCATCTATTTGAATTTTCTATCACGTCTTTTGTTTAAGTAACATTAATATTATTTTACTTATAATTTATTTAGACTTTAACTAGGCGAGTTGCCCTTTTTCGACTGTCACCACATTTAACTTAAGATGGCATTACCTTAAGTCCCTGTTTGAGTTTTCTACTACTCCCGAAGACGGATACTACCATTATTATCTAACACCAAGTAATGAGAAGCGTCAAGCGTACCACGTAACGCGCTATACCGCCCAGTATAAGCGCGACCCTCGTAGCATACTAAAAGTATGCTACGAGAGTCTTGTTTAAAGTGGTCAGTCTATAGTTTTAGAGTTCAGATTAAGTAATTACGTTGTACATTCTATTGTATGTCAATGCAATTAAGTCGTGATAATATTCTGTCGACTGGATACCTATGAATAATCTTCTCTGATAGTATATTTTAGGAAAATTCTTTAAAAAAAATCTTATGCCGGTCTTTTTTGTCGGGCTCTTATAATAAAATTTGATTGATTTTGAAAAAAAAAAATACATTTTAAATATCAAAATTATTCGGGAAAATTTCAAAACCATTTTTTTTCACCAGTAACAATAAAATATAATATTTGTTATAGTTACGACACCAGGGTGTCCGGGCCGGCGGGACACTGGGCAGACGAGGCTTTCGAGGAGCGCGCCATGTGGAACACCCAGCCAAGCGTACTGAAGCTACGCGACGTGCAGCCGCGAGATAGAGCGACTTACAGATGTCGCGTCGACTTCCAAGTGTCGCCGACCAGAAACTACAGAGTCGCGCTCGACGTTATCGGTGAGTTTAAATTAAAATGGGATTTGGACTGTGGCGGTACCCACAAATAGCGCCACATTCCTGCCTCGCGCTATCGAAGTTTTCTAAGTCCGTCTGTTAAAATTGCATTTGGACATCGGGGAAAACGTTTGTTTGGTCGCGCAAATCTCAGGAGCTACTACTGCCTACTGGTCCGATTTGAAAAATTCTTTCAGTTTTAGATAGCTCATTTATTGAAGAAGGCTATAGGCTATATTTTATCACGTTGAGACTAATAGGACCGAAGAAACAGAGGAAAATGTGAAAAAAACAGAAAAAATTATCTAAAAGTGCTCAACTCAGCAGCTACTGACTAATTTTTATGTTTTTTGGCACAAATATAGTGTGAACTACGTATACTATTTTTTATCGAAAAATGTACTGTTTCCGTAAAATTCCTCTGTTTACGTGGGCGTAGCCGCGCGTTACGCACTAGTGTGATTTTCTAAGACGCGCGAACTTAGAGTATAGGAAAGAACTGAAAAAATATCTAGTACTTGAAATATCCGTATCAAATTATTAAAATATATCTTTCCGTCCGTCACATTTTCGCATGCATACCGTTTCACCGATTTTGAAAAAATCCATACTTCCATACCTACGAAAGTGTGTCTGTCTGTCTGTCTGTCTGTTATCTTTTCACCTTGAACCGGATTTTGTTAAAATTTAGTATGGAGAGTCCCGGGAAAGGACATAGCCATACTCTTTATCCCGGAAAAACGTACGGTTCCCGTGCGACAAACGAATTTTGGCACAACGGAGTTGCGGGCGTTATTGAGTTTAGTATAAAGATACTTTGTGCCACTTGGAAAATGCGTTAAGCAGCGGCGAAATCATTAATTACGTCAAACGGCTGCATTGTGTTGAGTTTTTTAGTTTGATAAAGCTAATTTAACAATACGACCTTTATTTTTGTTCTTCAGAATCGCACCTCAAAAGAAAAAAGTTTTAGCGTCTCAGCTTTCTTATGCTGATTTTACTAAAATTTACTCTGTGACCTTTTGAACAGAAATGTTATATCTCATTTACCCTTAAAGAAAATGTGAAATATAATACACGTAATTTTCACGACATTCATCATAAGCGAATGCTGTAAAAAAACTTTATTGCTCAAAAAGTATCACAATTATTCACTTACTTTATAACTTTATACATACTATACAACAAATATATTGTATACAGATTGTAACAATACAAAATGACAACACTTTAGAGTGTGTAGTGTGTACGAGTCTCCTGTATAGAGAGATTTCAATAGAGAGAGTTTAAAAGTTACGTTATAGTACCACGCATGGAATAGGTTATTATAGTAAGCTAAAAATTCATAATGTGACTTGACCCCTGATATGAAAATATTTCGCGAAACCCCTTGCTTCTTAATATGTACCTATGCATTTTTTATGAGTAGGTATACCCTTTTGTTCTACTTAAATTAACAATCTTTATTATTTTTTTACAAAAATAGTTCTCTCGACCTCTTCGTATAGGTTGAAAAACACTGATCTATATCATCTTATAAACTGTAATCAGACAATATGATCCTCACACTTTACTTTTGTTTTAATATACTATTCCTCGTGTTTAAAAACATTAAATCAAAGTAATTCTAATTATTGAAGTCGAAATGAATTCGATCGTATTTTTACATTTTACAAAACTATCAGTGATTTGGCAAAGTTCAAACCCGCATTGCGACCGCGTCCATTAAACGTATCTGTCGGTATTATGCATAAAACGATAATCATCAGCCTGTCATCCACTACAAAACCTAGGCCATCCAAAGAGTGCCAAACATCCCGATCGTGAGGAGCGCTCATACATGCCCGCCATCTTGAAATCGTCGTCCATTAGCTTTGTCCACACTGTGCCTTTTATTGTTCAGTCAACAGCGAACACTAGGCATGCCCACGACGCATGCCCTCTGATCGTCCAAAACTTTCGTTTTATTTTTTTTTTATTATTAAATAAGGGGGCAAACGAGCAAACGGGTCACCTGATGGTATGCAACTACCATCGCTGCATGGACACTCGCAACATCAGAAGAGCTGCAGGTGCGTTGCCGGCCTTTTAAGAGGGAATACGCTCTTTTCTTGAAGATTTGCAGGTCGTATAGGTCCGGAAATACTGCTGGTGACAGTTCGTTCCAGTTTTACAGTGCGCGGCAGAAAGTTACGCGAAAAACGCACTGTGGAAGACTGCCACTCATCAAGGTGATGAGGATGGTATGTTTTTCGAGAATTTTTAACAACACGTTTCGTGTTATTAAAAATGACAGACAGACAAACAGACAGACAGACAGACAGACAGACAGACAGACAGACAGACAGACAGACAGACAGACAGACAGACAGACAGACAGACAGACAGACGGAGGAACGTTTGAAGTGCGTTGCCAAAACGTTTGAAGTGCGTTGTCTTGCGCGGTCGGCTAGTTATGATTAGTTGACCAACAAATCTTGGTAATAAGTGACATTAACTGAAATATTACGTGTACTGTGATTGGTTGAATACTTACTACATACAAACTCTTTCATAAGGATGTGACTACACACATAGAAACAGTAATTTGGAGGGGCGCGCCATGTTATCGTAGTTTATCTCTACGTAGTACTACTAATATATTATTTTTGGCACGATTTCCTTCACCGAATATTCAGTTTATTTTGCGATACACGCGAGTATATCAGAGTAGAACCTCGTTCACCCTATGTTTGATATAACAGCACAAAATATTTTCATATTTCGAGTATCAAAATTTCACAGCAATAAATCAGACTAAAATGCTCTAAAGATACAAAGTCGTGCATCACTTTTTTGACACAGTTCCCGCCGTTGCCAAGACTTCCGATATCGAAGGAAGGAGGTCAAATGTTTGTAACTATGCCAAATTCAAGAACGTCTACTTTAAAAGCTGAATGCGAAATAATGAAATTGTTGGCAAATATTAGTTCGGGTTTCGAGTTGATGGGCGACTTTTATCGTAATATACCTCCGGAGATATCTTTTGGAGTGCTTTTGGATATTTCATCTCATCGTCCCTGGGCCCTTAGCCTAGATGCTTCTGTTACTTACGTAGTAGTTGCAAATTATTTTTTTTAAATAGGACAGCATCGCAAACGTAGAAATTGTTGACGAAGGCACATTGACCTTTGACGATCTCTGTGGCTCACTTGGTTGAGTGTGTGGAACAAAAAGTCCTCAATATTCGCGGGTCTGGATGTGTATTAAATATGTGTATGATATAATAAAAATCTTAAATATTATATGGTAATTATGTACAGTATAAAAGTATTAAATTATATATTTCCGTTGTCTGGTACCCGTAAGTCGTAACACAAGTCCTTCAGGTACTTAGCACGGGGCCAGACTGACGTGGTGTTAAGCGTCCATAGATATTATATTATTGATAAGCCGAGATGCTTTCGTTAGTAATAATAATATTTGAGCTTGGCCTGACATGCTACCGCGTGTCTAGAATATTAGTTATTTATTTTTACTTTCTTCCATGTTTTTACTTCAAATTTCTTACACAACAAGTAGGACAATACTGTCATGCTTACGCTTAACTGAGTTGGTGAAATTTGGTATGAAGATTGAAGAAACTTTGCGTTCCATGAAAGGTTGAGGAAGGTCGTAGTGTATTGGTTTTTTCACTCAAAGAGACAAACAATGATAGTACGACCTTTATTTTTATTCTTAACCCGGCGTGAATAAGGTAAAAATTTCCAGAAGCAACCGTTTAGCTGGTGGAAGGGGGGCACTGGACTCTAACGATTTTTTCCACTTTCAAACTTCATATTTCACAAACGGATCCCTAAAACGGAAAATGATCTGTGAATACTCATAATATTTAAAAAAAAACCTATTCAACGACACCCCACACGATGGGGTGGACACGAAGACAAAATTTCATCCCCGCTTGATGTGTGGGGAAGGTACCATTAATTTTTTTTTTTTAAGATTTCATGTACCATTTTGTCGGCATCATTAATATGTGCATTCATGCCAAATTACAGCTTTGTACATCTGTGTGTGATTTGTAGGTCTATAGTCTCAGAGCAAAACCGCGGATAGACAGACGGACGGAGAGACGGACAGACGGACAGACGGACAGACAGACAGACGGACAGACGGACAGACGGACAGACGGACCGACGGGCAGACAGACGGTCGGATAGACCTAAGCCATAAGGGTTCCTTGTTGACTATGGAGCCCGATAAAAGGGAATACCGGTCCCTACTGTCATTTATGGTATTACACATAATATTCTTTTATCCTATATCCATCCCGGTATGCATTCCCAGCATGATCCGCAGACCGAACAAATCGAAGATAATCAGTTTTCACCCATGAATAACCGTTATAAATTCAGTAAGGCCAACGTTAAATAGAGTAAATTGCAATTGTAATTTATAACGGATATAAATTTCGCGGAATATCAATTCGAATGTAATGACAAATGCAGCAATTATAATATTAATGAAGCATCGGCCACCGTCCACACTAATTATCCGTTTCGCAAACTAGAAAATCAATTCGCTATCGAGCAGTCTAATTACATTTTATCGGTGCTTGATAATTCAATTTATTTTAATGTTGGCTGTAATTCTCATTTAATATAATATGTAGTACATTGTCAAAAATATTATACAAGTCAAACACTTTCAAATTATTTATTATACTCGTACAATAATACACAATAGCACAAAAATATACAGTATTCATCACGTCCTCTAATCCCATCCTAAGTTAAAATCTTGTTGTAGCAGACAGACAACGTATGCACACCGAACATTCTTATCCTACATAATGTTGACTATCTTCTTACTCAATAACATGATGCACATTAGCATGATCACTGATTACAGATAATTCATTAGATCATTACTTTAAAAAGTTCTTCGTTCCACATGTTTACATTTTTATTTTGAGCGGCAGAGCTGCAAAGATATCCTTAAGGATAATAAGTAATTTATGCTGCTGTGTAATATAATATTTGTATTGTATATGTAGTCAACTACGGACAAGCTAAACTAATTATTTTAACGTTTCAAACCACGCCTAATTTTATAAGACGTGACGAATTATTCGCTGACAGTAACAAAATTACTTAAGTACATAATTATTATTGTTTTACAATTATTTACTCTTCTCTCATCGATTATTGTTACAAAGATTTTCTGACATTGAAATTGGATAAAGCACTCAAAAATAACTTCTTTTTAAAGATTCATATCAAGCTTATTAGCTCCAGCAAACATTTCAAAACGCAGGATAGCGTACGACGGAAGAAAAAGTTTATTTTTATGCTATAAATAACAATTAAAACTAAGGAAGTCTGAGTCAAAATAATGGTTCCAAGACACGCACACCTAGCTACGTGCTACGACAGGAGCTGCCTACACTTTGGTGGTCAAACGTATAGGAGGTTATATTTCTATACTGTATATAGTACAGTATAGAAATATAACCAACCAACACGCAATATATTGCGATGTAACCAAATCTAATCTCAACTGTCAGAATAGCCTTAAATATATTATTCAGAGTCCTGGTTTTTCGATTTTCTTTGAACTTTGGTTTTTAATTTTCCAACCTATTTATAGAAGTTCGCAACACGTCAGTTGCACGTGCCGCTGGGCCCGCCGCCTCACGCTCCGAGTGGGTCAATACAAATATTTGATTTGTTCCTTTCATGTTTCATGCTGATGTACCGGAAATCGTTTTTGTCTGTATCGTACTTGTGTGTACTAACGACAAAATGTGTTACGATATAATATCATCATCATGTCAACAGAGTCATTGCTAGTAAAAAAAATATATAAATATAGTATTTTAGGCCGGCAACGCACCTGCAACTCTTCGGATGTTGCGAATTTCGCCGGTAGTAACTTTTCATCAGGTGACCCGTTTGCTCGTCTACCCCCTAATTTAATAAAAAATTTGGAGTCATATTTTACCCATTTTGTGTGTATATTGAAAAACCGGCCAAGTGCGTATCGTGCCACGCACAATTTAGGGTTCCGTAGTACCACAAGTTTTTTTTTAACTTTTGTATGGTCAGCAAAATATGCACATTTATAACGTGTTTTACACTACTCATAACATCATTCGTTCAAAGGAATTTGAACGAAAAGTTCCTTTGTACTTCTACGAATACATTTTTTTAGTTGATCAACTATTCTCAATAACTTATGAAATATTCTAAGCTGTGATAATTTTCCTATTAAATTCAGCATATTTACTACTCCCGTGAATTTTTTCACATTTCTAGAAGCAACCGTTTAGCTGGTAGAAGGGGGGGACACTGGACTCTAACGATTTTTTCCACTATAAAACTTCATATTACACAAATAGATCCCTAAATCGGTAAATGATCATTGAATACTCATAATTTTTTTAAAAAAACCTATCCAACGACACTGCACATGGTGGGGGTGGATGCGAAAAAAAAAATCACCCCCGCATTGATGTGTGGGGAAGCTAGTATCGTAAAAATATATTTTTTAAATATTTTATAATTATATCATTTTGTCGGCGTCATTAAATGTGCATTTATGCCGAATTACAGCTTTGTACGCCGTACGCGGTTATGGGTACGCGGTTTTGCTCAGAGACTATAGTCTCTGAGCAAAACCGCGGACGGACAGACAGACAGACGGACGGACAGACCGAAACTATAAGGGTTCCTTGTTGACTACGGAACCCTAAAAAGAATAGTGTTATAAATTTGACTTGTTGATCTATCTGTCTGTCCATTTTTGTGTGTGTATCCGTGACGTCGTAGCATCTAAACTTTATCAACGTCTGTTAGATACATTTTTCAAATGTTTTTTTTTTCATACATTTTCCAAGCATGTCATTAACTCGTATGCCAAATACTCGTATAATTTAAAAATAATAATAAGAAGTCTCAATTTACAAAGCTAATACTTTACTTTTTAACCGACTTCAAAAAAAGGAGGCTATCAATTCGACGCGTATAAATTTTTAATGTTGTATTTCCAGAACTGCCCAGTTTTTGTATAAGTTAATCTATGACAGCTTCTGAACAAATGTGCCAAATTTAACGTATGTATGTTTGTATGTATGTATGTATGTATGTATGTATGTTTTTATGTTTTTATGTTTGTGCACGCATATCTCCGGAACCACAAGTCCGATTTTAGTGATTCTTTTTTTATTATACTAGGTATTGTTCAACTTAGATAATACTGCAAGTTTTATCAAAATCGCTTCAGTAGTTTTTGAGATAGGGATTTTTAATTCTTATTTACGTACAAAAATTTTAAGTCGGTTTTATCAAGTTTTAAAATACTTTTAGGGTAAGTATTTAAAAACATACTATGGAGATCTAATAAAATAAAAGGCAGTATACTTCTTGTATCTTAGTTTTTTAACGTAGCAAAAGTAAAGTATTATTATTCGGCACAAAAAGAAATATATTTTTTTCTTTTTGTGCAGAATAATATCAACACAAAACAAATATAGTAGAAAAAAACTAACAACATTTTAAAAATTATGTAGCTACTATCAATTCAAATTTCATTTCTTCGCACTTAATTTAATGCGGGGTTGTTACAATAACATTATTATGTTTTAATCACGACTTCTCAGAACTTCGGTTTTGCTACCTTTGTTATAAAATAATAAAAGACTATGAAGCCACACAGCGCCCGCCTGTTGAAATCCGTTCTGGGTGAAATTATTATTATTTCTTACAAAGGGAAAATCAATAGCGTCCTACTACCGAATGAATATTTCGCCCGAGTCTTCATAATCTCGAGTCTAATATTGTTACAATAGAAACCAATTACAGGCATAAAAATATATTACCTTACGTTGTCGGAAAAAAGAATCTTTATTACTGCATCACTGAGAAAATCTTATTATTGTGTTTCTATGAGCGAAATATTTTGTTCGCTTGTACAGTCACTCCATTATTATACCTCAAGGCATTCCTGAGATTGATTTTGTGTTCCGATGTTTTGTAGTAAAACATAACAGAGCTCGTACAACAAAGGATATTAAAACTGGAAGATAAAATTTTATTATAAACGAGCGTTTGCCCGCGGCTTCGCTCGCGTTAAGAAGTATTATTATAATAAACAAATTTTCATCCCCTATTTTAACCCCTTGCGGTTGGAATTGATCAAAATCCTTTCTTAGCGGATGCCTACGTCATAACATCTACCTGCAGGCCAAAGGAGAACACCAAACTCCATAGAAAATTACCCAAGGCCCGGCGCAGAAGAGATGTATCTCAGTCATTTTTGTATTTTAAGTGTAACATTTTAACCGACTTCCAAAAAACGAGGAGGTTATATGTTCGGCTGTGGATATTTTTTTATTTTTTTTATTTTTGTATGTTCAACGATTACTCCGCCGTTTGTGAACCGATTTTCGAAATTTTTATTTTGTTGTATTAGGTTTCACTCCAATTTGGTACCATGTTTACAAAAGTGGTGACTTGATGATGGGATCCATGAGTAATCGAGGGAACTCTACGAAATTTATATGGAAACATATGGTGATTTTGGTTTTATGAGAAGCATCCTAAGCATATGCTACCAAAACGCAAGATTTTGCACCAAGATATACTATGGTTCCGAAGATACTAAGAGAACTCCGGATTCCTTATAGATACAAGTTTGGGGGTTTAGGCGTTGTTTTAAGAACTGAAAGCATATGCCACTATAAAAATTACATTCATCGTCATCATCATCATTACCACGTCAGGGTCACCAATGTCACCAAAATTGAACGTCACAAAATATCGTACCTTATCTCCAGAGCGTAAGGCACACATTTGACATTATTTCTGAGAAGTGAGTTGCTTCGATAATACAAGTAACACGCTAGTGCACTGTCATACTTACCAATCGCGGCCACGGGCGGCCGTAGACTTCTCAAGCGATATTATGTATTACAATAATAAAGATAAAGTTTAAAATCATATGACACTGAAAGCCTCGCCGCTGCTAAAATTCCGGTTTGGCACGGCCCTAGCACGACGTGTCTACTTCGATTTTTTTTAAATGTCGTGTTTAAAATTATCTGCAGTTGATATTATATTTTGTAAGTGTGACTGTTAACAAATTGTAATAAGATATGTAGAATAATATACAGGTGTATTAGGGCCGATTCACACCAGAATGGCGGAGGCGAGGCGAGCAGTTTCAGTGTCATATTATTTTAAACTTTATCTTCATTGTTGTTAATAATACATAGTATCGCTTGAGAAACCTACGGCCGCCCGTGGATGCTCGTGGTGGCCCATTCGTGCCAAAGCATGGCTCTCCTACGATTACTTGTGTTTTATTATTATATTATTTTATTATATTATTAAACCGATATTTTTTATACATACCTACCTATTACCTATACGTAGGGAAAATAAACAAAATGACAAGATTTTGTGAAAATAAGCATATAAAAGTGTGTTTCGTAACTTTTTGTTTAGACGCACATGATTAAAAAATAAAACTATTAATATTTTACCATTAATAATTTTATTTGGTTACAACTCAATATCTATCAATACTTGGTACTACTAATTATTATTAGTATATATTATATTATTTATTTATTTATTTAAAACACTTTATGCAAATATTTACATAGGCGGGCTTAATGCCTTGTGGCATTCTCTACCAGCCAACGTTAGGGTGATGATGAAAGTATAAAATAGGCGCATTCTAAAACATAATTGGTGATATGAAATAAATAGTTATATTAATATTAATATTTGATACACTATTATTTTTATGCATATTATATCTTAATAGACCTACATTCTCTTAATAGACCTATTATATATATTCTGTGTCAATACTTCGTCTAAATAGGCTGCAGGATGCTCTATTTCATTGTTATGACGGACGGGCCCAACGAAAATAATATAGAACGCTTATTACAGTTCATAAAAGTAATTAAAACTAAAATTGTTAGGTACGCCTGAAAATAATAAAATAGCGTTTTTTTTACTTATGCCACTTTTTGCGGCAATGACACATATAAATTTCTTTTACTAATAAAATATGCAAAAAACTGAGATACCTTACTTTTGCGCCGGAGCTTGGGCTTTTTTGGGCGTTCGTCTTTTAGCCCGATCCGTGCAGTGGTTTGGGCTGTGCGTTGATAGATCACCATGTCAGTCAGTCACCTTTGAGTTTTATATATAACTAGACTAGATGACGCCCGCAACTCCGTTGCGCCAAAATTTGTTTATCGCGGCAGAACCGTACATTTTTACGGGATAAAAACCATCATATGTCCTTTCCCGGGACTCAATGTATCTCCATGCCAAATTTCAGCAAAATCGGTTCAGCGGTTTAAGCGTGAAGAGGTAACAGACAGACAGACATACAGACACACTTTCGCATTAAAAATATTAAGTATGGAAGTATGGATAATATATATATATATATATATATATATATATAGAGAGAGAGAGAGAGAGATCTAATTTAATATCGTGCTTGTTAGTACAACAGATTATACAATATATTTGTTTACATTACATAGCTTTTACCGCGGGCTTTATAGCGGCGACTGAATCAAGAAATTCTGTAACGAAAATAACCTAACCTATTTTGATATTGATGATATTTGTGATTGTTTTTTTTTTAATATTATTTGGTTCGATTTCTTGTTTTTTATATCTGAAATTAGTATAAATACAAACTGTTCATAAACCAAACCAAATATATATAAATACAAAATGTTCATAAACGTAGACTTTTTAAATAACCAAATAAGCTAAAGCAATTATGAGAATTGACCAAATCTACTAATTATAATTTGCCAAAAATCAAAGGCTTGTGAGAAACATTTCAAGAAATAATGATTTTAGAATAATATCGTTATTATCTCATAGCTGGATAGTTACTAAAGTCCTGAACGTTCCATAAAAGCTTTCCGAAGTGGATCAAAGTGCATAAGACTTTCCGTTTGCAGAAACGACGAGAGCTTTTGACCTGTCGTCTTGTTCATTCTAACGTAAATCGACAAAATGAATGCACACTCACCAATTGGATTACACAAATCATTTTTAACTGATGATGTTTTAAAATTTTTATTTAAAGGAAGGTTTTGGTAAAAACATTTAAATATTTATGTAAATGAAATAGGAAAACAATACTCTCGAATTTTCGTTTTTTTAGCTCCGCTGGGATGCGAGCTACTCAATCGATTTTCTCTCCAGAAATTTCTGCGTACTGAATTTTGTAGAAACTTGAAGTGGTTTTCGAGATTCTTATAGAGTGTACACTATTACAAGAATCTCGGAAACTATGTCTAATATCTATTTCATACAAGGTGAGATGTGCGAGGCTTGGGAGTCCAATTACAAGTGTGTTGTCCGTGCGAATACCATTTGTTGAATGCAATCAATAATTATACTTACTACTTACTATTGCTATTACAAAATTTGAATTACACACAAATGAGGGATTTAAAACATACAGTAGTATAAAGGAGCTTACACACTACAAAGGATTAATAAAAAAATCTTTTAATAAAATAATTGGAACGTTACACAAAAATGCTAACACATGATAATAAAATCGCTTATAGAAGCCAACAAAATTTTAATTCGATTAGCTCTTTATAGCTTATAGATCAAATTTAAATCGCCAGATGGCGTTTTGGTCCACGTTTTCATTTCCTCGGTATAAGGTCGGGCGGGTTTACGGTCGTTTTATCGTTATCACCAAATGGCTTGTGTTTTCAAGTTATATTTTTTTATGAGAGCAAATGCAGAGCTTTCCTTGAAACATAATGTTTTTGTATCTACTTTTTATCTATAGAAAATGAAAGTGTTTTTGCTGCGCTATTTTCAGCGGCGAAACTTTACTCTGTTTTTATTGCGTCTCTGTTATCAAATCAGGGATCGGTATTGGTGAATTGTGTTTCATTGTGGTGGTATTTTAGTTATGGTATAAATGATACAATGCCTTCAACTCGCAGTTTATTGCTTTCAAGTATGTAGTTTTCGAATTTCGATTAAATTCCCTCAATATCAAATTTTAGTTTGACATTGAAGATGTTCCGTGGGTCCGAATCGTGGATGCTAGCTTTAGTTAAAATGATGATTATTACTTCTTCCGTTTGCTTCCATTTGTTTGACGTGTAGAAACATTCTGAAAGAGTAAATTTCTAAGTCGTCTGTTACACGGTCAAATTTTCATCAATCTGATCCATCAATCCGGTACGGATTGACATAAATTTGATCGTGTACGCCGCGGATTTATGGATTGATCGTAGTTTTAATATGAACTTTTTATAACCATCAATATTCCGTCAATCGGATTGATGGATCAGATTGATAAAAATTTGACCATGTAACCTGTGACTAAGCAATTTGTGAATAATATTAAAAACATCTTATTTTCTTATGTTTGATGAACTTATAATAATATTATGATTCGATTACACACTTTTCGCGTATCTGAATTTTCAATCAACCGAGGATAGTAAATTAAGACTGAAACAATATCTTATCGCCGAACATCGCAAAGCCTTAACTGAAATACGTAATGCAAATATACGTCCCAACCCATTCTTGAATCTCATTTGAATAGAAATGAAACTGTGAATTATGTGAACCAACTGTAATTGCCTCCGCTGATATAATTATAAACGTAAATCTATAGAAATCGTGGTAATTTTCGATTAATGCCTCGAATATTTACTGATTTTGAGCCATAGATTAACATATAAAATATAATTTTGACATACAAATTATGATTTGATGACATTATACCCAATACTACACTCTTGCATTTCTACATTCGTTGGGTTAAATTGGGCGACCAAGAAAAAAATTCACAAAATAGTTATTGAAAAAAAAAAATTGTATGTAGAAAAATAAAACATACTACTTGCAACTTTGATAATATATTAGTGTGAAAGTATTATGTC
This sequence comes from Lysandra bellargus, assembly GCA_905333045.1. NCBI lineage: Eukaryota > Metazoa > Arthropoda > Insecta > Lepidoptera > Lycaenidae > Lysandra > Lysandra bellargus. Next base: position 1,084,729 of record HG995332.1, on the reverse strand, counting down.
TTGTAGTATTTACAATTAACATATAGATATGGTAGGTATTATGCCTTAAATAAGTAAGAGATTAAGGTGGAATTACATTGTATTCTATTTTAGCACAGCTGAAACCTGAACTCTATTCTAAATAAATAAAGGTAAAAATTAAATACACGATAGCTCTAAAAATATGCGCCTGTGACGAGATACACGGAAAAATATTTGTAAGCTAATGGTTTTCACGATAAGCGAGGACTATGCTATAATATCAGAAATAACAGAAACGACACGAAAGTTAAAAATAAACTAGTAGGGTCCTCTATCCATGAGCAAAAATTCAGAAACTAGAATTTTTAAAACTTAGACTAGCTAGCTAAGTAACGTGCACAATCCATAGTAATATTTTAAATGCAAAAGTCTCTCTCTCTCTGTCTGTATGTCTGTCTTACCTCTGAAACTGGCCAGCGTCACAGAAACCGGCTTAGAGACATTTCATTTGTTTAATATACATTAACTTTCATGCCAAAACTAAGCAACGGCTCTTCATAAAAGAATAGAGATGAATTTAAAACGAAACCACATTTACAATTTACATGAAAGAACGGTGAAATCTGTTCGGAAACTCGCGGAACGTATGAACAATGAACAGCTGTTCGTCTCTAAAGTGATATGCACGTAGAGGAAGCGGCTGTAAAAGCTCTGTTACTCACATCGCCATCGATGGTAAAGAAATGTTATCTCTAGACACACTTTACACAATTCTTTGAGTTTCTAAACATGGAATATCATTGTGTTTTTGAAAATTCCTGACAGATTTTTTAGTTATTTCATAGAGCCGGTAATATCCCTAGACAATGTTGATGTGTATCTTTATGTTTTCTTGTAGTCACGTAGAATAATATTACCTAATACAATTGAAAATCTAGAGAATGATCCTCTAGGCTCTAGAGTCCAATTTATTAAGTTGAAAAGGATCAAGATAGGTCTTGATCCTGTGACTTAAATTGGTCTTGAGAGTCTATTCTCTAGATTTTCAATTAATTAGCTCATACATAAAGGAAAGCTTTAGACATGAGTATTGCAATAATAATTCATATCCATTCATACTAATACTAATTACTAATATACCAATAATACTTATAATAAATGTAAAAGTGTGTCTGTATGTCCGTCTATTTGTCTGTCTGTCTGTCTATCTGTTACCTCTTCACGCCCAAACCGATGAACAGATTTTGTTGATTTGGTACGGAGATACTTTGAGTCCCGGGAAAGGACATAGGATACTTTTTATCCCAGAAAACGGTTCTTGGGCGATAAACGAATTTTGGCACAACGGAGTAGCGGCCATCATGTAGTAAAACATATATGTGATAGATATGTCGCAGTCATCTGGTTTAATCTGCGATTCGATTGAATGACTAGCGCTTTCATTGAATGACACCATTCAATTGAATGACTAATGGACAACTCGTCAAGACGTTGACTGTAACGTTTAACGTCTTGAATAAAAGTCATATAGCGAAGTCGTTAAACGGGATGCCATATTTTTTTTCAAGTAGCCGTTGACGAAGTAGTTATAGGTTAATCCACGCTTTCATATTATTTTATTAGTTATTACAAATAAAGCACTTTAATGTAAATGTAATCGATAAAATATATCAACACAGTGCTATCAGCTGTGCGAGCTGTTTGACGCCATATTTGTTTTAGTGACTAGTAGCGCCGCAGTAGGAAGAAAATGAAATACGTTCAATTACCTGACTGATTTCATGTCCGCTATCTTCAAAACGCTATGCTACAAATCGCTAACCAGTTGAACGTTGAGGGATGATCGTTCAATCGATGTTCGGCCGAGTCATTCAACTGAATGGTGTCATTCATTGAATACGCTAGTCATTCAATCGAATCGCAGATTGAACCAGATGACTGCGACAGATATATTGATGTGTAATAACGTAATCTCTTAAAAACGGACCTCGGATATAGGGCATAATATTAAAACCATATCTTTTGCTAAAACAAAAACTGATGCATAAATGCCATATTCAAAATGGAAAAAGGCTGTCTTGACAGATTGACAGACTTGTCACCACGGGTGGCAAGTCTGTCAATTTAATGTGTTAAGGTGCTCCCAGACAGAAGTTATATAACGTTATGAAACATTGTTCGACGACCTCTGTGGCTCAGTGGTGAGCGCGTTGGTAGCTCAAGCCGTGGGTCGCGGGTTCGAATCCCGCCGACGGAACAAAAAGTTTTCAATGTTACCAGGTCTGGATGTGTATTAAATATGTGTATGATATAATAAAAATCTTAAATATATGTATAGTATAAAAATATTAAATTTATTTCCGTTGTCTGGTACCTGTAACACAAGTCCTTTAGGTACTTAGTACGGGATTAGACTGACGTGGTGTGAAGCGTCCATAGATATTATTATTATTATTATTATTGTGTAACACGATAACATTTTATAATATCGTGTAACATAAGCGCTACAACATGTCAAAAAATAAACGTGACTTTTGTTATAATTTGTTAAAAAATGATATACAAAAATGTTATATAACGTTATATAACTTCTGTCTGGGAGCACCTTAAGGCTGGAATTATATTCGTACGTTTTGGCCGCTACACCGCAAGATCACAAGCATTAGTTTGTAATGACTTATTTAAATAGCGGCGCGCCGCACTGTTATTAAATTATTATATACCTTGCTTGTCATCTCACGGTGTAACCGCTAAACCGCACGTTTGGGCGGACGCATATAAATCTAGTCTATCTTCTGAGCAATTTATATAACGTTCAGTTGGCAAAAGCATAATGTCCACGAGCTACTTTTTTATATTTCCTCCTAACATCATCGGAGCTCGTTATTTCACGTTTGTATTTCTCTTTCCATATCTATCTAATATATTTTTATCTAATTTATATATTATACATTTTCTGTTTATATAATATTACATACCTAATATAAATAAGTCAATTAAAATACAATTAAAATAGCCAATACGATTTAATAACGTCAAAATAAAAAAAAAAAAATGCAAATAAAAATTTCCAAATTAAATACAATTTAGGGTCTATACAGACGGACCGTATTTCAACTGCAATCCAACCGCAAATTGCAGTTCAAGTGCAGTTTGAATGCGTTTGATAATGTTTTGCAGTTCTATTGCAGTCGTGTCAACTGCATTCAAACTGCACTTGAACTGCAATTTGCGGTTGGATTGCAGTTCGTCTGTATAGACCCTTAAATGTTAATAAAACAACGAGATGACACTAAAACTATCCTAATATGACAGTTAAAGTATCAATAGAGCCTTACCACGAGCTACGTTACAATAAACTGACCATGAAATGTATCAATGTAACGTTTAGAACTGTATTAGCTTAATCAGTTGATGAATATCCGTCAGAGCTAAGTGGAGTGTTAAACAGTAATGCGTTTAAACAGGAGGGACGATAAATTGACTTAACCACGCGCTAAATTCCAGATGAGTCCGCTATTAAGTGACCGGACCGGACTATGACAAAAACGCATTAAATCATTGGTGCTTACATGCGCTTGTGATGAAGAATATAGAAATGTTCGCACAGAAAAGGTGAAGCCTTTTCTATACGAACATTTATATAATATTATAATATATAAATTATAAACTACTGGTTCGCGTAATGTATATATTCTTTGCTGTTGTTGCTGTTGAAATTTCAATTTCTTGGAAAAAATTAAGTTTGATCGAAATAAATTATTGCTTAATTTGTTGAACTATTTAAAATTAATTGAAATTGGCCCAGGCTATTAATCTGACATGAAGTAACTATTTTATTTAAGGATGAAACTTTCAACTATCAGCATTTACGAGCTATTATTACCTTACACCATTTAACAGAACCATTTGAAAGAAATTCAGAAATATCTTTATCGAACACAATATTTATGTAAAATTGGAACGATTAACATAATTTTCATCAATATTTAAATTTAATCTACGTTTTATATATCGCATCCGGCTTTGTTCTGCGCGGGCGAACGAAAACATTTTCATTTCTCCGGTCATATTGGAGCTCCTCGGTTTGTTTATTCTCAATTTGTGAGTATTCCGTAAGCTTCCCACGTTATTGATAATATCGTTATTGTCAATGTTGCCAGAAACAAACTACCGGATTTGGCTTATCCCACTTACACTCATACGCTCGGTGTACAGTTTGAAATTCGACTTTGATGTGAGCGCAATAAAGTTAATTTTATACGATTTGTAATACTACATAATTCGAATGCGAGAGATGTAACGATTTAACTATATCGTATTATATGCTCGTCGTGGTCGTATGGAGCCCTTCTATTAAGGCGTTATATCGAAAGTAATTTTACGGCAAGGGCAATTTTATACTTAATTTGTATGACTATAAGGTCGTGAATATGCTGCGGCCAGAAGCTATCGGCTCGCTCGGAAAACATGCGAAAAAACGTAATTATAATCATTTAAAAAATAACTAGGAGAATTTAAGCAAAATGCTTCTATACGATTTTGAGTTGCAAAGGTGTCTATCAATTAGACTAATTTCCTACAATACATCTATTTTCGTTTAAAAATACTCTTCAAATTTTGTATTTTTAAGAGGTCATTTAGAAAATTAAATGTATCGAGGCTAATGTATGAATATATGATCTATGTAAGAACTAGAAACACTAATCGTGTTTCTAGTTCTTCTCAAACCTAGATAAGGCTATGAAGATATGTATATCTCATTACCAGATTTGTAACATTTCTGAGGGCCCTATAGTATTACGTCAAAAAGGACAGTATTTTTAATATAGCGCCTTAATGTCCTCGTAGTAATATCGAATGTGTGCGTGGTTGAACTCCTTTGAAACGGCTCGACCGATTTTCGTGAATCTTAGCGAGAATATTGGCTAGGGTTGAGAATCGGACAACATGTACTTTTTAAATTGATAAGTACATTTGTTGAATTATATTACAACTCGAGACTGACGGTGACCATTATTTGTGCGACGGGATAGCGATGGATGTTGCTATGGTGACATACTTATTTAGCCACTTCAATAAAATAATATGGGCGAAATACTTCATACGGTAAAACAATGTTTGCCGGAACAGCTAGTACCTTTTATAATAATAATTTTTAATTAGAACCAGACAATATTACATTACGTCAAATGTTGCTTACATGTGACGTAATGTAATGCAAAAAGCGTCAAACAGTATTTTAGCAATTCCAAGTTGTTCTTTATATTTTACTTCGATCCTGTATTTTAAGGTTTGAAATACACGTTTGATTACAATTATTCGAAATCGAGGGCGTATCACGTTGCAAAGCGCGACGCCTTTCTCACGTTACTCATGTTTAACTGTTTTTGTTTTACTTTGCTACGGAATTCAAATAAGTTGACGTCGTATTTTCGTTTAAAATATCTCATTCTTTTGCATGATTTATAAATAAAAGTTACTTGCGCTGGTCTTCTCCTCGGAATACGTTTCCAAACGGTGACCGGCCAACTACTTGAATTACTCCGATAATATTTGTTATGTTCAGTAATTAATCTACGGTTTACAATACATCGCAACTGTTTTTTTTATTTATAAAATATAGAGTAGTAAAAAATTATATGGCTACGTGCTAAGTACCTGAAGGATTTGTGCTACTGCCCCTGCTGGTACCAGGAAACGGAACTTGACCCGAATTGTGTGTGCTGTGTACCACCACAAAAACTATTCCTTTCGTTGGCGAGAACCCTCGCCCCCATTGAACATTGCGCGTTTAGCCACTGAGCCACAGAGGTCTTCTAAATTTTATGACCCCAGAATGCAATAATACGTAAAATGTAAGAAACATCTTTTAAAAAATATACGATTTGGCTTGCATTTTCAGTTATTCGCGGGCTAAGTAAGCTTTAATTACCTGCTGGCAAGCGCACAACGCTTACAAATTATTCTTCTACCTGAATTAACTTAAGTGCCTCGTGAGTCTAAAGATCCTAGTTTAGGTCGTAACGTAGTAAATAGAATAATTACGGCCGGTGAATCAGAATGGCGAAGTCTGTAGAATAGAATTTCAGTGATTTAATTTGCCTGGCTTCGTAGAGAAGATGTATATAAATAGTTGCACTGCCAAGCTGACCGTTGTACAGTTAAAGGCACTTTTCTAAAATTCTAAAATAGCACTATCATATTGTCTACTGTAATATTTTTATCTCAGTTCATATTTTTGACTAAAATAAATTGAATGTGCTTCAAAAACACAATGATATTAGTTTTGACATTTAACGTTTTGTGTATTTTTGCAAAGATCAGTATATATTTTTCAATTGTTATACAAGAATTAAATCACAAAATATGTTGGTATCGCTATTATTAAATTTTATTATGTATGTATTGGTATATGTTTGTGTGTCACTCAACTTATCACTTATTGCTTGCGGACTAGTATATTTAGATGTAGATGAAAGTAAAATATATAATTATTACGTTTTTGAAGTTGCACCCCGGCCGGGGTGGTTTCATTGAAGGAAGAGTCAAGTCAAAGGAAGTCCGGTGTTGCAAGCCTTTCTATGTTCCTAGATGACATGACCGGAAGGCGTCTTGACGTAGGTTGAATTGCTTGAGTGTTTTGCCCGTTAAAAAGGAATAACCGTGTATGGTTCTTCTAAATTGCGTAATCGCGTACAGTATATAAATATTTTTTTCTCTATTCTGACATTAAAATACACTTAGGTACATCAGAATAGGAAACGTGCGAAAAGAAAGCGGTAGACACCAGTTCAGAAAATATTTTGTAAAATATTATTCTGAATAGAAAACTTTGTGTTTGAGTTTAAAAGTGCTGCAAACTGATGTCGCTTATTTAATAGTATTATTATTATTTACTTGACATGTGCTGCCACTTACAATTCCTGCATGCTTACTATATCAAGGTTTAAAAAGTTAGTAACATGGAACTTTTTAAGCCCTCATATATTTTTTTAATTATTATAAAACCTTTCTTTCAACATAATTATTACTTACTACTAATATTAATACATTATACTTAAGGGTGTGTCCCTTATAAAGAGTTCACCGTGAAAGTAGCAGCGCTGAAAGACCAATTTTTTTGTTCTTTGTATGAGCAAGCGCTGCGTTATGAATTTATTCATACAAAAGTTTAAAATAAAGTTACTTTTTCGGCGCAGCTACATTCAAAGTGAACTTTATACAGCGAACTTATACACACCCTAAAGTATTACACTCTGTTTTGTTACATTCTGTATAGCCACTCATAATTTAATGGTAATTGTGTGCAACATATACAATATACATCCATATCCATACTAATATTATACATGCGAAAGTGTGTCTGTCTGTCTGTCTGTTACCTCTTCACGCCCAAATCGCTGAACCGATTGTGCTGAAATTTGGCATGAAGATATTTTGAGTCCCGGGAAAGGATATAGGATACTTTTTGTCCTGGAAAAATGTACGGTTCCCGTGTGATAAACGAGTTTTGGCGCAACGAAGTTGCGGGCATCATCTAGTATAGTATATAAATTATTCGTGCGGACATCCTAAAAACTCTAAAACTACACAAATCGACATAGCTAATTCAATGAAAAAATGCCCACACCCACACACTAAAAGTGGGAGCGATACATCCTGCCGTGACATATTCGACGAAACTCCGCATGGAGCGTTTTATCTTAATGACTAACATCACGAAAATGATATTTTTTTATTCGTCATACCATTCTTCGTCATTTTGACATTTGCCAGAAAGTGCGTACATTACGAATATTACTTTATTCCGCCGTCGTGTGTTTGTGTATGAAACTAGAAAATTGTCTCTTTATAATTCATACTTTCTCAATGTCGTTGAAAAAGTTTTTCTATTCAGTGACTTCTTTGGATCATGAAAATGTACAAAAATAAAAAGGATAATCACAAATATTAAGTTTCCAGCTGGTGTAATAATCTACGTAAAAAAATCGGCCAAGTACGAGTTGTACTCGCGCACGAAGGGTTCCGTACCACTACAGAGCAAAAAATAGGCTAAAAATTGTACTTTTTGTATGGGAGCCCCCCTTAATTATTTAATTTATTTAAATTTAATTAACAAAATTTTAAGAACAAATACAATTAAGTATTTTGTGAACATTTCAATTGCCTATGTGTTGCCGTTATTGATTAAGAGCAAAAAATAGCAAAAAATCACGTTTGTTGTATGGGAGCCCCCATAAACATTTAATTTATTTTGTTTTTAGTATTTGTTACAGCGGCAACAGATATACACAATCTGTAAAAATTTCAGAAGTCTAGTTATAGCGCGGTTCTTGAGTTATAGCTTGATGACAGACAGACGAACAGATGGACAGACAGACAAAAGGGTCCCGTTTTTACCCCTTGGGTACGGAACCCTAAAAATGATTTTGCTAAGGTTAAGTGCCGGTATCTCAATGCAAGCACATATTTTTAAACTAGATGACGCCCGCAACTCCGTTGCGCCAAAACTCGTTTATCGCGCGGGAACCGTACATTTTTCCGGGATAAAAAGTCTATGTCCTTTCCCGGGACTCCAAGAATCTTCATACCAAATTTCAACAAAATCGGTTCAGCGGTTTGAGCGTGAAGAGGTAACAGACGGACAGACAGACAGACAGACACACTTTCGCATTTATAATATTAGTATGGATAAGTATTTAATATTATAACAAAACACACTGATATATGGATGCTGTTAAACATTCGTGTTCCATCCCACATCGGACTAGTTTTGAGTAATCGGCGTTTTAAGTTTTTTTGGAATAATCTTTATTTTCTGCTTATTTTAAGCAAAAAAATATTATTGTGCGGTATCTTTTTTTTGTTGAAATGCGTAGATTATGATTATGAAAAAACATTTTAATTTTACATTAATTTTTAAGAGAAAACGTATAAAAATTGTTAATGCAATATTGCTATAGGGCTTATTACATAGCATTAATGTCCTTTGTGATATTTCACATAAATTCAATATTCTGATTTGTTATTTCAATCAAATTTATGTGCTTATTTTAACAAAATGATATAAAATTACCTCGTCACGCCCAAACCGCTGAACCGATTCTTCTGAAATTTGGTATGGAGATACTTTGAGTCCCGGGAAAGGACATAGGGTCCTTTTTATTCCGAAAAAATGTACGGTTCCCAAATCCCAGGCATTAAACAAAAATGATTTCTACTTATACCGCTACGTGGATTTCAATGATATTTGGTAGACAGATACGTTATGTCTCGGGAAAGGACATAGGATACTTTACATCCGGGAAAAAGGTACGGTACCAAAGTAATAAACAAAAATGATATGTGCCTAAACCACTGAACCGATTTTGATGAATATTGGTATGCACATACTTTGACTCTCGTGAAAGGACATATAAGATAATTATTATTGTCTTGAAAAATGTACGGCTACCGCGTCATAAAATTTCCTATTTTGCGCCTAAGCCGCTAAATAGATTTTGATGAAACTTGGTATGGAGATACTTTGAGTCCCGGAAAAGGCCATAGGATCCTTTTTATCTGGGAAATAAAATGATTTCCTCGAAAATAAAATGATTTCTGCATATACCGCTACAATGGATTTTAATGATATGTATTTGGTATGCAGATACGTTATGTCTCGGGAAAGGACAGAGAGTTCCCGCTTCTTCTGCCCTTCCCTCAGAGTGCTCTTGTGTATTGCGCACACACTTGGGCACTATAAAAATACTCCTTAACTGGCCTGTTTTATTGAAACCAGAGCGCTCTTGTGTATTGCACACACACTTGGGCACTATAAAATTACTCCTGCGTAACTGGTCTGTTCTCATTGTAACCAGAGTGCTCTTGTGAATTGCGCACACACTTGGGCACTACAAAATTACTCCTGCGTAACTGGCCTGTTTTCATTTAAACCAGAGTGCTCTTGTGTATTGCGCACACACTTGGGCACTATAAAATTACTCCTGCGTGACTGGCCTGGTTTTATTGAAACCGGCCACCGCCATCGGAACCGGTGTGGGAGTATTTTTATATTTTACTAGCTGTCCCGGCAAACGTTGCTTTGCCATAATATATTTGCCATATTATTTTTTTGAAGTGACTAAATAAGTATGTCGCCATGGCAACGTCGATCGCTATCCCGTCGCACAAACAATGGTCGCCGTCAGTCTCAGGTTGTTATAATTTACTATTATTTATTCAACAAATGCACTTATCAATATATAAAGTACCGAGTAGCCGATTCTCAGAGCTACTGAATATGCATATAAAATTTGGTAAAAATCAGTAAAGCCGTTTCGGAGGAGTTCGTGGACTAACATTGTGACACGAGAATTTTATATATAAGATTATAATTACCAGCATTGGACATTGGGCATACTTATTGAAATACTCGTTAGTCTAATTAAATTATTAATCTAATTGCAAACTAAAATTAGAATACATTTTATACATATTATTATTAATCAATTGCGGGTAATTTGAAGATGCACAATTACTCCATCAATCTGATTAATTTGTAATCTGATTAAAATTACTAATTACTTTTTTCCCAATTCTGCACGTGATAAACTAATTATTTCCACATTAACTAAACTTAATCAAAATCGGTTCAGCAGCTTAAACGCATATTAATAAAGTTTATTGCGTGAAAACCGAACATTTTCCATGATAAAAGATATACTATATCCTTCTCCAAAACCTTACGTAATATATACATTCTACATGTACTCAGTATCGATATCATAAGCCAAATTCATTTTTGTTGACTGCGCGGAAACCGTATATTTTTCGGGACAAAAAGTATCTAATATAATTTTAATTGATTCAAAGTATTTGCATACAAAATTGTATCAAAATCGCTTCAGCGGTTTAAGCGCAAATCATTTTAGAAACATAGTACATAAATGCTATAACAAAACCTTACATAGAAGAATAAGCATTAACCATTTTTGTACTCTAGAATATGCTACAATGGGTTTTCAAAAAAATGGATTTCACTGTCGTAAACCTTATGTTATAAAGAATAAAACTACATTATTAACTCAAAACCCGATTTTATGTGGAATGGATCACCAATGCTAAACAGCAGCCATATAGACAAGATTTATGTACTCCATTTTTAATGGAATTTAGTTGTATCTTGGCGGGTAAGGCAAAAAATACGACAGTCTTGTATAGAAGCACACTTTGGAAGCAATAAATAATTGTAGGCTACGTGTCACGCCCGCAAATTTAACGCCTTTGTGCTAGAAAGTGAAATATTGGTGCTATTCTACAATCGCTACGGATAGCTACAGCCGCTACGTCGCGATACAAATGTGTTACGAAATCGCTACGAATATGCTACAAGCTACTACAATAATTAAGCTGCGAGCCTCTACGAATATGCTACGAGCCTCTACGAATATGCTACGAGCTTCTACGAATATGCTACAAGCTACTACAATAATTATGCTACGAGCCTCTACGAATATCCTACGAGCCTCTACGAATATGCTACGAGCTTCTACGAATATGCTACAAGCTACTACAATAATAATTCAAGACGTGAGTGGAAGAATAAGGTAAGCAACATGAAAAAACTTCCTGTTTTTTTGCTTAAATGGAGGCCTTAGGATTGGACCTCATCTGGCAGCACGGAATCGCCTTTTTCCGTCGCCCTTTCTCTTTCTGTCGCTTAGAACTGCCATTTGCTAGACCGAGACAGAAAGCATAATGCGATAGCGTTGAGGATTCCGCCGCGTGCTATACCAGTATATATATATATATATATATATATATATATATATATATATATATATATATATACTGGTATTTCGGAATCGGCTCCAACGATTTTCATGAAATTTAGTATATAGGGGGTTTCGGGGGCGATAAATCGAAGTAACAAGGAATCATTTTTAGAAAATGTCATTTATTCGTGTTTTATCGAATACCGAGCAAAGCTCGGTCAAATAGCTAATACTTATATATTTTGTAAGAACGACTAGCAACTATGAAATTCAAAACTATATACCTACTAAACCGCGACCGAAATTCCATAGTTGCTGGTCGTTCTTACCTTTGTAGGGGTCATACACAAGTGAACTTTCAGCTTTTATAAAATAACGAAAGGCTACATAGCTGTTGCTAGCTCTTGGGCCATTATAATGCCACTAGACTCAGAATGCTTTTTGTAACATAATTACTCGTAGCTGTGTCCACACTCTGCACTTTCATCTTCAATTTTCGTCATCTTCTTTTATTGAACTTTCGTACTGGCGCATTCAATATTTGGATGCGTCAACGAACGCAACGCAAACATTATCATTAAAGAACAAAGCGAAAGTTTCGGATACTGTCAGTGGGCAAGCCTCACGTGTGCTGTTGACTAGGCTATGATGCATGCCCTTAATGAACAAAAAAGTTACAGTGTGGACATAGCTAATAAATAAGTTAAGCGCTAAGTTTCATATTTATAGTAGATAAAAATAAAATAAAGTTGGTCATTCATTTTACTATTTACATTTAGTGTTTACTTTTAGGTCATTTTTCAATTTTTTTACAGTTTTATTTTAGGAACTCTAAGCCTAGGGGCCGATCGTGCCATCGCTCCGAACTGACCGCTTATCTTGTTTTATTAGGCATCAGTTACTGCACGCATCTCACGCGGTAGCCTACATGCGGGCGTGAATAAATACACCTAAGGGTCAAATCAGACCGCAACGCGACGCATAGATGCATTTCTAAAGTACTGAATTGACAGGCTTCAATTGCGTGAGACGTCTTGCAAATCTGTGAAATCCATACAAAAGAAATGCATTGACGAATCGCGTTGCGGTCTGAATTGACCCTTAGGCTTCTGACAGACGAACGGCACTTGTCTCTAACAGCTGTATTTATTACAGTATCATACAGTTCCGGGTCTGAAAAATTCATACCAATATTACAAATGTCAATGTCTGTGTCTGTCCGTCTATTTATTATTTCTTCACGCTTATGCGGCTAAATCGATTTAGATGAAAGGTAAGGAGATACCTCGAGAAACGGGAAGGAACATAGGAAATACATATTTGTTCCCAAAACTAGTATCGTGAGGTCGGGTTAACCGTGTGATTGAAATCGAATATAATATAATATCTATATCTATGGACGCTTCACACCACATCAGTCTGACCCCGTGGTAAGTACCTGAAGGACTTGTGTTACGGGTACCAGACAACGGAAATATATTTAATACTTTTATACTATACATATTGTTACGGATACGGGCAGTTGTTTACCTGCGCGCGACAGTTGCGCGTACTTTCTAGAAAAGTCCAACCCTTGTTTATGTGAATTGCGTGTTTACGTAAACAATCCAGAATGGAACGTTCCAGAAAGTATGGTGGGCCATATAAAAGGTAAACAAGCCGGCAATGAGCTCAGTTTGATACAAGCGATCATCAAGGCGACTTCGAAGTAAGAAAAAGTGATCAATAGTGAGTGATTGTGATAGTGACCTACGACTCGGCTACGACCTAGGACAGTGATAGTGCTCAGTGATTTGGATCTAGTGCTTAGTGTTTGGATTTAGTGATTTGTGTGAGCTAGTGTTTGTGAATAAAGTCTTCAAAGAGAGTCACCAGGTCTTTCTCTCCGAATCCTCGAACCCTAGCACGTAACAATATATTTAAGATATTAATATTTGATACACATATTTAATACACATCCATGGCCTAGGAACTTTGAAAACTTTTTGTTCCGTCGGCGGGATTCGAACCCGCGACCCACGGCTTGAGCACCAACAGCCCACCAACTGAGCCACAGAGGTCGTCAACAATTCGCAGTAATATAATTATGCGGTGTATATTATATTTTATGCGCGGTATTGAATATTTAAAATATTCTGGAAATCGTTGCCACATTTTTTATTCAGGGGAAAAAGCATAGTGCGTCAAACTCGTTCCATTGAGAAATTTACATATACTGACCGACCAGGCACACGATTTTTGCCATTTTATTCGCTACATTTGATTATGTTATTGAATGCACTGAGTCATTTGTGGAAAATCATGAATATAATAGAATACTCTGTGTAAAACATTGAATTCTTTGTTATAAAATATAAACGGTGTAACAAAACTAAGTGATAATACTTTTACATATACACCCTAGATGGGTACACTGTAAATGAGTAAATGAGTAAAAGATGAGCAAATTCTTTATTAAGCATACACTAATGTACAATAGTATAAAAGCTAGGTAGCGTACATCACGTTGTCTAATCCCATTCTAAGTAAAAACTTGTGTTATGGCAATCAGACAATGGATGCACGCCGAACAATTTTATCCTAAAATATATTATTTACACATTCACATTCACTGTGAAAGTAGTAGCGCCGAAAGAACAATTTTTTTTTGTTATTTGTAGGGGCGAGCGCCCCAGCATCGTGAGTTTTTCCATACAGAAGTAAAAAAAAGTTCGTCTTTCAGCTCTGCTACTTTCGCGCAACGAACTCTTTAAAGGGGACCCATACACACACTAAAGTTCTCTTGGTTTTTTTACACCCTGTATAAGTGGTATGAGAGCATGAAAATAGCATGAGAAGTCTATAACTACTATAATATATACATTATTTTAGTTAGTGCCAATGATTATGAGTATTTATTGTATTATTTGTGTTGAACTGTATTTTGTATATTATTTTCCCATTTTACTGATTATTATCATTAAATAGCTATTTATGTTTTCTTGAATAAATTATAGCAAAGGTACACCTGAGTATTTGGTACGATTTTAATCTGAGTAAGGGCCGGGACACAAAAACACGGCACGACGTCGTACGGCGTCGTACGGCGCCGTGCGGACGCGCGTCGTAAACGTTTTACGACGTTTTTTACGCCGTGCCGTGTTTTTGTGTCCCGGCTCTAACTTGACAATGTGAAAAAAAGCTCTTGCTTAACAGACTGAGATTTTTTAACCAGTAACTAACGACAAGGGATGTGAAGCCACGGCAAGTGCACATTTTGTTAGAACCACCGACAGAGTTGTCCTATGTAGGACAACTCTGTCAGTGGTTCATAAGGTACCCCACTACTATTAAGAGTAGTGGTAGTACCTGCAACCGTGTTGTTACTTCAGTTTCGAATTCCAGTGCTATCCCCCAGGCCCAACGTGTTTACATAAACCGACAAGTTCATCTAGGCATCAAACGTGTGCATCTACGTGATATAAAATATCGACGAAAGTCAAAAACCTTATCCGTTACTATATTTTTTAAAGGAAAATTTATAAAGGATATTAAGCTTTATATTATATCCGTTTGAACTTATTTAATAACAGACTCAATATGATTCAGCAAACATAATTTTATGAATACATGATATTGTTTGCGACTTCCTTATAAGCGGAGATTATTTTTTTATAAAATAAGGAGGCAAACGAGTAAACAGGTTATCTGATGAAAAGCAAGTACCCTCGCCCATGGACATTCGCAACATCAGAGTTGCAAGTGCGTCGCTGGCCTTTTAAGAGCTTTCTTCTTGAAGGTATGCTGATCATGGTGCTTCAGAAATACTGCTGGCGAAAGTAGAAAGCTTTTTTTTTCCGAAAACTATACGATGCACTTTCTCGGGGTGTAAAGTAATATAGATTTTGAGGGGGTTCATTCACTATGACTTATGTGGGAAATTTTTAAGCATTTGTTATTTGAGCGCGGCGACCGAATCAAGAAATTCCGTAACGAAAAAATCTCACACCTCCGGCTCAGCGTTGCCGGACATCGGCACGGCGTTGGTGTGCGTGCAACTAGACGTTTGCAAATTATAATTGCATAAGTGGATAAAAATGCTATACAATAGCTTTACTGCGGCAGTCCCTGAGTGTAACACGTATTTTTGGCTACACATCCGCCGGCAGTTCACATTTGGCTAGAGTCAACAAACGAAACATTATCACAAGTAAAATATTGCTGTAAAAATATTAACATTAAAAATTCAACATTAAAAATTACACTTTAAAAATTTCTGACAAATTTTAATTTAAACCACATTCAGGTTCTCCATCAAGTGATATTTATTCGTAAAATAAATCCCCACATCCAGAACATTTTGTATGAATTATCTCGCCTGTGGATTTATGTTGCGGATTTTTACTAGCTAACAACTGTAGCTGAGCCATTACACATTTCACATAAATTTCCCCATTCGTTTCCATTTGCTTCACAAATTCCGTTTATTTTAATAAAGGTGACAAATCCGTGAGACTCTTATTTGCCTTCACAGTAGATATAATATTGAACTGCAGGTAAATCATGTATTCGGTTTAGAATAAGTAAGCTTATACTTTATTGTATTCTATAATATCCTTTCTTTAACCGTTATTACTATGTCAATGTTTTTTCCACTTTTTTGGCAAAATGTGGCCCTGTGAGAGTTTCTTACGGTTCTTCTCGCCGGGGCTAGTTCCCGAACCGGTAGATATTCTGAGAACATTTGTTTTAAATTTATTCAGAAATAAAACAATTTTGTTTTATTTATTTTTATTTTTCGGCCTTATGGGTCATTGGTTGAAAATTATCTATATATATAAAAATGGATTTTCAAATGTGTTAGTCGCGCTAAAACTCGAAAACGGCTGAACGGATTGGGCTGATTTTAGTCTTAAAATATTCGTAGAAGTCCTGGGAAGGTTTTAAAGTGACATGAAGTTCACCGGGACAGCTAGTAACACATAAATGTACTAATACTCGAATAATAACGTCATGAAGGATTTGTCAATGATCGTCCATGATCTACGATTTTCGTCATCACGGTGGCAATCCATACGGTGTGTCTATCTGTCTGTCTGTCTGCCTATCTGTCTGTTACCTCTTCACGCCCAAACCGGCTGTTTTACTGTTTGGTATAGAGATATTTTGAGTCCCGGGAAAGGACATAGGATACTTTTCATCCCGGTTGTACGGTTCCCACGCGATAAATAAATTTTGGCGCAACGGAGTTGCGGGCGTCATATCATGTTATATAATCGATTTGGAATAAGTTTGTTTATACTTTATTGTAATATCCTTTCTTTATCCGTAATCGTTGGTTGAAATTATAAATACACATAAATGGACTAATACTCAAATAACAACGTAATGAAGGATTTGCAATCACTGTTATTTATTAAAAAAAATATACTTCTGTAACGCAGTGTTATATTTACTTTCATCCCATAATTATTGAGGTTCGTATGAGAAATCACTTGTGTGATTCATAAAGCAAGGAAGTAGGAACGAATGAAGGAAATAAGATTACGAGAGACAATCGTAAAGAAAATTACAAAAATCTTTGATCGTGACTGTATATTTTTTCTTCAAACAGAGCTCCCATCGAAACCAGTGATCTTTGATGAGCACGGGAAGGAAGTATCCGGCGTGGCGGGCCCTTACAATGAGGGCGAGGGCTTCAAGCTAATCTGCTCCGTCAGTGGAGGTAAGTAATACGATTTCACTTCATTTCCGCTTTCCTAAAATATCTATACAAATGTTGGACATTGTATGTATGGAATATGTACGTACCATCGAAGAAATTGACTCGTAGACCAATGGCGGACCTATGTAATTTGGTTGGGTTTCCAATTCAATGTTAATCTGGGGGCACGGCAGTGCCCCAGCCAAGCTTTTTAGCAAAGGCACGGCCGTACCATGCTTTTCTCGAAGCGGTTCGCGGCTATTTCACATCCCCTTTATCTTCGATGTTAACAAAGCTAGGGGTTTTAAATTTCGGTCACAAGCAAGTATTAAAACTAGCTTAACCTCCAAATTACATGAAATTTCGATAAATTGTTTAGTAGTTACGGATGGTCAAAATTGCTACATTTTGTCACTGACTGACAGATCATCAAAATTCTAAGGTACTTCTAGCAGACTTAGGACCTTGAAATTCGGTACCCAGATAGATCTTTATTCACAATGAAAGGAAAAATTATGAAACCGGCCAAGTGCGAGTCGGACTGGCGTACATAGGGTTCCATACCGTAAATTTGTATGGGAGCCCCCCTTTAATAATAAGTTTATTTAATTTTTATTATTAATTATTAAAGTTGACATAAAACTGAGTGTTTCCTGAAATTTTCAAAAATCTAAGTCTTACCATTATGGACATAGAGCAAAAATAGTGTTTCTTGTATGAGGCCCCCCTTTAATAATTTATTTTATTTTGATTAGACTATTAACTTTTATAACGACACCCGAAATACATAATTTGTGAAAATCACAACTATCTGGCTATTGCGGTTCTCGCTATCCAGCCTAGTGACATACGGATGTACGACGGACAGACAGCGAAGACTTATTAATATTAGGGCCCCGTTTTCATCCTTTGGGCAGGGAAACCTAAAAACTGAAATTGAAAAATAATAATATAATACTTTAAGTATTAAAAAAAAAAAGATTTTTATGTTTGTAACTTTGCAAGAACAGTATGAGTTTCGACTGCATATTTATTTGACGTACAAATGGCTTTAAGTTAGTTATGAACTTAATGAAATGGTATTAATTAAATAAAAAATAATAACAATAATTATTAAATTCGATTTAAATATTATAAATGTAATCACCAATCACTAATCAGTACTGAGTTAATATACACTCCTTACTTGGTCGATATAATATTGGAGTTTTAAGTTATCGCATGTAATAAGGTGTGCTCCTTTCCTGCGAAGAACGTCGAGATGCTTAAGACAGTGCTGCTATGTATTGAACGGCAATGCTAAAAATGACCACCTTCAAGTATTAGCTGAAGAGTCAATTATATATTATGAATATAATAATCGACTCAGAACTCAGAAGTATTTGCGTTACATCACATTGTCCACCTATAGAACTAACGAAGCCTCAAAGAAAAACATATTAAAGGAGATAGGGAATGGGTGCTAAGCTAAGTACAGAAAAGTTATAACGTGACCTGAAAAGAAAAGAAAAAAAACCTTCAAAAAATCAATGAAATCCCACCAAAACATGAAATTTAAAAGGAGCCAAGTAAAATATTGCATAGCTATGAGCACAATAGAAACAAATATAAAACTGCATATTGGGAGGAGTTCATACTTACACAGACGGCATTAAGCGTAAAGTGTTTTAATATGTAACGACGCATGTGGCTGATGGTACCCAATAAATCCAATTAGTAGCTGATTAGGTATTTCTGTAGTGCTCATTGTCAAGCCACTATAATAATTATAAAATAAAGAAGTCTATTGATACATTTACTGAATGTTGATTTAAATTACAAAATAAGTTGAAGGCTTGGCTTGAATGTGATCTGAAAACTTTTTACGACAGAAGTATTGAATAGCTATGCAATATTTTGCTTGGCTCCTTTTACATTTCATGTTTTGGTGGGATTGTGATATATTAGCGACTTGGTTTGAAAGAACTTGGCCAAATGACACGTATGCCCTCCATTAGCTATGTCCACACTATGCGCTTTCGTCTTAAACTTTCGTCATATTCTTTCATTCAAATTTACTATCGTTTTGGCGCATTCAATAATCGAATGCGTCAACGAACGCAACGCCAACTGTAATTTTTAATAACAAAGCAAAAGTTTTGGATACGGTCGGAGGCATGCGTCGCGGGCATGCCTCACGTTCGCTGTTGACTGCGCTATAACGCATGCTATGCTATGCATGCTATAAAGCTATTCGCCTATTAATCAATTCATCTGGTAGTACCAACAAAGGAACTAAAAACTAAAATCTAAACTGTCGGCTGGCTTGATATAACTCGATCTAATTAGTAATTAAGTAGGCACACCATCAGCCTATAGTCGTATTCGTCTCATTTTTATCGCTCAAACCCTTTATTGCTCACGTCGTAATCACATCATGTGATGGCAACGTCATACAAGCGCAATAAAAGATTTGCGCTACAAAAAATGAGACAAACACGACTTTAGCCGGCCCTTAGACGATCAATTGTATTGTGTGTGTGATCAATTATATCACGCTTCAATTTCAATTCAATTTATTTCCAATGTAGATGCATTTCTAAATTTTTATGGGTTTGACAGATTTGCAAGACGTCTCACGCAATCTGTCTATTCCATAAAGTTAATATAATAGGTATATTACCATTATGGTCTATTCAGTATTTTATAAATGCATCTACGCATCACCTTGCGGTCTGAATTGACCCTTAGGGCCAACCCACACGTACCACAACCGCACGACATCGCAACGACAAAATGTCGTCGAGCAGTGGTTACGTGTGAATGGTGTCGCTGCAGCTTTTTGTAGCTGTTGCATTGTGGTACCGACAAAATGCCGACGTGGTGGCGTTGTCGCCAGTGGTTGCGATGTGGTTGCGATGTGGTTACGTACGAAAGTCAATGAAACGCGACTACGTGGTGTGGTTGTGGTACGTGTGGGTTGGCCCTTAGATTGAAGGCGCGCGATGTTCAATATCAACCCTATACCGTCAATAATGCGAATGTCATCTAGTAATATTATAAATGCGAAAGTGTGTCTGTCTGGCTGTATGTTACTTCTTCACGCCTAAAACTGCTGAACCGATTTTGCGGAAATTTGGCATGGAGATATTTTGAACCCCGGGAAAGAACATAGGATACATATTTTTATTCCGGAAAATGTACGGTTCCCGCTCGATAAACGAGCTTTGGCGCAACGGAGTTGCGGGCGTCATCTAGTCACTTCACTCACTAGTTTAATATACTAGTATATTTTATGTAGTTACATTTAAAATACCGTCATACTATTATTCTAATTTCATTTTTTCACCATTATATTCAAGCGTTATTTCTCGAGCGATATTTTATTACATTTACATAAAATTATCTAATATTAAATATTAATACTAAAGAAAAGTAATATTATACAAGTACTTAACACTATAGATAAATAATATTCTATACCAGAGACTAAACTTATTCCATAGATTAATTTAGGAGTTGAACTATTAAATATACATGGGTTCATTAAAATTTCCAAGCGGTAGTAGGAAATTCTGACGTTATAAAAAATAAAAAACTAGTCTTAGAAAACACGGAGAACTGGTGTAATTAGTCTTATACTCTAAAGCTAGAAAAGTAAATTCTTAGCTAAACTTTAAAATGTATAAACATTACTTACAGAGATATTTACTTGGCACAAAAAGCGTAGTTGCGGTCTTAAGTTCAGCGCAGTATGACTTTGCAACGTGATAAATTCTGTCTGAGAAATGCAACAAGCTCGGTGAAAAACAGCAAAATGCGCTCGGAATTTCGGCAACGATAAAAAACACTTATAGTAGGGGAGGTCGCGCTCAGTTTAAAAAGTCATTTCATACCGAGCGAAAATCGTTACAATAATAGTATTCCATTAATACATAACAGCTTTGATCGTCAGCCACTTCATAATGGGTGGAATAAAAATTGAGAGCATCTCAAAGTTGTTGTTGGGAATCGTATTGAATTGACATTAAAAGATCCCAATTCGCACCTAATAAAGGTTCATATCTAGATTATACACGTTTAGCTTTGGTAGGTGTTATTTTAGTTTTAGTATATAACAACAGATGGCGCTTTTAAAGTAAAATGTATATAATTCTTCTTCACAAATACCATAACTTATATCGCTGGCTGACGGTTTTTCCACCATCGTATTAGCGACTGACGGATTTCTTTATTATTTACAAAGTAGAAACATTCACCTGTATAAATTTTGTACGGTATAAAATGACTTTATATTCAAAAAAAATTTACATGTTCAGTAACGCGACTGACGTTGAATCCCCCGTCTGCAATACGGCTGACGGTGATTTTTTGGTTAAACATGACCTCAATAATCATCCATCAAAGTTTCATTCGGTATAAATCACATTTCGCAACTATTTTTTTTACAACTTTGAAATACTCTCAGTTAACATTCCACCACGGGTGCGGCGACTGACGCTGATTATGTTGATTGATAAATATTAAGCTACCGCTGGACAAAAATTTGGTCGGTATGAAATGACTTAGCGAACGCTAGCACTACCTCCCCTACTATTAGGAATTGTATTTGACGCTGCTGTTTGTAGGTCTAGCCAAGAGGGGTTTATCTATTTAACCGACTTCCAAAAAACGAGGAGGTTATATGTTCGGCTGTGGATATTTTTTTTTTATTATTTTTTTTTTTATTTTTGTATGTTCAACGATTACTCCAGCGTTTGTGAACTGATTTTCGAAATTTTTGTTTTGTTGTATTAGGTTTCACTTCAATTTGGTACCATGTTCACAAAAGTGGTGACCTTATGATGGGATCCATGAGTAATCGAGGGAACTCCTCGAAATTTATATGAAAACATATGGTGATTTTGATTTTATGAGAAGCATCCTAAGCATATGCTACCGAAACGCAAGATTTTGCACCGAGGTATACTATGGTTCCGAAGCTACTAAGAGAACTCCGGATTCCTTATAGATACAAGTTTGGGAGCTTAGGCGCTGTTTTAAGAACTGAAAGCATATGCTACTATGCAAATTACATTCATCATCATCATCATCATCATCATTACCACGTCAGGGTCACCAATGTCACCAAATTCAACCTTATCTCCAGAGCATAAGGCACACATTTGACATTACTCCTGAGAAGTTAAAGTTGCTTCGATAATGTAACATTCTGTTTCACTTCGCCGAGATATTCTGGAAAACAACATAATTTCAACCTTTTGCATTGCGTTTAGCGTTCATAGTATAATAACGCATCGCATCGCATATCTGCCAGGGCTGTCAAGCAAGCGGCGCGGCGGCGCGGGCGCGGGCCGGGTACTATGCACAGAATACAAATTACTCACGGAAGTACTATGTGCGCTGCGTGTGCGACAAGTCGAGCGAGTGCCAGCCTATTGAAACTAGTCCTAGCACGTCACACGTGTTCACTTCGATTTTTTAAAATGTATTGTTTAAAATTATCTGTAGGCTGCAGCTGATATTATAATATTTTGTAAGTGTGACTGTAATAAGATACGTAGAATAATATACAGGTGTATTATTCTACGTATAGTACGCGTTTGCTTACTAGGTAAGTAACTAAAAAGAGTGAAATTATTATTTTTAACAAAAAATTAAAACCAACTTCCAAGGTAAAACAATAGTAACATCCTTATAATATGAACTAAAAAGTATTAAATAATAATTATTCCTATCTAATAGTGCCTTTTTCCGAATTCGGCTAAAACTCAAATATTTCTGTACTCAATCTTCATAATTTTGAAGTCGGTGCCAGTTCCAAAAGTTTCAAATATTCTGTCAGAGAAAGAAGATTCATCTGGTACCGACGGTTACGATTGAGTACAGAAATAGTTGAGTTTTAGCCGAATTCGGAAAAAGGCACTATTAGATAGGAATAATTATTTAATACTTTTTAGTTCATATTATAAGGATGTTATTATTGTTTTACCTTGGAAGCCGGTTTTAATTTTTTGTTAAAAATAATAATTGTATTTCACTTCACTAGGAGGAAACAAAAAATAGTGATAAATTATAATAAAATTAAATATTTTTTTAAAGTTTTATCGAATTATAGAAAACTGTATAATAATACAACTAACGAAGCGTTTCGATTATTATGTTTGATATACTTAGTATATGTAATTGATTGTACTGACGGTTCTTGGTGGAAATTCATGTTGAACACTAATAAAACTTTTTTTTATTAGTGTTGATATACTTAGGTACAACATTAAACTTATCACTCAAATTAATTAGCCGCTACGCTGACAAAATTGAAACTTTCTTCAACGGGACAAAGTCCAAAATTTAATCAGACCCCTGGTGAGCGGAGCACCAATATTTAAACGTTCACGACGGGTGGCAGCTGTACCGCAGTAATTGTATAGGGTGAGAAATTCCTAGTAAATCGCGTGATAAGGACTTTCGTATTTCTAGGGGGTAGCATAAAAGTCGCAGCCATCTGGCTGAATTAATAAAGTAATTGGTGAGCTAATTAGCGGCGTTGTCGGCTTATTAACCGGCTGATTCAACAAGATTGCCGCGCCATAAATATGACATGAAAGGGAGATTTTCCACGCAATCAATTTTTCGCTCGTGTACAAGAACAAGTCGAAATGATTATCACGAGCCTCATATACGATAGCGTAATTTAAAAACCTGTGGTTTTACGATTTCGGAATGAAAGCCGAAAACGGGTTTAATATTCGGATTACGTGCGTTACTTTGACTTTATATACGCAATATTATAGGATAAGTGACTTTTGCCCAAAAATATTACAAGCCATTATGAAATTCAAAGAGTATATTAATTCTTTTATGATTCCCTATTTTCAACATGCTTTTATAAGCTTGGGCTGTATGTTTAAATATGTATGTAACGAAATCTTTGAGCACGATTATAACCTATCTTTAGTGACCAGTAGTCTAATTAATTCTAAACTTTGCATACATATTAAGAGCCAATGACAATTCAGTAATTTGTTAATAAAAAACTGACCAATATAGGGTTCCGTAGTACCGCCAGTTTTTTAAAATTTATGTATGGTCAATGAATGCACATTTATAACTTGTTTGACACTACTAACAACATCATCTCAGTTGCTTTCAAAGGAATTTGAACGAAAAGTTCCTTTATACTTTGCTGAATACATTTTTTAGTTGATCGACTATTACTCAATAATTATGAAGTATTCATAGCCGTGAGATTTTTCCTTTTAAATTCACCATATTTCTTACTCCCGTGAATTTTTTCACATTTCCAGAAGCTACCGCTTAGCTGGTAGAAGGGGGGGCACTGGGCTCTAACGATTTTTTAACTTTATATTTCACAAACGGATTCCTAAATCGGAAAATGACCGGAATGATGTATATATCTAGTATTCATAATACTCGTAATATTGTTAAAAAACCTATCCAACGACACCTCACACGATGGGGTGAACGCGAAAAAAAAAAATTATCCCAGCTTGGTGTGAAGGGAAGGCACTATAAAAAATACTTTTTTAAGATTTTATGGACCATTTTGTCGGCATCATTAATATGTGCATTCATGCCAAATCACAGCTTTTTAGGTCCTATAGTCTCTGAGAAAAACCGCGGACAGACAGACAGACAGACGGATAGACGGACGGATAGATCGAAACTATAAGGGTTCCTTGTTGACCACAGAACCCTAAAAAGCGTATTTTTTAACTATTTCTCATTTATCATCAGGTGTTCCCGCTCCTCGCGTGCAATGGCTGGAGGGGGACAAGGTGATGACGTCACTCAACTCCCGGGATCACCAGGGGAGTGGCAGCCGTTCTCTCACTCTGGTCATCGTCAACGCAACTAGAAGACATCTGTCCGCAGTATACACGTGCTCAGCTGAGAACAGCCCCCTCGCCCCACCGCAACGGACGTCGGTTCGCTTGGATTTGTATTGTGAGTATCAGGGTATGCAATTCAATAAAATATATACGCCGATTGCCCCTCCAGTTTCTCAAAATGGTTTTAAAGTTTTACGTGGCTCAATGTGGCAAAAAACATTAACGATTAGGTACACAAACATAAAAAAACAATAGAAAAAAACACAATAACAGAACACAAACAACATAAAATCTGATTGTAGCAACATCGTAATATGCCTTACCGCCAAAAAGAAAACCACTCAGGCATGTCTCTGTAGCGTAGGCAACCTACAGTGCCTGGTATAATGTGTATTTAATATGTTTACTCATCTCATAAATTTCACATATTTTGATAATAGAGCCCGCAATTCCGTTGCGCCAAAATTCGTTTATCTCGCGGGAACATTTTCCGGGATAAAAAGTATGTCCTTTCCCGGAACTCAAAGTATTTCCACACCACAGCTAAATTGTCTCAGCCGTTTGGGCGTAAAGAGGTAAGAGACAGAGATTAAGTAAAGTATGAATACGGATAATCGTACAAACGTTACGATTACGTAAATGCAGCTTGAATGCAGCTGCATCACGCTCAGCTTATTAATACTTTATTCAGTAAAAAGCACTGTAAGCCACTGATTAATAAATGGTGACAAATAAAACTATAAGAAATATATTGTTTACCGTTAAACGTTAATGTGAAGCTAAACCCAGTTTATTAAAATACTTTTACAATATAATAATATTACTCGTATTTAGAGCTTACTTTATTTTATTCGTGATTTTATATTCCGAGTATATTTTTGTTGAAAGGCTACAATGATTGTCTCATATAATATTATACTTGCTTCGTGATCTTGTTGTAAGTACTTAAATACTTAAACATTGTCCCTTCTCCCCGGTGTTTCTTAATTTTGAAGCTTATTACTCTACTAATAAATGTTGAAGTATTCTTAAAACAACTAATAATATTTCTAATTATAAGTTTATTTTACAGTATAAAACATGCCATGTAAATTGTACCTAATCATTATGAAGGCAAAACTAGCTTTTGCCCGCGGCTTCGCTAGCGTTAAGAAGTATTATTATATACAATCTTTCATCCCCTATTTTACCCCCTTTGGGGTGAAGTTCATCAAAATCCTTTCTTATGGGATACTTAGGTCATAGTAGCTTTATGCATGCAAAGTCTTAGCCCGATCGGTTTAAAATTGACAAAGTTTCATACAAAGTTTCATTCCCTATTTTAACCCCTTGGAGGTAGAATTTGTTTTTGAAATTTTGATGAAATTCGGTAATTTGTTGAGGCTCTAGTTGAACATAATATTGGCCAGATGTTATCGAAAGAAATTGAAGTGTATAAGATAAGTGTTTTTTTTAATAGAGATACAAAAATAGGTGTATTTTCATTGGTTGGAGCCGCAGGCAAAAGCTAGTGATTTAAAAAAAGTAAAACGAATCACCTCACAAAAGAAAGTTTTGATAATAGTCTTTGAAAATATTTGTAAGCATTAATTTACCGCCATGGAATAATCCAGAGCCAGACTGATGTCTGAAGGAAAGTCAACAATTACTTATACCAGCGGATTCTACTTTGAAACTAGTTGAGTATTATAGAAGTTTTAGATACAGAGATGTGACAGAGATATTGTATTTACTCTGTAGAAAAGGGCTCGACTTGAGTACCATTACAGAACTCAATAAGGCACGTGAAATCTTTTTTTATGAAATAAGGGGGCAAACGAGCAAACGGGTCACCTGACGGAAAGCAACCTCCGTCGCCCGTGGACACTCGCAGCACCAGAAGAGCCGCAGGCGCGCTGCCGGCCTTTTAAAAGGGAATAAGATAATAGGGGAGGGGAGAGTAGGGATGGGAAGGGAAGGGAATAGGGGAGGGTAGAGAAGGGAATAGGGTAGGGGATTGGGCCTCTGGTAAACTCACTCACTCGGCGAAACACAGCGCAAGCGCTGTTTCACGCCGGTTTTCTGTGAGAACGTGGTATTTCTCTGGTCGAGCATGGCTCTCCCACGTATTATTGTATTATTCTGTTGTATTATTCGATAGTTGATTATATCTTTGTGTCTTACAAGGGTGCATACATCAGCTATTTTTTTTTAATGTATAGAGTAAGTGCAAATGTTATGTTAAACGCTTCATTTTGAATGAATAAATAAGTAAAATTATACTGTTATGTCACAGCTACCACATTCATTTTAAATTGACACTAACAAACGAATTGTACAATAATTAGTATACAAATCGAGAGTAATTCGGACAATGTTTTAAAAATGATGGATATATCGCCGAACGCCGAAACAGAATACACGCGGAGCATTCGTTCGATAAAATTCAGTTATAGTTTTATGTTTAGTGAAATATGTGCGGGGTTTCTGGGTCAATTTGCATCGGAGTGGAATAAAACCCTTTCGGCAAATACGCGGCTCTTAGGAGGCGATATTATGAGGCAATTTCTCATCGAACTTGAGAATTTTTCCGTTAAATAAAACAAGGTTATGAACCGATGTTTATATTTAAAAGGAAAAGATAACGGAACGGTAAATTTAGCGTGAGAAGTGTTTTTGGGAAACCTCAATCGCGTTTGATCCTTAAATAATAAACACCTACCTGGAAACTAACACAGCTGCCAAAACATTTAAAATGAAAATAACTTGTAATTGAAGCAATGTATAATTAATGTTATGGTAATTACAATAATGATTATAAAAATCCAAAACCTGTTATTATGTGTGTTCATATTTTAAATCTATTGACACACACATACGTATTCAGTTAAAATGTAGTAGAGATAAACTACGATAACATGGCGCGCCCCGCTCGCGCCACGTTTGAAGTGCGTTGTCAAAACGTTTGAAGTGCGTTGTCTTGCGCGGTCGGCTAGTTATGATTAGTTGACCAAGAAATCTTGATAATAAGTGACATTAAGTGAAATATTACGAGTACTGGTTGATTGGTTATACTTACTACATACAAAATCTTTCATAAGGATGTGACTACACACATTGAAACAGTAATTTGGAGGGGCGCGCCATGTTATCGTAGTTTATCTCTAATGTAGCACGATTAAGATTGAGTTGATTGATCAAGACTGGTTGATTGACTATTTCTGTGCAGTGCGACCGCTCACGGTGGAGATCATGTCCCGGGAGCATCCACTGTCGGTGGGAAGGAGTGCGGATCTGTGGTGCAAGACGCACGGCGCGAGACCGCCAGCCAACATCACGTGGTGGCTAGACGGCAAAGAGCTGGAGGGCATCACTAAACTACAGGTAACAATTATACACAAGTAGTAATTCGAGCATTGACCTATCAGAACAGGGGCCTCAACGAAAATCGCCGATCAAAGTGTATAAAATGAGAGTTTTCGGTAATTCATTTGCGACCATAGAGCTATGTAACCGTGGGGTATTTCGTGTCAAATAGACACATGACAGCTATATCGTGACACATGACAGCTATTTCGTGCTCGTGACAGCGATTTGACAAGATAGACCCTAAGGCTACATAGCGGCACCTGGTGCCAAATGGAATATCAATAATCGGCCAAATGCGCGAGTCCAACAAGTGCGAGTTAGACTCGCGCACGAAGTGTTCCGTACCAATATAGAGCAAAATTAGGCCAAGAACTGTGTTTTTTGTATGGGAGCTCCTCTTATTTTTTTTGTTTTATATTATTATTATTGTTAAATATTAAAGTACACATAAAATTAAGGATTGTCTGAAAAATTCAAGTACCTGTTTATATTATTGATATAGATAAAAAAAGGCCAAAAAATCACGTTAGTTGTACGGGAGCCCACCTTAAATAATAATTTTATTTTGTTTTCAGTATTTGTTGTTATAGCGGCAACAGATATACATAATATGTGAAAATTTCATCTCTCTAGCTATTACCGTTTTTGAGTTACAGCCTGGTGACCAGACAACGAAGTCTCAGTAATAGGGTCCCGTTTTACCGTTTGGGTACGGAACCCTAAAAACGAGTGTCGAGTTCGAACGCTTGTTCCATACATTTTTGATCGGCGATTCGGAAGCGAGAGTAGGAAAGGGACAAGAGATAGATAGATCTATGTACCATCGAGGAAATTGATTCCTAAGCAGTTGCCAGACCAACGTCATTTGGTCGAATCATGTCAATTCAATGTTAATTGTGATTTATTGGCTGGGCCCGATATAAAGCGACCAAACTACGTAGGTCCCCATCTGCCTAAGAATCAACTTCTCTGATGGTGGATTTACACGGGTGAATAAAGCCGCACGATTTACGCCGCACGGCGAAAATCGACCGTGTAAGTGGCAGTTCCACTACGCCGCATGCGCCTAAAGTCGCAAGCCCCAAATTCGTGCGGCCAATGGCGCATGCGGCTGGTGACTAAAATCGACCGTGCAAACGCTCAGTCGCAAGCGATCGCTTGTTGCAAATACATAGTTTGTCGGCACTAGTCACAGGCGATTTTTGTAGAATTTGTAAGTGGGGTGGCGATTCGGGTTGGACAGGCGATTCGACTGGTGACTTGCCGCGCGACTAAAATGGGCCCGTTAGTCACCCGTGTAAATCGAGCATGATAGTACTCAATCGGATATAACATCTGAAATAAATAATTTTTAATATAAGTTTTTAACCTGTAATACCAGATTCGATTATCCCTGAGCCATATTTTCGTATCGATGGTTATAAAGTTGTATAATATTGCGCACAGGTATTAATATCTCGTTTCAGTGACATCAAAAATAATTAATATCTTATATTGCTTTTGCACAAATATCAATATGGATTTATTGAAATGTCGATATCACCTATTGCGTCCGATGTTATTTTATGTTCTTTAATTAATCGGGGCGAAGGCCCTTTTAAATAATAACGGTATGTATGTCAAGGATAAGGGCAGGGTTTCGTGTTGTTCGCTGAACCGTAATAAAGGGAATAATTAAGATGTCTATATGTACATAATCGCCAGCTTATTGTTCACCGTTACCCGAAATGATAGAAGATATTATTAGTTACTAATAGCAAGTAGCAACTCAAATTGTATTTTATATTTTTCTTGTTAAATGCATACAGTATTTAAATTCACACACCATTGTCATGGTAAAATGTACAGAATCTTTTGTCATGACTAGAGGGCGACTAACCCAAAAAATCAAACATCGTCCTTCTCTCTTCACACTCACGCACGTCTTTCATATGCCAGGTGAAAAAGGACGACACGGATTCGTTGGCAAATTAGTTTTTTCTCAATAACTCGATAAATATGCAACATTTAAAAAATCCGCCAGGTCGATTTCTCAATGATAGAATTTTATACAATGTGTTAAAAATATAGTTCAAGCACGGTTATGCAATAAATGAAAAATTCGTGAAAATTAGGTGCATCTTTGTGATTTTTTTTTATCGAGAAAATTTTAAGATATCGTAAGTAGCAGCTCTGAAACACGAAAATTTTTTTCACTTTTACCGGTGAATTCATACGTAGGTTTATGTGATTAGTTTCTAAAACATGAAACTCTAGAAGATTTGCGGTACATTCCATATATCTATAGATTGTCCCGAACAAAGGCTAAAAATGTTTGCACAAAAAAGTCTTCAAAATTCTGAAGGAGTTAACAGGAAATTGATGAGTAATTATGGATAAGAATATCCATACTTCCATACTTCCATCCATACTAATATTATAAATGCGAAAGTGTGTCTGTCTGTCTGTCTGTTACCTCTTCACGCTCAAACCGCTGAACCGATTTTGCTGAAATTTGGTATGGAGATACTTTGAGTCCCGGGAAAGGACATAGGATAGTTTTTATTCCGGAAAAATGTACAGTTCCCGCGCGATAAACGAATTTTGGCGTAATGGAGTTGCGGGCGTCATCTAGTTATACATAAGAATATAAGAAGATAAGTTTACCTCCATAGGATAAGCCTCGAGAACATATTAAAGGCAAGAAACTACAAAATATAGTATGTATGAGCCTGATATAAGCAGTTAAATAACGTAAGGGGTGTTCGTTCGTGGCATTTCAATAAGTAGTAGCCATTTGAGCGCGAATTTTATACACCCAATAGGTTCTAAAATGTTTTCGGATGTAATTAGGTTTTATAGTAATATTAGAGTATTAAGTTTTACTTCTGTTATAATGCATATAAAGTACAGAATTTTGTACAAATACTAACGTTTTGTATCATGTAATTTTTGTGCCTTGATATACCGGACTTGAGGTGAAAAATTTTGTTTACCATTTGCTATGTTTCACCTATAAACCCAAACTATAACCATAAAAAAAAGAACATTATGTTTCTGATGAAAATATTTATCCTACGTTCATTTCCTTAGCACATAATAATATGATATGTATGAAATTTTGTTATATATTGCTATAATAATGAATCTGAACTTTTCTGTACAGTTTAAAATAACGCTAGCAAATATTATCGACAATTATTAACCTTAATTACTAAACGGACGAGCCTTGGGCTGCCTTCACACTAGCGTTTGTCCAGCGTAGGCGTTCGATGAACGTAACTATGCGCAGCGCAGACGCCGCGACAACGCGGCGCGTACGTCGCGTTGTAGCCACTTCTCTACTGGAACAATCAGTACGCAGTGCTAGCGCCGCGTGTGCGCGACGTATACGCCGCGTTACTGCGATGTTATGTACAATGATTTCGATGTCAAAAGTACTTTTTGTTGTTGAACTCATTTTACGTCATATTATTTCGGGCGCTTGACTACGAATGAAAGAATCAACGCGTGCACAGGGGTACATTACATGACACCGCAGTAACGCGGCGTATACGTCGCGCACACGCGGCGCTAGCGCAGCGTACTGATTGTTCCAGTAGAGAAGCAGCGACAACGCGACGTACCCGCCGCGTTGTCGCAGCGTCTGCGCTGCCCATACGTTCATCTAACGCCTACCCTGGACAAACGCCAGTGTGAAGGCAGCCTAAAATACTACTTGTTTTTTATGTGTTAGTACCATGTTTCATCTGACAGTGTCATAATTTTAGTTATTAACATAAACGTTCCTAATCTGATCCGAAGAATTCTGAACTCTGCTCAATTCTTGAAGATTGTCGCTGTAGTAAACTGAGCCATAGTTCTAAACTCTTAAAATAAAAAAATCTTGTTATTTTTTAATTAAAAAAACAAGATTCGTACAAACTAAAATCTACATTTATTTTCAGGACGTCGAACGAAACGAAACTCAGTCGATGTTGCAGTATACACCTTCGAAGGAAAATAATGGCCACGTGCTCACGTGTAGAGCACAACACGACAGATTCAACCGATCCGCTATTATAGAAACCCGACTGCCGCTAAATGTGTTTTGTAAGTATTTTACGTTTGAATAATGGACATTTACTTTGACTTTATCGAGTCCTAGGGTCACAAAACATTAGATTCCGATTCGAAATAAGTATTTACAGAGTGACTGCCACCCTGCCGATTTTTTTATTCCCCGACAAGCATTACCGCATGACGGCTCACCAAGAACCTTGTCAGATCGTAACATGTTTTGGTCAACGCGATTACGATTTTGAGTAGAGTTTATTTTCAGGAAAAATCCTAATAATGTTACTAAAAATAGTAACATTATATTTTTATGAAAATTCTCAATAACTTTTAAATGTTGAAATAGTTAAGTATACATTTTCAAAGTAATATTTTTGAAAGAAGTTTTTACTCTCGCTATAACATTGATAGTAATAAATGTGTTATAAAGTTTAACCAAGCGAAATGGTGACAATTGTCTAATACGGATTAAAAGTAATCCTGTAGTGTTGGTAACTTTTAATTGGTTTACTCCCTTATTCCTATAATCTAATATAAATCATACGACTAATGGAATGAATAGCTGACTATTCATTTCATTAGTCGTATGATTTATATTCAATCAAAAATATCATCGACGTAAAAATCGGTGTCTGCTTACCCTTACAATACATAAAATTAATTATTGTAAATTCTAACAGATAGATTCAAAACTTCAAATAAGACCTTATTTATCCTCTATCACTCTTAAAAAAATTATATAATGAAACAAGAACATTATGAATTATGATTCTAACCGATTTTTTATGGGGTTCAAAGTAAAGAAAAATATTGGTACATTTCTGGTTATCGCCATAACCCTTACCTTGGGATATTGCTTTATTGCAAATGGGTCGGGTCGATAGAATAATATTACGGCCTCCCAAAAAAGCCGTGATAAATAAGCCGAATGGCATCTGGCCCCAGGGGAGAGGGGGCTCAAAGTGCAAAGTGATTAAAGTGTCGTGTCGGTAATGTCGAAACAGTGTGACAA
Organism: Lysandra bellargus; assembly: GCA_905333045.1. Lineage (NCBI taxonomy): Eukaryota > Metazoa > Arthropoda > Insecta > Lepidoptera > Lycaenidae > Lysandra > Lysandra bellargus. The sequence continues at coordinate 1,051,099 of HG995332.1, read as the reverse complement.
AATAATGCTTTTCGATATAAACACTATAAAGGCGCCGATCCACCGGGGTGCACGCTGTGCACGGCCACGCGGTGCACGAATTTATTTCTTTGACTCCGTGTGCCTCAAGTAAATGTTAACGGACTGCTTAGTAGGTCCGTAACGTGATTTCCCGTTGATTATATTTGATGTTTACCCTTCAGCGAAATAGTCATGTCTGTCTAGTCTCTATTTCAGTATTCAGTATACATGGTGAGTGGTGGCTCTATTTCTGTAGTCCCTTATTGGAATAGAGCCACCACTCATGTGTTTATAGAGTGGTGATCGCGTATTCTGGTAGATATGTCACCCAATTTACCAAAGTACCGTAAAAGAAATTGATTCATAGGCAGATCATGGACCTCTTTACGTCATTTGGTTGGGTTATGTGTATGTCATTTCGATGCTAGCCGCGATCTGTCGCTTGGGTTTGACATAACGGAACCAAGCGTAGGCTGAGATCCGCCATCTGCCTATGGACATGGACGTATACAAAAAGGCGTACGGAGTCCCACCATACACAAAACTGTGTTCAGAGACGGCCAGCTGACTACATGTACACGGTCCGCTAGGTTACGCTAGGGCTAGTCCATACCATTTGACAGGCGTAAGAATGTGTGCGTGGCCGACTCTGAAGACACAATTAAGTGTATAATAAGACTTCGTCCGCTTTTTTTTCTACGTTCATGCCTATGAATCAACTTCTCTGTCAGTACATTGTCAATAATTTGTCATCAATCGATAAAAAGGATTATCAGAGTAGCATAAAATGTAAAATTTTGGAATTGTTTTAACATTTTCATGCAAAAAGGTTAGACAAAAGCTTTGCAAATCGCTATGCAACGGATTTTAAATTATTTTCAGGCAGATTGTGTTAAAAGTGTACCAAAAAATTCCCAACGCTTTTATGCTGTAACGAACATTATAACAATATAATTATAACCTTAAACGCATATAACCTTAAATGCAAGCATGTATTTATAATAAGGATAATATTCATTTCATTTATTCTGAATTCGGTTTTGTTTTAACAACCGAAAATATTTATATTTTTAAATACCATGTTTATATTTTTTGCTACGCTGCATTTCACAAGTCTTCAGTTTAGTTTTACGTAATTATTATGAAACATCATATTATGAAGTCATGGTAACATTATTTAACCTACTCGAAAGTAGTACTCAGGTCAATAGTTTTAGGATAATAATTATCCTACCTGCGAGCGCTAACTCCTTTGTCTTTCCTGTGATAACGCCAAATGCGGTGGGTCATTAGTAAAATTGCTCACCTTTTGTGGTGAAGATATTCGAGCGAGATATCAGCATTATGATCTGATAGGCCCTCTCATTATTCCTAGTGTTGGCCCATTCTGTACACTGGGAGTTACAGGATATCAGATTAATACGTGAAGCACTTTGTTATCTCTTTTGTAATATATGAGTTTATATTGTGTGAAATGTTAAGAGACTTCCCTACGGAAATTCCGTAATTTACCGTATTTAGAGCCTTATAAACTCATAATTTGAAAGCTACAAAGCTATAATAAAAATACAGCAATAATCTTCAGTATATCAACATTCCTTTCCACGTTTGAAATTTTTTATTTTTGTTTATTATACTCATGATAACAGCTTCCAAAGTAAAACCAATTTATTAAAATTCAAGCATACATTCAGTAAGTATCTCCTTAGTATTTACAAATTCTTTTATTTGAAACACACGCCAATAGATCGACAATATTATAAACTACATATTCCACGTTTTAATTTTTTAAGGTCAATTTTGAACTAAGATAAGTAAAAAAATAGGGTTTTGATGCGATGTCGGCAACGCGGCAAATGTATGGTCAAGTCGTTTGCTCGGGGCCTTAAGCGCGTCATACAAAATGAAGATTAGTGATCTAGTGTTTTATTTTATGATAGCCTTCTTATTATATTTGATACTAGATGACGTCCGTAACTCCGTTGCGCCAAAATTCGTTAATCGCGTGGAAACCGTACATCTTTTCGGGATAAAAAGTATCCTATGACCTTTTCCGAGACTCAAAGTATCTTCATATCTTATTTCAGAAAAATCGCTTCAACTGCTTGGACGTGAAGAGGTAACAGACATAAAGACATAGGTACACACTTTCGCATAATATTAGTATGTAATAAGACGTTTAGCTTAAAAATATATCATCACTGTTGCAACTAGCTGCGTTCGTGGTTTTATAATCCCCACCCTACGAATAATAAAAACTTAAGGGCCCCCGAGACGATCAAACGGTTTGATTCAAACTTTAAGTGTTTGATGCAACCGTTTGATGTCGGTTTGAACGGTTTGTCAAACGACACTGCGCAGTTTGGTTCAATGCGCGCTGTGGAGTACACTTCTACGTCTACACGTCACGTACACGTAATAAAACTGACTTAAAAATTGTACGAAATTGAGAATTAAATTCCCTATCTCAAAAACTAAACCTATTTTGATGAAACTTGCAGAAGTCTCCCAAGTTAAACAATACCTATATAGTACAACAAAAAAATATTTAACTCGGATTTGTAGTTCCGAAGATATGTGAACATAAACATAAAACATGCATACACTTTTGAAATTTTGCACATTTTTTTCAGATGCTGATATTATAGACTAACATATACGAAAACTGGGCAGTTCTGGAAATATTACATACGCGTTGAATTGATAACCTCCTCTTTTTTAGTCGGTTAAAAATAATGTACTCCAAAGAATAGTACAAAGTTTGTTCAAACGGATCGGAACACGATCAAACGGCGCGTCAAACACAACAAAAATATGAAATTTCATCAAACGAGCTTCAAACACGTAAATGTTTGTCAAACCGTTCAAACTAGCTTTGTAAACGATCAAAATGGTTTGAGTCAAACCAAAATTTACGTGTTTGAGTCAAACCGTTTGACCGTCTCGGGGGCCCTTAAGGAAACATAACTCCTATACCATTACCATTTTAAAGGTTCCTTTCGAACTGTCATGTAATGTCAGCCATAATACCGCTCAAGGCCACCTAAATATTGCAAATGTATTGAAATGTGTACATGATAGGTACTTACACGTTGTTGACAAGCATAATTGTAGAGCATGTTTTTTTTGACGGAGTTACTTTTCCTTAGTTTTTATTATTCGTAATCCCCACCCCTTTAGAATACTTTACTCACTCGCCAAAATACTACAGCGTTGTTTAACGCCGATTTATCTAAGAGCGTATTACGCGTTACATAATTATTATGATACGCAGAAAATCGGTCAGGTCGAGTCCAGCAGGCCTATTCGCGCCATTTAAGGGCCACATTTACATTGAGGCGTAGAGGGGTAATATTTGTCAAGGGCCGAGCTTTACAGTTTTTTCAGCAAAATGATAATTTAATATAAATTTTCCGCTCTCTCTAAACAAACCAAAAACGAGGTCATTTCTGTTTAAAAATTTATGGGATCTGTATATTATTTACTAGATGTGCCGCGCGATTTTACGGAAACTGTACGTTTTCCCGCAAAAAATAGCTTATATCCCTTCACGTGTTGCACTTCACCAAATATTGCCATAAAAATTGCTCCAGTATGTAGTTCGTGAGACAAAACCCTTTCTAATATTTTTCCCCGTTTTTCCACATTTTCCTAGTCTGTTTCTTTAGTCATAACACCTCTATTTCGAAAGTCGGTTAAAATTGAAGCATATTATAATTATGTGTGTTTCTGATGTATAAGATATGTTATTGTAAATTTTCATTAAGATCCGTTCAGTAGTTTTTGCGTGTAAGAGTAACAAACATCCATCCAAACTTTCGCCTTTATAATATTAGTAGGACTAGTAGGGTATCAGTTTGAACCTTAAAATGAAGACATGAGTGGATGAAGTGGGTAACTAACAATTTGAAAACTGTCGTTTATTCGCTTAAATGGAGCTTTAGGACCGGGAAAACTATTTGAAATCAAAAAAATGTACTTAGATTCTATGTATGCATAATATTATTTTGTATATATTATTTCTAAATTTACATGTTAACATTAAAGCTAACACTTTTAGAACGTCTACATGGTGCCTACCACCGGTTCAGGAACTAACCCGGCGAGAAGTACCGGCGCGGCGTAAGAAACTCGCATGGGGCTACCTTTTACCAAAAAGGAGGAAAATAATGTGGATAATATTTAAATAAGATGAAATAGGTAAGTCACAAGGTCTATTCAAGATATAAGGGAAAAATGAGTAATTGCTGTTATGTTGTAAAATGTTAGTTACAATATATCAACTATTTTCTTCAAATCCAGACTCAACTCTATTAAGGCCATCCCCCGAGTAAACGACCTTGAATACACATTTGCCGCGTCGCCGAGATCGCACCAAAACCTTATTTTTTTACTTATCTTAGTTTAAAATTGACCTAAAAAAAATTAAAACGCGTAAAAATATGTAGTTTATAATATTGTCGATCGATTGGCGTGTGTTTCAAATAAAAGTAATTTGTAAATACTAAGGAGATGCTGAATGTATGCTTGAATTTTAATAAATCGGTTTTACTTTGGAAGCTGATCGTCGGGGTCACCAATGTGGAAATAATGCGCGGAGGCCAAAGCAAGATTTTCCGACCGAGCGAGGTGTTATGCTCGGTCAGGCCGGAGCCCACGTGATGCATTTCAGCTGTCGTATATATGTTACGGGTAATGCTAGAAGGTGGAGTAAACCTAGGTTTACCGGGGTTGACTTAGTATTACCCAAGTCTTTTGGGTAAAGTCCGAATAATAAGAAAAATAAATTTTAATTTGGGGTTTACCCATACTCACCTAGGTCTACCCAACTCTGGCTGGGTAATGTTAGGTGTTGCGTAATTTTTGAGCCTGTGGTATAAAACTCGGAGGCCCGCGTTTCCCCCGCTGCTATTGTAGAAATGTTATCAAGGAAACAGTTTTCCGTTTGTCATGATAAATTGATTGATATAGAAAATATATCACCCGAAAAAAAAGTTTACGATAGCTTGCAAATGACAGTCGCTTTCAGGGGGCTAATAAAAGGTGTAATTGCAAAACAAAATGTGCTACAAAGAAGTTTATGCAAGACTGCAGAAAACTTGTGCGATTCAAAATGTCACAGCAGTTTATCTTGCTGAAATAAATAATTTCAATTTTATTTACTACAACCGCTAATTAGTTTTTGCCATTGAAGCTAGAAATTGCGTTTGTATGTTTTTTAAATAATAAATGTTTAAAATAACCTTGGATATTCATTTTAGTAATTAATTGGACAAATTTTTAACATTACCCAGTCAGAGTTGGGTAGACCTAGGTGAGCATGGGTAAGCACCGAGTTTAAATTTATTTTTCTTACTATTCGGACTTTACCCAAAAGACTTGGGTAAATTCCCCAACCGTCTTACGAGTTTTGTTTTTCGATCAACACGAAAATCTATCGCGAGTTTCACAGTTTTTACCCATCCCACAAGTGCTCAACGCCGCTAAAGAAGTTTTCACGTCAAAAATTTGCTCTTTCAGCACTGCCACTTTTACAGTGATATAAGGGACACATACACACCCTAAAGTATTATCACTTAGTTTTGTTATACCGTATACCTTGTATAACAATCGACCTTTTCATCTGTTAATAAAGGGCAGATGGGCCTCTTGGCTACATAATATCGAGGGCATACAAATACACAAAATAAACACATTCGATAATAATGAAATTGTTATATCAATGGTTTCTATTTAATTAATTATAATATTCGATATCACTGCATGCACAATGTGTCCCGACATCAGTGTCCGTCGAGCCTTTTATGTTATGACAAGCTATTGCCCGCGGCTTCGCTCTCGTTAAGAGGTATTATTATATACAAACTTTCATCCCCTATTTTAATCCCTTGGGGGTAGAATTGATCAAAGTCCTTTCTTAGCGGATGTCTACGTCATATCATCTACCTGCATGCCAAATTTCAGCCCGATCCGTCCAGTGGTTTGGGCTGTGCGTTGATAGATCACCATGTCAGTCAGTCACCTTTGAGTTTTATATATTTATAGATATAATAAAATGATATTATATTATGGCATTTAAGCTCTACAACAACGCCACCACTACAACATAATATAACCTCCTCATTTTTTGAAGTCGGTTAAAAATAATTAAAAGTATTTAGATTATGATTATTGAAGTGAAAACTTCTTTAGCGGCGTTGAGCACTTTTGTGGGATGGGTAAAAACTGTGAAACTCGCGCCAGATTTTCGTATTGATCGAAAAACCATACAAAACGCGTAAGACGGTTGGAGAGTAGTGTTTTGTGTCGAACTCGAACGAAATGTACAGTCGGGGAAATAAGTTGTTTAGCAGAAATGTACATTCGGGAAAATGAGTTGTTTAGCAGAAATGTACAGTCGGGGAAATGAGTTGCTTAGCAGAAATGTACAGTCGAAGAAAATTGTGCTAAGCAGAAATGTACAGTCGGGGAAATGAGTTGTTTAGCAGAAATGTACAGTCGGGGAAATGAGTTGTTTAGCAGAAATGTACAGTTGGGGAAAATTGTGCTAAGCAGAAATGTACAGTCGGGGAAATGAGTTGTTTAGCAGAAATGTACAGTCGGGGAAATGAGTTGCTTAGCAGAAATGTACAGTCGGAGAAAATTGTGCTAAGCAGAAATGTACAGTCGGGGAAATGAGTTGTTTAGCAGAAATGTACAGTTGGGGAAAATTGTGCTAAGCAGAAATGTACAGTCGGGGAAATGAGTTGTTTAGCAGAAATGTACAGTCAGGGAAATGAGTTGTTTAGCAGAAATGTACAGTCGGGGAAATGAGTTGTTTAGCAGAAATGTACAGTCGGGGAAATGAGTTGTTTAGCAGAAATGTACAGTCGGGGAAATGAGTTGTTTAGCAGAAATGTACAGTCGGGGAAATGAGTTGCTTAGCAGAAATGTACAGTCGGGGAAATGAGTTGTTTAGCAGAAATATACAGTCGGGGAAATGAGTTGTTTAGCAGAAATGTACAGTCGGGGAAATGAGTTGTTTAGCAGAAATGTACAGTCAGGGGTATGAGTTGTTTAGCAAAAATGTACAGTCGGGGAAATGAGTTGTTTAGCAGAAATGTACAGTCGGAGAAATGAGTTGTTTAGCAGAAATGTACAGTCAGGGGTATGAGTTGTTTAGCAAAAATGTACAGTCGGGGAAATGGGTTGTTTAGCAGAAATGTACAGTCGGGGAAAATTGTGCTAAGCAGAAATATACAGTCAGGGAAATGAGTTGTTTAGCAGAAATGTACAGTCGGAGAAATGAGTTCCTTAGCAGATGCGCTGATTAAGGCCGCGTTTCCACCTGCAAGACAACTGTCGCGAGAAGTGTCTGACAGTCTGTCTGACAGCAGCTTTTTTTTTCGATTGTCGATATTTTTAATCGATTGTAAGGGTTTCGATTAATTAATTAAAACGATCGTTTTTTTTATTATTTTTTTTAAATCAATTTTTATAAAAAATGGTTTAAAAAAATAATGCACAACGTTAATAATCAAGTTTTCACTTCTGCCGGCACTCCCGGAGTGCAACCCATCTTTTTTTAGGGTTCCGTAGCCATATGGCAAAAAACGGAACCCTTATAGATTCGTCATGTCATGTCTGTCTGTCTGTCTGTTTGTCTGCTGTTTGTCTGTCTCTCTGTCCGTCCGTATGTCACAGCCACTTTTCTCCGAAACTATTTAAAGAGCTATACTATTGAATCTTGGTAAGTAGATGTGTAGATATAAACTGTGAACCGCATTAGGATTTTGATACAAAAATGGAAAAATTATTAAAAATTTTAGGGGTCCCCATAGGTACAACTGAAACAAAAAAAAAAAAATTATTTGGCCTTTGCGTGTGGGGTATCTATGGATAGGTCTTCAATTAACAAAAAATTAAAACCGACTTCCAAGGTAAAAACAATAATAACATTAATATGAACTAAAAAGTATTAAATAATTTCTACTATCTAATAGTGCCTTTTTCCGAATTCGGCTAAACCTCAACTATTTCTGTACTCAATCTTCATAATTTTGAAGTCGGTACCAGATAGCTGAAACTTCAGATATTTGAAACTTTTGGAACTGGCACCGACTTCAAAATTATGAAGATTGAGTACAGAAATAGTTGAGGTTTAGCCGAATTCGGAAAAAGGCACTATTAGATAGTAGAAATTATTTAATACTTTTTAGTTCATATTAATGTTATTATTGTTTTTACCTTGGAAGTCGGTTTTAATTTTTTGTTAAAAATAATAATAATTTCACTCTTTTTAGCTACACTAGTAGATAAACCTTCGCGTATATTTTACCTAAGTATCTTATTACAATTTGTTAAGAGTCACAACTCACACTCACAAAATAATATATTATCAGTGAAGTGAACATATTGTGCTAAGTAATTTAACAATTTTAATGCTTCAAGCCCCAAGCGGTCACCGGCGATTGCGATAACAATAGAAAGGCTATTGTGTCTCGTTTTTCCACGATCGAAGGATCTATCAGATAAAAAATTGTATAAACTTGCATAGGATGTAGCGTAGCTACTCATAATATTTAATATTATCATAATTATTGACAGCTGTTCTTGTAATAAAGAATTCAAATCGATACTTAGTGCGCCATCTATCGATTAATAAGTATAACTAATTAAAAAGACTCAATGACTTTGTTTTGTTTAAATGCTCTTTTTAAAATAACTTTATTTCAATTCTATTTGTCTATTTAAATTTTATAAAGTAGTTAATAAAGTATTCGATCTGTATATAAAGTAGTTAGTAAAGGATTCGATCTGTCGTCTGCCGCCATGCGCCGCGCGGCGGCGACGCCGTCGCCTCTACGGCGCCGACCGCCGTCATGTATTAAATAAACAGGTGTTGTTATACAGTAAGAACATAATTATTATTATTAGTATATCCATACCTATGCCTTGTACTATTATCTAGTCTGTGCCATGAGACATTGGTGACCTTAACACGACGTGGTAATGATGATGATGACGATGATGATGATGATGATGATGATGATTATGATGATGAATATAAATTGCATAGTAGCATATGCCTTCTGTTCTTAAAACAACGCCGAAACTCCCAAACGTGTATCTATAAGGAGTCAGGAGTTCTCTCAGCATCTTCGAAACCATGGTATACCTTGACCCAATATTTGACTTTTTGGTAGCATATTCTTAGTACGCTTCACATAAAACCAAAATCACCATATGTTTCCATATAAATTTCGAGGAGTTCCCTCGATTACTCATAGATCCCATCATCAGGTCACCACTTTTGTGAACATGGTACCAAATTGGAGTGAAACCTAATACAACAAAACAAAAATTTCGAAAATCGGTTCACAAACGGCGGAGTAATCGTTGAACATACAAAAAAAAAAAAAAAAAAAAAAAAAAAAAAAAATAACCCAATATTTGACTTTTTGGTAGCATATTCTTAGTACGCTTCACATAAAACCAAAATCACCATATGTTTCCATATAAATTTCGAGGAGTTCCCTCGATTACTCATAGATCCCATCATCAGGTCACCACTTTTGTGAACATGGTACCAAATTGGAGTGAAACCTAATACAACAAAACAAAAATTTCGAAAATCGGTTCACAAACGGCGGAGTAATCGTTGAACATACAAAAATAAAAAAAAAAAAAAAAAAAAAAAAAATATCCACAGCCGAACATATAACCTCCTCGTTTTTTGGAAGTCGGTTAAAAATCATATTGAGGTTTCTAATATCATTTTTTTCTAACCTGAATAGTTTGCGAGAGAGACTCTTCCAAAGTGGCAAAATGTGTGTGTCCCCCCCCTCTAACTTCTAAAGTAGGGTCATAATAATTCTAAAAAAAAATATATGATGTACATTACTATAAAAACTATCAACGAAAATTTGTTTGAACGAGATCTAGCCAGTAGTTTTTTTATACGTCATAAATGATAAACCTTAATTTAACTTTCATTATATCAAAAATGAAATATTAAAATAAAACAAAAACCTTATAATTTCATAGAAACAATTCTAATTGCTGCTGGGGAACCCTTCATGGGCGAGTCCAACTCGCACTTGGCCGGTTTTTTATTTTTAAGTTCTAGTGAATTAAATATGTCACTTAAGTCCAAAATATAGGACAGACATTACGTTTAGGAACGCTTAATGAAAATGTAAGACTTGCTTCATTTGTAACGAAAATAATCTCTGAACACTTGATTATAGCCAGATGTAAGATGTACACAAAGAAAAGAATTGTCAGTCGCCAGCTGTTAAGCCAGCTTTATGCCCAGAAACACATTTCGTACCCCAGACTAAAATAACATGCAATTCCTTTCTTAATTAAAATGTTGCTAATCATGAATCAAGAACAAACTCTTAACAGAAAAATATTGTCTATTAGATGACGCCTACAACTCCGTTGCGCCAAAATTCGTTTATCGCATTAGTACCGTACATTTTTCGGGGATCAAAAGTGTCATAATATATCCTTTCCTAGGACTCAAACTATCTCTACACAAAAATTCATCAAAATTGGTTCAGCGGCTTAAGCCTGAAGAGACACACCTTCATTTATAATATTAGTATGGATTATAATATTTTATGTTTGCTTCACTTATTAAATCGTCTATTTTCCAAGACCGCAAGTAATTTCGTCCAAATATGGGACTTACACGAGTTTGGTCACTAGTGTAAGTCTCATATGGACAAAACGCCTCTGTGGTCTAATGGTATAGAGCGCGGCTCTTGACTCGGAGGTCGTGGGTTCGATTCCCGCGTTGGAAACATGTTATTTCCAAGTTTGGTAAGGACGATGCAGGCTGATCACCTGATTGTCTGACAAGTAAGATGATGCATGCGTCGGATGGGCATGTAAAAAGTCGGTCCTGCACCTGATCTCTCGCCAGTCGTTTCGGTCGTCCGTCCCACTGGGTTATGAGAGTAAAGGAATAGAGAGTGCTCTTGTGTACTGCGCACACACTTGGGCACTATAAAATTACTCCTGCGTAGCTGGCCTGGTTTCAATGAAACCGGCGACCGTCACATATGGACAAAATTACTTGTAACCGCACGTCTTTTGCCGCATGGCGAACATCGAACGTGTTAATGTCTTCGGTTGGTAGTAAGGCTGTATTTATATGCGGCGACGCGACGTGAACGCGAGGTTTGGCCGCTAAACCACAAATTCACCCATATTTCCATACAACCTTCAAGAAAAGAGCGTATTCCCTCTTAAAAGGCCGGCAACGCACCTGCAGCTCTTCTGATGTTGCGAGTGTCCATGGGCGACGGTAGTTGCTTACCATCAGGTGACCCGTATGCTCGTTTGCCCCCTTATTTAATAAAAAAAAACACTTCCATACTAATATTATAAATGCGAAAGTGTGCCTGTCTGTCTGGCTGTCTGTTACCTCTTCACGCCCAAACCTGATTTTTCTGAAAGACATTGAGACACTTTGAGTCCCAGGAAAGGACGTAGGATACTTTTTATCCTGGAAAAATGTACGGTTCTCGCGCGATAAACGAATTATGGCGCATATATATACTTATTATAAAACAAAGTCGCTTTTTTCCCCTCATGTCCCTTTGTTCCCTTTAATCTTTAAAACTACGCAACGGATTTTGATGATTCTTTCAGTGTTAGATAGCCTATTTATCGAGGAAGGTTATAGCTTATATTTTATCACGCTAAGACTAATAGGAGCGAAGAAGTAGAGAAAAATGTGGGAAAAACGGGGAAAATTATTTGAAAGTGCTAACTTGAACGCGCTAATCTAAGGAACTACTGGTCCGATTTGAAAAATTCTTTCAGTGTTAGATAGCCCATTTATTGAGGAAGGCTATAGGCTATATTTTATTACGCTAATACTAATAGGAGAATGTGGAAAAAACTGGGGAAATTATTTGAAAGGGGTTATCTCGCGAACTACTGTAGCAATTTTTATGCTAATTGGCACAGATAAGAAGTAGACCACGTGAAGGATCATAGGCTATCGATTTTAATCATTTTTTCAGTGGCTATATATTTTATACCCGTGCGACGCTGGGGCCGGTCGCTAGTCTAGTAAATAAAATATATATTTAAGATTTATTTAAGCAGCGTTTACTTATAATCTTGCGTTGTAACCGCCAAACCGCGCGTTTGGGCGGACGCATATTTCCTCCTAGAAGTTTTATATATTATTAATTTATATTTTATACATTATCACATTTACAATTATTCACTTATCAACAATTTAACATATTACATAAAATAAAACATTTCAATACGTACACTTTATAGGAACATTGGCAGCCGTACTAGTAATTAACTGTCTAAATCCATGTAAATCCAGCCTCAAATCTAAATTAGTCGTCCAACAGCAATGAAAAATTATTTCAAGTCAAGTCCAATTTTTGTCATGCGACTAGTTTTTCAAGCTAGTCGCATGACAAAAATCGGCTACTAATATTATTATCGAAGATGAACATAATCATTGCAGCATGACTATCCTTTTAAGTGCGCGTTAAATTTTAAATAGCTTTCAAGTTTACAGTGACGCTTAAACACAGCTGCAGTTGCACCCAGCTAGATATTACGAATCGTCATAGTTGGATGAAAATGCCATGGGCAAAAATGTATGGGCTCCGTCCCCACCTACCAACAGCCATAGAACTGATACCAACGTGTTCCTAAAGTGCCCCCTATTTAATTAAAATCCTTTATTTTAGATAAATCAGTGGGAATATATTATATTTAAAAAAAAAACAACCATATTACTAGTAGTCCTAGTGCCAAGATCTAGTTGTAATACGGGTCCATTTTGTTTAATATTTCATTTGGAGGTAGGCATTAGCGGCTGTAACATAGTTATAACTTCCGCAGCCGCCACCGTGCATATTATTTTTTGTATTCTGTGTTTTTATTTAAATATGTAAATATTTTTTATCATTATTTTCTATAAGTACTTATTCAAATATAGAAGGTGTAACAAAACTAAGTGATATTACTTTAGGGGATGTATGTGTTCCTGTCATAAAGTTCACTGTAAAAGTAGCAGCGCTGAAAGCGCCGCCGTTTTTTACTTATAAAATAAGGGGGCAAACGAGCAAACGGGTCACCTGACGGAAAGCAACTTTCGTCGACCATGGACACTCGCAATATCAAAAGAGCTGCCGGTGCGTTGCCACCCTTTTAAGAGGGAATAGGATAATAGGGTATGGGCGGGTAGAGAAGGGAATAGAGTAGGGGATTGGGCCTCCGGGCTCCGGTAAACTCACTCTTTTGGCGAAACACAGCGCAAGCGCTGTTCTACGCCGGGTTTCTGTGAGCCCGTGGTATTTCTCCGGTCGAGCCAGCTCATTCGTGCCGAAGCATGGCTCTCCCACGATGCTGTGCACTAATGAATACATAAATGAGCATGTATTTTGGAATTAGTCGTCATTAAGTACGTTAACGAAATATTTGTTTAAACGTAAGATACCATGAGAACCCCATGCATTTGGGCAAAGTCGCCATAGTATAAAAATATAATCTTGCTAAAATCTATAAATTGAGCTACATTTCATTTGTGTTGATGGGTGGGAACAATTCCGACCATACCCCTTTAAATCATATTTTACGTTAATAATAATAAAAGCAATTACGAATGTAAAACTTGATACATTACATGCTGAAACTCTAAATTAATTTTGATCATAATTTTTTATTAGTAGTAATTTAGCTACTAGATTGAAATATAATATTAATAGCTGTTGCCCGCGACTGTGTCCGCGTGGACTTTGGAACAGACAGACAGAGATACTTTTGCATTTATAATTTTTCTTTTGAAGATTTTTCTGATTTTTTTTTTTCTATAGACCTCACGGAGTCCGACACCTTTCCAACGAATGCAAAACCGTGGAAATCGGTTCGTGCGTTCTGGATTTATAGCGTCAGGAAGGAAAACCCGACTTATTTTTATATATAAGATAATCTACTTATAATCCCAAATAATTTACTTTATCGTGGCAGAGTACTTTACTCGGATATCCTCTAATATTAGATTATTTAATATATTAGGAGTTAGGACGAAACGAGCAGAAAAATATTATATTTAAGTATTCAACGTGTAACGTTGAATACTTCGACCTCTTTGAATCAATAGTTAAGCATGTGGCGGCTCAAATCCGGGGATCGCGGGTTCGAATCCCGCCGAAGCAACAAAAAAGTTTTCGATGTTCCTGGGTCATGGAGGCGTATTAAATCTGTATGATATAATAAAAAACTTAAATATGATAAGTAAAGCATTAAATTATCCATACCATACTAATATTATAAATGCGAAAGTGTGCCTGTCTGTTACCTCTTCACGGACAAACCACTGAACCGATTTTGTTGGCTTTGGCATGGAGATACTTTGAGTTCCGGGAAATGACATAGGATACTTTTTGCCTCGGAAAAATGTACGGTCACCGTGCGATAAACAAGTTTAGGCGCAATGGAGTTGCAGGCGTCATCTAGTTAAATATATTCCCGCTGTCTTGTACCCATAACACGAATCTTTTAGGTACTTAGCACCACTGACGTGGTGTGAAGAGTTCATAGATATTATATTAAGAAGGAACGCGGATACAGTAGAATTTAAACGAAGAAACTATTGCCATCACGCTTCACCCTGCGCCGGCACGTGTAGTGTGATAGAGACAGACACTATAAATCGGGGTTACGTATTCCTCTGGTTTCTCCTTCAAAATAGAGCCTATCTAATTATTATTTTTTTAAATATTTTTAGGAAGAGTGAGTCTGTGCCTCTACGTTTCTATTTTATCTTAAAGATCTTTCAAAATTGTTTTATGGTCGGTGGATTGGCGGGGTACGGGGCATTCATTTTTTGCGATTTTTGAAGGGTCATATTTTTTAATATATTAATAAAATCGAACGTAGAGGCATAGTTTTTACAGATCCCAATATTGCATAAAAAATCATTTGCCTAGACGCATTGTCCTGGGAGTAAATTGAGGAATACGTTTGTATGGAAAAACAGTGTTAGTATATGCTCTTAAGTTCAAATATTTTCAGCGGGGAAATTGCGAAGTTTGTATTATTTGATATTTTATGAATAATTCAACAGACGTACCGTCGGCGACGATGCATCTCGGCGCCAACATGAACCCCAACGACATAGAGGAGGGGGACGACGTATACTTCGAGTGTAAGGTCGACGCCAACCCACCCGCGTACAAAGTGCTGTGGGAGCACAATGTAAGTTTACATTTTTACTCTTTATAAGCCGACCCGGCAGACGTTGTTCTGCTATATAAATTGTTTCTAGTATCAATATAAAAAGTAGCCTAATGAATGTACATACAAAATATGATAAAAATCGGTTGAGCCGTTTTGGAGGACTTCGCGCACAAACACTGTGACACGAGAATTTTACATATTAGACTGGCTGTCCCAGTGAACTTCGCGTCACTTTGAAACCTTCCATGGACTTCTGCGAATATTTAAAGACTAAAATCAGCCCAATCCGTTCAACCGGTTCAGCCATTTTCGAGTTTTAGCGCGACTAACACATTTGAATAAATATATAAGATTTAATAGAAACTAGCATACAATTCCTTCGGTTCTATACGTAGTACGAAGACTATAGAGTATAGATAATATTATAATAATTATTATTATTACTACTCAAAGCTCATACATTTCGGAACAATGGGCCGCTATAATTAATTTGCCACGCTGAAATAATAAGGTTGCGTTCATTTTTACTCTACCTAGCCGATCTCTACATTATCCGCTTAAGAATAGAACTGGGACGTTGAGTAATTAAAGCTATTGTTCCGCAAGACAAAAAGATGATAATAATTATTGTCCTTATAAAGTTTTCTGGTCAAATATCTGTTACAGACGCGGGTAGTAGCTTTAAATAAATAAAAAAAAATACGTTTAATTCAGGTAAGAAACAACCCATAGAAAAAAAAATTAATAATATTTGCCACCCTCTGGTGCACCGGGGACATGCACATGTGAATGGACCCAGTGATTCGATCAGTTTTGTGATATTATATTAAAATAAACTTTGTTCGGGAGTACCTACCTAAATTATTAAGCTTCTGGAATAACGCAACGTAATTTCGGCCGTTTAATTTCAGACACGTAATGACGATCACCAATTCAAATAGCATTGTAGGCGTAATCGTGCTGAAGCATACTGTATTTTGACACTTACTCTTTACTTTCGCATTTACAAAAAATGCTATGGTTCTATGGCCGTGGGCTAGACGGGGTCGGCAGACCGCGGCTCTTCCATAGGATTAATGTGGCTCTTCTTAAACTCACTCACTGCCTGTTACTGTAGGTATACCTAACGTGACACCCCCCCCCCCCCCCCCCCTCCATAATAATTAATGTTATTTTCATTTTATTAAAGTATAGAGGTAAACAATTGAGTAGGTATTTTGTGAATATTTCAAGTGTCTGTCTGTTGTATATATCATAATATTATTGATATTGAGCAAAATATGGCAGAATAATCACATTTGTTGTATAGAAGAGGGCATTGCCATTTGCCTCGGCATTTCGAACATACAAATACTTTAAAATTGTCGTTTGGTCTGTTTGCGAAAGCGGGGCAATTTCACTCTCGCGAGGGACAGCGGGACAGACTGCCTGAAAGCGGGACGTATGGTCACCTTAGGTAGATTTTAAAACACCTAAGCAATAATATGCTGAATTCTTAGTCAACTTGCGCACTCTGTTACTGTAAAACAACTACCTTAAATAGAGCAAATCCTGTTTGATTCATATAATAGTAATAGCCTTCCTGGAACTGTAGATGTAGCTTTGTAGTGTGAAGCAAATAAGACTCAAATTATTATTATTAGGGCCTGTTTCACCGCTTCCTGATAAGGTGCCCGATAGGCTTATTTGACAGATTCGCCATACTCTATGTGTCAAGTTAAGTGGTGGATAGCCTTATCAGGAAGCGGTGAAACAGGCCCTTAGACTTATAAAATTTATGTAGCGGCTCTTTAAAGGTATGGGAAAATCTACAAACTTGATATTTTGCTCATCTGATTGGTAAGTCTGCCGACCCATGGGACGTTACATCCCGTATTCACTGAACATCGCGACCCACGGCAGAAATGCGTATTCCCACGTCGAGCAAAACAGACAATTAGCGGTTATATCTGTTAATCTTTATGAGCCTTTCAACTGGTTTTCATGGGGTACCTTGTGACCTACCCGTAAGGCGAATGCATATGAGACTATTTCCGTGGTGCTTCCCCTTTTTCGGACATTAATTTCATTACAATTTGGCTGTCTCCCGCTTTGCTCGGGTAGGAAATTGGATATATCCTACTCCTCCTACCTTTCTTCTGATTAATTTCGTTGCGGGTCTCGAGATAGATTTAGCTTGTCCCTCGAGCATCCCTGAGATCATATCAAAGGGTTTTCGTGGTTACCACTATTGATCGGTGATCCTGGCGACACAGGAGCTGAAGTGGTGGGAATGTGTGGTGGGCCAATTGTCCGATAATAAAAAGACCAACCAAGGGTTCATCCACAAGGAATGTAACACCTAAAGAGGATCGACGAAGTGTGACTTGGTATGACAAGGAGGGGGGAGGGGTTGTAAATTTTGTGACATCATATTTTAAATTTAATAAATTAATAGGGAAATCTCAAATATTGAGGTGGTTTTAATTTTTAAATGTAATATTGTAATTTCGTGACGTCACACTAGGGAGGGGGGTCTCACAAATGTGACCACCTGTGACAAGGGGGGAATCTAAAAATAATGAAAATCGTGTGACGTACTACTTTATGGATGGTCCCTAAGATCTATTATAATATTATCACCAGGGCGTCCTTTTACAACACAACACAGCCGCCGGCGTCATTCTCACTGGCAACAGCAACTTGGCTCTCCGCAACGTGTCGCGACATCAAGCCGGCCTCTACACCTGCACCGCCTCCAACGTAGAAGGCGATGGAAGGTCACAAGATCTGAGGATGCAGGTTGTTTGTAAGTACTTTTTTGAATCTTTAGTGAAAAAAATAATATTCTAGAGATTATGTCGTCCCCATACCTAAAAACATTAAAAAAGTATTGTATATGTTAGGTAACAATTCTGCGTTTCAAATTTAATTGTAATAATTTGTATACCATTTATTTTTTATCTATAGTATAGCTTTGTTATAATTATTATATGTACATATATTATGTATGTAGCGAATGAATACGTTATTACTTATTTTTGATTTCCTGATTTTGTTGACTTATGTAGTAAAACGCACTTGGGGAAGTGAAGAAAGCACTTAAAGTATAAAAACAATTTTACATTACTTTGTTTTAATTAATACGACTTGATCTTGATAAGTTTGTATGTATGAAGTATTCCAAAAAGTGAAAATTATTCTTAGATCCAATTTTTTAACATTTTTAGGTTTGCACTAAAGACATAATATTAATATAATAAAAATTTAGACTACGCAAAATATATTTTGCAATGCAGTTAAAAAAGTATGTTACTGGAACTCTTTTTGTACCAAATTGCCGTCGCACGTTAATGTATCATAACATTCTAAAAGGTAACAAGGAACTATTACGATGAACAATATTCTTTTCAATATGTTAGTGTGTACTTAGGGAAATACAACATCTCGAGGTAAAAGCTTTTCGCTTCCCGCTTTTTATATCGCCTAGTTATATTGTGGGATGTAACACTCTACATAACGTGGTTTTATATTTCCAAGGAATTTCCCACTAACATTGCTACTCGGCTTAGCGTCAACTCCTACGCGGCAATTTCGAGATAGCGATTCAAAATTGAACGTAATTTCAACGTTATCTATTTCTATACTTATTATAAAACAAAGTCGCTTTTTTTTCCGTCATGTCCCTTTGTTCCCTTTAATCTTTAAAACTACGCAACAGATTTTGATGATTCTTTCAGTGTTAGATAGCCCATTTATCGAGGATGGTTATAGGCTATATTTTATCACGCTAAGACTAAAAGGAGCGAAGAAATATAGGAAAATGTGGAAAAAACGGGAAAAATTATTTGAAAGGGCTAATTTGAACGCGCTTATCTCTATAGGCTATATTATATATAGGCTATATTTTATCACGCTAAGACTAATAGGAGAATGTGGAAAAACGGGGGAAATTATTTGAAAGGGCTTATCTCGCGAACTACTGGAGCGATTTTTATGTTATTTGGCACAGAAAAGAAGTAGACCACGTGAAGGATCATAGGCTATCGATTTTGATCATTTTTTCAGTGGCTATATATTTTATACCCGTGCGACGCCGGGGCGGGTCGCTAGTAAGGATATAAATTCCATTGCCGGAGTCCAATGTACCGGGCCAAGTAACGCAACGTCGTGATAAAACAGTATCTTGTTATTTT
This sequence comes from Lysandra bellargus, assembly GCA_905333045.1. Classification (NCBI taxonomy): domain Eukaryota; kingdom Metazoa; phylum Arthropoda; class Insecta; order Lepidoptera; family Lycaenidae; genus Lysandra; species Lysandra bellargus. The sequence goes on along the minus strand of HG995332.1, from coordinate 1,031,714 downwards.
CATATTGTATTAAAATTCGAATATTATGTTTAACAAAATACTGGAATTTGATATCGTTATCCTCAATAATTCCTATGGATACCAGTCTTACCAGAAACATATTTTTAATAAAATAAAGACACAACGATAAAAAATAGTATTCCCAAAATTTCAGCTTCAAAACTTGTATTGTATGTATTTTTTTTTGTTATGAGCCTTCAAAGTTGGATAGTCAAGTCGATTTTTTTAATAAAATTTCTTAATCCTTCAGGCCCCGCGCGAGCACCGGTGATCGCGACAACAATAGAATACAATAGCAATTCCTGGAAATTCCGACTGAAGTATTAATTTTTATGTACCATTCGATAAGTTATGTAATTTATAACAATTTTTAACATAGCTATCGATCAAAATCTTCCCGTGGTGCGTAGAATCTAGCAAGGCGTGATGTCATAGTTAGCTAACATTTTGCTTGGAGCGTTTTGGGACGGTATATTTTATGCGAGCTTTGTATTTGTGATATTTCGGGTTTTTAAGCTATCAGAGTCATTTTTTCACCAATGTTTCTATTTTTGAATGGTATGGTACTTACCCACCAGAAAAATAATTGTCGTCATGCCTATTAAAGTAAAATCTATCCCGTTCAATTAATACACACTGTGTTTGTTGTAAGGAAACTAATTAAAGATAAGCTTTGCAGCTCTTTTGATCTCAGACAGAGCAAATATTAGCGCGGGTGAAAAGCATTGAGCAAACACTCAATATGGAACTTCATCTTCGATTTAATGAAGAAACCATGCTAATAATAATAAAAATTCAATCCATCCATACTAATAATAATAATATTATTATAAATGCGAAAGTGTGTCTGTCTGTCTGTCTGTCTCTTCACGCCCAAACCGCAGAACCTATTTTGCTGATATTTGGCATAGAAATACTTTGAGTCCCGGAAATGGACATAATATGATACTTTTTATCCCGGAAAAATGTACAGTTCCCGCGCGATAAACGAATTTTGGCGCAACAGAGTTGAGTTGTCATCTAGTAGAAAAATTACGTTCATGTTCGTGTTACAAGTTTGTATGAAATGTTCCTCTTTTAACAAAATATTTTCTACCATATACGGCGCACATACATTCTGCAGGGCCTGCAGAATGTATGTGCGCCGCTGACTCGATCACACAAAAAGTCTGCCGTCTGCGATCTCCCTGAGAGAGACAGCTCGAGTCCACTTGGATATTTTTTTGAATTGCTTTTTATCCAGGGAGGTATTGGCTATGAAACGTAAAAGGTATGTAACAAAAGAAAAATTAATAGATATTCTTATACAATAGATACCGCGGCTAAATATAATAACAATTATTGGTTAAGACCGTATAGTCTGTATGTCATTTATATTTTACTAGCTATCCCGGCAAACGTTTCTTTGCCATATAAAGTAGGTATTTCGCCCGTATTATTTTATTGAAGTGACTAAATAAGTATGTCACCATGGCAACGTCGATCGCTATCCCGTCGCACAAACAATGGTCGCCGTCAGTCTCGAGTTGTAATAAATTATTCAACAAATGCACTTATCAATATAAAAAGTACCCAGTAGCCGATTCTCAGACCCATTGAATATGCATATAAAATTTGGTTCAAATCAGTAAAGCCGTTTCGGAGGAGTACGCGGCCTAACATTGTGACACGAGAATTTTGTATATAAGAAGATTAGGTCTCCAATTCTCACACTCGTAAAGGTCTTAAATCCAAAAGACTTTCCAAACAGTGGCGACAAAATATCATATAAAGTGTAAATTTAAATATCATATTTCACCTCAAAATTATATTGTAATGCAAATCCCCGGCGATTTTATATTCTGTCGCCGGGATTTAAAGAAAATTGTAAGACAACGATCGGGCGATATGAATCTGAGCTCTGACCGCTCGCAATAAAGGTGCATTCTCTGTGTGCAGATCGGCCGTTGTGTAAAAAAAAGGAGATAAAATTGATTGGAGCGGCGCTTCAAGAGGCTTCGAGAGTGGAATGTGAAGTGGAGGCGTTCCCGCCGCCGGACACTTTTGAATGGACCCTCAACAATTCTGCAGGCTCTATGAAAGTCGACCCCGTAAGTTCATTGATTTTCAACTATGACATAATATTTTTCCTGCTATTACTGAAGCCGTCTGAAGTGCGCTGGAGACTCTTGAACCGATTCTTTGGTTCACCGTTTCAATTATTTTATATGAGGTAGATCAAATAATGTTTTTACCTTAATATTTTAACCTAGACATTCAATAGCGATCACTTAGAAATAATATTTTTGTACTTAGAAAACTTGTCTAAGTTAATCGTTAGGTTAGGTTAGTATGTGGTACGTAGGTGTATTTTTAACTGTAACAAAAAATCGATTTGAAATAAAATCGTTTAAATAATAAAAGAACGATTCGATTTAAAATGAAATATTTTTTAAACCGACTTCCAAAAAGGAAGATGTTTCTCAATTCGACCGTATATAATATTATGTTTATTAAAAAAAAAAAAAAGAATTAATGCAATTATAATTTTAAATTATAATTTTTGATAGCATTCTGAATTCCATTGAATTATAAAATATAAATGTTTATATTTTGGATTTAAATAGGCACTCGTTTTGTTTATACACAATGTTTTATTCAACAAACTTTCGTTCAGTTATTATTTTGTATAAAGACGGCTTTGTGCACAATTTCAGATGGTTCCAGATTCACATTTGCACAAAAGTATAAAAGAAATTCACTCGCATTGCATACAAAGCGCCTACAAAAAGAGTCGAGTCCTAAATTTGTTTCGGTAAAAATAAACACAACCTACGGGCTTTCGGAATACATCTTAGAATCGTTTACGCGCAAACTTAATCGTTCCCTCCCAGGAGGCTTTAGTGATATAAGATAAAGAACTACAAAGAAATATAGTTCGATACTCAATATGTATAAAATACATCGGTACTTTGGGAATACTTTTATCAGATTTAAGTGCTGTTTTGTTCTCGTTTCATCAAACATCAATCACTCAATCACACAATGTAACATTCTATTAATAAAGTGCTGTATTGTTTTGTTAAATAATGATAGTAGTCCATTGAAATGTTACAATTTAAGGACCGAATATTGCATTTATTAGAGGACGCAATTTTATTTTTGGGACATATTTTAGCCACTGTCTTGGCAAATCTTTTGTATCGCAAGCCGTCTAGTGACTCGTCTTCATTACCGCCGTATAAAGCTATGAAACAACGTTCACAACACGAGTGAGCAAAGACGGATCGACTTCCTCACTCAGGAATTATAGCGCAGTACCAATAACAAATTCAGGATGTTCCTCCATAATTGGAATGAAGTTCCTTATCACGCGTTGCGAAAGATGGCTAGACGGAAAAAGTTGTAACGACTCGACATAAAAGTGTCGGTATGTCGGTATATTAGAACTAGAGCAAAAATGCTATAGTTGTAAGCGTAGTTGTAGCGCTTGTTTCTGTCTATGTTTCTCTCCTTCTTTTTTTTTTTTTTGAGTGTAATATACAAGTTTTTTGTACATAAAAAAATAACTTCGTTCCATCCGGGTGTCCTTTGACACCTCTTATTCTTTTTTTTATAAATTTTAAAATCCCCATATTATACAGGGTGTAACAAAAACAAGTGATAATACTTTAGGGTGTGTACGTGTTCCCTGTAGAGATTTCACTGTGAAAGTAGCAGCGCTGAAAGACCAAATATTTTTTTCACTTTTGTATGGGGAATCTCGTGACGCTAGGGCCCTTGCCCATACAAAAGTGAATCAATTTTTTGGCCTTTCAGTGCTGCTACTTTCACAGTGAACTCTCTACAGGGAACACGTACACACCCTAAAGTATTATCACTTGTTTTTGTTACATCCTGTATAGGCTGCTGATGTTGTCAAAAAATTAGCTCGATACACTCCTTCACCATATAAACTATAACTGTGCAAAGTTTCATTTACTACGAATAATAAAAACATTTATCTACGTTCCCGCATTTTTTGTCAAAAGGGATCCAAATTTTTTCGCTCGCGTATTAATATTATACAGCTATTTTCTTATAATTTATCAAGTTTAACCTCCAAAGTTAATTGTTTCTACGTAGAAATTACACAAAATGAAAGACGTAATTTTTCTTCTAATTGTGTAATTTCTCAGAGTCAATTAACTCGGGAGGTTAGTACTAATGTAGGTACTTAATAACAAGAAATGATACGCTACAAGTAAAAAAGTAATAAAATTACAATACACGTAAAGAAGTAAAAAACATTGAAAGTATTCTTACAAAAACACTTTGACGTTTTATACCTCGATCGTGGGAATACCTGACACAATATATTTTCAATTGTTATGCGGCACCCGGGTGCCGCTCGGGAGTTGATGGGTTAAAACTTAAAGCCCAGTATGAACATTTAACGTTATAAAACTAACCGATGTATTAACTCGAAATTCACGTCCAATAATTCCTGTTGTATTTCAGGAACGGTACACAATACAGGCGCAACAAGGTAAATCGGTGCTGACGTACACACCAGTGTCGGATATCGACTACGGCACTCTGGCGTGTCGGGCCACGAACCTGGCGGGGCAGCAGGTCGCCCCCTGCGTGTATACGATCCTGCCGGCCACCAAACCGGACCCGCCCTCCAACTGCACTGTGTACAACCTCACGCATGACTCTCTGGACCTGATATGCTTTGCAGGTAAATATTATGGGGGACCTACGTAGTTTGGTTGCGTCAGAGTAGACAGAATTATAGAGTATGCCGACTTAGAACTGATGTCGAAATTTTTAAATTTGACGTATTATGACGAAAATCGTCGCTAGGGTTGTTAACTTGTTACCTACGAATTTAAAACTATGACATATTCACTGCACGTGTTCCTCTTTGGTCGTATTGTTGTTTGTGTTTTGGTATTTGCGATTAAAATTGTCAGAATCCAATTTTGAAATCTTTATTTTAAATACTTAAAAATAAATTATATCAGCCAGCACGAGGCACATTCCGTTCATAATCCTAGTGAAACCCGACGAATTTGACAGATATTGAAACCTGTCCATTTCTTTGCAGTCGAACTACTGGTAGTTATGTCTATTGTGGTTGCGTTACGTCAAACCCAGCCGACAGATCACAATTAACACTGAATTGATTTGATGGACCAAATGACGTTGGTCTGTCAACTGCATAGGAATAAATTTCCTCGATGGCACTATCGAAGAAATTGATTATAATAATAATATTATAATAATAGCTCCCACACCGGTTTCGGTGACGGTGGCCGGTTTCATTGAAACCAGGCCAGCTGCGCAGAAGTAATTTTTAGTGCCCAAGTGTGTGCGCAGTACACAAGAGCACTCTCTATTCCTTTACTCTCATAACCCAGTGGGACGGCAGACCGACACGGCTGGCGAGAGATCAGGCGCAGGACCGACTTTTTACATGCCCATCCGACGCATGGATCATCTTACTTGTCAGACAATCAGGTGATCAGCCTGCATTGTCCTAACCAAACTTGGAAATAACATGTTTCCAACGCGGGAATCGAACCCACGACCTCCGAGTCAAGAGCCGAGCTCTAAACCACTGGACCACGGAGGCGTTAGAAATTGATTCCTAGGCAGTTGACGAACCTACGTCATTTGGTCGGATTATGTCAATTCAATATGGGTAGGTTGTACCAGAGGCGTTGTCATAGTTATGGTTAAGGTTATCGTCAAATATGGCGCCCATTATTGACTTTAAGGGTCCGTACGAAATTTGCCGATTTCGCTGATTTAACAGACGTGATTTAACAGTTAAAATACAGTATTTCTATAAGTTTTAATGCACAACATGTAAGATAATTTCAATTATAATTCAATTATAATCTAATGTTGGAGCTAGATTTTTTATTTTTTTAAGTATTTTTAAATAATCCAACTCAAACCCGCGACAGTTTTGTGATTTTTGCTGTAAAAGGTTTAGAATATCACCTGTTTATGGATTGTATTGACGTCTTAACGGTATGAAAAAAATACAATGTACTGCTGAGAAAGTCGTCTATAAAATATTGGAATTACTTTTTACCACTTTAATATGAAATAGTTGAGTAAATAATATGTAACTCGGCAAAATTTTAGAGAAGATGGGCAAAGAATTGCTGTTAATTTCGGCAACTTGGAGCTGTAATTCATAAAAAGAAAACGACAGAAATAATCTATAGATAAAATTCTATCCAATTCGAGAAAAAACAAAAAAAAAAAAACAAATTGTGCCAAAAAAAACACTATTCAAAACAACCTAAATCTCACATTATATTACTCGCCGCAAGTTCGAGTCGGCTTTCCGCGCTTAAATATATTTTAAATCTAATCTATTTGACAGTTCGTTTGACATTTTGTTACAGTTAAAGTTGGTGTAAAGTTGATGCAACCCAGACAATATTAGTCGTGATCTGAAATCTGAAGGCTAGGTTTGACGTAACGCGACCAACTTATGCAGGTCCACCATGGGCCTAGGAATCAACTTCTCTCAATATATTATATTAATATTATGGTCGCTGTTAAACATATTTTGTGTATTAACCCACCATTTTTTTTGTTGAGTTACGATTTTTTTTAATGAAATAAGGGCGCAAACGAGCAAACGGGTCACCTGATGGAAAGCAACTTCCGTCGCCCATGGACACTCGCAGCATCAGAAGAGCTGCAGGTGCGTTGCCGGCCTTTTAAGAGGGAATAGGGTAATAGTGGAGGGTAGGGATGGGAAGAGAAGGGAATAGGGGAGGGTAGGGAAGGGAATAGGGTAGGGGATTGGGCCTCCGGTAAACTCACTCACTCGGCGAAACACAGCGCAAGCGCTGTTTCACGCCGGTTTTCTGTGAGAACGTGGTATTTCTCCGGTCGAGCCAGCCCATTCGTGCCGAAGCATGGCTCTCCTACGTATAAAATACAGTAATGTTATAGGTAAATGATCTAAATCGTGTATTCTTAATTCAATACATATTTTTATGGGATAATACACAAATGCTTAACAGCGTCCTATTATAATCTATACTCTATACTAATATTATAAATGCGAAAGTATCTCTGTCTGTCTGTCTGTCTGTCTGTGTCGCTTTCACGCCAAAACTACTGAACCGATTGTAATGAAATTTTGTACACAGATAGTCTAAAGCCTGAGAAAGGACATAGGCTACTTTTTAACTGGAAAAAGGGGTTGTAAGGGGGTGACAATGTGTAAATTTGTTCAAATTAAGTTAGTTCAAAAAATTCATAATAGATGGCGCCGTGCGTCTCCTACATCGCGCTATCGATTGAAGTATGATGTATCTGTCAAATAAGTTGTGGATAGCCTATCCGGAACTTATCAGTAAGTGGTGAAACAGCACCTAAACTAGGCAAATAATTTCATACCGATATTGAAGTTTTGTGCCTCGATTTAGAGACTTTAAATCCGACTCAATTATCGTGCCTCTGATCTTTTACAATTATTATCTGTCCTGCCTGCGAAATGATACCTCGCACTGAGCTTCAGGATCAATCAAAAACCGAGGCATGAGAATTAAAGCCCTAAACGGAATCTGCCGAATTAGCATTTATCTGTGACAGGTGACAGCTGCCCGCGCCAAATTGACGTCGCAATAACACGTCCACAGATATTTCGTTTATAGTTGTACAGGCACAAAAGCGGACAAGTCAAGTGGAGTTTAGGTCAGACTCATCCGACCGATCATAGCTAACATTGAATTGACATAAGCCGACCACATGACTTAGGTCCGTCAACTGCCTAGGAATCATCCTCTCGTCTGTCAAGCGCCCAAAATGGGCGTCTTACTCTAAAACTATTCAAAAATAGATATTTCTACTTTGACCACCGATTTAGTATTTTGTTTCAAATATAAAACTAAGTGTATTTGCGCCACTTATAGCTTATTTATTAAAAATTCTAATTATATAAAAATTATATATAGCTTTCATGGTAATTTTTTGACGTGATAACGTCTTATATGGGGTGCGCGCACGAAAAACATGACAGTTCATGCGGCGTTACCTCGCTCTGAAGCGTTCCATTTAAGGCTTGAAGTGTAAGCGAGAGCGCGGAACGAGCGATAAAGAGGCACGTTGTCTCTCAACAACCGTAAGACTCTTAGTCTCGAAACGTTTCGATTATATTACGTATTTCGATGACTTAGAGAATACTTTTGTAGGAATAAGTTTGGTTAGTTATGACCTTTGATACATTGACCATACTCTGAATGAAAAATAAATAAACAATATGTGAGCTATTAGTATTATTTCGGCTATTCAAAATTGTGCTCTATTTCCTACGTGTCAAGGTATGACTTGTGCTTTGTTCGAAGATTTTACTGGATTTCACGAATGTATACAGTAGCGTTTTGTATTGCGAATAGTTTATTTTACTCTACGAATAATGAAAACTAAGGAAGAGTAACTCCGTCAAAAAACATGCTCCAAAATACTTGTTAAAAAAGTGTACCTTAGGTTCACTTTTCATACATTTGCAATATTTAGGTGACCTTGAGCGGTATAAAGGCTGACGTTACATGACAGTTCGAATGGAACCAAATTTACAACGGTAATAGTATGGGAGTTACATTTCCGAGTTTATATTATTCGTAGATTTTACTTATTATAAATATTTTTAGACAGTCATTTATAAGAAATACATCGAAATAACTTTAGGTTACACTCGAAAAGGTTTGTTTCTATTTATAGAGATTCGGAAGCGAGGGTTAAGGGGTTAAGGATAGTTGAACGTGACAACGTCATACGTTGTCACGTTCAACTATCGTCAGTAAACCGACTTTACAGACAACCGATTTTTTTTAATAATATATTCAGTTTAATGAGAGTAATTGGAAATCGATAGCTAATTGTAAATTTTTGAAAATGGTTTAACAGTTCGTGACAGATGAACGACTATACAATAATAATAATAATAATTGTTAAAGCCTGGCCTTTAACGTGACAAGAGCCAAAAGCGAGAGATTGCCATTTCTTTTTATAAGGCACTCCTTAATATATTAATAGCATAATCTGGATAAATGAAATGCGCACTAATGAACGCAACGACTACCGGCAGCCAGATCGCCCCGCGCCCGGACTCTAACCAGAAGAGCAAGAATGACGTCATATCACAAAATCAGCCGATCTGAAATACTTTCTCGAAAACATTGCTACCTTCTATAAGTACTACTACTGGTTAATGATTATAAGTTACGATAATTATTCAAAACTTATTGTGAACAACTAGCTGATGCCTGCAACTTTGTCCGCGTCAGTGTATTTATACGTGTTATAACTCGTATAATCGCGATTAAGAAAATTAAATACATTTAATCAACAACGCATTTATGTTGATATAATATTATATATGCTACGTACGGATATATATAATATTATGGATAAATTTGGTAGATACCAATAATTCGAAAACTGTCTTTTTTAGCTACTATAGTTATTCACTATTCATTGTGAACAATAATGAGCCAAATCTAAAGTACGGTAAAAAGTTCAAGACAAAAGACTATAAATAAGACAAAAATTCCGCTATTGGAAATAAGATATTAATTGTCAAAGAGATTGACGTTCAACTGTAGCAAAGTCACTAGTAAATTGTGCCAGTCAGAAACAATCTAGAGCAGCTATCCCCAACCCGCAGCCCGCGTGATGTTAAACCATTTTGAAATTCATGGACACTGGCAAAATAATGTTATCGTCGTGAAAGTCGTGAAATTTTTTCCACTTTTAATCCTTCAGGCCCCGCGCGAGCACCGGTGATCGCGACAACAATAGAATACAATAGCAATTCCTGGAAATTCCGACTGAAGTATTAAATCGTTAATTTTGAAGAACGTTATTTTTTAACCTTAAAAACTTTTTGTTGCGGCCCGCGACATCAAGACCAAAACATATTTGTGACCCGTATGAAAAAAAGGTTGGGAACCACTGATCTAGAGAATAAAGGCTTGAAGGAAGAAATATGAAAAGTTGGAACAATGAAATGCTTGTTAAAGTATAATGAAAATTTAGTTCGCGTTCTCAAACTACTATATTAAAATTTTGAGGTCAATATAATTAAAACGGCTCATCAACTAATAGAAGAATGGACGCCTTCAAACCCTGCCCTTCAAAGAGTAGATCACATTTATTTGTAACTTCTTTGTAACAAAACTAAGTGATAACACTTTAGGGTGTGTATCCATATATTATAGAGTGCACTGTGAAAGTAGCAGCACTGAAGGAGCATTTTTTTGTGATTTGTACGGGCAAGCGCTTGCGCGTCATGAATTTTTCAATACAAAGGTAAAAAAGCTACTCTTTCAGAGCTGCTATTTTCACAGCGAACTGTATGCAGGAAACCCATACACACCCTGAAGTATTATTACTTAGTTTTGTTCCACCTTGTATAGTGTATACTGTAATGTTTATGAAAAATAAGTTAAGGGGAAGACAGATGCCAAAAAAAAATCTTTGTGCAGTTTTCTAGACGTATTTCATCGATTGGCACAAAAAAATGTGATTTTTGATAATATTTGGAAAAGGTTGTCGAATTTAAATAATAAAATAATGTTCTCCTACCGGATGAAAAAAAAATACAAAAGTCACATCTTTCAGGAACTTTAAACAGTTCTAACTAAAGTAATAATACAATCTATGCTTTAAAAATTTGTTTATTTCATACCTTTTACAAAAATCCAAAGATTGCCGCATACTTTCGGTTCTGACATCTAGATTTCCCATAATATTTATTTTTTCCTCTGACAAATGAAAAATGTATCCACGCTACCGAGTGAACACTTCACATCTCTGTCTCTCTGGCATGGAAATCGACGCAGGTGCGAGAGTGATGCGAGATCAAGGTCATTGGCAGTTGTCAGCGTCTTAATAATCTCTTGTTCAGATTTCTATCTAGTATTTTCCTTTATTAAGACACAGGTCCAGAGGCACTTATAAAACTAGAACGAAGGATCTTGTTTGAAGACGTTTAATATCGATATTTATGTGGTTTTGGTCGATGTCGGCTCAGAACTAATTTATATTTTCGTCTTATTCACCTTCTATCAACTACAATTTTCGTTACGTCTAACTTTTTCTACAACTCCTGTTACACCCAAAATAAAAAGCTTACTTTCGTATAAGTTACCATACACACCCTAAAGTATTATTACTTAGTTTTGTTACACCTTGTATAGTGTGTAATGTTTATGAAAAATAAGTTAATAATCTCTTGTTCAGATTTCTATCTAGTATTTTCCTTTATTAAGACACAGGTCCAGAGGCACTTATAAAACTAGAACGAAGGATCTTGTTTGAAGACGTTTAATGTCGATATTTATGTGGTTTTGGTCGATGTCGGTTCAGAACTAACTTATATTTTCGTCTTATTTACCTTCTATCAACTACCGTTACGTCCAACTTTTTCTACAACTCCTGTTACATTCAAAATATGAAGCTTACTTTCGTATAGTGATATTTGCACAGTATATTTTATTTAAATACGCAGTACAATACCCGGCAATAAATATTGCACATCGACCTTTCGGAAGAGACATTCGGCTAATTTCGGTTTCATAGAGCGTTATCTTTGTAGCACACACCTATTTGACATTATGTCAGTCGTTGTTCAAATTCAATAGAGTGCAGTCGCCTCCAGGGGCCTTATTCCCGAAACTGATATCAATCTGATATCAGATTTTTGACACTGTAGACATCTGAAATAGCGCACGATCGTGCTGCGGATCGATTTGGAACTAATTCGATCTCAACAATTTTGCTACTCCTGACAGCTATACTAGCGCACGATCGAGCTGCGACTCAATTTGGAACTACCCAGCATCAAAACATTCGATATCATCGAATTTTAGGCACTCGCGACAAAATCAAATCGTCTGATAATCGAATGCGGATCGTCTACAAACGTCAAATTACACGATAGCTCGTGAGGTATCGACTATTGGATTGAGGTCGATTGGTGTGGTATCGTTTTATTTTTTGTTAATTATTATTATTATTTTAACGTAATATTTATGGCTCGGCTGCAAGCATTTTTTAATGTGATTGAAGCGGCAAATAGGCGGGATATAAGGCAAAGGCGGCTGTTAGCTCGTCACAATAATTTATTGATGGACGTGCAAAATTTAAGCGAGGAAGAATTCCGCCGAAATTATCGGATCACCAAGGATTTATTGGAGGTATTGGTCGCTGATTTAACGCCGTATATGAAAAGACCCACTCGCCGAAGTGATATAGCTATTAAATGTAAAGTAAGTACATTTAAAGCGACATCGCTATAAATTAGTTAAATATATTTTACATGTTTTTTTTTTTGTTTTATGACATGGAGGCTAACAAAGGACAGAGGATATTTTTATCACAGCCAAATGTATGGCTATAGTAAATAGCATGGTTCCCGTATGATAAACAAATTTCTTCGCAACATAGTTGCGGGCGTCATCCACTTACTTACAAATATTCTTAACATTTGCCTAATTCTAAATGTTATTTAAGTAAAAACAAATTGTTGCAGATTTTGATAGCATTATCCTTCTATGCTACTGGAAGCTACCAAAGGATAATTGGCAGAATTAGTGGGACCACCGTTTCACAGCCGTCAGTCTCGAAAGTTATTAGAGATGTGACTAAGGCCTTAAATTCACGGGAAATTTTATTAAAATATATAAAATTTCCCAATTTATTTGAAGAAAGAAATGTTATTAAAAGAAAGTAAGTATAATTATTACAAATTATCCTTACTACCACTCCCAACCCCGAGGCATCGATATTCATTTATCGCCAAAAATTGTACATTTTTCCGGGATAAAAACTATCCTTTGTCCTTACCCGGGACACCTATAGTATCTGCATACCAAATTTCATCAACATCAGTTCAGTTGTTAAAGCGTGATGAGGTAACAGACATACAGACACGCTTTCGCATTTATAATATTTTTCATAAAATTATTTAAAAGCTTTCATATACCCACAGGTTTTATGAAAAATATCAAATCCCAAATTGTATTGGGTGCATAGATGGGACTCAAAATTAACTTATGAGGCCCAAAATTAACTTGACCTTAACCAAAATTAACGAAGAGCGTTATTTTAATCGAAAATATTTCCATTCCCTCAATGTTCAAATTGTGAGTACCTTAACAGTATACATTAATACATAATATTATAGTAATATTATACTTCACTACATAGTATAAAACGAAGTCGCTTTCTCTGTTCCTATGTCTCTTTGTTCCTAAAACTACGCAACGGATTTTGATGCGGTTTGTTTTTAATAAATAGAGTGATTAAGGAGGAAGGTTTAAAAGTATAATAACATCCATTAAATAGTAGAGAAATACTGTTATTTTAAGGTTTCGTGATGTCGTTATTGTGTGTTATATTTTGTTCATGGCTTAATTATTTTCAGATATGTGATAGTGAAATGAACATTCTAAATGTAGACGCTGCATTTGGTGGTGCTACACATGATTCCTTTATTTTTAATCAACACCCAGTAAAAGATTTTCTAATGAGTTTACAGAGCCGTGAAACATCATTTTTACTAGGTAGGAAATGTAATTCTTAATAGAGCTAGATACTTAATTTTAATTTAAAAAAATATAATATAGCCTTATTAAACATAATAATATTTTACCTAAATAACATTTTAAGATGTTTTGCTTTCAGGTGATTCCGGATATCCTCTAAGGGAATATCTATTGACACCGATTTTAAATGCCGCAATCGGAAGCCCCGACGAGTATTATACTAATAAACATTGCTCTACACGCAATGTGGTAGAGAGGACAATAGGCCTTCTAAAATCTATATGGAGGTGCCTGCTGAAGCACCGGGTGCTCCATTACGATCCACACACAGCAGCAGAAATTGTAAATGCATGCTGTGTGTTGCACAATTTATGTAATTGGAGCAATGTCCCTCTACTGGAAAATACAAGGGAAGAAGTCAAAATGCAGGATGTCGCTGTTCCTGCGGAGCCACCACCTCTGTCCCAATTTAATGATGAGTTGCGGCGAGGGCAAGAGGCACGTCAACGTCTTGTCCAAAGCATTTGGGTAGCACGAAGGCATTGACGATCCTTTTGTATTTTATTTTAATTATTATTATTATTAATTGTTTAAAGTACACGTATAATAAAGAATTTTGTGAAAATTTCAAGTACCTACCTGCTGCCATTATTGATAAAAAAAGGCCAAAAAATCACGTTTGTTGTAAGCGTGTTTACACACGGTGCCGCGGCGGCAGCGTTTTTCGCCGCCGCGGCGGCGCCGTGTGAAAAGGGCCCATAGAAATGTATGCGGCGCGTGTGTAAACACGCTAAGAGAGCCCCCTCAAATATTATTTTATTTTTAGTATTTGTTGTTATTGCGGCAATAGAAATATACAATCTGTAAAATGTTTAGAAGTCTAACTAGAATGGTTTTTGAGACAGACAGACAGACATCGCAGTCTTAGTAATAACTAGTAAGCCCCTTTTTTACCCTTTGGTTTGGATATTAATATTAAAGTTAAGTTATTTAATTTTAGTCATGTCAATTTATAATTTTAGTTACTTAAATCTTCTTATCATTCTATTTAAAATAAATAAAACGTTTTAAAGTTTAAATTTTAATAATCATAAACAAAACTACTAAGAATTTTAAGCAGCAGCTGCTGTCATGATAGCGTCAGCAATCGCCTGGAGTCCCTTCTCCGTTTTTTCTCCCGCTACCCTGATGGAATCTGCTAAAGATTGTAGTCCTCCCGCTACACTCTCCCAGCCCGCAGCAGCTTTCAATTCAGCCTCGACCCTCTTTTCTTCTATGCGCACAAGACGCTCTTTCTCTTTTTCGAGACGTTGAGTACGACGTCGGCGTGGGCTTCGAGTAGGACCTAAAAAAATATAAAATCAAAGATTGTAGTGCTATATTATAGTAAATATAAAAGATCATGTTAATAAAGTATATTGTATTTATTGATTTAATTACAACTATTTTTTGACTAGATGACGCCCGCAACTCCGTTGTGCTAAGACTCGTTTATCGCGCACGAACCGTACATTTTTCCGGGATAAAAAGTATCCGGGACTCAAAAATCGGTTCAGCGGTTTGGGCGTGTAGAAGTAACAGACAGACAGACAGGCGGACAGACACACAGACAGACAGACACACTTTCGCATTTATAATATTAATATGGATGTTGTTATATTTTCTGGTAGATAAAATTTTATACTTGTCAACTTACTAGACTGAATTTCCTGAGCGTGAGCGTTTACTTGGGGTTCTTGAACGAAAGCGTCTTCTTGTGGACCTTCTTTAAGTTCCTGTAAATTCAAGTATTATTATAAGGAGACACAAAATTTAGTTATAATAATAATAATAATAATAATTAACAATGCACTTACAATAGGAACACTCAATGGGACGCTTACGTCGCTATTGCCCAGTGCGAAACTTGTTCCACCGAGTATTCCAAGTAATTTTTCATCTAACTCTGTTAGAGGTGGAACAATATCCACCCCTCCACCAGTGTGTCTGGCTGAGCTATTTCTTCTGGCGATTATTTTTTTAATCTATATTTTTTATCAGTCCAAACCTGAAAATTTATTATTTCAAGTATTTGGTATATAATTAGAGCAGGGCGATAAAGGGCATACCTAATATTTTTTGGGTTTCTACTCTTAAAGTGGTTAAATTAAAGGAAAATAAAGTACCGTAAGTCATTACTTACTTTCGCCCAAGCTTTGCCGTCTTTAATGGCACCTCCAATGGAGTTAAGCTCTACAGCTATACGGTCCCATTTAATTTTGGTCTCGTGCTTAGCTTGGCTCGTCCGCATGTACCCTTTTGCGATTCCTGGATTTTCTTCATTTGTAGGTGCGTCGGACGGACCATTATTTTTCAAATAAAAACTATTTTTCGTCGGCACGCAGGGATATAAAAATTTTCAAATAATACTAGATATTTATATAATAATACTAGATATATAATAATATGATAATATAAAGTGTCAACACAATGTTAATTGTACGTTGCTATGACGACGTTGACAAGACGCCATGTCAAGATCTCGATTTTGATACGATTTTGTTCGGGAATTCCTACGCATTACGATGACATCAAAAACGAAATCGAAATCAGAATCGTATCAGATTGATATCAGTTTCGGGAATAAGGCAGCAGTTCAAAATATATATCTAGAGTTGTTAACACCCCTAAATTTGCTACAGCTGTAATTTTCCAAAAGAATTTTAAATACGTAAACATAATTTGAACACCCTTTTTTATTTTATTTTACCCGAATATAAAGCCATAACTTATAGAAAATTTGGTGTATTTTATACAAAGAATAATAAAATTGTCAAAAGAAGCAAACCTTAATTATTTTAACAGCTCCTAATATATACCGGACTTTTTGTATTTCGTACGTAAGAGATAACGCTCTATAAAACCGAAATTAGCCGACTGTCACTTTCCAAAGGTTGATGTGCAATATTTATTGCCGGGTACTGTATGTCATATGCATACAAGATTACCCTAATTACCAGCTTACCCACATAAAATAATATACATACGAGTATAACATAAATTAAACTACTAAATGACGCCCGCAACTCCGTTGCGCTAAAATTAGTATACCGTTTGGGAACCGTACATTTTCCCGGGACTCAAAGTATCTCCATACCAAATTGTAGCAAAATCGGTTCAGCGGCTTGGGCGTGAAGAGGTAACAGCCAAGCAGACACACATTTGCATTTATAATATTAGTGTAGATAGTATGACTATGGATTACACATTTTTCAGGTAGAAAACTAAGTCTTCTATCTGAAAACCACAGACATAGATCAAGATAGATACCGTATGTGTATGTTCTTCGCGTGCCATATCGCGTTCCCAAACGACGAGCAATGCTTGTCTTTCGAAAGTCTTTTCTTTAGTCTGCTATGGGAATAGGACATCAATCGGAATTTTAAAAATATCTTAATGGCTAAAAGTGCCGTATTGAGCTGTAGAAATTCAAATACAAACGTTGGCCTTGATAATGGACACGTTTCTTATCATCGGTACGTCGCGTCACCGTAGAAAAATGGCACGCTCGTTTTCATACAAATGGTACATGCGGTATCTATCTTGATCTATGTCTGTGCTGAAAACTTATGGTTTTCTACCTGACAACAACACTTTCGCATTTTTAATATTAGTATGGATTTTCGCAGGCTACGACGGCGGTCTGCATTGCACATATGTGGTGGAAGTTTGGGCGAACGAGGGCCTGGTTGCTAACTCCACGAACACCACACCGCACTGGAGTCTTCGTAGGCTGGGAGCTAAGCGGCAGCTGAAAGTCGTCGTTTACGCCGCAAACGCCCGCGGCAGATCCGAGCACGTGTCGTTTAGCGTCGAAACCGCTGTTAGATTAGCTCCGAGAACTGGTGAGAAACAATTTTTTTACTAACCGACTTAAAAAAAACTTTTCTTAATTCGACCGTGTATGTTATGTTTTTTATTAGGGTTTCGTACCCAAAGGGTAAAAACGGGACCCTATTACTAAGACTTCGATGTATGTCCGTCTGTCTATCTCCAGGCTGTATCTCAAGAGCCGCTGTAGCTAGACTTATGAAATTTGTACAGATTGTGTATTTCAGTTGCCGCTATAACAACAAAGTATACTAAAAACAAAAAAAAAATATATATTTAAGGGGGGCTCCCATACAAAACTCGCAATTTTTGGCCCATTTTTGCTCTATAAGGCTGCATTTCCACCGGGGATGAGCTAAGCTGCGTTGCGAGGAATGTGTTTCACAAGGACCAATAGAATCGTTACGCTGAACGTTATCAGGAAAATGAAGCGTTTCTATTGGTTCTTAAAAACACATTCCTCGCAACGCAGCTTAGCTCAGCTCCGGTGGAAACGTAGCCTAACGGTACGGAGCCCTTCGTGAGAGAGTCCGACTCGCACTTGGTCTCCTTAAAAAATGGGAAGTTCTTAACTATTATCATAATAGAGCCTTAATATTATATTGAACATCCTAGAAGCTGATTTAAGACCCAAAAGTAACTATAGTAGCCTACGGCGTTGATCCTAAAACCATTGACTTTACTGGAGAATATTATAATATCAGCATTTATATCAACAAGTGACTGATTGAGCGCTATTTATGAAACGATTTTAGTAATTCGTTTTTTATTGGGAGGAAGGCATTTTAAAGCTGGTGGTGCAATGATAAGGAAATACTGTTTGATCTCGGTTATTTTTGTTATAATTATGTTTATCATAATACTCGATTGCATTAGTGCGTAGTGCACTTCTGTATCAATGAATGAAATGATATAATATCACCGAGTGCGACAAGCCGCTTAGACTCGAGAGCGTAGGAATTATTATAAACACGGACTAAAATATTCACCCAACAGTTATGAATTTTGACGCAGAAATAATATGAAATAAATTAATCTCTGTTACTATTTCATAGCAATTGCGTACGAAAAAAACATTTCCACAACATTTAAACAGACATAATTAATTACTGGTAATATTTTTTAAACTATCATTAATGATTATCAATTAAGTTAAATATTTCTATAATTTGTGGTTTTATTTCGTATTATTAATATTTACTCGTGAGTGCCTTATAATATGAGGTAATCCACACACAATTTTTCATTCAGTTACCCGAATCTAGGTTCAAGATAATCCTCGATAAACTTTCTCTCGCGCCTACTGTCAAAGACAAGGCATGATTAGCAATGATTGACAGGGATTTACCCTGGCTTTACAATAAAGGCCGCACTATAGTCAAATTATTTTAAGATGGCACCAGCGTTCATTGACCTTTCTAGTCTAGGCCATCCCCTGAGCAAACGACCTTGACCATAATATTACATTTGCGGCGTTGCCGAGTTTTACATATCTTAGTTTAAAATTTACCTTTAAAAAATTCAAACGGCGAATACAGATAATGAAATTGTCCATCTTGTGTGTTTCAAATAAACGTAATTTGTAAATACTAGGAAGATGCTGAATGTATGCTTGAATTTAAATAAATTGGTGTTATTTCGGAAGCTGATACCATGAGTATAATAAACAAAATTAGTAAATTAATAACGGTGAAAGGAATGTTCATAATATGCTGAAGATTATGGCTGTATTTTCATTATAATTTTGTAGCTTTAAAATTATGAGTTAATAAGACTCCAACTCCGTAGGGGGAGGGCCTTAGATTGCAGAATTCTGTTCGTAGCGTAGTTTTCTATACAAACCGAAAACGATGAAATAATATGACAAGTTTTTTTATAGAGGGACAATGACCGATACGGACAGAATTCGCCAATCTGAGAATAAGCGACACGACGCTGACACTTTACGTTTCATAGAAGTAGCGTATCGGCTGGTCTCATACAACTTCATAAAAAAAAGACGGGTTGCACTCCGGGAGTGCCGGCAGAAGTGAAAACTTGATTACTAACGTTGTGCATTTTTTTAACCCATTTTTTATGAAAATCAATTAAATTTTTAACCCATTTTTTATTAAAATCGATTTTTAAAAAATCGTCAAGTTGTTTTTTTCAAGTTTCGATCAAGTTTCGATCAAGTTTCGATCAAGTTTCGATCAAGTTTCGATCAAGTTTCGATCAAGTTGCGATCAAGTTTCGATCAAGTTTCGATCAAGTTTCGATCAAGTTTCGATCAAGTTTCTATCAAGTTTCGATCAAGGTTTCGATCAAGTTTCGATCAAATTTCAAATCGAGTTCGAGTTCGAGTTCGACACATAACACTACTCTCCAACTGTCTTACGGTTTTTCCAAGGTTTTTCGATCAGCACGAGAATCTGACGCGAGTTTCACAGTTTTTACCCATCCCACAAAAGTGCTCAACGCCGCTAAACAAGTTTTCACTTCAAAAAACTTTTCTCCGTGTCGCTCCGCTTCGCTGGTGATGCAGATCGTCTGCAAGTGTGGATCCTTGTTGAAATATGTAATGTATTTACAGACGCCCAAGAAGCATGGGAAGTGAACTGGGCTCTGGGCGGCGTGCTGGGAGCCGCCTTCACGATAGCCATTATTTTATGTCTCGCTCTCATCGCCACGAGGATCAAACACCGAGCCAGGGATTACGAAGGTGAGATGTTACAGTACTACTACTGCCGCGGGCAAAAGCTCGTAAACAATAAAATTGACTGCCCAGAATTAGTAAGAAATATTTTCTATATTGTCCCTAGGACAGTAATAAGACGAGAGACGCGCGTTTACCCACAATTTGCAACGTCTACATGTCGTACAAATGCTGGTGAACGCGCGCCTCTACAGTCTACATAGATTAGTTAAAATTTATAATGACCACTTTACTTACATAGATAAAAATATTTGCAAAAGGTAAAAATGTATTTAGAAATGAAATTAAAAAAGTTTAAATGCACTGTTAGGTTAGGTTAGGTTTAGTATATTGTTTTGTGGAAATCCGGTCCCTTTTGAGGTAGACCAGCCGGTCGTGGAGGGAGTCCTGTGTTAGACAGATCCAGGATATCCCTCCGTATACGGCTGAAGGCAAACCGCAGGTAGTTTTAGTGGGTAAGCCCGGCGTCGGGAGTCCCACATACCCCCTGCTTAACTGAGGCACACCCCCAACCTGAGGCAATATAAAGGGTTTCCCCTGCGCATAAAAAAAAGTTTAGTACTTATACTTAATATTGTATTTTTTTCTAGTAATGTGTGAAAACTTAGTGGAGTATACTATCATTTATTTTAATTGCAGTATGTTATTTCTTTTGTAATTTTTTTGTATATGAAAATGTGTCTATCTGTCTGTTACCTCTTTACGCCCAAACCGCTTTTTACATTTATCCTAAATCACGTCTTATCATTTACAATATCAGCTATATTAAAATAATTACATTTTTTCAGTTACGCTGCAGACCAAAAACCAGAAAGCGACGGTACAGAAGCACTGCCCGGATGACCGGAACCCTGACCTCATCCCTCTGAGTAAAGGTAAGTTTACCAGACCAAAATAAACATTTATACAGGATGCAACAAAACTAAGTGATAACACTGTAGGGTGTGTATGTATTCCTTCATCATTGTGGAGAGTTCACTGTGAAAGTAGCAGCGCTGAAAGACCTTTTTTCACTTTTGTATGGACAAGCGCCCCAGAGTCACGAGTTTCCCCATACAAAAGTGAAATAAATGTTTGCTCTTTCAGTGCTGCTACTTTCACAGTACAAGGATACACACCCTACAGTATTATCACTTAGTTTTGTTACACCTTGTATAAAACTAATTTTTCAGATAGCTTTTCACGCTATTTCGTTTAGGATAGCATGGATATTGAATAATTATTTCATTTCAAAAATATTTACACAAATTTGTTATTTTAAAACCATATATTGTTTCGAGAAAAATACGGCGCTGCAGTGCCCCCAGATAGCGAATATTATTACGCCTGCTATTCATTTAGTTCACGTTCAAAATTCGCATCCAAAAATAGTCACAAAAGCGTTGATTTTTTTCCAAATGTTTTCATTTATTCAAAGCCAGGGAAGATTGATGTGTAATTGAAAAACATTTGTACGGAGTCCGTGAACCGTCATAGTCGCCGTCACAGATGTTGCAAGATTAACTGCACTGTTATTCGCGGAGCTATTTCATCTGCGTAATCGCTAGTGACGTACGACGTGACAACACAACGTGTCGATGGAAATATCGGTGCCCTTTGCACTCGAAACTCGGATGAAACGTTTCAATCTACGTAAATCAATATTGATTTGAATTTACTTTGTAAAAATCCAGTAACGTATAAATTAGTGACGCAAGGGTCAATTCAGACATGCATTGACAGATTTCGTGAAAGTGACGTCTTGCAAACCTTTCAATTCAGTACAAATTTAGAAATGCATCAACGCGTTGCGTTGCGGTCTTAAGCTTAAAACAAACCTAAGCGTCAGTGACAGGGGACGCGGTACGCGATACAGGAGCGTCTGCAACGCGAAACTGGCCGTGCACACCTGCGCGACTACGGTGCGAACCATCAAACGTTAATATCATGACACAATCTATCAAAACGTATAAAAATCAAAAAATCATAAACTAAAGAGTTGTAGAAAATAATATAAAAAAAGGTTTTAAAAAGAAGTTTAGTTATGTACACTTCAAAACACGCGTCTGACAACTTGACGCGCAAGTTCCGCTTGCCGACGCGAACATCCCACGTCGCGGTCGTGCAGGTGTGCACAGCGCCATAAGATTACATGGGCAGCGTCCGCCGCGCGGTAGACGCTACCGCTTCGCAGTCGCTTTGGTCGCGTAGGTTTGTGCAATCCTTTAATTGAACCTTAGGCCACTATGATACAACCACTTTAAGAGTTCTTTATTTAATATGCATTATAGTTATATATTTTGAACTTATTTCCTCTATATTCTGAAGCATCGCAAATTTTGATACGGGGTTAACAAATTTAAGGGTCCTAGGATATGGACAATTACACCACTCGTCATTTTATGAAATTGTAATTTACAACACAATAAATAACTTATTGTGTTGAAGATGTTAATTGTAAATAAACACATAAGGACCTCACCATTATCAGGAAAAAAAATCGGAACAATACGGAATAACATCTTTAGAACTTAAATAAAACTTTCTGAAGTTCGAATAAGAATCTCAAACCTTACACGTCCACACAACAACATCCTACAATAACTTTATGTACCTACCTAAACTTACGCCTAATCACACGAAACAAGAGATTTATGAACCAAAACCAAATTAATTTACAATAAACAACGCGTGGCTTAATTTAAAATCTCATTTATCGCTAACTTATCGAGCGGTCAAGTTGCAAATGTGGCTATCGATGTTTTACAACACTAAAAGTTAAAACATGCTTATTAAAGTTGCAGTGTGGAGTTAAAACGGTTTTTCTATCTCGAGATAATCGATTAGCGAGCTGCATTCTATTCGCCTCTTGATGTCTATTTATTTTATCGACCGATTAATCGAATAAAACTTTAATTGAATCATTACTAGCTTGTGTTTATTCCTAAAATGGATTAATGTAAGCTAGAATTGTTTCACTTGCCATTTTGTGCTGGCTGATGTTATGGCGTTTTTTTTAATGAAATAAGGGGGCAAACGAGTAAACGGGTCACCTGATGGAAAGCAACTTCCGTCGCCCATGGACATTCGCAGCATCAGAAGAGCTGCAAGTGCGTTGCCGGCCTTTTAAGAGAGAATAGGGTAATAGGGGAGTGTAGGGATAGGAAGGGAAGGGAATAGGGGAGGGTAGGGAATAGGGGAGGGTAGGGAAGGGAATAAGATAGGAGATTGGGCCTCCGGTAAACCCACTCACTCGACGAAACACAGCGCAAGCGCTGTTTCACACCGGTTTCCTGTGAGAACGTGGTATTTCTCCTGTCGAGCCGGCCCATTCCTGCCGAAGCATGGCTCTCCCACGTATACTACTGGCCGCATACAAACGTTTTTAAATTACGATCTGCAATTCCGTAAGACTAGTGCAATCGCTCGTTTTTTTAAACGTACATGCGTAATTCTTTCCGTTCGGAAAATGCGAACGTGTGTACTACTGATTCCATGGTTTCGGATTTCCGAATACAAAAAACGTGTGTATTAGTGTAAGCAGCCAGACTAATATAATCAGTCTAGCTAGTGGCATAAAAATATACACTTACTTGAAGAGAAGTATCTACATACTGAGCTGTCAATTTGATTGCACTACAAATCTTGTACTTTCACAAATCCAACTCTAGCGCAAAGCTATCACTGGCAACAATGTCTTCCCTTATTTTCCGAATACTGATACTGGTAAAACTCTTAAAGCGAGGTCATTTTAGGGAAGAAGAACAATATAAGTAGTATAAGTAGAAACGTATATCTTGTCTAAGGCCGTGTTTCCACCTGCAAGACAACTGTCGCGAGAAGTGTCTGACAGTCTCTCTGACAGCAGCTTGCAAGTGTAAACCCCGTAGCAAGTGCTGTCGCGACAATTTGTCAAGCGCTTCCTGCGAGTAGTTGCGACAGCATGTCTAAACATGTCTGCGAGGACGCGACAGATCTCGCTGCGGGTCACCGCAGATATACGGTCTAGTTTCGTATGGCATTTATCCGCGAGCTTCTCGCACGACATTTATTGCAGCAATAAATTGCAGGAATTAGTATGAAATGTAAACCATATTGCAAGAAACTCACGCAAGACTTCCGCGAGTTTGCTTGCAGGTGGAAACACGGCCTAAGGTTGTCATGGTGTAGTTGGTTATAGCTTTAGGTTAGCTTCTATAGTTTGTTTGTATACAAAGCTATGGAGTTAATGGAATATCCTCAAAATATCCAGCGAATGCCATTCAGCCGCGTAATTACACGACCGCGAATAATTACTCCGAAACGTGATCGTAATCTGTTCAACAGATGAGACCTGTTGATATCCGTAAATTCTGTTCATTTTGTCACGCCTTTCCCTTAAATAGACTGAAATTCTAGTCATATAGATACTTTTGAGTGTGGATGGATTATATCTAAGAGTACGCTGTGAAAGTAGCAGCTCTGAAAGAGTAGTTTTTTTCACCTTTGCATTGTATGGAAATATTCATGATGCCCGGGCGTTTGCCCATACAAGTCAGAAAAAAATGTACTTTTTCATAGCTGCTATTTTCACAGTGAACTCTATATGAGGGACACATATAACCCTTGTATGTTGTTTTGTTAGGCCTTCTGCTGCTGGACTGTTGGCAGGATTAAAACGTATTTAGGTATTATTATGTATAAAGATAATGGGTGCTTGATATCCGAAATATAAATACCGTCAGATTTTAATATATCGAGCGAGATTATAACGACTGACGATTGCCACAGTGAGCACAGATTTTATACAACTTTATATTTCAAAAGTTTAAATGCATCAGTGTGTAGTTCCAGTCAGCCACCAGTCCCAGTATCCGGTTGCGATGAATATAATATATTTTTAACAGACTTCCAAAAAAAGAGCTTTATCGTCTTATCTGTGGATGTTGTCTTCAATGTTGAGGCCTCCGTGGTCTAGTGGTATAGAGCGCGGTTCTTGACTTGGAGGTCGTGGGTTCGATTCTCGCGTTGTAAACAAGTTATTTCCATGTTTGGTTGGACAATGCAGGCTGATCACCTGATTGACAAGTAAGACGATCCATGCGTCGATGGGCATGTAAAAAGTCGGCCCTGCGCCTGATCTCTCGCCAGTCGTGTCGGTCGTCCGTCCCACTGGGTTATGAGAGTAAAGGAATAGAGAGTGCTCTTTTGTACTGCGCACACACTTGGGCACTATAAAATTAATGTTTTCAATGAAACCAGCCACCGTCACCGAAACCGGTGTGGGAGCTATTATTATTTGAGGACTAAAGTTTCGGTTAATATTCCCTAGGTAGCGAGAGTACGCCAGAGCCGCCACAGTACGCTACCGTCGTGAAGCCCGAGGCGAAGAGCTCGGTCAGCATCCACAGCCTCGCCCGCGTCCAGTCACCCACGCCAGGGCCCTTCCAGCACAACTCACAGGTGACAGTCAAAAGATCTTGAAAATATTCACCAAAATCCCCTCGAAACAAAGGTCAACCCTTCATTCTGACAACTTGATGTCCTTGGCGAAGGCGAAGAGCTCTGTCAGCATCCACAGCCTCGCCCGCGTCCGGTCACCCACTCCTGGGAGTCTTGGGTCCTTCCAGCACAACTCACAGATGACAATGTTGTTTATTAAGCTACAAATTACATTATTGTAAATTTTATTTTTAAAAGAACAATTTTTCACACTTTTGGTAAAACATAGCCCCGTGCGACTTTCTTACGCCGGTTTTTCTCGCCGGGATATTTCCCGAACCGGTAGTAGGCACCAGTAGCAACAACGCTCTGAAAGTATTTGATTCAAATCTATTCAGAAATAAAACATTTTTAATTTTTTAATTTTTACAGTCCAAAGATCTTCAAAATGTTTACCAAAATCCCATCGAAACAAAGGTCAACTCTTCATTTTGACAACTTGATTTCCTTTACAAATGGGCAAATCAAGAAGGCTGTACTGACTTGCTTAGGAGGATGGCAATCGATGAGATCATTTTGTAAAATTCTGTTTTGAAATGCGGTTTTTTGCTTTGTTCAAAAATTTCAACCACCATCGAAGAATTTTAAGGTGATGAGAGATTAATTATTGAAAGAAATTACGTGATCACTAAATACTACTGTCGCTACACAAGCCTTACGTTTGGCAAGCACAGTGTAAGGTCCTTGACCCTCTTCTGCCTTTATTCATAAAATCAACCTAACTCTGCAGTACACGCTTGTACTGCGGCGCATTTCAGTGCCGTAGACATTTTTAAAGTTTAGATAATTTTTTTACGCAAAGTGTACACAATACATTTAGTTTACCAGCCTTATTACAGTCCCGTAACCAAAAGGTAAAAACGGGACCCTATTACTAAGAATTCGATGTCGGTTCGTATGTCGACTGTCCCAGGCTGTATCTCAAGAACCGCGATAGCTAGACTTCTGAATTTTTTACAGATCGTGTATAATATCTGTTGCCGCTATATTATTAAAAAATACTAAAAACAAAATAAAATAAATATAAATAAATTCATTTTATCTTGTTTTTTTTTTTCAAAGTCTTTAAAAGTGTATGTTTTCAGGTGGAGCGCATATGCGTGAACAACGCGGTCAGACCTCACAGGGAGATTGTGACCACCAGGACCCCGCTGCTGTCAGAACCCCAGGAGAGCTGCGTGTAAATACTCCGTTCACTCTGCTCCAAGCGCCTACATTGAGAGCTTAAAACATAATCACAACATAACTATAGTATCCATACTTCCATACTTAATATTATAAATGCGAAAGTCTGTCTGACTGTCTGTCTGTCTGTTACCTCTTCACGCCCAACCCGCTGAATCGATTTTGCTAAATCTTGGTACGGGGATACTTTGAGTCCTGGGAAAGGGCTACTTTTTAACCCAGAAAAATGTACGGTTCCCGCGCGATAAACGAGTTTTGGCGCAATGGAGTTGCGGGCATCATCTAGTAATATTATAAAGCCGATTACTCGAGTTCTTGAACTTTTTTTTTCCTTGTACGTGTGTACAAGAAATTATTTGATGGATGTTTTTTTATCCTATATATACAAGTTTTGAAGACTTTTTGTATTTTTTTATCCTGGACCTATTATATTCAATTAAACGTTTATTTGTTTAGTTAGTGAAAAATATAAAGATATTTGTGTATAATATCATTAAGTCACTAAAAGATTTAACGTAGTTAAGTGTCTTGTATATAAAAGTGCCGTTTTAACTAATAAAATTAGTCAATTTACCTAAAAATGTTTTCAACGGCCTTTAAGAAAGTCTTGAATTTCTCTATGTTAGGTGTTACTGTATTGAGCTTGAAATATACTATGAATAATTATGAATGCACGATTTACTCAGACGGGAACTTTTTCAATTTTGAGTCAGCAAAGATTATGCTGCATCTCACTGTAATAAAAAGTTGTAAGTTTTTGAAATTTAAAAAAAGTGCACCAAGCATTCTCATACGATATTAATATGTTTATTCGTAATAGTAAGTTCATAGTACATTTCAAGCTTTTTTGAGACGTATTAAAATAATAACGAATATAATATAATATCATTACGAATTGTAAGACTGTGTTTCAAAGAATTTACGTAATGCGATTTCAATTTAAAAAATATTATGATTGATGTTACTTGGACTTTGTGTACGTGTAGAAGATAAGTTAAATGACAGTGTTAAATTATAAACTCAATTTTAATGTTAAACGCAGATAAATATTATTTACTTAGCTGATGAATCATGTCATATTTTAAGACTACCTATTATGCTTATTTAGGTATCTGATACAGTATTTGTTATGAATTTTCATCCTTTTTGAACTACCTGTCATTAATTTAATTTAAAATATTAAAACTAATTCCACTAAACGGAAAACTATATTTATGTTAAGTACAAATTTTTTAACAAGAAAACTCATATTCATTTCGATTTACACATTTATTTAAAAACTCCTTGTAAAACCTTATGTAAATACGTAAAAATAGGAAACAACATTTTGCACCTTTTATAATATTTTAGCTTCGTAAAATTTTATTACATGGATAATTATTTTGCGAATTTTAAACGAACAAAATGTTTCGTGTAGGGTAAGTGTAAACTTTAAAAAAATGTTTAATACAGAATTATTGTTGTTAAGTTAAAATTGTATATAATATATTATATAATTGTATTTCAAAAAAAGCTGAATATAGCTTATAAAGCTAGCGTAAGTAAAAATATTATAAAAGATTATGTTAAATTTATATTACACACGGTGCTGCTCGCCATCCTGTTATGCTGGAACTTGGCTTGACACGCACCTAGATAAATTTATGCATTTTACTTCAATGACTTCAATGCTGAATTTTATAATTATTTAAATGAGTTGAATGCTGTTTATGATTTTTGTGACTTGAATAGAGAATTTCATATAATCTAATAAATTATTAATTCTTTTGTGTAAAAATTTAAATAAAGCCATAGTTTTAAAACTTCACAAAATATATGTAGCAGTTTTCAGAACGTTTTTAGTTACCTATTCTATATTATTTTAAATAACCTAATGAAACTCGTCCATTTAAATGATTAAGTACCTATTCAATTATTGGTTGGCTAGAAATTATTTTATAACATCATTGTCTATATGTTGTTATGACTATTTTAAGTTTTAACGTTACTGTCGGTCTATCGAAATATTTAAGCTGACTAGCTGCTCATTCTGTCGATTTTCACAATACATTGTTATGTAAAATCCATTACAGATATTCTTGAAACGTTTATGTGGTTTATAGAGGCGTTCATGTGCTTCACATGAACATACAAACAAATCGAATCGGATGGTCGATGTGATACAGCGAATGACCTTCATAATGCTATTTTTTAAACTTTATATTATACAGGCTGTTATAAAACTAAGTGATAATTCTTTAGGGTGTGTACTGAGTATCTGTTATTTGTATAGAGTTAACCGTCAACCGTGAAAGTAGCAGCGCTGACAGAGCAAACATTTTTTGTGGTTCGTATGGGTAAGCGCCCCAGCGGCGTCATGAATTTACCAGTATAAGTATACAAAAGAAAAAAAAACTCTTTCATCGCTTTAATTTTCGCAGTGAACTCGATATAAGGGACTCATACACACCCTAAATATTATCACTTTATTTTGTTACATCCTAACAGTTACGTTACATCACCTTAGGGTGAGTAACTTTATTGTGTTCTGAAAGACCAATTTTTTTTTTCACTTTTGAATGGAGAAACTCGTGCGCAGGGCGCTTGCTCATACAAAAGTGAAAAAATTGGTATATCAGCGCTGCTACTTTCACAGTGAACTCTCTACATGTAACACATACACACACTATAGTTTATCCCTCAGTTTTGTTACACCTTGTAGATGGGATATTTTAATAAATATTTCTTTATGTTCAAAAATAGGTAGAAAATTCATATAAGAATATTCTTTGAGTTTTGGTACTGAAATGTCTTAATGTTTCAGAATATAACGAAGTTAGGTTAAGTGTATAAAGTAGTTAGAAAAAAACTTCAACTGTCATTTTCGTTTATTGCCGGCCTCTAGACGAGCAATTTACTGTCAATATCACGTAGAGCATAATATTATTGACCATCTAGGGTTGATATTGAACATCACGCCCCTTCAATCAAATTGTCAAATAAACTGTTCAATAAAATTGAAGCGTGATATTGAAAATTGTTCGTCTATGGGACGACTAATAAATTATTATTATTGAGTAAAACCTTCTTCGGAAGATGGTTGGTAAGAATATTATATTTGATGAAGCTGTTACTAATTTCATTTGGGCATTGTTTGCATATATTTGAATTGTAATTATTTTATGTAATAAATGTGACGAAAGAATCAATGGGACATTTCTATTAAAATTAATAAACTAATAACTTACATACTGTGTTTACTTGCTCTCTCATCCTTATAACTACATTAACCATATCTTCTTATATATAAAATTCTCGTGTCACAATGTTAGTCCACGAACTCCTCCGAAACGGCTTTACTGATTTTTACCAAATTTTATATGCATATTCAGTAGGTCTGAGAATCGGCTACTCGGTACTTTATATATTGATAAGTGCATTTGTTGAATAAATAATAGTAAATTATTACAACCTGAGACTGACGGCGACCATTGTTTGTGCGACGGGATAGCGATCGACGTTGCCATGGTGACATACTTATTTAGTCACTTTAATGAAATATTAATCAATATAATTATGGCAAAGCAATGTTTGCCGTGACAGCTAGTTATATTATAATATTTTTAAAATGAGTAGCTTATCTAGAGACAAATAAGTTTCACTGTATTATTTTGCTCGGCTAAGCGGACAAGGGGGGTATGCCAAAATGTTTTCGTTTTCGCTTCGTTATAGAATCGCCGATGAAAATGTATGGAATTGACATAAGCGTTCGTTAATATGACGTTGACGTTCGACTCGTCTTATGTCAATTCCATACATTTTGATCGGCGATTCTATAACGAAGCGAAAACGAAAAAGTTTCGACTAAATGGCCTGATCTTAATAAATTAAACAATATTTTTACGAACGACAAAATTATGGAAAAAAAACTAGTTTTCTTAAAAATATTCACATTTTTAACGTAAGTCTTTGGGAATCATCTTTTTATAACTTTTACCAAAAAAGTTGTTTTTGAAAAAAAAATATTATTGAAGATTAATTCTCTGTAGGTACTCTATATTATATACTGTTATAAAACTGAGTGATAATATTTTATTTAGGGTGTCTCTTATAATAGAGAATTCACTGTGAAAGTAGCAGCGCTGAGAAAGCAATTTTTTTTGATTTGTATCTATGGGGACACGCACCAATTTGATCATAAAATACAGGAGTTAAAAATGTCACTTTTTCAACGCTGCTACTTTGATAGTGAACTCAATACAATACATATACATACCCTAAATTATTATCACTTAGTTTTGTTACACCCTGCAGATATTATTATGATAAAAATTTTAGGGTTCCCACATTCCCAAATTCCTGCACGGGGATCATCTACTTTAAAAATTCTAAGAAGGAAGCTTTTATACTACAAAACCTGGCACGTATACGTGTTAAACTCAGCGCAATAAGATATGAATGGAAACGGCTGACGCGTCCATGTATTAAAACTTTTGAGAAGGGTCCGAGAAAAATTTGAGTCGATAAATAAGAAGGTGGGCGATATCTGAAGGCATTGTGCTGGCTGATGGAGGTGCGAGCGTGTCGCGAGAAAGCGCCAGTTTAGGCCATTTGTTAGCCGTTCAATGTCCATTCATCCTGACTGACCAGGGACTCTTTTGTCCGCGTCTTCCATCCATCACGTCATAATTAGATATGTCTTCGATAGTTTTTCATAGTTTTCGTTTAGTCCTACAAGGACAGTTTTGTTATTGGATGACCTACAATCTCTGGAATTAACTGTCGCCATCAGTATTTCCGGACCAATACGACCTGCGGGCACAAAAGCTAAAAGCTTATTGTCTTGTATTGTACTGTCGTTTACAGTAAAAAATAATATGTAAAGTTTAAACCTCCCTATGTTTGTATGCTATTACTATAGAAACAAAAATAATATTTTTATTTTCTTAAAAATTGAAAACATTCAAACATGCACAGTAACAATATGTGTCATAAATTAGCTGTCATAATAGGCTTGATGACTAATTTTTTTTCTTATTGGTAATTGAAAGACCCTTAAAAAATAGAAACATCGCTGAAAGAATGACTCTGATAGCTTAAAAATTCACCAAGATATGACAATTCAAACATCTCATAAAATAGACCTGCCCATAACGCTCCATACAAAGTGCTACGAAAGACTGACGTCACTCTGTCGTAGCTTGTACGGATTGGGAGAGAACTTTGTTCGATAGGTATATTAAATATTGCGTTTATGAGAGTGGTTTCATAACAAAAGTTGCCTTTAATTGCATAAGTTATCGAATGGTATGCAAATATTAAGAAAATTAATTGAAAAAAAAATCGACTTGATCATCCAACTTTGATGGCGCATAACAAAAAAAAAATACAAATGCTATCGAGCTGAAATTTTGGGAACACTTATTTTTTACCGTGATTTCTTTACTTTATTAACAAAAATTAATGATGGTAAAAATTCAATAACATTTGGATATTAGTTAGCCTCGAAGAAGCTTGGTGTTCATAGGGCGACGCCTAATTTGGCTATAGCGATATCGATTTTTCTGAGCAATGACTAAGGGCCGATTCACACTGGAATGGCAGAGGCGAGGCGAGCAGTTTCAGTGTCATATGATTTTAAACTTTATCTTCAGTATTGTAATACATAGTATCGCTTGAGAAATCGACGCCGCCGGCGGCCGCAAGATGCCACGAGCGGCCACGAGCGTCCACGGGCGGCCGTAGATTTCTCAAGCGATACTATGTATTACACTTATGAAGTTTAAAATCATATGACTCTGAAACTGCTCGCCGCGCCTCTGCCATTCCGGTGTTAATCGGCCCTAAAGCTAAGAAATTAAAGTTCATTGTCAGTATTCATCGTGTCTTTGTCTTTAGATTACCCATAGCATAACACGATTGGTCAACTTTTATAACACAGAATAATCAATAAAAAAGACCTCTGTGAAAAAACCGACCAAGTGCGAGTTGGACTCGCCCATGAAGGGTTCCGCAGCAACAATAAGGTTTATTTCTATAAAATTGAAAGGTTTTTGATTTATTTTTATATTTTAGTTGATTTAATGAAAGTTAAATTAAGGTTTACCATTTATGAAGTATAAAAAAACTACTTGTTAGATCTCGTTCAAACCAATTTTCGTTGGTAGTTTTTATAATAATGTACATCATATATTTTTTTTTGAATTATCATGCCCCTACTTTAGAAGTTAGAGGGGAGGGACACACATTTTACCAATTTGGAAGAGTCCCTCTCGCAAACTATTCAGATTAGAAAAAAATGATATTAGAAACCTCAATATGATTTTTGAAGACCTATCCATAGATACACTATACGCATGGGTTAGACGAAAAAAAATTTTTTTTGTTTCAGTTGTATCTATGGGGACCCCTAAAATTTTTAATAATTTTTCCATTTTTGTATCAAAATCTTAATGCGGTTCACAGACTACATCTACTTACCAAGTTTCAATAGTATAGCTCTTATAGTTTCGGAGAAAAGTGGCTGTGACATACCGACGGACAGACAGACAGACAGACAGACAGACAGACATGACGAATCTATAAGGTTTCCGTTTTTTGCCATTTTGGCTACGGAACCCTAAAAAGGCATTCCTGTTTTGCCATCAGAGGAGAGTGATTTAAGCTTCCATTTGTACATAGATTGGTTTAAGCATACACTTTAATTTGCCCATCGCTTATAATATGAAGTTATGGTTTTTAAATTACGCAACAAAAAACATTTTGATGCTACGCCCTTTCCATTTTTTGCTGTTCCATTGCTTGTTTTCCATGAGAGGCCGGGCCGGCCTCTCATACAACTCTACAAGGCGCAGGTTCCACCTCATATGGAATACTGTTCTCATCTCTGGGCAGGGGCGCTAAAATACCTATTACTCCCTCTGGATCGTATCCAACGAAGGGCCGCTTGGATTGTTGACTGCCATAGTGTTTCAAACAGGCTGGACCCCTTGGAATTACGCCGAGATATAATGTTTTACGACAAACACAAAATAATAATGCTTGTATAATTGCTTCATTAATAATCACTAGCTATATGACCGCTATATGACTATATTCAAAAAATTCAAAAAGCACACATAAAATGAAATTTTATGAAAATGATTCCTAGCTAGATCGATTTATCGCCCCCGAAACCCCCTATATACTAAATTTCATGTAAATCGTTGGAGCCGATTCCGAGACTCCAATTAAATATATATATATATATATATATATATATATATATATATATATATATATATATATATATATATATATATATAAACAAGAATTGCTCGTTAAAGATATAAGATATGTTCTAAAATATAACACTTTGTTTGATATTAATTGAAGCTGTTTTGCTAACGATTTAACAAATCGTACCATACTTCGTAAAATACGTTCTCAACTTGTCAAACTGTTTGTCAAAAGTTTGGAGTTTTGTAAGTCGGAATATAAAATTTATATTATAATCAAGCAAAATGATTTCGTACTTATAAATTGTTTTAATTAAAATTTTGATAAAGTGAATATTTAATAATAATGTTAAACGTTCTGACGATTTTGAAAATATCACTTTGAACTAAGTAATGAATATATTTTGAACACAGGGAAAAGTAGACGTGCCTTATATTTTTATGTTCGCTTTCGCGTGGACTCTTAGACAACTATGATATAGAGATATATGTCACTACTAGTTAGCGATTTGTAGCATAGCCCTTTAAAGATAGCGGACATGAAATCAGTCGGGTAATTGAACGTATTTCATTTTCTTCCTACTGCGGCGCTAGTAGTTACTAAAGCAAATATGGCGTCAAACAGCTCGCACAGCTGATAGCACTGTAATTGATATTTGATCGATTACGTTAATTACTTTAAAGGACTTTATTTGTAATAAAAAAATATGACAGCGAGTATTTTCCTATAACTACTTAAAAAAATATAGCATCCCATTTTTTTATTAAATAAGGGGGCAAACGAGCAAACGGGTCACCTGATGGTAAGCAACTACCGTCGCCCATGGACACTCGCAACATCAGAAGAGCTGCAGGTGCGTTGCCGGCCTTTTAAGAGGGAATACGCTCTTTTCTTGAAGGTTTGCAGGTCGTATAGGTCCGGAAATACTGCTGGTGACAGTTCGTTTAACGACTTCGCTATATGACTTTTAGTCAAGTCGTTAAACGTTACCGTCAACGTCTTGATGAGTTGTCCTTTAGTTATTCAATTGAATGGCGTCATTAAATGAATGCGCTAGTCATTCAATGGAAGTACGTACAAGAACGTACAAGGTACTACGGTTATAATATAAGGCTACTACGGCAGTTGTTCTGGTGATCGAGCAGCAACTTTATTAGGGACACAAGTCTGAAGTAATAATATTTTAAAAAGATAAAACCGTCTTCAAAATTGTACGAAATTGAGCATTAAAATTTATCTCAAATACTACTGTAGCGATTTTGATGAAACTTGCAGCATTGTCTAAGTTGAACAATACTTAGTACAAGGAAAAAATAATAAATCGGACTTGTAGTTCGGGAGATATGCGAACACAAACATAAAACATACATATATTATACACTTTTGAAATTTGGCATATTTGTTCAGAGGCTAGACGCTGATATAGACATAATATATGAAAACTGGGCAGTTTTGGAAATATTAAATACATACGGGTCGACCTCCTTTTTGAAGTCGGTAAAAAATAAGGTAGAAAAACTTCATACAGCATACTAGATCGTCTAAACGGGATCCGATAACTTGAAGAGTTTTGTCCCTATGTTGAGCAAGTTTATTTAACAGACTGACTTATTATACCTACTGTATGATATCGATATTGTGATATATATCCATTTCTATATCACAGTTTGGATATACAGGTTGTAACAAGACAAGTGATATTACTTTATGGTGTGTACACTGTACGTGTACCTTGTAGAGAGTTCACTATGAAAGTAGCAGCACTGAAAGACCATTTTTTTCATTTTTGTATGGGGAAACTCTTGACGCTTGGGCACTTTCCCATACAAAAGTAAAAAAAATGGTCTTTCAGCGTAGCAACGCTGAAAGACCATTTTTTACTGCTGCTACTTTCACAGTGAACTCTCTACAAGGAACACGTACATACCCTAACGTATTGCGCTATAGTCATCTATGGCGTATTTGAGGATTGTTCCCAACTTTGTAGCAGGCAATTATTATCGGTTTACTTTGGGAGCATCGTCACGTCACGCGCGATGTCCCACTATCGGAAAACCGCTTAGTGATCATATTAGACAAGTTGCGGCATGTGGGGAGTGGGGACTTATTGCCAACTGTCGTTACCTCCCGGTCTTTGTTCGCTGCAACAGACGTTTCAGCCATATCTCCTACATAAATCTCGGTCGAAACTTCAAGCAGCATCATTCTGTCCGTTTTGGTTCTATTCAACTGGATGATGTATTAACTAATATTGAAAGTAACTATTAAAAATAGCATCAGAAATTAGTAGAAGTAATATATTATAATTAAACAAATAAATAAAAATAAGCTTCTTAAAAAAATTGTACGACTTTATGACATGGAACCAGAACAGCATTTTATTAGGTAGCGTAGATAAATGTAGGGTATCTATGGACAGGTCTTCAAAAATCATATTGTGGTTTTTAATATCATTTTTTTTCTAACCTGAAAAGTTTGCGAGAGAGACTCTTCCAAAGTGGTAAACTTTGGAAGAGTCTCTCTCTAACTTCTAAAAGTACCTATGTCATGATAAGTCTAAAAAAATATTCATATATTTAACCATATATTAAACCAACTTTCATTGGTAGTTTTTATAATAAACATCATTGTTTATTATAAAAACTACCAATGGAAGTTGGTTTAAGCTATATTATATTATTTACCTTTCAAATACTTTCAAATACTTACTTCACAAACAATTTCCGATATTCACAGCTATTAGCGAGCATTTGAGGCACCTATTTGGTACAGGATATTTAGCACCGATTCATTTCTTGGAACACGTTTCCCATTTATATCCGAAGCAAATGGAGCGTCTGGTTTAGGGCGCCGCCCATCAATTTTAGGAAGCCTCCACCGAATATACTTCCTAGGTAGTTATCCAATAACTCTTGTAGTTTGGATTAAGAACATTCCTCAAGAAGGCCTAGAGAAGATTTAGAGCTATATAGAGATCTATTTTTCTGTAACTCAATGCAATGAGTTTCAACATATTTAAATGCATGACATTTAAATTTTATTCATTAATTTATCTCCTAACCGTTTTACGTAAAAGTTTTGTCAACGCTATAAAAACAGATATAAAACCACTAAATTGTTACGAATACTGTATTTTATTGGATTGTTAACAAAATACAATATTATAAAATTATCATAAAATAGATGTTGCGTAGCACCGTTTTAAGTTCATAGAATATATTTTATTTTAAGCAGTGCTGTGGACATCCGACATATTACATTAGCCACACTCTGAGTGATTCACCAATAGCCAGCTTATCATAAGTATAACTGTCATAAAACTGTAGCAAGTTTAGTATTTGCTTGTTTAATCCAAAGCACCATAGTATTTTTGCTAACAAATATATAAAAAGAGGGTTAATTTTAATAAAATAAACCCTGAGGATCTGACTTATTTACTTTTGAAATGTATGGTTATATTTCTTAGAATACTACACGTACTCATCTACATCTTGTGTTACCAATTGGTTCGGGCAATCAAAACATTAAAATTTTATTCAAATCAGCTCAGGTCCTAGACTATAGTCTAGGATATAGGCGTGAAATCCATCAATTTTTATTAATTCTACTTATATACATACACTACATGACGTCCGTAACTCCGTTGTGCCAAAATTCGTTAGTCGCGCTGAAACCTTTTATTTTTCCAGGATAAAAAGTATCCTATGTCCTTTCCCGAGACTCAAAGTACCTCCATGCCAAATTTCAGCAAAATCGATTCAGCGGTTTGGGCGTGAAGAGGTAACAGACAGACACAATTTCCCATTTATAATATTAGTGTGGATCTATCTATGCGCACCAACTGTATTTTGAGACTTTATTTGCCATGCATATTTCAAAGTTTCCATGCATCGAGCGATATGCAAAATGGTTGGTAAGTAGCATGTATCTTAGAAATCGGGTGGGAATCCGCGCCATAAGAGGAAGTTGCTAAGATAGTTTGAATTACTTTGTAGGTTTGATCGGTAGTCGCCAAAGTTGCCAACATGCTACCGAAGTAATAAGGAGACCATATAAACCACGAACTTTAATCTAACATGCTTCGATAACTAAGCTAACCAAATTACCTTTATATTTTCTATATTCTGTAGAAAGTATTTAAGAACGTATTATACAATTAAACATCAATTAGGATATAGGTTACGTTACGTTACGGTGCGTCCACATTTGTATCATTTGCGCGATCAGATCTCCGATCAGATCTCCGTCGCGATCATCGCACCGTATCATGATCGCTAGTGTGGACGCAAAATGATACGCGTATCATGATACAAAGTATCATGATACACGTATCATTTTGATACGGCGCGATGATCGCGACGGAGATCTGATCGGAGATCTGATCGCGCAAATGATACAAATGTGGACGCACGCTTAGAAACTAAATGTAGTGCTCTTGCCTTAACTTATTAAACTAATAGATATTTTTTAAAGGGAACTTGCACGAAGTATGCAGTTTGTTCACAGATCTTCATGTGTTTTTCAGTCGCGCACAAATCTTATTTGCACATTAAATAGCGTACGTATAGACTAGGACATTATTTTATTTGTACATGACTAAAAGCCAAGCGTCCACAAGAAATAAATCTGCTCATTGTTTATGGTCCGTGAACCGTACATTTTTCCGGAATAAAAAGTATCCTATGTCCTTTTCCGGGACACAAAGTATCCTCACACCAAATTTCAGCAAAATCGGTTCAGTAATTTGGGTGTGAAGAGGTAGCAGACAGGATTACTGTTAATTAACATTATCGTCCTTTATATTACAATCGTCAACAATTTTGATGGAGTTACATTTTATCCTGGGATATTCATATTTTATATGGTAATGGAACATTCTCGTCTCTTCACCCAACCTCACTCGAGTATCTTTTCATTCACAACCCCTTTGGGATCAAACATACGTTTTAGTCATCTGAATTCCCACTTAAGTATAAAAATATTCCCGTTTTGTTATCAACTTTCGGAGTGCTCCTAATTTATTTATTCAGTAAGGCGCTTTGTTGTTTAGTTTAAGGAATAAGGTTTTTGTGTATCAAAAACTGTGCGAACTTCGTTTCTTTATTATGTGCCACGTTTTTTTCCTGATGAAACGTGCGGGTGAAAATGAAATGTTGTAATATAACATACCTAGCTATTATAATAACTTAAAATAATAATAAAGTTATTTTCTGTTATTATTTATTATTAAACACAATGTAGCTTAAAATAATTTACCTAAAAATACAACCAAAGTTTAAATCACAAAACAATTATTGTTCTGTGGTTTAAATATTAAATTATTAATCAAGGGACGTCTGAGATCGTTACTACTCTAATTATAACGTTCATAACTAAAACAGAATTAAATTAATAATGTTAATTTTATTAACTTATAATTACCTCAATATAGAAACTGAAAGTCAAACTCCACTTTCTGACGTTAAACACACTTAAAATTTCCACGTAATAAGTCTCTTGTAACTTAAATACGTACCCCCCCCCCTTTTTTTGAAGCTGATGGAATTAAAATTGAGCTGTAGAAACATTGGCCTAGATAATGGACACGTTTCTTATCCTCGGTAGGTCACCTACTGTGACGTACCGAGATGACGTACCGATAGGAAAAAAAGTGGCACGCTCGTTTTCATACAAATGGAGCGACATGCGGTATCTATCTTGATCCATGTCTGTGGTTACAACAGAGCTATACGCATTATTATTAATTTATTAGCTTCACTTGTAACTAACTTTGTATGTGAGAAAATCTTGGAATCTTAATATGACCCGTGATTTGACCCAATTCCTGGTCTTCGATTAGGATGAAATTTTGCACACGCTCTGAGTTCCGATGATAATACATGACTAGCTAAGAAACATCATTACAAATTCAATTTGGCGGCCTCCCCAAGATGGCGGACAGGCTATTTGAAATGCACCCCCATGGGTATCAAAAGAAAGCGTTTGCTGTCAGGAATACAAAAAAATAGTCACGTGACTTAAATCCAACATGGCGGACATCCAAGATGGCGGATTGGCTATTTGATTTTGAATTTTTTTGTGTATGCTAAAAGTGTGTTTTTTAAACTATTTTAGATTATTATTAGTATTCTTACCAAGTAGCGTTAAACTAACTGCCGCACTCAGAGTCGAACATTAATTGCTTAAATGTAATTAATATAAAATTTTGACGTAATCCTCATACATTATCTGTCAAACTCTTAATTAAATATAATATGGTTAATCATAATTATTAGTTGTCTTTGTGTGCGGCAGTGAGACTTATTACGTGGGACTTTCAAGTTCACAGTTTAAGTGGTGTAACTATAAATAGCGTGTACCAATTTCACGGGGTGTTCGCCCAATCGCAGCTTGCGAAAGCCTTAATTATGTTTGCAAACGCAAACTCCTGCATAGTCCGCCATGATGACATAATTACGAAGCGGCTACTTTGTATATTGTATTAAATATGAGGTGAAGTAATTCAATTCATACTTGTTTATGAGTATAGTATAACTTAAATCACTTTAAAACAAAGTATACTTAATAAAATAAAATAAATATTTATTATTCACCAAAAAAACAGCTTTACAAAAACATTGGTGGAGATTTCTATTAAGTATAAACCTGTGCCAAAAATCTCCGCTCTCTAACATCAGTTCAAATAATAGTTATATTTATTTTATTACAGAATCAAAAGGTCGCGGGTTTACGATGATGAGAAATACCTAAGATTAACCTAAGGATCTTTTTTTTTATGAAATAAGGGGGCAAACGAGCAAACGGTTCACCTGATGCAAAGCAACTTCCGTCGCCCATGGACACTCACAGCATCAGAAGAGCTGCAGGTGCGTTGCCGGCCTTTTAAGAAGGAATAGGGTAATAGGGGAGGGTAGGGATGGGAAGGGAAGGGAATAGGGTAGGGGATTGGGCCTCCGGTAAACTCACTCACTCGGCGAAACACATCGCAAGCGCTGTTTCACGCCGGTTTTCTGTGAGAGCGTGGTATTTCTCCGATCGAGCCGCCCCATTCGTGCCGAAGCATGGCTCTCCCATGTATATCTGCGAATAAAAATATAATAATAATAACTTTATTTCAGGCCAAAATAGCCCATATAGTAGCCTAACAGTTACAGATTATATTATTTACATGATGACAATGAAAAATAAACAAATAATACACTACATACAATACAAAAAATAACAAACGAACAATTAATGTGTTAGTAGCTTTGTCAGTAAGTACTTGTGTACTATATCAAAGTTTAGGTAATAATAAAGAGTTAGTATTTATTAGTAAAACATACTTTAATTAATCTATTTCTTATTACTACTAAGGTGTACACTTGTCCAGTATTTTTTGAAACGGGCTGTCAATTTTTCCAGCTAACGTTCTGAGGATACTGTTGGTATAATATCACTAGACGTCGGATTATATGCATTTGCATACTTGCATATGCAAATATATATAATGACACTTATTAGGCGTTACTGCATATTTTGGCAATTTTTCGTTGATAGTGCATATTTCGGTAGTTTTATGCCCTCGTAGTCTCCAAACTAGCTATTATGATTCATTACACACACCGAGGCCACAAAACAGAGGTACGATAGATCAAAACACTTCAAATATGTGGCTCCATCCCCATTTAAAGAATGTAATGCACCCAATAGGTACAATATATTTCTAGAAACAAAATTTTTCTTTATAGTTGGCAACATTATTAAAAAAATTGAATAAAGTAGTACTTAAACGATTTAATAAACTTCCATGGGCACTAAGATTATATGTAATTGGAAAATGTTGGTAGAAAATTATTATTGGTGCTGTATAAGAAATGAAAAGTCCTGGATTTGATGAAATTATGTATAAAAATTGGCGCTTTTATTAACGGCACCGCCGGAAAACTCTTCAAAAAGCAATAAAATTGTGATATTAAGTGACTTGATTGTGCATATTTTGTGCATATTTCGGCCATTTTTCGTGCATATTTGCATCCATATTTCGGCACTTTGATCGTGCATATAATCCGATGTCTAAATATCACAATCGGTTTGTTTCACAGCTATTGTGATGCGGAAAAAAACAACTGCATTTACTTATTACCTAATATTTTAAAAATTAAAAAGAAACACATAACTTCTTTTATAGCTTGTAAGGGTTGGCCTCCTTTTTAACCGACTTCAAAAAATCGAAACATATGAGTCAGACTCGCGCACGAAGGGTCCGTACCATTATAGACCGAAAGTAGGGGAAAAAAATGTGTTTTTGTATGGGAGCCCCCCTTAATTATTTGTTGTATTTTAATTTTATTATTAAATACTAAAGTACACATATAATTCAGGATTTTGTGAAAATTTAAAATGTCTACATGTTACCATTAATAAATTTAAGAAAGTAGTCAAAGAGCGTTTGTGTGCCAAAGCCTATTATAAGGTCAATGATTTCATAAACGACGGCACATCTTGGGAGTAGGATGGCTGCTTGCAAGGCTACTTCTACATTATTATATGACTTACAATAATTATGTAATTTAATTATTAATTGACATCGTATATTTTTAAGTTACAAATTTTGTAAATTTTATTTTTAAAAGATTAATTTTTTTCTCACTTTTTTGGTAAAAAGTGGGACCCCGTGCGAGTTTCTTACGCCGGTTCTTCTCGCCGGGTTAGTTCCCGAACCGGTGGTGGGCACCAGTAGTATCAACGTTCTGAAAGTATTTTTTTAAAATCTATTCAGAAATAAAACAATTTTTATTTTATTTTTTATTTTTATTATGGATTACGAGCAAAAAGGCCAAAAAAATCAAGTTTGTTGAAGTACCCTTAAATAGGTTAATATTTAATCTTTTTTAGTATTAATTGTTGTTATAGCGGCACCAGAAACACACAATCTGTGAATATTTCGGAAGTCTAGCTATAGCGGTTCTTGAGATACAGCCTGGAGACAGACAGACAGACAGACGGACATCGATTTCTCAGTAATATAGTCCCGTTCTTACCCTTTGGATACGGAACCCAAAAAAGGAGGTTATCAATTCGACCCTTATTATGTGTGTAATATTTCCAGAACTGCCCAGTTTTCGTATATTATGTCAAAATTTTGTGTGTCTGAACAAATGTGCCAAATTTTAGAAGTGTATGTACCTTTGTATGTTTTCATGTTTGTGTTCGCATATTCTCCGGAACTAAGAAAATAGGTATTATTCAACTTAGGGTATATTGCAAACATTAAAATCGGTTTGGTAATTTCTGAGATAGGAAATTTTAATTCTCAATTACGTACAATTTTGAAGTCGGTTTTATCTTTTTAAAATATTATTAATATTAAATTTAAATACCCACAGTACTTATTGATTTTCTCTGAAAATAAATAATTATAGTTACTAATGGCAAACCCCGTGTGATGAGATAATAATAATAATAAATCTATGGACGCTTCACACCACGTCAGTCTGGCCCCGTGCTAAGTACCTACCTAAACACTTGTGTTACAGGTACCAGACAACGGATATATATTTAATACTTCTTATACTATACATATTATATTTAAGATTTTTATTATATCATACACTTATTTAATACACATCCAGACCCGGGAACATTGAAAACTTTTTGTTCCGCCGGCGGGATTCGAAGTTCGAACCCGCGACCCCCGGCTTGAGCTACCAACGCGCTCACTACTGAGCCACAGAGGTCGTCAAAGATGAGTTCAAAGTCCTTAAGGGTTAGATTTCTTTACGCGTGTATAACCATTTGGATAATCCAATCAGAATCAAGCGTGACACCTATCTCATCAAAATTAGATCGGGCGCTGGCATGGCGCGGGCGTGTACACAGGATTCCAACTCGACGTAATTGCATTGTAGATTACCCTGCAGCGCTTAATGCCTAGATTACCTATAAAATCTAGTTATGAATTGTAGTAGGTAGCGTTTGTCTGATTAAAACGATATTGAAAAATGAGCTGAGGTTTTTATGATTAGCTGTATAGCAATTTTGTTGCGGTCTCAACGCCTAATGCCTATACACTATTTTATTTAATGATTGGTGGACTTATCAATCTGTTAAAAATGCAGTATGGTGGCAAATCTTATTAGTTATTGTGTATGAACTGAGACTTTATAATTTATTGATAAGTCGATCAATCATTGAATGAAATTGTTTATTGTCCACCTCTGAAAATTTGACTAAATACACATAGAGGTTTTGGCAAGCGCAACGACGATATAGACAATAAAGTACACAGTTTCGACATAGTTCCCTCGGAATTTCAGCATTGTTTATGGTGGTTTATAAATATGGAACGGGGAAGTGACCCACATGGACTCTCGCTTCAATAAACCACGAAGTGACCCGCATGTGGGTCACACGGTATCATAATAATATTTACAGCTAGCAGGTACAATCAAGTTTACAGCTATAGGTAACATAGTCGTAAGTAACACCTATATGTATTAGTTATGTAACGGATATTCGCATTCGCATTCGCGAATATCCGCGTATTTTTCAATATTCGCATTCGCATTCGCAAAATTTATGCGAATATTTAGCGAATGTTTTTAATAATCAAAAAGGAAATTATTATATGTAATATGCATGCATATGAAATAATAATACAATAGATAACACTTAGATATTTTTATTAAATCATACTTCTACATTCTAAATTAAAGCCTCATTTATGAAAAAAGCACTTCAGAGATCTTATGAATTCTAACATTAATCAGCTTTGTTACAACTATGTAAGGCTTGCATTCATTTAGTAGTACATAATATTATATTATTACTTTACTATCATTTTTAAATAAAGTTTACAATTTCTATTTACAATTATTTAATTAAAAAACTAAACAATTACTTGAAACAAAATTATTAATCTTTAAATATG
This sequence comes from Lysandra bellargus, assembly GCA_905333045.1. NCBI lineage: Eukaryota > Metazoa > Arthropoda > Insecta > Lepidoptera > Lycaenidae > Lysandra > Lysandra bellargus. The sequence goes on along the minus strand of HG995332.1, from coordinate 986,848 downwards.
TAATGTATTAAGTATTTATTATAATCTTTGGCCTTTTAAATGTATATTTTTTCATTCCACTTTATATATCTGAGGAATTAAATATATCTAAATATATGAAACTCAGACGTGACTGATTGTCATGGTGATCTATCAACGTACAGCCCAAACCACTGGACGGATCGGGCTGAAATTTGGCGTGCAGGTAGATGTTATGACGTAGGCATCCGCTAAGAAAGGATTTTGATCAATTCAACTCCCAAGGGGTTAAAATAGGGAATGAAAGTTTATATATAATAATACTTCTAAATGCGAGCGAAGCCGCGGGCAAAAGCTCGTTTATAATAAATTAAGGTGATTTCTCATAGCACTAGTGGTCCTGCCTTTGCGCGAGTACATAATTTTTATCACACAACTTGCAATTAACATTTTCAGCATCAAATATTATTATTGTAAAATAAGTCCAAACTTCGCTGATGTGTGCTTTACTCGACATGTTTTTGTGCCACTTTGTCCCTTAAATATCAGTTTAATTTGAAAAATAACTTAAAACTAACCTCAAAACAAAACAAAAATTTTAGAATGGACTCTCTGTGACAAAATTTATTCAATTAACCAATATCGGCTCGGCCAATTTAAACATCAAACCTGCCAAACATATTACGTGCGCTTTTTTTTAAATTTTAAAATATTCGCATTCGCATTCGCGAATGTTGAAGATAGATATTCGCAATCGCATTCGCATTCGCGAATGTGAAAAATCCAACATTCGTTACATCACTAATATGTATCATAATAATATTGGCAACTAGCAGCATACTATTGGCTGAAGAGTTTGTTTGTTTGTTTCTAATATAAATTTACATAAGTACTTACTAAATTGTAATCGTTCATATTTTTGGCATGTAATTATTTTGCAGTGAATCTCTATACAGAAACCTAGGTAATTACTGTCTTAAGCTGAATAATAACTCAGATATTATGGTAAATATTCTCGTATGGGAAATGATCTTGGTATTACGTTTGTATGAGAATTGCGATGGCATCCGGGCTCTTAAATGTAATAAATTCAAAATTTTGACATAAGCCCATACATTATATTTCAAACTCTTCATTATATTGAAGGTTAATCATAATTAAATGTATCTGAGTACGGCGGTTAAATACATAAATACTCGTATTGGCGGAAAGGTTTTTGTCACAAAAAGTGTCGAGCATCTTGGTCGTCGTTAGGGTGACAATTACTTTCGCTGACATATCGAGTGATCCATCACCCTCGACAGCGGATACTGCGTCAGCGAAACCGATATACAATAATAGTATTTAATAATAAAAAAGATAAAACCGACTTCAAAATTGTACGTGATCATTAAGAATTTTCCCTTTTTTGAAAATTTCCTATCTCAAAAACTACTCGACCGATTTTGATGAATCTTACAGCATTCCCTAAGTTGAACTATACCCAGTACATCAAAAAAAGAATGACTGAAATCGGACTAGTTTTGAAGATATGCGAACATAAATACATACATACATACACTTTTGAAATGGCACATTTGTGCAGACGCTGATATTATATAGTATAGACTAACATATTGTACGAAAACTGGGCAGTTCTAGAAATATTACACACATACCGGTCGAATTCATAACCTCCTTTTGAGGGTTCCGTAGCCAAAATGGCAAAAAACGGAACCCTTATAGATTCGTCATGTCTGTCTGTCTGTCTGTCTGTCCGTCTGTATGTCACAGCCACTTTTCTCCGAAACTATAAGAGCTATAGTATTGAAACTTGGTAAGTAGATGTAGTCTGTGAACCGCATTAAGATTTTGATACAAAAATGGAAAAAATATTAAAAAATTTAGGGGTCCCCATATACAAGTCAACTAAAACAAAAAAAGAAAAAATTCGTCTAACCATTGCGTATAGGGTATCTATGGATAGGTCTTCAAAAATCATATTGAGGTCTCTAATATCATTTTTTTCTAACCTGAATAGTTTGCGAGAGAGACTCTTCCAAAGTGATAAAATGTGTGTCCCCTCCCCTCTAACTTCTAAAGTATAATAATTCTAAATTAAATATTATATGATGTACATTATTATAAAAACTACCAGCGAAAATTGGTTTGAATGAGATCTAACAAGTAGTTTTTTTATACGTCATAAATGGTAAACCTTAATTTAACTTTCATTAAATCGACTAAAATATAAAAATAAATCAAAAACCTTTTAGTCACAGGTTACACCGTCAAATTTTCATCAATCTGATCCATCAATCTGATTGACGGAATATTGATGGTTATAAAAAGTTCATATTAATAATACGATTAATCCATCAATCCGTGGCGTACACAATCAAATTTTCGTCAATCCGTGCCGGATTGATGGATCAGATTGATGAAAATTTGACCGTGTAACCGGCGACTTAATTTTATAGAAATAAACCTTATTGCTGCTGCGGAACCCTTCATGGGCGAGTCCAACTCGCACTTGGCCGGTTTTTTTTTAAGTTGGTTAAAAACATACCACTGCCAAATATATAATAGTTGTTTATCATGCTGTAATGCTCCTATGCAACCAGTTTGGACACAAATTAGGCAGCGTTTAGTTCGAATATAATTCAATCCAAATGTACCATCAAAGAAATTGATTCATAGGCAGTTGACCTACGTCATTTGGTTGTGTAATGTCAATTCGACGTAATAATTATAGCTGAGCTGTCGGCTGGGTTTGACATAACGCGACCAAAATACGTAGACGTCCGCAATCTGCTTACGGATCAACTTCTCTGATAAAACAAAAACATACTGCAACTATTTCAGATGTATACCATCGTGGTGTAGTAGCCAGTGGTTTAAAGTGTAGCTTTTGATTCAGAGGTCGTGTGTTCGACAACATTAGAAAAGTGCCCCTTTCAGAACAATGTACGCTGATCACCTGATTATCTCACAAGAAATGTGCCTCGGATCGAAATGTAAAAAGTTGGCTGAATTCTCGCTGGTTGTATCGGTATTTATACGATGTCTTACCCGGCAAGGAGAGAAATGAAGAGAGAATGCTTTGATGTACTGCGCACTGAGTTAAATAGTTTCTGGCCCGGAAAACTTCGATAGCGAGATTCAGGATTCTGGTGCTTATTTACCCCAACCCAAGTTTTTAGATTACAAGTTAATATAACTTGTCATCTTAACATTTGATTATTTCCGTGCCAATACATACATAATAATATTACGTTAACAATATCATATGCGATAACGTTTTCTGGTTATGCACTATTGAAATAACCATAGATATTGAATTAATGTGAGACCAGCTGCTGATAATGTTCGCGCTCACAGAGCACTCGACAACAGAGAGTTATAAATACTAAGCGCGTGTTTAGACCAAGCTGACTATACGCCGCCGAATGTGAGCAGGCTCACTGTGAGCCCCAGTGTGAACGTGAAAATATTATACGGTTTCGAATGTCCGCGCCTACACCTAGCATAATGGCGTATTGTTGGTTTGGTGTGAACAAAAAAGTGAATATGTAAGGAAATATTTACAATAAACTGCGTAACGTTCGCTCACATTCGGCGGCTCACAGTCAGTTTGGTGTAAACACGGCCTAAGGTAGGTAATATAATACGAAATACTTTAAAAGTTTTGCCTCACTAATTTATCCAGTATTTTTATTTCGAAGAAATTAATTTAGGAGGTCAGATATAATAATTATTTGAGTAACTATTTCTAGGAGGCGAGGTATTGTAATTAAATAGTTAAAAGCCTCATTTATTTAGAGGTTTACGTTCTAGACTTGAAGGTTATGGGTTCAATTTGGTGTAAAGGTGGAACAAAACTAAGTGATAAATAACACTTTAGGATGTGTATGAGTCCTTTGCAGCCCTGTATAAGTAATAGATCTATCTAATAATAATATCTATGGACGCTTCATACCACGTCAATCTGGCCCCGTGCTAAGTACCTTAAGGACTTATGTTAGGGGTACCAGACAACGGATATATATTTAATACTTTTATATTATACATATATTTAAGATTTTTTATTATATGATACACATATTTAATACACATTCATGACCCAGGAACATTGAAAAACTTTTTTGTTCCGTCGGCGGGATTCGAACCCGCGACCCCCGGCTTGAGCTGCCACACACTCTACCCATTGAGCCACAGAGGTCGTCTATAGTCAAGTCTAATTATACACATAAAGACTGTAGTACAGTCTATAAGTGTATAATTAAGTTCACTGCGATGGGAGCAGCACAAAAATCGTAACTTTTTTATACTTTTGTAGCGAAAATTCCTGTCGCTGGGGCGCTCGTCCATACAAATTACAAAAAAATGCTCTTTCAGCGCTGCTACACACAGTGAACTTTATGTAAAGGACACATACACAGCCTAAAGTATTATCACTTAGTTTTGTTACACCCTGTAGGATGTATAGTTAAAATAATGAAATGTAATGGTGTTTTAAGATTTTCTGTACCGCGTAAGCCTCTATCTTATAGTGGTCTGCGCTCGAGTGCGGGTGAAGAAGGGCTCTTGTAGAGGGCTCCTTGACTGCGGTACGTTCCGGGTTAATTCCGCCATCACTTCGAGTGACTCATACTTATAGAAGTAGGTATAGCCTTTATTTTTCCTTCATTTAAGATCAATACCACGATTCTTCTATACTAATTCAACACATGACAGATCAGAATGTTCAAAGTTCTAAGAGACACATTTAGGCTACCTTTGTATCATTTGCGTGATCAGATCTCCGATCAGATCTCCGTCGCGTATCATCGAATCGTATCAAAAGGCGTATCATGCGCCTCGATCGCTTTTTTTTATTCATGCGTTAAGACAATACACAATATTAAAAACTAACAATAATTTCACAAATTTTTTGACACCACTACATAATACTTATAGAAAAAAAAAACATAAATAGGTATATATAAAGATTAAAGATAAAGACTATGTAATAAACTATAATAACTAACACAATTTTTTATTTAACCGCGTATCTGATACGTGTCATATCAAATATGCGCATGATCGGCAGAATGATCTAATAGGCGCGGGCGCCCACACTATGATACGCATACTTGATACGGCGCGATGATCGCGACGGAGATCTGATCGGAGATCTGATTGCGCAAATGATACAAATGTGGACGAGCCTTTATAATTAGTGTCTGGTGCACATAGGTAAAGTCATTAACGAAATAAAGATTATACCACTATAATATTTGATGACGCCCGCAACTCCTAGTTCATCAACTCATCAACTCCGTTGATTCCTAGGCAGATGGGCAACCTACGTAGCTTGGTCGCGTTACGTCAAACCCAGCCGACAGACATTGAATTGACATGGTCCGACCAAATGACGTTGGTCTGTCAATTGCCTAGGAATCAATTTCCTCGGTGGTATATTTTACCGTAAAAAACCGGCCAAGTGCGTATCGGGCCACGCGCAATACAGGGTTCCGTAGTAGCTACAGTTTTTAATATTTTATAACGTTTTTTACACTACTAACAACATTTAAAGTTTATATGTATTTCGCCGAATATTTATTTTTTATTGACTATTACCCAATAACTTATGAAGCCTTTTTAGCCGTGATAATTTTCCTTTTAAATTGAGCATAAGTATTTCCTACTCCCATTAATTTTTTCACATTTCCAGAAGCAACCGTTTGGCTAGTAGAAGGGGGGGATACTGGACTCTAATGATATTTTCCGCTTTGAAACTTAATATTTCGTAAACGGATCCCTAAATCGTAAAATGATCTATGAATACTCGTAATATTTTTAAAAAACCTATCCAACGACACCCCACACGGTGGGGTGGATGCGAAGAAAAAATATCATCCCCGCTTGGTGTGTAGGGGAGGAGGTACCATAAAAAATATTTTATAAAGATTTTGTATACTATTTTGTCGGTATCATTAATATCTGCATTCATGCCAAATTATGGCTTTGTAGGTCCTACAGACTAGTCTCTGAGTAAAACAGCGGACGGAGAGACAGACAGACAAACGGACAGACAGACGGACAGAAGGACGAACAGACCGAAACTATAAGGGTTCCTTGTTGACTACGGAAACCCAAAAAGGGCATAAGAATTTTCCTGGGACTCAAATACCAAATTCCATGCATATTGGTTCAGCGATTTAGGCATGAAGAGGTAACAGACAGACAAACTTTTGCAATTATAATATTAGTAAAGATGGATAAATATTAAATGTACATGATTGTATTGTATGAGCATAACTTCAATTTAGTCTATAGCCTATACATAAAAAGTGATCCTTTTTAACATTATGAGAAGAAGAATGTTTCACAATTCCCAAAACCACTATTTTTGTAGCATTGATCAATAAGCACGCGTTTTGCTTTGTTTTCACTTTTTATGAGCTTTACCATTTCATGGTTTTAAACTTTTAATAGGTACATCGCGACTGCACCGGAACTATAAATGGAAACTGAATTGTTGTAAGATAATTTAGCAGGATTGTAGAATGTTGGATAGTTATTAAACAGTTTTACTCGACATTAAACACGTACCTAACCTGAAACTATTTAGAACTCATAGAAGCTAACGAGAATATATTTTAGTGGTTCTGATAGTGTTATTAGACTTGTTCACCTAAAGAATACGGCCTTAAAGTTCCTCAACATCGCTAAAATAACATAACAAAAGATAATAGGTATTTCAATAATAAAAATATATAATAATTGCTGATCCTGAAAACATTGTTTTGCCTTAATTATACAGTGTGTCATGGCGCGCGTAGGCATCATATTTGCTGATGTATATTATGTCGCAGTCATCTGGTTTAATCTGCGATTCGATTGAATGACTAGCGTATTCATAGAATGACACCATTCAATTGAATTCATGACTAAAGGACAACTCGTCAAGACGTTGACTGTGACGTTTAACGTTTTGACTAAAAGTCGTTAAATGGGATGCTATAATTTTTTTTGTAGCCATAATTGACGGGGTACTACCACGTCAACGGCTACAAAAAAAATTATGATATGAGATACGGGGGTAGTAATAGGTAAATCAACGCTGTCATATTATTTTATCACAAATAAAGCACTTTAAATTAAATTTAATGAACAAAATATATGAACGAAATGCTATCAGCTGTGCGAGCTGTTTGACGCCATATTTGTTTTAGTGACAACTAGCGCCGCAGCGGGAAAAAAGTGATAAAGGATGTCTCAGCGCCGATTTTCAATTTTAAACACGAATTTCTCGGCAACCTTCGGGGTTAACTGGAGGGGAGTGGTAGCGTTCGATAGGTGACGAGTGACGAGTGCGGATTTTTTGTCGCCATGGCGCAGTGGTCTGGTGGCGCGTACGCAGTAGAAGCGTACTTATGCAATGGGTTTTCGTTGAGTGAAGCACGGCGTAAATTTTGCAGTCGCTATGAAATCCACCGTTTGAGTGATGCCCCGAGTGCTCAATTAATTAAGTCGTGGGTAGAGAAGTTTAGAGAGACAGGATGTTTACTAAATCATTCAATTGGACCACGACATAGACCTGTGCGATCGATTGAAAACATCGACCGCGTCGCCGCTGCGGTCGCGGAGCTCCCAAGACGCTCACTTAGAAAACATGCATCCTCTTTAAGCCTCCATCGGTCAAGCATTCAAAGAATTTTGGCTTTAGATTTAAAATTTCATCCGTATAAAATCCAAATTGTGCAAAAAATTAAAGAAGAAGACTACAAAAAGCGAAAAATTTTCTGTCAGAAGATGTTAGAGATTTTTTTGGAGGGAAACGGGAAGGACAACGTCTATTTTAGTGATGAGTCACATTTTCACCTCGAAGGGTACGTCAATCGTCAAAATTGCCGTTACTGGTCATCCAGCAATCCAAAACAAAAACATCAAAAAGCATTGCACAGCCGCAAAGTCACTAAAATAACGACAGAAGTGAGAGCCATATCAGCGGACATCCTTCGGCGCGTCTCGGCAAATTCGCCTGTCCGATATGAAGAGTGCATTCGCCGTGATGGAAGACATTTTGACTGTGTAATATTCCGTACATAAAATCCGCACTAAATACACTCTAATTTACTACAATAAAAGTATTATGAATACAATTAGTTTTTTTTATACCATTTTTCAAAGTTGAAAATCGGCGCTGAGACACCTTTTATAATACGTTCAATTACCTGACTGATTTCATGTCCGCTATCCTTAAAAGGCTATATTACAAATCGCTAACTAGTTGGACGTTGAGTGAAGATCGTTCAATCGACGTTTGGCCGAGTCATTCAATTGAATGGTGTCATTCAATGAATGCGGTAGTCATTCAATCGAATCGCAGATTGAACTAGATGACTGCGACATATACGCCGATCTCAAAAACTGACAAGGCGTTGGTGTGCGCTGTTTGTACTTTATGTCGGATATTATTTCAGATATATTCGAAACGTATCAAAACTTTGATATAATAATATGCCAGTCTATTGTCCGACCAACACAATAAGGGTGGGTTGCACCAGAGGCGTGGTTAAAGTTAAAGTTAAGGTTAAAGTTATGGTTATTGTTAAATATCGCGTCCTTTAGCTTTAACTTTAACCTTAACTTTAACTGGAGAAATTCACAGATGTCTGTTGCGTTTATTTTCTTATTCAAGCTACAGATAACGGGATTGACAGTATAAAAAAATATTATCCGTAAAAATCGTCAGGAAAAAATTAAATATAACACTGTGAAACATAGTAAATTTTCACGAAAAATTTACATATAGGTACGTATGAGCGGTTATGGTTAAATATGGATCCGTGGACGCCATATTTAACTTTAACCAAAGATTTGACATTTTGCACTATAGTTATAGTTAAAGTTTTTGTTATAGTTACAGTTATAAACACACCGGCAAAATTAGCGGAACATAACAATTTTTTTTTTTGAAAACTGTTCGCTGTTTTTTATATATTTATTTATTAATTTAATAATAGATGATTAAAAAATAAAACTTATACAAATTTAGGGCATAAAAACGTGTAAAATAGAAAAAATTTGCAAAAATCAAAAATTAAGAAAAATCTTTGAAATTTTAGTAGTAAGTTTTTAAGTTAAATTCTTCATTTTTACTTAAGAAATGCCATGTTAAAAGCGTGTAATGCCTTCTATGGATCTCAAGAGAGTCTGGATACGCCATTCCATGCTTGCATTTTGATTGTCAATCATTTCTTGTGGGATATTCTTCTACTCCTCCAGTAGCGCCAACTCGAGCTCCTGAACACATTTAGGAGCTGGAGTTTTAACTCGTACCGTTCACCCATTGATGTGCCACACGTCCTCAATTGGATCCACATCCGTAGACCGTGCTGACCTCTCCACCTAGGTTACGCCAGCATCATTTAGGTAATAATGCCCGATTTTTTTACTCTATGGACGCGCATAAAATTGAAGTTACTGCCTAAAATTGTGTAAAAGGCACAACATGCAGTTCTAGGATGTCTGTGCTATAACCCTGTACTGTCAAAGTACCATCATTAACAATCATCAGCTCTGTGCGGGCTCCAAATCATATGTTACCCCAAACCATTACGAAGCCTGCATGATAGGCCACTGTTTCCGTTAAGTTTGATGGTCTATAGCGTTCCTTAGGATTTATCCACATTCTTTATCGCCTGTCAACAAAATTTACACAGAATTTGCTCCCCATCACTGTACAGCACACGATTTCACTCACTTGTCAAATTTTTATGTTCACGCGCAAATTTAGCCTGGCTCTTTGCTGTCCTGTCACAAGTTTTGATGCCTCTGCTGGCACCTTTGAGTTTAATTTAACATCTTTGAGTCTTCTTCTTACTGTACAATCACTTACACGTACACCTCGGACCTGTTCCGATAAGTTTCGTCTCTGCAAAGCAGTTTGAGGTCGATTTTTTAAGGCTTGTACCCTTACAAGACGGTAATCCTGAACCATTGCCACCCGATATCTGCCTTGTTCTCGTCTCCGAACGTAAGATCTAGTCTCTCTGTAGCGTTGAAAGTTACGATGGACCACGAAAGCCGACACACCTAAGGCCTGACTGACCGAACGGTAGGTGTGACCTTTCTCTATCGTGGTTACAGCTCTAGCTGTCGTAGATGCTGGAAAATCACTAATTTTGTATCTAAGCAATGTGTTCTTCCAAAAACCAAACAATCAAATGAGCTGGCATACCTTGCACCCCGCTAAAAACGCCATTCTTATCAGAAACACTTACAACGTCAATCATCGAAAAACACTTAGTAGGCAATAATTGCAATAAAAATCTGTCAACTTGCCAGTTTTGCTCAATATTTTATCTCTTAAATGAGCTTAGAAACAATAAAAAATGATTTCACACAGCCCGACCCACTTGAATTCAAATTGTGGCCCTTTTTACTTATGTTCCGCTAATTTTGCCAGTGTGTGTAGTTAAAGTAAGTTGGTGCAACCCACCCCAAGCGTGTGTCATAAATGGCTTAGGCTTGCTAAATAAAAGTATTGTATAAATCATAAACACCAATAAATAAAACGTAGTTTATACGCATTGTAACTACGTAATACAATTATTCACTTAGCTTTTCTTCATTTCCAATTATTAAGCTGAAAGAACTGATATTACACAAAAGGCCAAGAAGCGTTTTAACCAAATAAATACTTATCTTATAACGATCTTTGTTAGAAGTACTCAGAGCCAATTCACATTGACAGGAGGCAGAGTGACGGCTTACGACAAGAGAGAGAGTGAGTCCCTTCCATCAGACAGCCCGCCTTATATACTGCCATCTCAAAAACAACCCCACCGCCATCATCACTCCGCCCCGCCTCTGACTACCAAGATATGTATCTAATATCATAAATACAATGATTCATAGTTACAATCATCCTGAAAATCATTATAAATCAAGTATTTAATTATAACACTTTTATATTAATTTATTAACTGTACTATCTTTTGTAACAAAAGTATCATAACCGGAAACAACAATAGTTATTGTCTGTTTAAAGATTAATTGACGTGTTCAAAAATAATGTTATAATATTATATTATAACATTATATTTGTTGTCCAAATATCATGAATTAACTATTAATAATAATTAGTTCAACTCACATGAATTATTGAAATATGCACTTCTCATAAGAATTTCAAGTTAATTAACAAAACAATAAGACAAAACCATTGTTACCATTATACATCATTTTATTTATGACTATTATTGAAATAATAGTCATTTATATTCATCTATATTTTGAGTAAAGCGGGTCGTACCTCACACGTGCAAAAGTACAACACAATCAGACTGATTGCGCGATGCAGCCGAAAAAAAGAGACATCTGTTGTCAAATGGAGGAACTAAACCTAATATATTAAAAATTAAGATAGGCAAAAAACACTGTGACACGAGAATACTTCGTTCTTATCTTATTTCTAAAAAAGACAGGATAGATAAATACAATTGACGTTACATTTTACTTTATAATAATACAACGCTTTTTACAATTTACTAAAAACTATTAAGTTTAAATCTAGGTATTAATCTAGATAGGGTGGGACAACGTCAGTCGGGACTACTAGTTATATAATATACCTACAGACATGTTACTCACTTCATCCTCTCGACATGTCTTTAATAATTATTATTCCTTAGTTAAGGATAATGATTATACTGGACTGGACATTTTAAATGACAATGTAGCATGAGCCCAGATAATAGAGCCGGGAAACTATTTACCCTGTACTTGACGTGCCATGCCATGGACAGGTCACTTGGAAAATGAATAGTTGCGGTAACTACCTCAAGCTATATCAGCACATGTCAGTGTATATATATACTAGCTATTGCCCGCGACTCCGTCCGTGTGGATTTCATTTTACAGCATTCGGTGGTTCCCGTTTCCCTGGGAATGCCGGGATAAAATAAAATGTTATCTTTTTATTCAAAATAGGTATCATGAATACACTTTTTGAAAATCAGAAGAACGTAGAATCTACGGTGCCTATCACCGGTTCGAGAACTAACCTGGCTAGAAGAACCGGCGTAAGAAACTCGCACGGGGCCAATTCTTTCGATACCTATAACTTGATACTCAGTAAGTACTTAATTATCTTTGCAGTGACGTAACTCAATGATAAATAGTTTATGGGTAAAAATGTGTAATACATAGTTAAAGTTTTAAAATTTGGCACAAAATATAAAGTTTACTTAATTTAAAAACTTAAATATTATGTGCATACAGCACAGCTGTTTTTGTGTATATTTGAGGGGTCCCACTTACCAGGGTTTCTAAAGTTTTTAAATTTGACACCAATTATGAATAATAACATAAAGTATGATTATTGATTAGTTCTAATGTGAAGTAAAAAAGTAAACGCCATCTGTTTTTATATATTAGAACTAAAATGTTCATTGCATTGATATAATATTTCTGGATGGAATTTTAGAGCGCCATCTGTTGTGCAGTAGGAATTCAATTTATATAGATAACTTATAAGAGAAGATAGATTGATTATGCCAAGTGGTAATATTATTAAACAAAATATATGTAACGCACTAAAAATTATAATTAAAAACATAATAAGTATGATTAATTCTATCTATGGTTCTATGTTACAATGAAGTAAAAAATTAAACGCCATCTGTTGTCATGTATTAGAACTAAAATGTTCAGTGCCCATAGGATACAACAGTACTATTCTTTTAAAACGCCATCTGTTGTCATATTTTAAAACTGCAGTAGGAATTCATTTTATCGTTATTTTCATGGAAATACTTTCGCATTTATAATATTAGTATGGATATATATATATATATATATATATATATATATATAATCTTATAGTATGGGAGGTAGCAACGTTTTCGAGACTATTGGCAGCCAGACCGCCCAGACTATAACCAGAAGAGCAATATGACGACATATTATCACAAAATCAGCCGACCTGAAATACTTTTTTTCAAACGTTGCTACCACCCGTACTATTAGCGCAGATATAAAATAATCGTGGTATTGATCATCATAATCAGCCTATTACCATCCACTGCTTAAAAAATGTATGATAAAAGCATAATTTTTAAAATAATATTAGCTCGATGCACTCTTTCACCATATTTTTTTGACGTGGGAGAGCTATGCTTCGGTACGAATGGGCCGGCTCGACCGGAGAAATACCACGGGCTCACAGAAAACCGGCGTGAAACAGTGCTAGCGCTGCGTTTCGCCGAGTGAGTGAGTGAGTACCGGAGGCCCAATCCCCTACACTTTTCCCTTCCCTACCCTCCCCTATTACCCTATTCCCTCTTAAAAGGCCGGCAACGCACCTACAGCTCTCTGATGCTGCGAGTGTTCATGGGCGACGGAAGTTGTTTTGCATCAGGTGACCCGTTTGCTCGTTTGCCCCCTTATTTCATAAAAAAAATATAAACTATAACTGTGCGAAATTTCATGCACCTAAGCTTCGTTTCTCCATTTTTCGTAAAAAGGGTTACAAAGTTTTTCGCTCGTGTATTATTAAGTATTATGATAATAATATTATTCATTTTATTTTTACCTTGTAGCACGCCACGAGGTAAATACGAAAGTTTTTGTAGGAAATTATTGAACTGTTGTGAAGTATGTTGCTTTTTAATAAAACAATAATGTTTAAACAGCCAAAAAAGTTCAAACTTGTGCAAAAAATAACATAAAAATGGAATCTCATAATATTATTGTTGATACAAGCATAGCATAGCATGCCCTTCGTAGCTGCTTGCTGCTTGGAGTCAACGATGTCAATACTTGGATATGGCATACGCCATCAAAACTGTGGCAATGTTTTTGCATGCAAAATGTGTATCGAGAAAATATTGTCGTTCTTTTTTGTCTTACAATAATAGCATATTATACTTACTATTTTCTCTTTCGCGCTGACGATTGAATGGAATGCCTCTTCTAAATGTTATAATTCTATACTTCTGTGAACGAAGCTGTCTACATAACTTCTCCAGACGTTGCAGTCTGTAGATTGTGGAAAAATTACAAAATTTGAAAATTTGTTAAACTTCTACAAAACTGACGTTCCCGCTTCTCAATTTAACTTCGTATTATTACGGAAGTGTAAAATATTATGATGTGGATACTGTATAACTTGTCTACATTGTATGTTACTTTATGTTAAGCGTTAGACCATAGGAACCTCATGACCACTTATCGTATTTACCATTTAGAGCAAATAAATTAATTGAATTGAATAACATTATTCAGTTTTAACGTTGCAATATTATGTAATTATATTTATATTATATTAATAATATAAACAACTAAAAAAATACTACTAATGAGTGAAGTATTATTAAAGCAACAAAGTAAATTTTAATAGAAATTAGAAGGTAATAATAATTGTAAGTTATATAATTTACTTAACCGTGGTTTTCATAACTTTATCATCGAGACTACAATCTTGTCAAACATTTAATCTATAGAGTAAGAGCGTACAACAGCCAGACTTTCCTCATTTTAGAAAATCTGAAAGTTTACCTATTTGTAAACTTTACAGAGGTATTGAGCGACCAGCAACTATAGAATTTCGGCCGCGGTTAGTTTAGGAGGTATCCAATTTTGAAGGCCTACCTGACCTTCTAGAAATAGTAAAGCTCAATTTCATAGCTTATACTATAGAGTATAAGCTATGAAATTATATAGAGTGGTCTAGTAAGTTTGCTGGTCGTTCTTACCTCTGTAAAGGTCACAAACAGGTAAACTTTCAGCTTTTCTAAAATGAGAAAAGTCTGGCCGTCGCAGGCTCTAAGGGCTGGTTTACACGTATTAAGTAGATAAGTAATTAACTAAATTTTAACTTAATTTTAAGTTGTTAATTGCGTGTAAACACAAAATTTAGTAGCTAGTAGCAAGTTAAAATTTAGTAAGTCCTAAACTAGATGACAATTAGAATTTAGTTACTACTTATCTACTTAATACGTGTAAACCAGCCATTACTCTATTATAGATTTCATGATTGTGTTCTTGACATCTTTATTTAAACTGTAAACAAGAAGTACAATAATTAATGAAAACTTTATTTTCCTTTATCTATACTTATAAAATTACATGCCCTGACTGACTGACTGACTAATTCATCATCGCTGAGCAAAAACTGTTAAAGTTACAGGCACGAAATTTGGTGAGTAGGGTTGTTTTATTAAGTAGACACCCACTAAGGAAGGAATTTTGAAAATTTTACCCCGAAGGGGGTGAAATAGGGGTTGAAAGTTTGAATTTCTTAAGTTAGGAACATGAAACCCATCTCCGTTATTATACTATGCTAACGCGGACGAAGTCGCGGGCAACAGCTAGTAGTTTATAGAAAGGGACATGCCGTAGGGCATGATAGTTTCATTATAATTATTCACCTTTGCTTTAATAACAGGAGCAAACAAAATATAACAAGATGACTCCGTTGTGCCAAAACTCGTGTATCGCGCGGGAACCGTACATTTTCCGGGACAAAAAGTATCTTATGTCCTTTCCCGGGACTCAAAGTATTTTCATGCCAAATTTCAGCAAAATCAGTTCAGCGGTTTGAGCGTGAAGAGGTAACAGACAGACAGACACACTTTCGCATTTAGGTATAACATTGTATGAATGGATAGAAAGGGACATGCTGTAGAGCATTATGACACAGAATATATAATTAGTGATGATAGTTTCATTATAATTCACATTTGCTTTAATAACAGGAGCAAACAAAATATTATAAGGTACAAGATGACGCCCACAACTCCGTTGCGCCAAAATTCGTTTATCGTTCGTATCGTTGGTAGCTCAAGCCGGAGGTCGCGGGTTCGAGTCCCGCCGACGGAACAAAAAGTGTATAAAGTCCCTGGGTCATGGATGTGTATTAAATATGTGTATCATATAATAAAAATCTTAAATATATGTATAGTATAAAAGTATTAAATATATTTCCGTTGTCTGGTACCTGTAACACAAGTCCTTCAGGTACTTACCACGGGGCCAGACTAACGTGGTGTGAAGCGTCCATAGATATTATATTATTATTATTATATTATTATTATCGTGCGGGAACCGTACATTTTCCGGGATGTCTATGTCTTTTCCCGGGACTCAAGGTATCTCCATACAAAATTTCAGCAAAATCGGTTCAGCGGTTTGGGCGTAGACATGGGCGTTTGTGTGTCTGTCTAGACACACTTTCCCATTTATAACATTACTAGCGACCCGCCCCGGCGTGGCACGGGTATAAAATATATAGCCACTGAAAAAATTATGCCTATAGCCTTTCTCAATAAATGGGCTATCTAACACTGAAATAATTTTTCAATTCAAGTTATCCGTTTCAAATAATTTTCCCCGTTTTTTTTTCATATTTTCCTCTATTTCTTCGCTCCTATTAGTCTTAGCGTGATAAAATATAGCCTATAACCTTCCTCGATAAATGGGCTATCTAACACTGAAAAATTGTCAAAATCCGTTGCATAGTTTTAAAGATTAAAGGGAACAAAGGGACATGAGGGAAAAAAGCGACTTTGTTTTATAATAAGTATAGAAGAAGAGTGGGTTGCACCAGAGGCGTGGTTAAAGTTAAAGTTAAGGTTAAAGTTATGTAAGTTAAATATGGCGTCCTTTAGCTTTAACTTTAACCTTTAACTTTGACCGGAGAAATTCTCAGATGTCTGTTGCGTTTATTTTTTTATTGAAGCTACAGGTAACGGGATTGAGGGTATAAAAAATTTAATTATCCGTAAAAATCGACAGGAAAAATATAACATTGTAAAACATAGTAAATTTTCACGAAAGATATACGTATGAGCGGTTATGGTTAAATATGGCGTCCTTGGACGCCTTATTTAACTTTAACCAAAGATTTAACATTTTGCACTGTAGTTGTAGTTAAAGTTATAGTTAGAGTAAGTTGGTGCAACCCGAGCTATTAAGTAAGTATTGAATGGATTGTCCCAAATAGCGCTACGTGAATCATCTACCTGATAATAAGTACAACTGAATACTACTTAGCGTACATGCGGACAACGCTTTGAAGTGGTTCCAAAGATTGTAAATAGATGGCGCTTTACGATGACTTGTGTGAGCGCCATCTATAATTTTTTTTCAAACTAACGAAAGGCTATGTTTTATGAGTATAATATAATAATATGTATTAAATTTACCAGATGTTGGCAGTAGCTGCGTTAGCCTAGATAAGTAAGGTATTTTTGTATCGCACGGGAACCGTAAAATAACGGTCTTTCTGGAGGTGTTACATTGGTTGGTCACTTAGGGTCTTTAAAAGCCCGGAGTTTGCGAAAACGAGAAAAAACTATATTATGTAGCAACTCCGCTCTTTATGTAGCTTCCTAAAAGGAATTATATTTTGATAATAATCACTATTCACCTGAGCTCACCTGCATGTTTACAATTTTCACACCAAAATGGATTTTTTGGAACGGACGGACGGACAGACAGACAGACAGACAGACAGACAGACAGACGGACAGACAGACGGACAGACAGACAGACAGACACTTTCGCATTTATAATATTAGTATGGATGTTCAGATGTGATTTTATATGATAAATTAATTCTTTGACGTTTGTGAAACTATTTTCAACTTTTTTTCCATAGTCAGGAATATGAGACGTAGGAGACAGATATTCTATACTAATAAATATTATAAAGCTGAAGAGTTTGTTTGTTTAACGCGCTAGGCTCATTAAGTACTGATCCAATTTAAAAATAAATCTTTCAGTTTTTGATAAGCCGTTTATCTCTGGAAGATCTCTGATTGAGGCTGCAGCGCAGTTACACATCACAATATTTTGTCACTGCGCCCTACTCTACCTATCTACCAGAAATACAATATTTCAATTAAGAAACGTACGTAAGTACGACCAGAGGGTCGCGAGTCGCGACCCACACTTTAGGAAATACTGGTCTAAACAATTCGAGCATGCGTGTTGCGTAGCCGCCTTCGTAGCTAAAAAAACGATGCATTGTAGCAAAAACATTCTACGATAAAAAAACCTTTTTAAATTCTCTATAATTTTAATTCTATAGTCTATACACTTTTTCCGAATTCTCATCCGTTTTCGAACTACACGCTCAATTATTTTAAAACAATATTGAAATCACGGATTTAAAAAATTTTTAAATCCGTGATTGAAATATTGAAGTTTTTAAATAATTTTAATTTTAATATCCTTCGATCGGGGAGTCCTGGAAATGCTACTTATTGTAAAAAAAAAAATAGTTACTGATCTTTTATTAAAATTAGAAGCCTTCCGCCTTTCGCTTCGGCTTCCCAATGTAATTAAGTTACGGTATAATACATTAGTACGCAGTAATGGATGCCTGTTTTTGGAGCCCTCACATGCATCAACAATTCAACACTGATGCTTGAAAAAGTACAAAAAATATTTTTAAGATTCCTGTACAAAAGAGTTCATGGATATTATCCTTATATGTACCCCACGAACTTCCTTTTAGGTACCCTAGGATACCACTCACTAGAGGTCAGGAGAGATGTGGACCTAGTACTAATAGTTTTAAAAGTTATTCGTGGACTTATAGACTGTCCAGAACTTCACACCCTTGTTTGCCGTTTGTTCGTGCCCGACAATCACCGCAGGTACCGCTCTTGTCGTCGGCCTAAACTATTTGCCTTACCTGTTTGCAATTCTATCGCGAGAGCTGAGACCCGTCGTGTCGTGGTTTAAACGTGGTCAACGCTCTCCTGTGTACCGACCCCGAGTGTGCTGTATTTGCTGACAAGTGGATGGATATAAAGAAAGTATGTGTGAAATTCTGCGAGGGAAAATATGAAAGAGCTTCTTGAAAGAGCTGACTATTGTCTATTAGTTAAGTTGTCATTTTAATTATGTATTAATATTATGTTAGTTCTAGGTTAATTAATGTAATTGGGGTCAACCCGTTTTAAGTAACTGTAAATAAATAAATAAAAATATAACAATTTACAAAATTAAAACGTGTTGTCTTTTTTATTACGTGATGTTTAATTAAAATGATTTTACATAAAATGCGTCTTGAAGGAAATTCTTCCCGTTCTTTTGTTTTGTTCTAGAACATTCTGCGAATAGAGTTGATCGTGGATGACGTCACGAGATCGCGTAGTCCATGGTTTTCGAAGAAAGATAAGAATAACTCCCACACCGGTTTCGGTGACGGTGGCCGGTTTAATTGAAACTAAGCCAGTTACGCAGAACCCATTTTATAGTGCCCAAGTGTGTGCGCAGTACACAAAATCACTCTCTATTCCTGTTACTTATATTTAATGAAAACTACAAATTTACAGTGAATAAACATGAAAGCTACAGTGCTACAGTTGTAAGTTTGAACATCTTTTCAATTTTTTTGGCTCGCTAAAACTCGAGATCGGCTGAACCGATCTGGATTATTTTAGATTTAAAATATTCGTATCCAGGGAAGGTTTATATCAGGACATAGGAAGGAACTAGGAAGTGATATTATAAATTTCACCGGGTCATCTAGTAAACAATACATAATATAAGTAATGTAGGTACATAATTTTTTGGACTTACTTATAAATTATTTTGTGACCTTTATTAATATAGATTTATTAGAATAGGTATAGACATAATATCTACTTTCTGTCATACGTTATATTGACAGTATTCACGGAAGCAACTTTCCGATGCCAATGCGATGAAGCCAGACAGTCATTACAAAACATAAATCCACTCCCGAACGAACAGATTGGGCCGGATAGCGGTAATTTCCTATCCCAGGCAACTAATTTGGTACAGATTAGCGGATAGTCTAGCAATAAATACCAGTGATTTATCCGTGGACCGGGTGCAGTCGGTTATGATGTTATCTAACGAAGCGTTTGCGGCGGTTTACCTGATAATATCCGGATTAGGCTTAGTGTCGGACAATATTTTGGTAATCGCGACTGTAATTACTAATTATTAGTAATTGTGATGTAGATTTGTCGAAAAGGATATAAACTACGTAACGGGACTCGGGAGGCAGGACTTAGAGCGCTTACAGACGAACTTGTCGACGGCACGGCACGCGTCGACGGTAGTCAACGGCAGCCGTCGACTAACGTCGACAATTAGTGTTAAAAAGTAAATCAATGAAAAAAATCCAGCAACTATCGTTGACTGCCGTCGAATTCCGTCTACACGCGTCGTCGACTACCGTCGACGCGTGGCGTCGGCAGTTTTTGTAAAATCCACTGTTAAAATTAGGTTGACGACTACCATCGACGCGTGCCGTCGACAAGTGTCGTTCGTCTGTAAGAAATCTTAAGACCGGGCTGCCAATTTTTTTATTTTCTAATAAGTATTATGATCCCGGAAGACAAGTAACTTAAATGAAATTGGGATTTATTTATTCATTGTATATGTTACCGTTAACGTGCGTAAGCCAGTTAGACTGTAGATTAACAAGGTATTCTGCAGATTACCTGGATGAGTCAGTTAAAGTGCAAAAAGTTTATTCTAGTCTCATCTATATTAATAATTTCGTTCAGGGGTACGATAGACTGGATCGAAACCTTATGTGAATAATAAAAAATAAAAATATATTGATTTCGAGTCGACAACTTATATCCGCAAAATTCGGATTTTAGAGTATTTCATTAAATTCCAATGGCACTGACAAATAAACTTCACGCGCCATCTTGCTGTAAACTGACACATGCCACATAATATTATTGTGTCATTGACGTAAAGACAAAGTTGCCAACTTAAAAAAAACACAGTCTGAGTTCTCATTTTCTACCTGCCGGTAGTGGCGCGCCCTACGAATAATAAAAGGCGCATCCTTTTTATTTGTCATACAAAATCTGTCAAAGCGTCCGGTCGACCGGCTTAATAAAATGAGGCTATCAATAATTCGACCCATATTGTATACAGTAATATTTCTAGAACTGCCCAGTCTTCGTATATCTATATCAGCATCTCAACAAATGTGTTTCTGACATCTAGGGAATTTTTATTCTTAATACATACTTACATACAATTTTAAAGTCGGTTTTATCTTTTTATAATATTAGTATTTTAATCCTTCAAGCCCCATACGAGCACCGGTCTACTATATGTATATACCTTATCTGTGAGCACCGGTGATCGCGACAAGAATAGAATACAATATCATTTCCAAGAATCCCCGATCAAAGGATTTCAAAATTCAGACGCCGATATAGGCTATACGGTAAAACGAGGCAATTCCGGAAATTTTACATACGTACGGTAAAGGATTCGAATTGATAACCTCCTTTTTTGAAGGCAGTTAAAAATACTACTTATACTATTATTGTTTTTAAAATTAGTAAGTACCTACCTGCCAATGTAGAGAAAAAGACTGAAGAGAAAAAAAAACCTTATGTTTATGTAAAACTTTTGCAGTTTTATTTACTATGTATATTTAAATATAATGAACTAAGCTATACGAATCTATGTCTTGCTTACCTACCTTTAATATTTCTTGAGAAAAGATATTTACACAAATATTTACCTACATTTTGTACCTAGATGACATCTAGGTACAAAATTCTCGGGTAAACTTGTAACTCAATACACATTGTGTATTGAGTTACAAGTTTACCCGAGCGAAGTCATTCATCTAGTTATTTACATAAAACAGGTTCTTGTTTGAATAAAACATGTAATTTAGTTGTAGAGAATTATATAAAATAATTTTTTGGACATAAACAAAGGAACAAATTATTAAATTTCATGTAAAATGTTACTCCACTAATGAAATATAACAGATCGTAACTAGAAAAATAATATTAAAACAACAACAGTCTTAGGTTGGCAAGCTTAAATTAAAGTTTTAGGACTTTTACGAGGGAAGAGAATGCAAACTAACTAGGTTATAGTGCAAATATAAACTTTTTTATTTAAATTTCACACTTTAATGGATTGTATCAGGGAATCTGCAGATTACCTAAGCAATGTGCACGTTAATGTATTCTGCATTCTAATGGTAACATAATATATTTGTCTGATAATTGCCTAATGGAAACGCGATTCAATTATTTTGACTCGATAGTTATTTATATTTTTGAAATTAAGAATCTTTCTGGGGTTTTCAACAATTAACTGTTACATTTATTGAGTTACTATCATTAAATAACTTGTACAACTACTACTACTACACATTATAAATTAATGGCTAAAGGAAATATTAGTATTGTATTTCATTTTTAAATTTTAAGTAATCACCAAAAACAGTTTTGGGACTTACGACTTTTATAATAATAAATCTATGGACGCTTCACACCATGTCAGTCTGGCCCCGTGCTAAGTACCTGAAGGACTTATTGTTCACTACTAGCTGCAGCGCAAAACACTGCCCGGGGGCACAATTCATGGAATCATTATATTGTCACGATTGGAGAATAGCGGAGGGTGTAGGCGGGGCTAGCGTGCTTTGATATTTTTGGCAGCAGGCTCTTAAAAATACATATTATTATGTTATTTTCCGTCAAGTTAAATATTTGCGAACCCCGATTTATTAATTTTGTTTGTTATTTTGACTAAAATAGTTCTTTCGACATCTGGCGACCACCATACAGAACCCACAAGTTGAAAAACACTGGTATTTAAAATAGTGTAACTCTATAGCGGATAATAATAATTATTACTAAGTTCAGGGTATCCGACAAAGACCTTAAATAACTTGTTCGGTTTGTAAATATTTTTGCTTGTAAATGGATAATGTAGCTATTGTATAATATAATTAAAATATGATTCAAAGTATAAAAGGTGAACAGAATATTATTGTAATATAATTTATCACCGCCGACCAGCCTAACGTCCTTCACCGGTGTCGTATCTTGTTTTGCAGCAAATTTTAATATTGTCAACCAGACTTAAACAATTTATCAATATTTTAAAATATATACAGCGTTTCTTGTTTGTAGTATGAATATTTAAAGGAATGTTTAATATTTTAATGATGACCTGACTACTAAAATATTTTAGAGGAACCTAACAAACACCGAGACTTGAAAAATACCAAGTTGTATATTAAATAATAGAAATTTAAAAAAGATAAAACCGACTACAAAATTATACTTGTCAAATACGCTATCTCAAAAACTAGGCGCAATCCCGGATGGAGGCGACCAATGAGACACTTTCAAATCTCAAGTACAACGTACAAGTAACGGGACGCCCGTACGGCGAAGGAAAACATCGCGAGGAAACCCGCACATTGTAGGTCCGTGGTCCCAGACGTATTGACCTGTTCATTCCTCTGGTATAGGCCGACTATGTTGCGAGAATGTCGTATGTGCTTAGGCATTTGTACCGACATTTAAAATCTTGTCCCAGACACTACAGCATTTGAAGAGCTGTAGCTATTTCACTCTGAAAATACTGTATAAATCAATCACAATAGATGCAAAGGCCTTGTTTTAGACAAATAAAGCAAAACCATGCAATTATAGTACCTCCCACACCGGTTTCGGTGACAGTGGCCGGTTTCATTGAAACCAGGCCAGTTACACAGGAGTCATTTTATAGTGCCCAGGTGTGTGCGCAGTACACAAGATCACTCTCTATTCCTTTTACTCTCATAACTCAGTGGGACCGAAGACATGTTACTCGTCAGACAATCAGGCGATCAGCCTGCATTGTCTTAACCAAACTTGGAAATAACATGTTTCCAACGTAGGAATCGAACCAAAGACCTCGGAGTCAAGAGCCACGCTCCAAACTACGGAGGCGTTACATAAACCACGCAATGAAGAACTGTAAACGCACATGTAGTGATGGATGCGAGGTGTCGGCGCGATTAGCATGGCAGAGCCCGCCGCTCGGCGCGTTTCAATTACCACGGCCGGCTTACTGAATTATGTATGGGACAACTTTGATTGAAACGTTTGGGACCCCATGGCGAAGTTGATTTCGGTGTTTGATTTATCCAGCCAAAGCTTGTTATACTTTTAATTTGTATTAGCTACTTTCTATATAATAAATACAAATACATTTTCTGTTAGTCTCGCTAAAACTCGAGAACAGACGAATTGATTTGGCTAGTTGTAGTCTTGAATAATTCGCTGAAGTCCTGGGAAGGTTTACATTAAAAGGATACAAAGTTTATCATTCTGGTTATCTCGTAGTAATTAAAAATGGGAAAAGTTTATTTGTTTGTAATACAACTGAGTATTTTGTGAACATTTTAAGTGCTTACCTTTTGCCATTATTGACATCTTGCAAAACATAATAAAGAAATCACCTTTGTTGTATGGGAGCCCTGTTAAATATTTAATTTATTTCATTTTTGACCGACTTCCAAAAAGGAGGAGGTAATATGTTCGGCTGTATTTATCTTTTTTTTATGTTCAACGATTACTCAACCGTTTGTGGTCCGATTTTCAAAATTATTTTTGTGTTGTATAGGGTTTAACTCGAATTTGGTACCATGTTCACAGAAGTGGTGATCTGATGATGGGATCCATCCTTGAGGAATCCTTGAAATTTGTATGGAAACATATAGTGATTTCGATTTTTTCCGAAGCATTCGAGGTAAATGCTACCAAAAAGTAAGACTTCGCACCAGGTTATACCCTGGATCCGAAGATTTTAAAGATAAAATTTTGGAAATTGCAGCATCGCTTAGATAACTGCAAGCATTTACCACAGTTTCGCTTACAGTAACATAACGTGAATAGTTAACATTCGTATTGGGGTTTTACGCATAAAGCCTAATTTTATAGATACTTAACTAAAAAGAGTGAAATTATTATTTTTTGAAAAAAAATTAAAACCGACTTCCAAGGTAAAAACAATAGTAATATGAACTAAAAAGTATTAAATAACTTACTCTTTAATAGCACGCCTTTTTCAGAATTCGTCAAAATATCAACTATTTCCGTACATAATATTATACTACAGTAATGAACTTTGAAGTCGGTACCAGGCCCAAAAGTTTCAGATATTCTGACATTACTGAACTCACGATTAAATTAGCTGGTACCGACTTCGAAATAATGAAGACTGTAGTATATGTACAGAAATAGTTGAGATTTAGACGAATTCTGAAAAAGGCGTGCTATTAAAGAGTAAGAGTTATTTAATATTTTTTAGTTCATATTACTATTGTTTTTACCTTGTTAGTATTTATTGTTACAGCGGCAACAGTGAAAATTTCAGAAGTTTTGCTATAGCGGTTCTTGAGATACAGCCTGGAGACAGACAAACATACGGACAGACGGTCAGACATCGAAGTCTTAGTAATCGTTTTTCCCTTTGGGTACAGAAATTCCATATCGTTAGAGAAATTCCACAGCTGTAGTAGCATAATATTGACAGCTCATGCTCTAAGCCAACAATTATTATCGGCGCCTCGTAAAACGCGCGCTAAAAGTATTTTGCACTGAGCGATTGACGTGCGAGCAAACTAATTTAATTTGATTAAATTCCAGCAAGTTTAACGTGCAAATTTGTACTACACGAAATTGATTCTGCCAGGCAAAATAATGTGTAATAAATCTCCATTAGTTACCTGAGTAGAATAATTGATAGTTGTTAGAGCGAGGGATCCAAATGATGTGAACAAAACAATTGTTAGTTGTACTAACGTACTAACGAATTTAGTTTGTTTCTGATAGCGCCGAATATAACATTGACATAACCGGCTAAGTAGAGGTGCCGGTTGGCAGTGGACGACGTGAAGCAACCGCATACAAATACATGGAAACCAGTAGTGTCGCGACGGCACGTCACGCGTCGCCTGCTGCATTTTCATGTAGCCGGCTTCCAACTTGTACCTTATCTTAGATCTGTCATTTGCCTATGATTTATGAATCAATTTTTTCGATGGTACCATCGAGGAAATTAATTTCCTATACATTTGACAGACCAACGTAATTTGGTTGGATCGCGTCAATTCAATGTTAATTGTGATCTGTCGACTGGGTGTGACATAACGCGACCAATCTATGTAGGTCCCCCACCTGCCTAGGAATCAACTTCTCTGACAGTACATTCGTTATCATTGGAGCACATTTTGTTACATTGTTATTTGACTGGGCTGGAATTTACGTAGCTCAAGCCGGGGGTCGTTTTTCGTTAAAGAAGTTTTCAAAGTTCCTGGGTCCATTATTATTATTATTTGCTTTATAATCATTGTAATAAATAACAATTTACAAGCTGTTAAGCACATTCATAATGTGACAAGGTTTATAATATAATCAACTGCAAAACGAGCGTGTGTATATTGTGTTGTTTGCTGGCCCGGATCAAGGGGGGAGGGGGGGCAGCCGGGTCCCCGGGCGCAAGTACAGAAGGCCGAATTCAAACTACAGACAAATGGAGTATGGGCAACTTTTCATTAACTTAACTTTGCCCACGGACTAAATAAATGGAAAATTACATTCTCAAACTGTAAAAGTTCTTGTTCTATTTTTCCGTGACAAAAAAAAAAACGGCTATCGATGCATAAATTTAGGTAGGACTATGTCCAAATATCAATCAATTAGTGGTCTTATTAGACAAGTGAACATGAATTCTGTGCCTGAGTTCTGGTACTTATGCCTGATTTGGATGTCTTATAGGCCTGTCCGTCTGACTGTCCGCGATTTAGCGCAGAGACTATAGGACCTACAAAGCTGTGATTCGGCATGAATGGGCCGGCTCAGCCGGAGAAATACCAGGGGCTCACAGAAAACCGGCGTGAAACAGCGCTTGCGCTACCCTTTTTCCTTCCATACCCTCCCCCATTTCCTTCTTCCCTACCCTCCTCTATTTCCTTCCCGACCCTCCACTATTACCCTATTCCCTCTTAAAAGACCGGCAACGTACCTGCAGCTCTTCTGATGCTGCGAGTGTCCATGGGCGACGGAAGTTGCTTTCCATCAGGTGACCCGTTTGCTCGTTTGCCCCCTTATTTACTACTGTATGCTACCTAGCTTTTATACTATTGTATATTATTGTATGCATAACAAAGAATTTGAATTTGAACTAAAAAAAAAGTATTCAGCGAAGTATAAAGGAACTTTGCATTCAAATTCCTTTGAACGTAACCAAAGAATATATACACTACGCGAAAAGAAGCGACACTTAAACATGTATGCTCGTAAAATCGCTCACGGATATGTGTGCGTGTCTGGATCAGTGCGGGGGCTGTTCGCGGCGCGCGGGGCGCGGAGCGGTCAACCCTGGGATTATTCGGTCGAGGGCTGACTAGTAGGTGGAGCGAGCGCGCTACTCCTACACGCATCGCACGCACCTGACAATTCTGATTCCCGTTGTTCTATTACCCGTTTTTTCGTAAGATTGAAGCATTTTCCCGCGCTAAAAAGTACCTGTATTCATGAAGGATAATGTCGGCTTCTAATGGTTCCAGTAGTTTCGGAGCTTATTCGTTACAAACAGACAAAAAATTAACAATAAAATCTTTCCTCTTTATAATATTATTATAATTTATTTAGATTTATAATTTATAATTTATTTAGATATTTATTTAGATTTATATTATGAATAATAATTTTTATTTTTATTCTAATATATAAAATTCTCGTGTCACGGTGTGCGTAATTGAACTCCTCTGAAACGGTTTGACCGATTTTCGTGAATCTTAGCGAGCATATCGGCTAGGGTTGAGAATCGGACAACATCTACTTTTTATATTGATAAGTGCATTTGTTGAATAAATAATAGTAAATTATTACAACCTGAGACTGACGGCGACGTTGCCATGGTGACATACTTATTTAGTCATTTCAATAAAATAATACGGGCGATATACTTTATATTACGGCAAAGCAACGTTTGCAGGGACAGCTAGTAATTTATAAAATTTAATTTAATTGTAAGATTATTATTTTATTATTATATTATATTGTATTACACATAATATATAATTTAAATACATCTTTCCTTTGGCACAACTCACAAGTCTAAATTCCATTTTGGTGTCAACCATAGCGGTGTACACGTTCCGTCCAAGGTCACCGGCGCGAGAGCGCTCATGTACACGGAGTGTGTGTGACGTAACGTAACTGAGATGATGTTGTTAGTAGTTTGGTACTACGGAACCTTATGTTACGCGTGGCTCGACACCCACATGGCCGGGTTTTTATTTGTATTTCGGAAAACTTTTGGCAGCTACAAAATGTGCTGTTCGTGCTGTTCCAGGGCGATTACCGAATGGCAGTACAAAGAATTCGCAAGTAATGGCACAGAATATATACTTATTAGTAGTAAATACATATATAAAGTGAGTTGCGACCCGTTAACTTGATGAATTTAATATTTTTAACCGACTTCCAAAAAACAAGGAGGTTATAATATGTTCGGCTGTGGATATTTTTTTTATTTTTGTATGTTCAACGATTACTCCGCCGTTTGTGAACCGATTTTCGAAATTTTTGTTTTGTTGTATTAGGTTTCTTTTTTTTTATGCAATAAGGGGGCAAACGAGCAAACGGGTCACCTGATGGAAAGCAACTTCCGTCGCCCATGGACACTCGCAGCATCAGAAGAGCTGCAGGTGCGTTGCCGGCCTTTTAAGGGGTAATAGGGGAGGGTAGGGAAGGAAATAGGGAAGGGTAGGGAAGGAAATAGGGAAGGGTAGGGAAGGGAATAGGATACACCCTCCCCCCGCGGCCTCCGTACGGTTAACATCGTCTGACGTGCGCTCCGGGATTAAAAAATATTTTCGGTGGTTTTAAATCGGTAAATTCGTGCTGAGTGTGTGTAATTAGCTAGGTAACGGTGTAATCTACGTGTACTGTAAGTTTTTTAACACATTTGCTCGTACTTTATTGGATTTAACTCGGTAAGTATATTTCTTTGTTCACTTTTATCAGTAGGGAATTGTAGGTAGGTAAAATATTGTGTGTGTCGGTACCGCTCGCTTCGAAATAATGAAGACTGTAGTATATGTACAGAAATAGTTGAGATTTAGACGAATTCTGAAAAAGGCGTGCTATTAAAGAGTAAGAGTTATTTAATATTTTTTAGTTCATATTACTATTGTTTTTACCTTGTTAGTATTTATTGTTACAGCGGCAACAGTGAAAATTTCAGAAGTTTTGCTATAGCGGTTCTTGAGATACAGCCTGGAGACAGACAAACATACGGACAGACGGTCAGACATCGAAGTCTTAGTAATCGTTTTTCCCTTTGGGTACAGAAATTCCATATCGTTAGAGAAATTCCACAGCTGTAGTAGCATAATATTGACAGCTCATGCTCTAAGCCAACAATTATTATCGGCGCCTCGTAAAACGCGCGCTAAAAGTATTTTGCACTGAGCGATTGACGTGCGAGCAAACTAATTTAATTTGATTAAATTCCAGCAAGTTTAACGTGCAAATTTGTACTACACGAAATTGATTCTGCCAGGCAAAATAATGTGTAATAAATCTCCATTAGTTACCTGAGTAGAATAATTGATAGTTGTTAGAGCGAGGGATCCAAATGATGTGAACAAAACAATTGTTAGTTGTACTAACAAATTTAGTTTGTTTCTGATAGCGCCGAATATAACATTGACATAACCGGCTAAGTAGAGGTGCCGGTTGGCAGTGGACGACGTGAAGCAACCGCATACAAATACATGGAAACCAGTAGTGTCGCGACGGCACGTCACGCGTCGCCTGCTGCATTTTCATGTAGCCGGCTTCCAACTTGTACCTTATCTTAGATCTGTCATTTGCCTATGATTTATGAATCAATTTTTTCGATGGTACCATCGAGGAAATTAATTTCCTATACATTTGACAGACCAACGTAATTTGGTTGGATCGCGTCAATTCAATGTTAATTGTGATCTGTCGACTGGGTGTGACATAACGCGACCAATCTATGTAGGTCCCCCACCTGCCTAGGAATCAACTTCTCTGACAGTACATTCGTTATCATTGGAGCACATTTTGTTACATTGTTATTTGACTGGGCTGGAATTTACGTAGCTCAAGCCGGGGGTCGTTTTTCGTTAAAGAAGTTTTCAAAGTTCCTGGGTCCATTATTATTATTATTTGCTTTATAATCATTGTAATAAATAACAATTTACAAGCTGTTAAGCACATTCATAATGTGACAAGGTTTATAATATAATCAACTGCAAAACGAGCGTGTGTATATTGTGTTGTTTGCTGGCCCGGATCAAGGGGGGAGGGGGGGCAAGCCGGGTCCCCGGGCGCAAGTACAGAAGGCCGAATTCAAACTACAGACAAATGGAGTATGGGCAACTTTTCATTAACTTAACTTTGCCCACGGACTAAATAAATGGAAAATTACATTCTCAAACTGTAAAAGTTCTTGTTCTATTTTTCCGTGACAAAAAAAAAAAACGGCTATCGATGCATAAATTTAGGTAGGACTATGTCCAAATATCAATCAATTAGTGGTCTTATTAGACAAGTGAACATGAATTCTGTGCCTGAGTTCTGGTACTTATGCCTGATTTGGATGTCTTATAGGCCTGTCCGTCTGACTGTCCGCGATTTAGCGCAGAGACTATAGGACCTACAAAGCTGTGATTCGGCATGAATGGGCCGGCTCAGCCGGAGAAATACCAGGGGCTCACAGAAAACCGGCGTGAAACAGCGCTTGCGCTACCCTTTTTCCTTCCATACCCTCCCCCATTTCCTTCTTCCCTACCCTCCTCTATTTCCTTCCCGACCCTCCACTATTACCCTATTCCCTCTTAAAAGACCGGCAACGTACCTGCAGCTCTTCTGATGCTGCGAGTGTCCATGGGCGACGGAAGTTGCTTTCCATCAGGTGACCCGTTTGCTCGTTTGCCCCCTTATTTACTACTGTATGCTACCTAGCTTTTATACTATTGTATATTATTGTATGCATAACAAAGAATTTGAATTTGAACTAAAAAAAAAGTATTCAGCGAAGTATAAAGGAACTTTGCATTCAAATTCCTTTGAACGTAACCAAAGAATATATACACTACGCGAAAAGAAGCGACACTTAAACATGTATGCTCGTAAAATCGCTCACGGATATGTGTGCGTGTCTGGATCAGTGCGGGGGCTGTTCGCGGCGCGCGGGGCGCGGAGCGGTCAACCCTGGGATTATTCGGTCGAGGGCTGACTAGTAGGTGGAGCGAGCGCGCTACTCCTACACGCATCGCACGCACCTGACAATTCTGATTCCCGTTGTTCTATTACCCGTTTTTTCGTAAGATTGAAGCATTTTCCCGCGCTAAAAAGTACCTGTATTCATGAAGGATAATGTCGGCTTCTAATGGTTCCAGTAGTTTCGGAGCTTATTCGTTACAAACAGACAAAAAATTAACAATAAAATCTTTCCTCTTTATAATATTATTATAATTTATTTAGATTTATAATTTATAATTTATTTAGATATTTATTTAGATTTATATTATGAATAATAATTTTTATTTTTATTCTAATATATAAAATTCTCGTGTCACGGTGTGCGTAATTGAACTCCTCTGAAACGGTTTGACCGATTTTCGTGAATCTTAGCGAGCATATCGGCTAGGGTTGAGAATCGGACAACATCTACTTTTTATATTGATAAGTGCATTTGTTGAATAAATAATAGTAAATTATTACAACCTGAGACTGACGGCGACGTTGCCATGGTGACATACTTATTTAGTCATTTCAATAAAATAATACGGGCGATATACTTTATATTACGGCAAAGCAACGTTTGCAGGGACAGCTAGTAATTTATAAAATTTAATTTAATTGTAAGATTATTATTTTATTATTATATTATATTGTATTACACATAATATATAATTTAAATACATCTTTCCTTTGGCACAACTCACAAGTCTAAATTCCATTTTGGTGTCAACCATAGCGGTGTACACGTTCCGTCCAAGGTC
Source organism: Lysandra bellargus (assembly GCA_905333045.1). Taxonomy (NCBI): domain Eukaryota; kingdom Metazoa; phylum Arthropoda; class Insecta; order Lepidoptera; family Lycaenidae; genus Lysandra; species Lysandra bellargus. Next base: position 955,053 of record HG995332.1, on the reverse strand, counting down.
ACCGGCGCGAGAGCGCTCATGTACACGGAGTGTGTGTGACGTAACGTAACTGAGATGATGTTGTTAGTAGTTTGGTACTACGGAACCTTATGTTACGCGTGGCTCGACACCCACATGGCCGGGTTTTTATTTGTATTTCGGAAAACTTTTGGCAGCTACAAAATGTGCTGTTCGTGCTGTTCCAGGGCGATTACCGAATGGCAGTACAAAGAATTCGCAAGTAATGGCACAGAATATATACTTATTAGTAGTAAATACATATATAAAGTGAGTTGCGACCCGTTAACTTGATGAATTTAATATTTTTAACCGACTTCCAAAAAACAAGGAGGTTATAATATGTTCGGCTGTGGATATTTTTTTTATTTTTGTATGTTCAACGATTACTCCGCCGTTTGTGAACCGATTTTCGAAATTTTTGTTTTGTTGTATTAGGTTTCTTTTTTTTTATGCAATAAGGGGGCAAACGAGCAAACGGGTCACCTGATGGAAAGCAACTTCCGTCGCCCATGGACACTCGCAGCATCAGAAGAGCTGCAGGTGCGTTGCCGGCCTTTTAAGGGGTAATAGGGGAGGGTAGGGAAGGAAATAGGGAAGGGTAGGGAAGGAAATAGGGAAGGGTAGGGAAGGGAATAGGATACACCCTCCCCCCGCGGCCTCCGTACGGTTAACATCGTCTGACGTGCGCTCCGGGATTAAAAAATATTTTCGGTGGTTTTAAATCGGTAAATTCGTGCTGAGTGTGTGTAATTAGCTAGGTAACGGTGTAATCTACGTGTACTGTAAGTTTTTTAACACATTTGCTCGTACTTTATTGGATTTAACTCGGTAAGTATATTTCTTTGTTCACTTTTATCAGTAGGGAATTGTAGGTAGGTAAAATATTGTGTGTGTCGGTACCGCTCGCGCGGCGCCGGCCGGCCTTGCGATCAGCTGACTGATTATTAAGCTAAACTTTTGTTTCATTCTAATTTAAATTAAATAAGTGTAATTGGTACATACAAATTTTATATTAACTCACAATGTCGAGCCAAAATAATATGCCGCCAGATAAAGATACAAACCCGTTTAATAGAAGCGATAAAACTCCTCGTTCTCCGACATTCTCGTCCAGTAAACGTTTGTTGTCGGAATTATCTCCTTCCTCCTTGTCACCTGTGGAGAAGCGTCACCAACCCACTAGGGACGAGCCTCTGCTGTCCCCCGTTACGTCATTATTAGACACAAGCCGCGCATCCGACAATGCTTGCAATTATTACGAGCTCGTCCGCGAAGCTAGCTCGTACTTAGCCAAAATAAACGAGTTCGCAAACGACACCGTGTCTCGCCGTAATAATTTTGCCAACAAGTCCGAGATTATGAGTATGACTCAAAAAATAACTACGATCGTCTCACTTCTCGCCATAAAGAACTCCTCCTTGGAAACCAAGGTCGCTAATATGGAACGCGAATTGTTAGCTGCCAAAACTAATCCCGTCGTACAAACAGTTGCCGCCGCGCCTTCTACCTCCTACTCGGACGCGCTTAAACTAAGACTTGCGAAGTCAGTGCCGCCAGTCGAGACCCGAAAACCGCTTCCCTGCGTTATTGCCTATCCGACACAAGAAAAATCGGGGGAATTAAAATCCTCGTCGGAGACAAAACAAGCTCTGATGAAAGTCATCAACCCGGCCGACGGTTTTCAATTTCACGGCGTCAAAAAAACTGCTAATTCGGGTGTGATCTTGCGTCTAACTAGCGAGTCGCAAGTTAATAAACTTAAATCCGTGGAAGCGCTTAAATCGGCCGGTCTGCGACTCGAGTCGCCTAAAGGACGTAACCCACGTATTCTCATAAAAGATGTACCGCAACATATGACGGATGATAATTTCCTTCTCGCACTTTTTAATCAAAATATTAATGGCGAAATGAATATGTCTCAAGAACAATTTTTGCGTTCAACAAAAATAGTAAGACGTCGTAATTTAAATAAAGATTACAACAACAGGAAATGGATAGGTATCGAATTAGACCCCGCTGTGCGTAAACACCTGATCAATTCAAAAGAAAAACTGTTTATCGATTGGGCGATGTGTCGATTCGTGGACGACGTTGAGCTGGTCCGCTGCGGCAACTGCCAACAGTTTGGGCACGTCGCTAAATTCTGTCGCGATCCTAATCCTTGCTGCTATCACTGTGCCGAAAAACACAGCTCGTTGTCGTGCCCCAACAAAGATAAAGAAAATTATAAGCCAGTTTGTGGTAGTTGCCAACGTTACAAAAAACCCTCCGACCACCCCACGGGCTCCCCAGACTGTCCAACATATAAAAGCAAAATGGAGCAACTTATTTTAACTACTAGGTATGGATAGTTTAAGCATAGGACAGTTAAACCTCCATAATAACAAGCACGCGACTTTAGAATTAGAAAAGTTAGTTTCTGACCACAAATTAGACTTAGTACTTGTTCAAGAACAATATCAACTCGCGTCGTTTCGGTCGAAAATGATACAAATTAATAACTTAGCTCGCGCGGGTATATACACACCTCAGTCTAGATTTTCAGTCACGGCCTTAACTAACCTTTCGACGTCGCATTGTGCGGTAGCCGAGGTATCGTGTCCTCAGTTTAGACTATACGTGGTAAGCTGCTACTTTCAGTACGCGGATACCGTAGGCCCACATTTACATCAACTCCGCCGCGTATTACAATCTCTCGCGGGTAATAAAATTATTATTGGCGCCGACGTCAATGCATCCTCGCCCTTATGGCACGGCCAGCTTAGGTACACTGACCGCGACCGTCGTACCGCTGTAGAAGACTTTATTGCGGAGTTTAACCTCCAAATTCACAACACCCCAGATGCACCACCTACCTATAGTAGCCCAACGGGCGAATCGTCGATTGACGTCACGCTATCCAGCGCGTACGTCCAGATTAGGCATTGGCGTGTCCTTCCAGATGCGTCATGTAGTGATCATCGCTTATTGGTGTACGAGTTTTCTCGTGCGGTCCCGAGTGATACCGTAGTCAATTCTAATAACTATAAATACAACGTAAAGAACGGTGATTGGAATTTATTCCGCTCCCTCATTACCGCTCATGCCGGAGACTTCACCCGGCCGGATTTAAACGTCGATGAGTGCGCGGAAATTATGACAAACACATTTGTTTACTGTGCCGATGTAGCCTTGGGTCGTAGACCTCTTAAAAAAGATCACAACTGTAAATGGTGGAACAATAACCTTCTTAATCTTCGTCGGGAATTTAGAAGGGCCAGGCGAAAAATCAATAATCTTCGTAAATCTGGCCACGATCGTTCGGATGATAATTACATAGTTAGTTTAAGTAACCTACGCATTTCAAGGTCACGCTATCGCGCCGCCGTTACGTTAGCGAAAAATAATATGTTGAAGAATGCCGCGAATAGACTGGATAAAGAGGGCCCTTGGTCCTCTTTATACCACGAGCTTAAACCCGGTAGTAGTTATGAGCCAAGCTTTTTCTCAAATATTAAAATTAACAACTCTTACACTTGTAGCTTAGACGAAACGGCGAAGGCATATCTAAACGTCCTCATCCTAGACGACGAGCCCTCCTTGGATGATGAACACCACCGCGACATTAGGAGTAGAATGCTAGACCCCATTCATACACCGGCCTCAGATTTACCAACTTCGGAAGAATTTAGTAAAATAGTAAACCTTTTGCCTGTAAAAAAATCTGCGGGCGAGGATAAAATATCGAATATTATGATAAAACAAGCGTGCTTAACGGCCAGTTCATCGATTCTACATGTTTACAACAGATGTATCGCAGCAGGTATATTTCCAAAAATTTGGCGCACCGGTTGCTTAAAATTAATACCTAAAGCGGGAAACAAACCTCCTGACGACCCAAAATCTTACCGTCCGATAACGTTACTGCCTTGCTTAGGTAAATTACTAGAACGTCTCATCGTACCTCGCCTGCTACCCGGTGGCCCTAAATTTCATAGTCATCAGTTCGGTTTCACCGCCGGGAAATCGACTGTTGACGCGGCTATGGAAGTTAGAAAAATAGTAAATCTTTCGGAATCTAAATACGTGGTCGCCATTTCATTAGATATCTCAGGCGCGTTCGATCATGCTTGGTGGCCGATGTTATTATTAAAACTAAAAAATCGAGGTTGCTACTCTAACATTTATGCCATAATACGTTCTTACTTTTTTAACGGTCAAACTAAGCTTCGACTTGGCCATTGTACACACGCCAAAGATTTAACATGCGGCTGCCCTCAGGGCTCTGTTATCTCGCCAAAACTATGGAATTTCGGATTTGATGATTTATTAAGTCTTCCCCTCCCACCGCTGTGCATACTAGTTGGATACGCCGATGACGGGTTTCTCATCGTTCAAGCAAATTCACGTTCCGAAATTGAATCTAAAGCCAATGATAGTCTTAATTTAATATCGAGCTGGGGTAAACGTAATCGCCTGAAATTCGCCGCGCATAAAACTTACCAAATTCTTTTAAAAGGGTCCCTTATATCTTCCCCTAGCATTAAACTTGACAATATTAACGTGAAACGCAAACAGTCACTCTGTTATCTTGGTTTTTACTTGGAAAATAAATTTACATTTTTGGAACATATAATTCAAACCGGTGAGAAAGCGAAGCGCAATTTTTACTCCTTTACCAAAATATCTACGTCGACATGGGGCCTCTCCTTCAAAACCCTAAAATTAATTTACACTGCTACTTACCTAGGCAGCATTTGCTACGGGGCCCCCGTGTGGGCCGACAGAGCAACAATCGGCGCGGCTCGTCGCAAGTTGCTACAAAGCCAACGTCTTGCTCTTATATTCTTATGCAAAGCTTACAGGACCACAAGCACCGAAGCCTTACCTGTGTTAGCCGGAGTTTTACCCGTTGACCTTGAGATTCAGCGTCGTGCGACAATGTACTATCATAACAAAAACATGGACAACCCGTTCTTTTTAAGCGCTCGCGATAAAATTAAAATAGCAAGATTGTTTGAACCTTTAGAAAACTCTGTGCAAAGCTTAATCTCCGAATGGCAGTCACGATGGGACTGTTCCACCAAAGGGCGACACCTTTATAATTTTTTCCCTAATATTCGTGAACGGCTATCCAAACATTGGATGGATATTGATCACTGCGTTTCTCAATTCCTGACCGGTCATGGAAATTTTAAGGCCAAACTTTACGGATTTAAACTAGTAGCATCACCCATGTGCGAGTGCTCGACGGAAGGCAACATGTTTGAACAAACCGCGCATCATGTTCTCTGGGAGTGCAGTCTCTGGCAGGATGAAAGAACTACTATGCTAAACAACCTATTCTGTACATCTGGAGTCGCATACTACGGTGATCTCGTGGACAGCGCTAGAAACTTCCGTGCCTTCAAGCGTTTTTGTCACAATTATTATTGGCAACAGTCAAACACAATAAACTCCAATATTAACTTAGCTTTAGCTTAGGAGTCACAATTATTAATCTTATTTCCGTGGTGCTCCCCCTTAAGTTCTTTGACTTTCGGTCATTGCAACTTTGTGCTGTCTCCCGCTTTTATGGGGAGGGAAATTGGAATCTTCCTACTCCTCCTATTTTCTTCTGATTAATTTCGTTGCGGGTCCCAAGACAGTTTTAGCATGTCCCTCGGGCTCCCTGAGATCATATCAAAGGGTTTTCGTGGTTGGATACCGCTGTCGATCCTGGCGACACAGGAGATACAGTGGTGGGAATGTGTGGTGGGCCAAAGCCCGTTTAAAAAAAAGGGAATAGGGTAGGGGATTGGGCCTCCGGTAAACTCACTCACTCGGCGAAACACAGCGTGTTGTGGACACAACGGTGACAAGGGCGGCGAACATATTTTAGAAAGTTAAGTAGCGTATTTCTAAGACATTGTTAAAGTGAAATCGCTTCATGTTTAGTCCTTTTGACTGTATTGGGTTTATTAGTTAAAATACGTAATTATTATGTTCCCAAGAACTTTGTATTGAGATGTTTCTTTCTAAAAAATAATAAAGTTTTGTTTTAAGATTTCAATGGACCGTCAGAATAATGAATAAGAAACTAGCGTGAGAACGGGTCTGGAGAAAGCTAGCAGATGCTTGCAGCTTGACACATTGTCTACGATAGGTTTATGTACATGATTATGTGTTTTGGAATATGTATAAACTACAAATAAATAAAGTCTGTGCTATCGTATATATGGGACATCTTCGGGTTTAGGTACGAATGTGTGCTGAAGTATCTAGCTATAAGTTTTGAGTCTAATAAAACTTGATGATTATTGCGTTTTGATTTCCGCTACAGTTGTGGATACGAGTATTACTTGCCATGATATAATTATAATTATTATGTAATCCACACGTTTGAGATAAGGGCAAGAAATACGAGTAAGGATTTTATATTTGGTTATGTGTCTTTGAAAATAGATTATATTATGGAACTACAAATAAATGTGAATTATGATATTATAATTTTGTACATTAAGAACATAATATCATGGTATTGAAACTGTTGTACTTATATGTATTGAATAATTATTATTGTCTATGTAATTTGTAATTGTGTAGTGCACAGTGCCATCGCAATGAGTAGAAAAGAGATGGATGTACGCAGTACGCTGAAATGGTATCTCCGCGCGATAGAAACAAGGCGGGATTCTGCGTATATCCCCGCACCGGGATAAGTGGGCGGGGTCTTCTCCCTCTGCGCTAGCGCATGGCGGGAGTGAAGCTTAGAGGTATAAATTGGCCGGTCAGCGGTCAAGATGGGTCGTTGCGTTACACGTTGTGATTAGATTTGGGCATAGGACTCATACGGCAACTGCGGCTTCAGAAACTTTGACGAATATCTGTCTGCCCTTTGCATTGGTACAGTGCACATAGTGAATAGTCTAGTTTTAATTTAAAGTTCATAAACAAAGTAAATAGTTGAAAGTGATTTAATTAAAGTCATCAAAATTCAAATATCAACAAAAGTCATACAGTCCACAATACAGCGCAAGCGCTGTTTCAAGCCGGTTTTCTGTGAGGACGTGGTATTTCTCCGGTCGAGCGGCCCATTCGTGCCGAAGCATGGCTCTCCCACGTCAAAAATCCAATTTGGTACCATGTTCACAAAAGTGGTGACCTGATGATGGGATCCATGAGTAATCGAGGGAACTCCTCGAAATTTATATGGAAACATATGGTGATTTTGGTTTTATGAGAAGCATCCTAAGCATATGCTACCAAAACGCAAGATTTTGCACCGAGGTATACTATGGTTCCGAAGCTACTAAGAGAACTCCGAATTCCTTATAGATACAAGTTTGGCAGTTTAGGCGCTGTTTTAAGAACTGAAAGCATATCGCTGGCCCCAGGCAATAAAGGCGTAATATCAAAAATCGTTTTGTTCAGGAGAGACAAAATAAGCTAATTTGTTTATAGTGCAGCGTACAGCGGCCCAAAACAAGCGTTTGAAGTGTTGTATGGAAGGTAATTTTTTTACTAATCTAACCATATAAAAATAATTGTAATAGTGTAAATATTCATTGAAATAATTAACAAAATGTATAATACAAATAATAATCGATATTATTTCAATTGCAACATTGTTAATGACTTTATTGACACACATCGATTGTGGACCTCTGAGTTTCATGACTGTAAGAATATAATACGACGTATTTTTCGCTTTAGATTTCGAGCGTACCAGCCGATTACCAACTTCTTCTGGGAAATCTTACAACCAAAGCTTGGCTGTATTATCCTCTAATCGCTATTTTAGAATCCTATCAATGAATCATATTTTTATGTAATCATTGTAATGGACTGAGTTTATAATGTGATCTTTAACGATTTTGGACGGAAGTCTATGAAATTAATACGTATCTTTATGTGTTTTTACCAATTTTTTAATTAATTAAATTTTATATGATAATCACTTAAAAAAACCTATGAAATTACATTAATATAAATTAACATACTTTTTATTAAATATTAAAATTTGGGAAACCACACAATCCCTGAGTTCAACTACGTCTTATCTCGTAGTAATGTGAATATTTCTGTTCCTTATAATCATATTATGTAATTGACTTTTAAAAAAGAAATATAATATTACTGCTACCAAGTCTAAACTAAAAATGAAATTAATTTTACACATCAATTTATTTTTACTGAAAGCCTTGTAAAGGGCGCCCAGCATCTGCGTTGCCAACAACGAATAGTGCTCTACTGCACAATATATTTTGTATGGAAGAAACCTAAGAAATTACTATTATTATCATTTTTAAAATTACTGAAGTTTAAGAATAATTTAGTAGCATTTACTCCTTAACAAATATAATGGCCTTAATTTGTAACATCCACTTTATCAAGAAGATTTCTCTATGGCCCAATCTTCAATCCTCATTAAAATAGTAGGATAATATTATTTGGCTTAACGATTATAAAATTATACTAATAAATAACTCAACTATTTAAAATAAATATAATATGAATCTCTTTAGTACAAAATATTGGCGCTTTGATTTTTGTCGGCAATTGCGGCACCGGTTTCGCAAATACCTTTTTTGTATCTTTATAATATTGTTATAAACAAATATTATACAACTTTAAAACAGCAACTTTATCTTGCTCACTGTTATCATTTTATTCACTCCGAAATTATAACAATTTTAGAAATTTTAGGCGTTTTCTTCAGAAATTACCGATTTTTGGCTACTGGGTTAGGCTTAGGGTAGGCATTTTAAATGACCTACCTTTGCTATTTACACTGTTAAATTGCTTTTTAAAATCATTGTACACATCTATAAAGATAAACAAGACTTATTTAGAATGACAGATTTCGTGTTAAAGTCCAATTTTCCAAATCCAAATGCTTGAATACGCGCGTCTTTAGATTTCTTCTGACTTGGCGTAGATGGGTGTTCAAATTTTTTTTCCTAACAAAGCAATCTACAAAAAGCGTGGGTTTTAGGATAGTTAGGAATGGTTCCATATGTGGTATAAGTTACACGCTTATAAGTCACGCAGAAGTATGTCAGGGAGTACTTTTCAAACAGCCCTCGTATATAGTAGACGTTCCATGTGGCTCCGCCCACGTAAATTAGGAATTAACAGGAACCGTACGTTTTCCTGCAAATAAAATTTTCTATGTCTCTTTTCTATCTGTGCCAAATATAATGAAAAATCATCAAGTAGTTTGTGAGATAAGCACTTTCAAATATTTTTCCCAATTATTTCCACATTTTCCTCAGATTCCTCGCTCTGATAGGTCACAGCGTAATTTTATATAGCCTCAAGCCTTCCTCAATAAAGAGACTATCCAACGCAGAAATAATTTTTTGATTTTTCGAGCAAAAAACATAAACAAATTTTTCTACTTCATAACAAGATGATTTATATGATTTTCCCAAACTTTGACCCACTATTTATAATGAATGGTAAGTCGTATCAATAGAAGTGATATAATTTTTTATAGAGTTTTTAATGATCTACAATCTTGCCGTACATTATTTTTTTATACGATTTACCCTTTGAAAAAAAACCAGAATAAAACCACATTTTTGTACATTTGACATTAAATATTTTTAGAGAACAAGGGGATTGCCAGGGACTGTTGAGGTTTTATTTATAATGGTATACTTAACATCACCACAAATTTTCAGATCTATGCGAATTATTCCTAGGTCGAAAGTTTGCATTTCCTGTGCTAATAAGTTAACGTAAACGATACTAGAAAATATGCGTAGGAGTCAAAGGGATGCAGGCGTTCAGCGTAACATGACCGTACGGCGCCGGGATTACAAAAAAATCCGGGAAGAAAGGCGTAATAGCTAGTACGGCGAAATATGTTGTAATGTGTTTATTACCGAAAACGTGGTTAAATTCAATACTCTTATTGTTTGCTAAGATACGTAGTGTTAAGATATCCACCGGTTTTTTGTGTTATGTTTCATAGAGTAATGTATGAATACATTTTTAGTTTTAAGAGAATTTTCCGTGGAATAAAGCTGTCGTTGTCATTTATTATAACTAAATATTAATTTAAAAATATGAAAAAAATAGGGGTGATAGACCGATACTCAGAGAAGCCAAAAATCGAATAACATTAAAAAGGGCGTAACCGGCGTTTACCACTTTATTGCCCGGGGCCAGCGATATGCTACTGTGCAAATTACATTCATCATCATCATCATCATCATCATCATCATCATTACCACGTCAGGGTCACCAATGTCACCAAATTCAACCTTATCTCCAGAGCATAAGGCACACATTTGACATTACTCCTGAGAAGTCGCTTCGATAATGTAACATTCTGTTTCACTTCGCCGAGATATTCTGGAAAATAACCTAATTTCAACCTTTTGCATTGCATTTAGCGTTCATAGTATAATAACGTATCGCATCGCATATCTGCCAGGGCTGTCAAGCAAGCGCGCGGCGGCGCGGGCGCGGGCCGGGTACTATGCACAGAATACAAATTACTCACGGAGGTACTATGTGCGCTGCGTGTACGACAAGTCGAGCGAGTGCCAGCCTATTGAAACTAGTCCGGTGACCGGCTACTTAGCACGTCACACGTGTTCACTTCGATTTTTTTTTAATGTATTGTTTAAAATTATCTGCATGCTGCAGCTGATATTATAATATTTTATAAGTGTGACTATAATAAGATACGTAGAATAATATACAGGTGTATTATTCTACGTATAGTACGCGTTTGCTTACTAGGTAACTAAAAAGAGTGAAATTATTATTTTTAACAAAAAATTCAAACCGACTTCCAAGGTAAAACAATAATAACATCCTTATATTCCTATCTAATAGTGCCTTTTTCCGAATTCGGCTAAAACTCAACTATTTCTGTACTCAATCTTCATAATTTTGAAGTCGGTGCCAGTTCCAAAAGTTTCAAATATTCTGTCAGAGAACAGAAGATTCATCTGGTAATTCTGGTACCGACTTCAAAATTATGAAGATTGAGTATAGAAATAGTTGAGTTTTAGCCGAATTCGGAAAAAGGCACTATTAGATAGGAATAATTATTTAGTACTTTTTAGTTCATAATATAAGGATGTTATTATTTTTTTACCTTGGAAGTCGGTTTTATTTTTTTGTTAAAAATAATAATCGTTTAAACGTAAAATTTACATTCCATACTTACTAATATTATAAATGCGAAAGTATGTCTACCTGTCTGTTACCTCTTCACACCCAAACCGCTGAACCAATTTTGCTGAAAGGATATACTTTGAGTCTCGGGAAAGGACAAAGGATACTTTTTATTCCGGAAAATGGTACGGTTCACGCCTGATAAACGAATTTTTGCGCAACGGAGTTTCGGGCTTCATCGAATCGATGATATTAAATCTAAGATTCGTTTAAAAAGGCATTGCATCAATATTTTAAAAAAGAAAAAAAATCATTTTATGTAACATACTAGCTGTTTGCCCGCGACTTCGCCCGCGTCAACATAGTATAATAACAAAGACCAGTCCGCTAACAAATATGAAGAAAGTAAAATTTAACCTCCTCCTTTTTGGGAGTCGGTTAAAAAGTAGCCTAAGTTACACCTTACTACATCAGCTATCTACCAAAAAAAGTCCCGGCAAAATAGCTCCAGCCGTTTCAGATATTACCCGGAACAAACAGACAGACAGACAGACATACAGACAAAAATTGTAAAAAATGTTGTTTTGGTGTCTGTATCCTATTTACATTCATATTATGCATGTAGTTAAAAAACGGTTCTTTCAATATTACAATTTTATTTATAGGTAGGTATAGAGGTATAAATATACGTTTTGTCATAATATTCAAAATTAATCCGAACGTTAATAACTAATTTCTACGATGAAATTATAATTCTTCGAAACGACCAGAACGTTTGTAATTACAAAATTCCTACATTTGATGGAATGCTAAGCGTACTTTCCAGATGGGTGTAAATTGTAAAACGGGAATTGCTCAAATATTTACCGAATGCTTCACCGGACTTGCCACCCGGTAACAAAGCTCGTACGAAATACACGGGCACATAATTTACTCGTTTACGCAGTGAAGGCATTAATTATTACGCCTACCGAGTAGAATGAACTCGGCCAAGCACGCGGTATGTGGCATTCCCTACGGAGATTCCGTAATTTACCATATTTAAAGCCTTATAAACTCATAATCTGAAAGCTACAAAGTTATAATAAAAATACAGCAATAATCTTCAGCATATGAACATTCCTTTACCCGTTTTAAATTTTCTATTTTTGTTTATTATACTCATGATATCAGCTTCCAAAGTAATACCAATTTATTAAAATTCAAGCATATATTCAGCATCTCCTTAGGATTTACAAATTACTTTTATTTCAAACTCACGCCAATAGATCGACAATATCATAAACTACATTTTCCCCGTTTTAATTTTTCTAGGACAATTTTGAACTAAGATAAGTAAAAATAATAGGGTTTTGGCGCAATCTCGGCAACGCGGCAAATGTATGGCCAAGGTCGTTTGCCCGGGGGACGGCCTTAACCCATCAGGCCCACTAAGGACACCGGTGACCGCGACAAC